>JAVJGG010000074.1:79593118-79699668 GCA_035590195.1 Aviceda cuculoides
CTCCATCCCTTCGCTGACCATTTGTGCGTGGACGTGGGGGACACCCCCCCCCCCAACCCCACGGCTTTGCCCCCTGATATTTCCCTTCTCCTGGCGAAGGCGAGCGGCGGGAAGGGCGGTAACGGGGGGGGGGGGGGGTGGCGGAGGGCCGGATTCGGGTACGGCTCTTGGCCTCTGGAAGCTTCCCAGACCGCTTCGTTAGCCCTGACGAAGGGCAGGGCTGGCCTCTCCCTCCGTCTCCACCAGCGAACCCCCCCCACCTCACCCCACGACAGAGAGGGAAACCCACGGGATGGAAGCCCTCGGCCGGTCCCTGTCGCGATAAACGTCGTTCCTCCTTGCCCCCTTTTCAGCAAAGCTGGCGGTGGTCCGGGCACGGCAAAGCGCTGGGGCGGGAGGAGGAGAGCGGCGGCAGCGTGCGCGGGCACAAAGGTACCGCCTGCTTTAATCCTGAGCATCTTTACTGGGGGGGGGGAACGGGACGGACAGACACGACACACGGATATGGACACCCCCAGGTGGGATGTCCGATGTCTGTGTGGTCCAGAGGTGGGAGCATCGCCCGCCTCCCGGGAGGTGTTTTCCCCATCCTTGACGTGTGGTTGGGTTTGGTTGTAGCAAGCGAGGACTCACCAGGGACTAGATTTTATTGTCGTTTTATGATTATTGTTTTCCTGCAGAGTCACCCTGGCTGCACGTGGTCTCAAGGACCGGGGGTGACAGTACAGGGCAAGAGATGTTGACGGCAGCGGAGCAGCCGGCAGTCACGGGACGTTTTTGCCCCCCAGCAATACCGTATGTCTGGAGGCACTGTTGCTGGGTGTCCCTGGCCTCCCAGTGCCCCAAAACTCGGTCCTTGGAGTTGTTTTTCCACAAAATGAGACTAAGATTTATCTGTTGGGGCTGTTCCCTGTGTCAGGCTCCTCTGAAGGGGTGAGACCCCCACCAGTAAGACCCCACGCTAGATGGGGTGGCAATCCCATTAGATTGGAAAGGGGCAGGTGCCGTTTTTCCAGCATAATGAGGAGGGCTGGAGTGCCCTGGGTCTCTCTGGAGACCTGGTGGCCCCTCTGAAATAGGCCGTTTCCACGTGTCCGTCTGTGCCGCTTTAATTTCTGCTTCCTCCACCACTCAGGTAGGTACAGGACGAAGCTTGAAGTCAGGGCCTTGTTAACAGAAACGACAGAGATGGGAGGAAGCAGAAGATACACTGAGCTGCCAGGTTGTTTCTCTCAACCCAAAGACAACAAAATAAGACCAGGTGATTTAATAGTTCCTCCTCTCCAAAATCTAGGAAGGCTGTTTGATGGTGGACCGTCCTCTGAGCATCCAGATGCTGGCGGGGGGTGCCATGTGGGATGGAGAGGGAAGGGTCCTGCTCTGCTTACAGCTTATGTGACCCTGACAAGACAAATATTACACTTTGTCTCCAGTGCATGGAAAAAAACCGTTTCATTGTGTCGAACCACATTGTTTTTCCCCGTAAGGACCGTAAAGGCTTTGCTCTGCCCTTGCTGATCCTGAGGTCCAAGAGCAAAACCTCGCACTGGATTTTATTCCCTGGAGCCTTGAGTAAAATTTGTAGGCTGTGGTTTCCCCGCATTAAGTGTGTTATCTTTGGCAGAGAGATGAGCGGTGTCTGTTTTGGAAAGCTCAGTCGGTGGTTATATGTAAAGCTCTTTCCCTCCAAGCTCTCTGTCCGAGCCCTTCTTGCCATGTGGGTACTGAACCGGAGGGCTCTTCCAGTTTAAGGTGTCATGGTTAAAGTGTTGTGGGACTTGTCCAGCTCTTAGGAAACATTTTTTTAATCATTTATAAGATCTCAGGTTGCTTTTAAAGGAAAGCAGAGGAGCAGTTGTTGTTTAGTGAAGGTAACGTGGGAACGCGGCTTGTCTCAGGTGAGCTGGAGGGTAAAGCTCAGCACCCAGGAGCTCCCCGGCCAACGGGAGACTGGAGAAACCATTTCTGGAGATGAATTGAACACCAGTTCTGCCTTTGCAGGGGGATGTGGGAGAGGAGTGAACTATCTGGGGGGCTTGGCTGGCTTTGACACCTTCATTCCTGTAGCTCAGTCAGCCTTGTGCACAAGTGGAATGGGAATGGTCTACGCAGGGTTCCTGAGCGCCGTGAAGAATAGTGTGCAAAGCGTGAAAACATCCTTCGTACTTGTTAGCCCTTGGTCCAAACTGTGGAAGGGATGATGACGAGGTGCTAAGCTTTATCTCCAGATGTCCATCCTTCAGCACTCTGTCTGTCTTGGAAGAGAAAAATACTTTTTTTTTTTTTTTTTTTTTCCCCTCTCTGAGCATCCTCATTTTGGGGTGAAGTGCTCTGTTGAGTTCACTCTACAGTGGTCTCCTGGGTAGGACAAATTTTGGTATGCTGACTCTTCCCTTCCTTCTCATTTTGGGTCTCTCTCTCCTGTTTCTCCTTGCAGCTGTCCTTGCTGCTGCTGCTTGGTCTTTTCCCAGCAGGAATGGTGTGAAATTGCGGTAGTTATCACTGGTTGAGGTTTTGCCCGTAGGTCTCAGCAGAGCGGCAAGAAAATGCTCCTGGACCTTATTTAATTTCATGTTCTTGCTGCTCAAGTGAGCCTTTGGGGGTCCTGTGTATTTGTGAGGAGCTATACCTAAAAATACAGCAAGACCCTATGGTTTCTGTGGAAGCTGGGGGCAGCAGATGAACTATTTCAGGAGCTTTTTGGGGCACATTTAGCATATTGCATGACTATTTCAGTGGCACAATTAAATACTGCTAATGATTTCATTGTTCTTCAGTTTGGCAGAAGTATTAAGACATTTACATTACATGTGCCATTGTTAAGTTTCAGAGTTAACAGGCTGCTGCTCTGTTTGGGGTAGCTCATGGTCTTCATCAGGTTGTGGAAAGGACAACTATTTCTGTCTTGAAAATCTGGAAGCGTTGAGGCTTCTGGATGAGTAATCTCCATAAATGCTTGGGGATGTTCTTGTGAAACTCCTCGGAGAATGTGCAGTTCTGCTACCTGAGTATAATTAGTGTGTTACCGAGTCATCTGAAATAAAGGGCTAGTGTAGCTAACCAGTAATTTTATGTTTGTTTGGGAGACTGGCTATTTCATTTTTATTTATTTATATGTATATATGTGTGTGCATATATATGTAGTCATTTACAACATAGATGCTGTGCTGGTGATCCTAAGAGAAATATGTTTGCTGCTCAGTTCAGAATGAGGTGCAGATGACACCGGATGTTCTCAAAACTTTTGTGCATTTAACCATCAACTTTGCTGCTGAAAAGAGAGGTTTTGTTTCTTCCATGTCTGCCTTGGGCTGTGCCGTGGTTGGTCTTGGCTTGCTGGACTCTGCATCGTCATTGCCAGTCTTCTGCAATGTAGTGGTACCCCAACAGTGGTCAGGAATGGGGGTGGTGTCTCTGTAATGCATTTGAGATCTTTGCTGTTTTGAGCTAGCTTTTGGAGACTCCTTTGAGGCAGTCCATGGACCTCTGAGGCTTTAGGGATCACAGGTTAATTAGGAGTTGTCTCGCGCTTACTTCAGAAAAGCCGTTGCTCCTGTCTCCTCTCCTATAGAGACAGCCCTTGGCCTCCCCTGCCCCCCAGGCACGTAGAAGTTGTGGTACAGGAGAAGAGAAACCTGGTTTCTTAGGTGGTAGGAGAAGCTGTGGTGACACAACTAAACTGCCTCTGCTATCCTTGCAGGACCAAATCCTGCCATGCTTGTCGGCCAGGAGCCTGCTGCAGGAGTATTTCATAATGTGCAGCAATTTATTGAGGGTGTCTCCTTTGTGGCCACCAGCACTAGCTCAGCTTTGCCTTCTTCCCCAGCGTGGTTGTGTCCACCGTGCTACTGGGTGGTGGTGGAAGTCATCTGCTTCTCTGAGGTGGCAGGATGGAAAGGGTTATGGGTGGGATGATGGGGAGTGGAGGTGGGCAGCTGTGTGGCATGCCCCATCACTTGGTGTCACGTCATGTCTGGGTGACCTGAGGATGCATGGGGGTACCCACAAGCTTGTTTCTCACCAGTAATTTTAATTGGCCTTAATGCAAAAAAATCCCCAACCTTCCCCCTCCCCCTGGAGCTGGCCTGGTTCTCTGGGACCAGTTTGTACAGCCTGTGCCACCCCGGGAAGGCTACACCACCACTGGAGCCTGCCCCACGCCGAAGCAGAAGCTACAGGGAGACACACAGCTGCCACCAGCTTCCCCAGCCATCTGCGACAGGGAACTGTTAACGGGGTTCGTAATTAAATCTGAAAACAACTTTTGACCTCATGAAATCCTGGAGGGGCTGCGTTGCTTGGCTTGTGTTCAACGGGACCTTGGGAGAAGCTTGAGAGAAACTTGTGAGAAGCTGGTGTTCGTAACCAAGCTGGCGCCGACCCTCTGCCGCCGGTCGCGTTGGGTGGTAGCTGGCATGGGAAGCGAGCGGCTGGGTTGGCATGGGAAGGCTGGCATGGGAGGCTGCGGCACGGCAGCGTGGCATGCTGCAGCAGTCTGGGTCTCTGCGATGAGCCGTGCCATGCCACGTGGCAGGGATAGCACCCAGTCCATCTCCAAGCTATCGTTGAGAAGGTCTTCTACAAATAAGTAGGTACGATCCCAAGTGTTTTGCATCGTTTGCTTAAATCTCCCAAGTCTGTCTTTGCAAGCACAACGCTTTCGAGCTAGAACATAAATACACTGCGGATGTTTCAGGGGTCTCGGGTGTCACGAGCATTGAGCATCTTGTTTGTGAAGCCAGAGGTTTGCCAGCCGGCATGGAGCCGGTCGCGGGTGGCACAGCCTTGGGCGAGATCGGGGCTGGGGCAGCTGCTTTGCAGAGCTGGGCTCACCCGTGGCCATGGCTGCAAGCTGCTCCTGCTACGTGGTCCATGGAGATGTCATTTTGGGGCCACCAGCTTCTGCAGGTGGCTTTGGAGTGTGTTCAGGGCTGTGAAAACACATCTTAGTGTTTGCTAATGGGGCATCTTGCAAGAGTAATCGAGGGGTGAATTTTAAAGGGTGTTTTTGTCCTGCAAAGAAGTGTGCACTCCTGTCACCGGCGGGATTATGGTGTAGTCTAGGTCCAACCAAGCCAGCCCGAAGCAGTGGGCTGCAAATGCTGTTTTGTTTTTGGGTGTTGGCATCTCCCTGCATCACCCAGCCAGAAGCAAACTCCCTGGGCTGGAGGGCTCCTGGGCACCATGTCTGGCTGCAATGAAACCAGAGGAGGTTTTAATAACGTGCCATCAGAAATACCATCTTGGGTGTCTGGGCAAGAGAGGAAAAGAAAGCAAGAAGGGTTGTGTTTGCGCTGTGGTTGTCAGCTGGAGTTTAGTAACAGAGAAATGTTTTATGTCGAAGGTGGTGTTTGCTTTGCATGGTGAGAAGAGGTGGGGGTGGATGCCTGCACCTGCAGGAGCTGTATTCCCTTAGATCAGGGCATACTGGTGATCCAAAAAATGCCTCTTCGCAGCCAGGCAATCAGCTTGGAGGCATCTTTGATTACATTTTTCTCTGGCTCGGGAAGCCAGGCTGGCGATCCTAAAACTTGCAGCAATAATTTTTGCAGCTGGAGGCTTTACAGCAGGACGTGGAGGCTCGGGGCGCTTTTGGAAATTATTTCTTTATTTTTCTAGCCACGTGCATATTTCATCATTGCAAGCTAGTAGATGAGTTAGGTGGAGTTTTCAGGGCCCGCGGGGTCCCACCGTGATGGCTACGGATGCCTCTAGAGGAAGAGGAGGCCATGGATGTGGATGAAGAGGCTGAAGAGCTGCAGGGGACAGGCTGTAATGAGGTGATGGATGGCTTTCTCCAACAGCTTTTTCCCCTTCTTTTGAGACCAGCAGTTTCTTGCATCCTGGCGGCAGCTCTGCAATGAAACACATGCTTCTGGAAAGCTCTTCTGGTGAATGCCGAGTTTTCCATCCCTTCCTGCATCCCTGCTCTGTCCATCCCCGTGCTGGCCTGGTGCAGGCAGAGGAGCATTTTTTCCTCCCTTTGCAGATGCTCGGAGCAGCATTGGTGGTGGGCAGGATGTCGTAGCCCTATGGAGCGCTTGGTTGTCAGCAGAGCCGCAGCATCCTTCCCTGCTTGGATGCTTTTAATGCAAAGATTCACCCCAGGGTGCTTGGATGCTTTTAATGCAAAGATTCACCCCAGGGTGCTGGTCCCTCTCCCTCCCTCCTGGGTTTCGGAGCATCTGCAGAGCACACATAGTCTTTCTCGGAATTGGCTCCGAGAAAGGATGTTTGCACAGCTTTATTTTTTTTTTTTAACACATTTGCATTACATGGGGTGAAAGATTTATTTATTGACTGCAAACAGCCACTTTGAAGCTTCTCCTCTGTTTCTGTGCTTGTTTTTTTTTTTTTAATTAACAGAAATGAGGCTTATGCACTCAGACTGACTGTCACTTGCTATTCCTCCAGAAGCTTTTTTAACCTGGGGACTAATTTTAGCCAAATTTGACAGAGGAGTGCAGGTCACAAAGATAAGAACTTACAGGCTGTAAGAAAGAGGGTGGAAAAGGGAAATCCAAATTTCTTCTTGCCTACAGGGAGAGGCTGCAGCAGTCGTGAGCTTGAATATGGTCTGTGTGGGTGCAAGCGGATCAGTTAACTCAGGAGTGCCTTTAATAATTCGCTGGATTCTCTTTAAGGAAATAACCCGAATCTTCTTAACATGGGGAAGGAGGAGCTGGCTGTAGGGATGCTGCCAGGGAGGGTGTGATGGGATGATGCTAGATGAACTTTAAAGGTCCCTTCCAACCCAAACTATTCTATGCTGCCACGCCGTTGCCCCAGGACTTTGTGCTTGTGCATGACCACCGAGCTTGCAGTGAAAAGCTGAATTACCTCTAGAGTCTCCTGCCTGTACTGGTATCCCACCATTCAAAAGGGTTTTCCAGCCTTGAGCTTAGCCTTGCCGCTTACCTGCTGGGATGGATAATCGGGTATTATACTGTTGCTGCTCCTAATAGTGGCATTTCACGTGCTGCCACCTAGAAGCTCACGTAGAGTGTTTGCACACTGAGGGGTGGATAAAATCTAGTCCCTAAAAGCTTGGCCAGGCTCTGCCCAGGCTCGCTGTGGTTTCCCATCAAGACCAAGGTTGTGGCCAGCAGCATTGCCTGGAGGAGACGAGGCAGCAGCGCGGTGGCTTTTTGGCACCATCGATGGCCTGTGAACTTGCCTCGGAGCTGGAGCTGCTGTTCAAAGTGATAAGTGAACCCCTGGTTCCCAGAGGAGCCAGGGATGATGCTCTGCCCCTCTCTGCTCCTGACAGCTTTTCCCATTACAGCTGCAGCATGAGGCTGCCTTTTCTGTCCCTTCTGCCGTCACTATATGCACTTTGATTTATTTTTTTTTTAAACTGGGGATTCTCTTCCTTTTTTGTCAGCTTAGAGAATGATTTTTTTCCTTACGCTCTTCTCTATTTAGGGCTCTGGGGGAGGAAGTGACTCAGCCTTTCCCCTGCTCTGGTTTGCACAGTCATCTCTTGCTGGCTTTGCCGAGGTTTTCCTTGAGCACCTCCAGTTACGCTCGCTTCATTCAGCAGAAGCCTGTCTGCCTCCTCACCGCACGTTTTGGTGGGGAAGGGCACGGTGGGGGAGGACGAGCTGTCGGCAGGAGCTTTCCCTGTGCCAGGAGGATAGTAATGCAGCGAGGAGGACACGCTGCCAGACCTGCAGCAGCTCCAGGTCTCCTGCTCTGCTCCTCATCCATGAGCACAGACATCTGCGGAGAGGCAGGCGAGTCCAGCCGACTGAAATTTTGGGGGCTAGCCTAGTCATGCTATAAAAAAATTGATGAAATTTGAAGGCACGGACTCACTAGGGAGAGGAGGTGACTCCGGTCGTGCTGCTGGCACTGCTGAAGGATGCTTCGCCTAGGCACTGATGGGAGATGTCTGCGTGGATGATGGATGGATGATGACGTTTGCTCCATGCAGGACTGCTGCCAGCTTGCCTTTCACGGCAGAGCTGAACCGGCTGCTAAATACTGGGGAGGGAGCATCACTTGCTCTCTGCAGGGCTTTCAGACGCTGCTGCTCAGCGAGGGAGTCACTAAATCGTCTGCCACTCTAAGTGATATCAGGCATTTGGCGTGCCATGTACTGTATTAAAAACGTTAGTTTCAGGTTAATTGTTCTTCTATCCTGGAAGCCGGCACGGCTGGCTGCAAACTCTGCTGCTTTCTAAAGGGAAGAAGGGAAAATAAAAAGAAGAAAAAAATCCCCAGCCCCCCAGAACCCTTCCTCTCCCCTCCAAAACCCAGAGACTGAAACCCTGAAGGCAATTGTGATCTGCTTAGGAAATTCCAGCATGCGCCACTTACTCCTTTGTTTTATAAAGTTGTTGGAGTAGGAATTACCTTTGTCTCAAATCATTCTTCTCTCGAATTTTATCTTCTCTCAAATTATTACTCTCAGGAGTAATAATTTCTGTGTGGTGGGATCCTTGCAGAGGATGTATGTAATGGAATCCTTGCTGGACAGATCTTACCTCCATGGCAGCTGTGCTTTGCTGACGGTCAGCTCTTCTGAGTGGTCTCTTAGCTCCTGGGTTGGCTCTGGCTGGGAGCAATGTCTTGTGAACCTGTGTTGCTGAAGGCTGGGTACTGTTTCTCCAGTAGCTTATGGTAATAGGTCTGTCCTCACTCTTGGTCTGCGTGGTGCACGCAGTGGAGCTTGATCCCACTTTGACATGGCTGAATTTCAGCGAGTGGTGAATTTTAGGGTTCCACAAGCCTTTGGTAGAACATTGGTGACTCCAGATATGGCCTTATTGAAGCTCGTGTGCTGTGAGCAAGGGCTTCTCTGGTGGTCACAAGAGTCAAGCTTTTTTTGATGTATATTAACACCCCATTTGGCACCAAGGATTGTAGCTATTGATATGGAACTTCATCATGACCCTGTTGTGCCAGGTGCTTGAAGAACTGAAAAGCAAGGCCTTTTGGCACAGCAGGTGATGGTCTCATGTCACAGGATCAGTGCCAGCAGAGCTTTTAATAGCTTGGTAATACTAGGCTTGCTCAGCAGGGCTAGACCAAGCTTCTGCAGTGTGGCTGAAGCACCTCTAAGGTACCTCCAAATGCATAAGGGCTACCTGGGAGTCCTCATATTGAACAGCTAATGCGGTTTGCTGGTAGCAAGGGTATCATGTTGAGTGCCCCAAAACAGGGCCTTGACTAGCCCAAAATCTTGGGGTAAGGAGCACAGAGACCAGGACCCAGAAATTACGTCTGATCTTAATTGGGATCTGTGTTGAATCAGACCCGTCCAGTTCAGCCAGGTGTTTCTGGAGAAGGTGTGGCAACCTTGCAGTAAGCAAGTTTCACCTGCCCCTCACATTACTTACCTTCTCAAGGAGCTGTTTGCCATGGGAAGTGCACAGGGGAGGCTCTCTCCTGGTGGTGCCAGCCATAAATACGTGAGAAAAAAGTCTGGTTGGAAAGATGAAGGAAGCACTTTGGTAGGACGCCATCTCTTTGGTCTGGTAGTCAACAAATATGGCAGTACACTGATGGGTGTGCTGGTGGTTAAGCTCTCTCTAGTAAGTAGATGTAAATGCCCAGAATTTCCAGACATTTTTACAAGAAATCCTAGAAAACTAGGCCTATTTGTTCTTGTAGTACCCATGTCAGATCACCCTTCTCCTTCCTTGAGCCCCTTGGCCCTTGCCCTGGGCCAGCCTGTTGCAGCAGGTAGAGTGTGAGTGCCCGGGGGCATCGTGTTGTCTTTTCTGTCTGGTTCTGGCTGTTGTGAGACAATACAGGCATTAAAGTCAAGTTTTATGGGAAGTGCTTTAAACTTGCTTCATGGTAAGGTGGTGTCTGACGTTGTGAAAAAAATTGTAACTGAGGAGTTGTGGAAGTTTAGCAGCCAAGGTGAATACTTGAGTGGAGTTGTAGGGTGTGCTGGGAAGCCTGAAGTTGGCCATCGCTTAGAAATGCTTCAGTAAGCCAACTTGGGTTTTGCTTGCTTGTGTTCATCTTTTTTTCTTTTCTTTTAAGAAACCCAGCCAAATGATGAACCTGTCAGAGGCCATTAGTTAACCAGTGCGGTGGTTGTAAAGCATCTGGTGGTGTGACTGTCAGATCTGTCGAACTGGATGTCGAGCGGTGGATCTGTTGGCGAGTCCTCCCCTCCATCCCTTAATGCTTCTGACCTTTTCCACGTGCCTACAGGCGTTACACTGAGCTTGACGGGAAGTGTCAGTTGGTAAAGCCTTGCTCTCTGTCTCTCCATAGGCTAGTAAGCCTCAGATTGTAATTTTCCACTTATTTCCTTAATTCTGTGTGTTTATCCACTTTATTACAGTAGACATCCATTGTGTGCTTTCAGCTTCTCTCTTCTCGGGTCTGTTCCACATCATCCAGTGACACGAATGAAAAGCCGTAGCCTCGTCCTCACAGCACCTACACAGCTCAGGCCATATTAGCTCTCTTCTGAGCATCTCTGGTTATTGATTAAAGCATTAGGAGGAATGTCAGCTTGGAAGCAATGGGTTTGATTAGTCAATTATTTTAACAAAAAAGCAGTGAACTTTGATTCAAAGTGCATGAGAAACTGTAGCCATTGTTTCCTAATGTACTGGAAGGAGGTCAGAGTACATAACCAAATGAGGGCATCAGTTGGGAAGCTAACGAGAGGAGTTTGCAAGCTGAACATGAGCATCGTGCATGAGGTCTTCTGCGTGACCTAGGAGTATTGAAAAATATTTGTTTCTGTTTAAGGGGGGCTGCTGGTTTTTGGCTAGTGAACTGTAGTGACTGCGGGAACTTCATGGTTGCATGAAGCACGTACAGGACAGTTGAGTCTGTAGGATGCTCTTCTTGTATGAAGATTGGGTTTAACTCATATCAGTCAATCAGTGAAGTACTGATGTCCTGGAAGGACTTCATGTGTTGGTGTACTACTCGGCAGTCGGGAAAAGCTTGCTGGTATCAACGCAGCTTTTTGGAGGGATAGCAGTGTGGTCTGAAAGCGTGAGGCTTCACAAGAGCATCTCATACTGTTGGTTGGTGTGTGGGTTGCCCTGAGCTGTCCAGGGAGCTGATGTGTGTCACAGGGGCAAGTGGGAATATTGGTGAGGTGTTCACAGAGAAGCAGCTCTAGAAAAAATTTTGGAGAGACCAGTGAAGGAGTATCTGCCTCCACCGTTAACAAAAGGAAGCGGCTTCTGGAAGGTGGGGTTTGCTTCAGGTCACCATCTGGAGGGAGACCCTAAAACCCGAGCAATAGGTGACTGTTTTCTGTCTTCTGGATTAGAGGTTGGGCCCCTGTGTTGGACGGCCAAATTGGAGACAGATGATGGCTCTTGCGTGGTACAGATGGGGAGGAAGAGAGAAAGGGGGGTCAGGGCAATGAGCACATCCTCCTCTTTGGTCTCCCTTTCCTGTTTGCTTGGTCCAGTGTCAAACATCTGGATGTGAGCTCAGTCTGGCTTCTGGTCTGGGTCTATAGCTGGGGCTCTTGTAAGTCCTTGAGCCCTGATGCTGCCAGGATGGGCAGAGCTGATGTCAGACTATGAAGAAGGAAGAGATAGGTAATAGAAAGCCTCCAACTCCCTTCTTACAGGGAAAATTGCATACATACCCTGTTACGGCACTTGCTGCATGGGACCATCCTCTGTGCCTCCTGGAGCAGGCGGCTTTGCTCGCTGTGAGTGATTGGCACGTATTTGAGCTTCACATCAACCTCTGTTACCTCTCCTAAAGGCTGGCCTGCACTTCCAGGCCACTTGCTGCTGGGAAGAAGTTTCTTCTAGTTTTGATTAAGCTGGAGGTAAGACCTAGTAGCTTTGTCCTGGAAGTCTGGGCTAAGGGAATGTCTCCCTAGGCTAGTTCCTGGAGTTATTCTGGATTGAAGTAAGTTCTGGAGGTCCTCCGGTCCAGCTCTCTGTGCAGCACAGGGCCAGCTTCTATGTCAAACCTGCCTCTCAGGGCCTCATCTGGCTGAGTCTTGATGCTGTTTCCAAGGGTGGAGACTGCATACCCCCTTGGGTCGCCTGTTGGGTGCTGAACTACGCTCACAGTGAAGGAATTTTCTAATATCCCATCAGTTTCCCATGCTGCAGCTACTGATCCTCAGACCTTGAGGTGAGCAGCTGCTGTGGTTTGCTGCCGGAGAAAGCTTTCTGCTACCAGACTTTTCCATGCCCCTGGCATATTGCTGTTGAGTTTCTCGGCTCCTCGGGGACATCACCACTTTCTAGCAAGGCAGCAGCGCATGTGTGCCTGTGTGCACTGAGGAGGCTTATCGCCAAGTGACCTAATTATTATAATCTCGCTCTTCCCTAGATAGTACAGGTTTCCTTGGCTCTCGGGAGGCTTCCCTGGTTTCTCCAAGCTGCTGTTTGATTTCTCGTCTGTCTTTTAATAATATTATTCATTTGCTCAGGCTAGGTAAAGCCAGAGAATAAGGTTTGTAGCCAGATATAGTGCAAAACTTGTGAAGTACCTTTCCCGCTCCAATGGCCATCCTGCTGGGTTTTGTGGCTTCAGCCTGCCAGACCTTCTAGGCAGCCCCCCTGCATGCATTTACTTGCATCCCTGCTCTTCATCGCAACCCCCTCCTCTTCCTCCTGCCCCAACTGTGCACGTGCATCCTCTTTACTACGGAAATCCTCTGACTGCTGAAGTCAATAGGTGAAAATCGTGCATTGCCACTTTCTGCCCTTCTCATGGATGCAGGGTCGTTGCCTATGCCATTTTTTTCGTCGTTGTTGCCTATGCCATTTTTTTCATTGTTGTTGCCTATGCCTTTTTGTCGTTGTTGTTGCCTACCCCGTTTTTTTTTGGTCATTGTTCCATATCTTGCTTTTTTATTCCCTATCCCATTTTTTCTTCCTTCTGCCAGACCCCTCCTGCTGCCCTGCCTTCCCTGCTGCAGATGCTGCCTTCTCTTCCTGCCCCCTTTCCTTTCCGTAATGGGTTTATTTGGGTACAGATATAGACCAGTTACCTTTTAAAGGTGCCAAATTCTTTTCTCAGCAAGACAGGGATTTGCAGCACATTAACAGGATTTGACAGCTACTTCAGCATAAATAAAACAAAGCCTGGGAGAAAAAAAAAACCAAAACAACCCAACAACCAAACACTGTATCTTGGGGTGAGTTCCCTCCATTCATAGACTTAATTTTCTTCCTGAAAATTGAAGTTGGGAATTACCCTTGTGCTGTCTGATAGCCTCTGCGGTCCCCATGGGGCAGAGAATAACCTGATGTAACTCAGTGCCTCCTTGCAAGGACAGGGCTTACCTCTAAGCTCCCCGGTTAAACCACCTGATGGGATCAACAGAGGTTAGCAGCACCACAGAGGCTTGGTGGCAGAGGGTTTGAAAAACAACAAGTCAGCAGTGTTATCCTGAAAACCTGGGGGGGGGGGGGTATCCCCTTGTCATGTACAAGATCCGGTTTGACCTGAAAGGGAGAGGGGAGAGGATGCAGTGAAACATCATCTGAGCATCAACCAGGCTTTATCTGCATTGGGGTTTCTGCAGCCCTGGGTGTTATCTTGTGCAATGCCTGATTAGTCCCTGGAGAGTAAATATTTTCTGCTGGGGCAGAGCAGCCCGTGGAGGAGCTGGGAACAAGCCAAAGCACAGGCATAGCTGGGAGGATAAAGCCCGAAAAGGGCTGGCACTGGGGTTGTGCCCTGTGTCGCACCTTGCCTGCAGAATTGGGGCTGCAGCAGTCCCCCCTCTCTTTGAGGGGATGTAAGTTCCTATTTTCTGTATTTCCCTCTTCTTTAAAAAGAAGTGATACATGTGAACTTTCCTGCGGTTCCTGAGTTTCTAATATATAAGTGAATTATGTCTTCTGTCCTGGAGCACTGCTGCGTCCTTTGGGTGGGTACCCCAAATTATCCTTAGCTATTCTGAATACTCTTAAGTGTCGGCCCACAGAACAAATAGTGGATGGTAACTGTATTTTTTTTTTTTCAGTTCATTAGCCTGTAGCAAAATCGTGGTAGTAAGGATAGTTGTGGGGAATAAGAGGATTTTTAGCTGGGGTCAATGAGAATAGATATTTTTATTTTGTTAAAACAGGAAACAATGTGAAGTCAAACAGGCTTTATTCAATCCAAAATGAAATCTGTTTTAAAGTATTTTACACCATAATGGAGAGCTGTGGAAATTTAGTGTACGTCACCGTGAAATAAAAGTAAAAATCCTTTGTTTAAAAATACTAAATACTAAAAAGAAAACCTGAAATAACTTTTTCCAGCATTTTCTTCCCAGTGTTTTGGCTAGAATGACTTGACTAAAACTATTTAAAATTCACCAAGCCAAAGCTAGGCTGCGGGCAAACAAGTGTTGGTGGTGTTGTTAATATGATGATGATGGTTTCAGCCTTTTGCTTTTGCAAAGGTGGATTCAGTTCCTTGGGTGACTGTGGCAGGGGAGGAACATGACCCTCGTCCCACGCTGGAGGAGGGGACACGTGGGGCTTGAGTGCCGGGTGTCACGTCTGATTCCTGGTGCTGGAAGGCATTGGGCTTCTTCTGGATGTCATGGACATGTGGGGATGCTCAGCAGCAGCAAGGTGTCCCTGTGAACTGGGGTCCTCAGCAAGCACAAAGGTTCTTCAAGGTCCCTCCAGGAGGGAAAAACCCTGAAGAAAGCTCTAGCAGGAGTGGGGAAAGCCTGCCTCAAGCCCTGGTGTCTTGTGGTTATGTTGGCATTTGTTGCATCTTCCTCTGAGATCTCCAAGTGCTTGCAGTAACTCAGGGCTAGGTGTGGAGTTTATTTTCTTGATCATTCATATTGTATAATTTGTTCCAGAAGTGCCTTTTCCAGTCCCTTGTTAAGCTCAGCTACTTAATTGGTGGGTCATAAAGATCCCTCACATGCCCTCATCTGACCTGCACTGTACAGGCATCTGAGAGCCGGCAACGATGGGCTTCCACCTGCACGGCCCTTTAATGTGAGATACCATCTGGGTCTATAGCGTTATACAGTCTCTTGATTAATCAAATTCTCCCTTACCTCTTTTCTTTTCTTTTTTTCCAAAAGCTAAATAGTTTGGGCTCTTTATTTGTGTCTCTGAGGTCAAAGGTACCTGAATAGCAGGCATCCTGCTATGATGTTTCTGCTGAAACTGCTGATTCTGCTCCCCTTTGCTGCAATTACAGTCCTCTCCCCATGTTCTCATTACGATTAACTTCAGGGCTGTTAATCCCTTGGGTGTAAGCAGAGGTTGGCTGGTGCAGGGAGGTGCAGGAGGGAACTTTCTCAGATGCTGACGTGGCCTGGCACGAGCTCCTTCGGTCCCTGCAGCCATATTCGGTGGGGCTGCCACATGGTGGAGGTTGTCATGGGAAGACCTTCATGATGAACATGAAGGACCCTTCAAAAAAAAAAGAACAAAAAATAGTGTAAAAATCGTTCTTGGGTGTGTTTCTGGGTTGTCCTCATGCCTGCAGGTCCCCCAGTCGCTGGGGCGGGGGGCGAGGGTGTCAGTCCTAGGCATGGCTGGTGGGTTTTCCATTGCAAGTGGGGTCACAGCTGTCCTGAAAGATGGATCCTGTTGGTCTTTGATGTCTGCAGGTGGTCCTGGGTCCTCCAGCCATCATCCAGCCCCAGAGTTTTCTTTTGGATCAGGAGGCAAACTTATCAAAACAAGTATTTCTGGCACTATGCCTGACCAAGCTGTATTTGCAGAGAAAAAGCTTTTCTCAGTGCCTTCTTGGCCTGGTTTCTTGAGCTGCTGGGTATTTACTCAATGCAGTCACCACAGAGGCGTTCTGAAAACTAAGGCCAAGCTTCTGATGTTCATCAAAGATCCTCTAGATCTGTGATGCTTTCCCAGTGGTAGCACTTTGAAGCTCCAAGACCTCTTTCCTTCTCCCCAAGCTAGAAGGGGAAGCCAAGCATTTAAGATAAGTTCTAATAGGCCTTATTGCGTTTAACAAGAGAGGGATGTGAGGTATGGTGGAGGAGGCAGCGATACATCCCAGTCACACAGGCAGTGCTTGGCATACTTGGGCCCATGACGGATGGAGCGCTTGGACCCAAGGGGTATCTCAAGGACATTTTGGGACAAACTTGACGTTCTTGTCTCCAGTACACTGGCAGCAACATTGGGGCTCAGTGGGGCATCCAAGAAAGGGTTTGCAGAAGGGACTGATGTCAAGGACACTGTCAGCAGGGCACGTTAGGATGTAGGGCTGGTGGATCCCAAGGCTGAACATCAGCTGTCTTGATCTGGGCCAGTCGTCTAGACTGTCGTCGCTGCTGGTGGAAGTAAATAGATACTTCCAAAGCTCGCTTGGTCTCATGTTCATCTCAAAATAGGTCAGCTGTCGTGTCCTGGAAGTACCTGTCTCTCTGTTTGCTTTGTATTAATGAAAACCTCCCTGTCCTCCTCCTGCCTGCTGGGGCTCAGTCGAGTTGAGCTGCTTCATTTACCTCTTATTAATCAAACCCAGCGGTCCCCTGGGCGATAAACGTAGCTGCACAAATACTTGTAGCATCTTTACCCCTTGGGGTTTGGCAGGCTGCTCTTCTTCTCGTCCCCATTGCTGGCTTCTTATCACCCCTCTCTTGCTGCGATTTAGGGGGGAAATAACCCAAGGGGGAGTGGGGCTGCCAGAAAGGGCTTTTGGAGAGATGTGTGGTTGTGTTGCTGCTGCAGAGCATCCAGAGAGCAGAGCGATAGTCTGGGAGCGATTGCGAAAAAATGCACTTCAAACTTCAAAAAGGAGGCTGGTGGCTGGCCAGTTAACTCCCAAAAATTCCTGTCTGGGGAGGTGCTTTGCTTGGTATTTGTGGGGCCAGTTCCTTAAGGGAGGTGTTATCCCAGTGAATTGATTAAAGCTGTCTCATGAGCTGCTGGAAGGATCTAAAAGCTGGGGATGGATTCAAGAGGAGGGTTAAGCTCATGGGCTTGGTCCATGCTGCTTGGGCAAAGCAAAGTTTTGGAAGGGTCTGATCCCCACCCGTCCAGGGCTGAGCATCACCTGCTGCTGTGGCTTTGGCCAGCGTGCTGGGGTGGTGGGTCCACAGGGAGCTGGAACCCATCCCTGCCATGTGGCAGCATCCCTTGGCTCATGGTGTCCCTTGGTGGGTACTGCGGTGTCTGCGCTGGGTCATGTCCCTTCCTGGGGCAGCTATTGGGAACCCAGTGCAAACCTTGGGTCCAGCTGGGTATCACATTTGCTCTCCTAATTGCTATGGGAAACTATGTGGGAGAGTGTGCAGGAGATCTTTGTAGGCTGAAAAATGGATTTAGAGTCTGCAAGGGCATCTTCCCAAGCTGTGAGAGCTGTCTTAGATGATGCTCTTTGCCAACAGCAGTCTCAGGGAGCCAGGTTTAATTTGGATGGTCCCTCTGGTTGGAGTGAGAATCACTTCTCCAAAATGCAGTCAGTTTGTCTAGATCATGTCCAGTCCACATGTCCAGAAGCAGGCGTTAAGGAGGACACTGTGTCCAGCCCCGGTGGCAGGGAAAGCTTTGGCAACCAACTCAGTCCTGGGTCAAAAACCTGTCCTAAAATGTGTGAGGGTTGGACGCCTTGCTGGGCTGTGTGCTGGATTGTGTCCTTCTTTCCCAAGTGGAAGGTTCAACAAGTAGGTAGGACAAGGGAGATGATGCTCATGGCTTTTTCCCTGTCTCTGCAAGTGGCTGCAGCTCTTATATTTAAATCTGGAAGAAGACAGAAATAGGGACAGCATTCCTGGAAATCTCAGCTCTCGTGACACTGATGTCCTCATTCCTTGGCCAGCTCTGTGCCATGGTGGACCTGCTTGCATGGTGTTGAACACTGATCCCACAGCATTCCCTGTCCTCTTGTGCTTCCCCAGGGCTCTGTTTGCTTCCCCACCTCTTAATTTGTTATTATTAGACCAGAAGCATTATGAGGAAGGGACTTCTTTTCCTTCTGTGTGTACAGAATTGCCAATTTCCCCAATTCTTGTTCTTTTCCACTAGAATATTTAGAAGATCTCATCCATGGCAATGCCATGGCCACTGCCTTATGGGAACTGATAAGGTCCACAGTCCCAGGGAGGCTGTGTTTTAAAAGCCAATCTGCTGCTTGTTTTATAACTTGAACATTTGAATGCGGTGGAGGAGTGGGGGTCCAGGATCCAGAGGCAGGTTTTGGAAATTTTTTTTGTTTGTGGGTGTTGTTGAGTGGGGTTTTTTAGGTTTTTTTTAAGCACTGAAGGTAGTTAAAGATTCAGAAAATCTCTGAATATAATTATCTGTGCATGGAGTCTTTCAGATGAGTTTAACTAGCTCAGAGAGGGGTGTGGTAAGCTGTTTATTTCCCCTTTCCTCTGCAAAATGGCAGAGGTTTACTGAATGATTTTTCTTTCCAGTTCCAGTTGAGCAGCTCATGTTAGGCAGAAGACACGGGAGGTCCGCTATGAGCGAGCCAGCCTTGGGTCATAGGGAATTGTCTTTCCTTGAAATCTGCTCCTTGCTTTGCTTATGTAACCCAAGACCAAACATCACCAGATCCAAGGCCAGGAAGGATTGTTCCCCTTGGTCGGAGCAGCAGGAACCCAGGGATGATTTGCTTTTCTCTGTTGCTGATGGTGCAGAAGGTAGCTGATGCTGCAAAAAGCAACTTGCTTCTTCATTCCCATTTCATCTTTCAAAGACCTTGAATATGGGGGGCACCTGAGGCTCTCCTAGCCCTAGCCCTGTCACACAGGAAAGCTTCATTTCCAAAAAAGAGGAAAGCTGCGATGAAGGGAAGCAATCGGTGGGGATGGAGGTGAGGTTCCATGAGGATGTGAACCTCATGAGGTTCAACAAGGCCAAATGCAAGATCGTGCACCTGGGTCGGGGCAACCCCTGGTATCAGTACAGGCTGGGGGATGAAGGGATTGAGAGCAGCCCTGTGGAGAAGGACTTGGGGATACTGGTGGATGAAAAGGTGGACATGAGCCAGTGGTGTGTTCTTGCAGCCCAGAGAGCCAACCGTGTCCTGAGCTGTATCAGGTGTGTGACGAGCAGGTCGAGGGAGGGGATTCTGCCCCTCTACTCTGCTCTGGTGAGACCCCACCTGCAGCACTGCATCTAGTTCTGGGGTCCTCCACATAAGAAGGACATGGACCTGTTGGAGTGAGTCCA
Source organism: Aviceda cuculoides (assembly GCA_035590195.1). Lineage (NCBI taxonomy): Eukaryota > Metazoa > Chordata > Aves > Accipitriformes > Accipitridae > Aviceda > Aviceda cuculoides. The sequence continues at coordinate 79,612,192 of JAVJGG010000074.1, forward strand.
GAAGAGGGCCATGAAGATGATCAGAGGGCTGGAGCACCTCTCCTATGAGGACAGGCTGAGAGGGTTGGGGTTGTTCAACCTGAGGAAGAGAAGGCTCTGGGGACACCTTATAGCAGCCTTCTAGTACCTAAAGGGGGCTTAGAAGAAAGATTGGGACAGAGTTTTTGGTAGGGCCTGTAGTGATTGGACGAGGGGTAATGGTTTTAAACTAAAAGAGGGGAGATTCAGACGAGATAGAAGGAAGAAATGTTTTATGATGAGGGTAGTGAGGCACTGGCAGAGGTTGCCCAGAGAGGTGATGGATGCCCCATCCCTGGGAACATTCCAGGTCAGGTTGGATGGAGCACTGAGCAACCTGATCTAGTGGAAGATATCCCTGCTCATGGCAGGGAGGTTGGACGAGATGACCTTTAGAGGTCCCTTCCAACCCAAACCATTCTATGATTCTATGACTCCTGGGAGGAGAGGACCAGCTGGTTCCTCCTAGCATAAAATCCCCTCCCTCCATCCAGAGCGGCAGCTCCGGCGCTTTGGCTGGCAGCCAAGCTATGTCCTCTGAATGCTGCTAAAAGCTGGCGTCTGGGTGCAAAAATGCTCTTTGCCAGCAAACTATGGGCATGGTTTAATAGGGATTAAGCACCCTCCATGCCTGCCCTGCTGTTGACCGGGGGATGCCGCTCCCACCCCATCCCTCCCCACCGGCAGCAACCCGTGGGATGGATTACTTCAGCAGGTTGATATCTCAACTTAGAGTTGGATGTGTCTTTTAGGATTACAGGGCTTTTCACAGCCCAAGTGCCCATTATATTGCCTGGGTGCCTGGAAAGAAAAGATTTACTTTCTGATAATGGTTTCCCTTCAGTTATTTGCAAAAGACAGTACGTGGTGGCCGGCGCCGGCACACGGACACGCGGTCGAAAAGTGCCATTGCAAAGTGTACGGATCAGCTCGTTATTATAATGCTTTTATTTAGGACGTGAGCTGTGCTCTCTGCCTGCAGAGCGCTGCCTGCACAGGGAGTTTTGCGCCCTGGCTGCTGTTTTTATGGGATCAGGGCTCAACCTTTGGGATTGCAGAGGAGCTGGGCAAAATACACGCGTTGGTTGCCTGAGGATTGCTACCTGCAGTGTGCATCATAGGGGGGGTGCGTGCGTGTGCACGGTGTACACGTGCAAGCTCTTCTGGCAGGAGAACATCCTTTGTTCATGTCTTCTAGCATAATTCCTGCAGCCGTTATGTCCTATCCAGCCTGCCGGTGCAATGCTGTGTGCTCTCCGAGGAGAAACAGTGCAGCTCCAAAGAGGAGATCATGAAGCATGTGTGAAATCAGCTTTTTTTTTTTTTTTTTTTTTCTATTTCTTCAAATATTTTTATTTGGTAATGTTTCCTTTGTAAAGGTGAAAAATAACAAGGATAAGATGTAATGTCAGCTCTTGTTCCATTAGCTTTTAGTAGAAGCAGGGGAATGTGAAAATGGATTACGTCTGACTTAAGTCACAGTTTGTAGTATCAGCTGATGTAGAAATAGGTTACAAAACTCAGGCTGTTCTTGATTCAGTGGTTGGTGGTTGGAGGTTTTTTATGACCTGTTTCAGGTTTTATTTCTAGAAATGCTGATGTATTTCCATGTATTGAATTTGTATAAAAATCAGGGAACAGGGAGCGTGCCTTGCTGTTGTGCTGCAGCCAGTGATACTCCAGCAGACTCCTTGCCCTGGCATCCCGTGTAGTGGAGCATCCTACTGCGGGGTGGGACCAACGTCCATCAGATCACCCATAAACCCACCTCCATTCACCTCCTGAAGTTCAGACCGTGGTTTTCTTAGTTGTATGCTGGTTCTTCCTTTCTTTTTCTTGGCAACATGCATCACAAGCCAAAGGTAACATCTTCCCCCTGGGCAAGGAAGCCCATCTGGTGGAAAACCGCTCCAACCTCGTGCACAGATTTGACACACTAAAAGACTTTGTGTTTCTAAAGGTGACGAGGCTTTGGTTTTGTTTTAAAAAGAAAAAAGCAAATCCATCTCCTAACCGCAAAAAAAATTCCTTATTGCAGCGAAGCAAGCTACATAATAAATTATTGTCTGGGTGAGAAGAAGGGATTTCTGGCTTTCTGGTTATTCCTCTCCCTTCCTTGCTAGATCGCTGTGTCAAGGTGGCTGTTTTAGGTGAGATTCTGTGACGTTTTGCACTTTGTTGTCTCCTGTCTCTCTCCTCCCCCCCCCCCTCCCCCCCAATTTATTTCTGTGTTTATTTTAATGGCTCTGTTTTGATGCCCTGTGACGTTTGCCTGCTCTGTTGCATGCCAGGCTCATGGACGGCACTGCCATGTGGCAGCTGTTGGGCTCCTGTCCTGTCACTTGGCCTTTTCTGCATCACCAGGTACCAGCAACCAGATCTGAGATTGGAGGGATGGTGAAATATGTGAAATGCTCAGCCAGCCATGGATGCATCGCTATCTGAAAAGCCCAAGGCTAGCTCCAGCAGCAGTTGCTCGATGTGGTTTTCAAAGATGTTTACATTTTAATTAGGAAAGGGTCAGATCCAGGATATAATAATTTACATTGCTGCGCTTGATGTTTTGGCATCTGGAAAGATACCGGCTTTGGAGCAGCAAATCCAAACCAGACACATGATGCTTCATATGTGCTCGTGGAGATGCAGCAATATCTGGATGCGAGGAGTCATGGTTCATCTCGATTCCTTTCATTTTCCATAGTAACTGTTCCTGCAGTTCGCTGGGTGCGAAGCAATAAAGATAAACTGCTCGTTTCATTCACCGAGATGCTCTCACCGCTTTCGAAAGACACATTGCTAATTACTTGTTGTTGGAAATGGGCTGGATTAGGAGAGAGAAAATATTGCTGCTGAAGGAGCTCATTAAAAGGAGATGCTGGGAAGTGAGCCGGCTGCCCGCCGGCTGCGGCTGTGCTGGTAGGCAGGAGGTCAAACCCCAAACGCAGACGGTCAAATGTCCTTCTGTCTGTACTGCTGCCGGAGTGTTAGCTGGTGGACGGTCATTTGCCGAGTCAAAACATGCAGAAGGTTTCGCCTGACCTGAAGGTGCTGATAAGGAGCAGATAAGAAAAAGGAGGGGTGTCCTGCACCAGCTGCTCTGCCCTGGTTTGTGTGGTTAAAGCATCCCTCACCTCCCAGGTCTGGGGTTGAAGGGACCTCCTTTCCTGTGCACGTGCAGGCTTTGGAAAGCCTGGCTTGGAGAAGACAATGGGCAGGCAGTGTGAGGGAGATGATGGTGGAGGGTTTGGCCATGTTCCGTTCCTCTCTGCCTAGCCCCAGAGAGGCACTGAGCAGAAGAGGGTGTCACCTCCGTAAGAGGGGATGTCCTACAGGTCTTCACTGTCGGGACTGGAAAGCAATGGGATGGGTTTTGGAGGTGGACAAGAGATGTGAAAATTGATGTTGGTTGCTTATGGGGCAGGACGTGGTGCCTGCTGGCTGGGGCTGGGCTGGAGCTTCTCCCTGCGTCTTGCTGGGAGTCTCTTCGGTTTGGTTTTACCATCATCCCATGCAGGCACAGGTAATAAATCTGTGGGCTGCTGGGGTGCTTCTTGGTTCACGTCACACGTGTCTCGGAGCAGAAGGGACTTGCTGGATCACGGCAGTATTTAAAATTTATTTGTTGTAAACTCTTACGGGAGAGCGAACGCAAGAAGGATGCTGGATGTCCTACCACAGGAGACTCTGGAAGGAGGTGGCTGTGTCGATATGTGAAGAATTTGCACCGTAGCTGCCTTTTATAGGAAGCATCTCTTGTTCCTAGAAAAACCTGGGATGATAAATCCCATATGGCAAGAAAAAGGCTTTCAGTGATCTGTCAGGGTAGCTCTGGAGTCCGTCATAGCCAGCCTCTCCAGCAGCTGACCTGCGATGGCATTTCTGGGGAATAAATCTTCTGCAGAGAGAGAGAGAGAGAGAGAGGCTGCTCTGTGTTTCTCCTGCCCTATGCTGGAATCGCAAAGGAACAGAGGATTAGCATGGGAACTACTTCAGCATTTAATTGCAGGATAAGTAAGGAAGCGACATGGGTTTTCCAACTCGGATGCCTTAAGTCAGTCGTTTAAAACCATATCTAAACAGCTGAGGCCAGGTGGTTGGAAAGGTGGGCTGGGTGCTTGCAATTTATTGGGATTTGGTGGTCGTTGGACCTTTTGATAATTGAATTTTGATACAGGTGGCTAAATCTGGAGAAGCCTGATGTTAAGTACTGCATTAAGGAGTTCTGCCTGAACTCCGTATTTTAGAGATCTTTTCCAATCACCTTACCTAGGTGTTAGCGTTGAGCATTAACTCTGGCAGTGTAGTCGTTAGGTAAATCCACTTCCAACTTTCGTTATTTGGATGCGCGTGATAGTGTGATGCTCCTGGTTCTCTTGTGTTTGAAGGCCACAACCTTCAAAGAAACTTGTCACGTGTGAGAAAGCGTTTTAGGCTTTCAGCATCCATCCGTTGGAAGCAAAAAAAAATGGCAAAAGCAACCTCTTTATTTTGTTTCCTTTGCTGATGCCCGACCAGGTTGGACCTTGGGTAGGAGTGAGGTGCGCGGTTCTTGGCTTGTCTTGCTGAACTGGAGCAAGAAGTGTTTTAGGAAGATCTCTTCGTGGGCAGCAGCCTTGCTGACAAGGTTGCCACGTCGGCATGTTTTGGACCAAAAGCCCCTGTGCCTTACTTCAGGGAACGGTGCTCGTAGGGGGCTGGAGTCCCTGCTCGCTTGGGATGGCCGGGGCACAGGGGGGTCCCACCTCGGGGGAAGAGCTGTGCGAGGCTACCCTGCGGTGCTGCCTTGGCACTGCCGGGCTGCTGCGGTCCAGGTTTTGGAGAAGCTTTGTCTTGGCGTGCTTGGAGAGAGGATGGCTGGAGCATCTTCCTTGGGGGAGGATGTATGTATGGGGTCCTCTCACCCAGACTGCAGTGAGCTGATGGAAATGTGTTGCTGTCCCTGTATGTCTGTCTTCTTCTCATCATGGACTGACCTTTTCTTACCTCATTTTTGTTGCAAGTTCCCCTGTGCTGTTGCCTCCCACCCATCTTGCCCAAAATGGGTTCCTTCCCCATTGCTGCTCTTCACCGATCAGATTCACCACTTGGTTCCACAAGTTCAACAAGCCTGGAGCTCCTTTGGAAGAAGGGGAATGAATGTAGAAATGTCATAAAAAAATGCTTGTTCTTATTGATTTTATTTGCTGATTAAGAGTAAAACTGTATAATTGCCATAAACTGTATAATCTTGCTGGAGCAAGAACCCCATTTAGATCCCTCATTAAAATAACAGTTATTAATAATAATTATACATTACAGTAATGCTGATAATTACTAAGTTTATAATAAGCAGTTTGCACATTTATTGACTTTTTCTGCTGCTGATTCCTTGTTTTGTGATCATAGTAATGAGCACGGCACGGGCTTCGTAGGATAGGTTTGGAAGGTAGTTTTCAAACTCCAAAACTTACAGACTTTGTCCTTTGATAAAGTAGGGAGAGGCGTGGGGGACAGGAAAAAAAGTAGATTTGAGGTTGATCTCTATTAATCATCATTAAGGGATGTACCTGGGGTCTGGGAATCCTTGGTGGTAGGTGTTATGCCAACAGAGATCCAAGGGATCACCTCTCCCTGAAGAGCTCTCCAGAACATGTGTTCTACCAGGGAGTACCAAGATATGCCCCAAAGTCAAGATGTTCCTCCGCTTGTTGACCCTCTTTATTGACGCCCTAGGTTGGCTGACGGTGGCATATTGGCAGTGTCCCCAGCACAGCCAGCCTGCTGGGATGTCCATATCGGGTGGCCGGTCTCTGTGTCACATTACATGATTCACACTGCCTTGGTGCAGATTAAACGTATAAAGAAGATTACAGACCGTGACTTGTTAGTCTTTTATCTTATTAGAAGGGTTAGATGTCAACCAACTCGCTATCCGTGCCTGGACATCTGCTCCAGGGATCTCTGTGGACAATGATGATCCTATCTCAGGTGTATGTGGTAACTCATCACCCTTAAACATAGGGGAGTTCTCTTCCTTCTAAGTTCTGGTTTCCTTTAGAGAGAGGTGAAGGTACTGCAAGATGACTTGGTTTTAGAGTTTACTACTAGAGATCCGTAAATATCTCGAATACATGGTTTGTGCTCGTTTGTTGGACCTGGGGACCTCTGACAAACCCATTTCCTTTCAGTCCACCATCCCTCCTGTTGCTAATCAGCAAAATGCTGGTTGGGCATGACGGTGGGCACCCCAAAAGTGGTGTCATGTGCTAGCCTTTGCTCCACTTTACGATTTACCATGGGTGTTCCAGGGGGAGCATCCCCAGGGCGGTGCCCTGCGCTTGATTTCCTCCAGTGCCACCTTCCAAAAAAAAAAAAAAACCCCCAAAACCCATAGGCAAAACCCCTTTGGGTTTGTGCTGTGTGGCCCCAGGGGAAGGAGGATACCCTCTGACTCTGCTTGCTCCATCCCAAGAGATGCCACCTGTGTCAGCTGTCCCCTACCTCATGCAGTCACCTCCCCACGCCGTCGTGCCCTCCAGGACTCGTTGCAGCCACCTATTCTCTCAACTCTTTCTTTAGCACTTTCTATTTTAATAATTGGTGCTTTCCATTCGGTAATTGGCACTAATTAGCTAAAAGGGGAGAAGCCTGCCCTCCTCCAGGGCTCCATGCTCTCTTGGGCTCTTTTTTTTTTTTTTTTTTGTTTCTCCTTTTTAATACACCACATGATTTTTGTTCCGGAGCTAATGTGTGATATTGATCTACATAATGAGCCTTTTTGACAGTCCGGGCACATTTGGGAATAATTCCTTGAGCAGATGAAATCCTTAGGCCAGAACTGCTCGTTCTCGGCAGTTTCCAAATGAAGCCACAATTGTTCAGAAGTGACAGATGAACATTAGTTCAGGAGCTGGAAATTACATGAGCTGGGAAAAGATTCCCCCCCCCCCCCCTTCCGATGGCATGTGACTCACTCTGAATTTGCTTGGTAATTTTATACTTGTCTCAAAACAGACTGTAAATACTAGTTCCTGGTGAAGGAGAGGGTGAGGGATAAAGTCATTGTGTCCTGCAGTGTGGTGGGAGCTCCCATGTCTTTTCCTTCCCAGTTTCAGAGGAGGAGGCATGTGAGTCTTACGGCAAGACACTGGTCCAAAGCTTAATTTGTGTGCAAACATGCCTGGCCCGGGTACAGGAGCTGATGGCTTCTTTACTTTAGGGTGTGATTGGCATTCAGCCATGGAGAAATAGGAAGGAAGAGAGCATCATAAACCACCTGTATCTTCTATAGGGCTGTGGCCTGCAGAGGGGCAGGTTTTAAATATAGATTCTGGTGTGATCTCTGTTTCACCTCCACATGCAAACCTCCTCACTGGACCATTTACGGTCACACCATTGACTCAGCATCATTTACTGCTGCCGTCTTAGAGAAGCTTTTCAGTTATCACCCTCTTCCTCGCGCCCCTGTCCATCGTGCCCAGCTTATCACCCTTATCTAGCACAGCTAATGCTGTGGGCTTTTTAAATTAAGCTTTTTAATTTTGTTTTTCTCCTGTGCGTGTGTCTGGAGGTTTTCAGTAGTTTGGGTTTTAAGAAGGAGGATAAGCATTGTTGTCCTTAGATGTAGGAATATTACAGAAATGGAACTTTTTTTGTTTGTGCATGCATGGAAACTCTGAATGTGACCACCTAGGACTGTTATAAATGTTATTGGATATACAGCAAAAGTATCCTGCCTGTGGTAACTGATAGGCTTTGGCTACTGGTTCTTGCTAAGCCTTTCATAATTACTGGGAAATCAATTCTTGCCTATTTTTATTTTGCTTTCTCAGGCCCCCTCCATTGTCGGTGTCTCTCCTGAAGGGATGGAGAACTCGTCAGTGGCATCGGCCTCCTCGGAGGCGGGGAGCAGCCGCTCTCAGGAGATCGAGGAGCTGGAACGTTTCATCGACAGCTACGTCCTGGAGTACCAGGTCCAGGGACTGCTGACGGATAAAACGGAGGTGGACGGTGAGAGCGAGAAGACGCAGTCCCACGTCTCACAGGTGGGTGAAAGGCACAGCGTGGGGTGGGAGAGGGGCTGGGAGACGCCGGTGGCTTGTTGCCTGGGTGGGAGATGCACATCCAGCTGAAGCAGCTTTTTGAGCATTGGGGTGTAAAGCAGGACATAATAAAAGACTGGATTTGGAGCAGCTTGCTTGTTCAGCCACATATGAGGTCACCCAGCAGTTGGTAGAGGTCTCCTGCCAACTGGGTTTTGTTTTAACATGGTCTCAAGGTGCGTGCCCTGAAGCTTTTCGAGTTCTCCAAGGTTCCCATTTATAAATGAAAGACATTTCATTTGTAGATGAAGGGTGCCTCTCTCCATCCCAAACAGCATGCTGCTTCACCAGGGTGGAAAAATCCTGGAGGGATTGGGAAGAGCTGCAGGGGGTGTAGTGAGATGTGCTCCTGTCCATATGCACAGGGGTGTCCATGAAACAACCAAGTCCAGAAGGTTAATCAAAAGCCCCAAATGCTCTCCAAAAGTGTGGGTTTTGTGGGCCTTTTAATATGCGTTATAACCTGTTTGCTTGCTTCGTGGTTGTTATGTCAGAGAAGGAAATTGCTGCATTTCAGAGGATGTGAATACCTAGCAAACAAAGGGATGATTTTAGCAGGGATGTGGTTTGGTGTTGTCATTAGGAATGACATCGTGCTAGTTAGGTTTGTTCCTAAAATGGACATTTTAGGTCCAACACAAGGAGAAATGAAACCTGCTGAACTACTGTTGTTGTTCAGAGGGAAATCGTTTGTATTCTGGTGCCATGGTGTGCCAGATGTGTGCTGAAGATGTGGACTGTTGAAAGGATAAGGAGCCCGTGGTGCAGGGAGTGATGAGCTCTGGTCCGTGCCCTTGGGCTTGTAAGGCTGCTGTGATCCCCCATTTGTGATAGAGGTGCTTTCCTACCCCGCAGGAATCCCGGTAGGATAAAATATTTAGGTTGGAGAGTACTTACGTAACAGTTATGAGGATGAAATGAGAATAATGAGACTGAAAGGTCATAAGCGTAAGGATATGGCTATTGTTGGATAGCTGAGGTGTGTTTGAGCTGCTGGAGGGGTCTGCTGGTCTGATTTGGGTCTTTGTCTCTTTATATGAGGTGCAAGGGAGGCTGATCCCAAGCAGAGATCCCTGGACCACTCCGCATTAAGCCTTAACGTTAGCTAATGAGACCACATGGCAAAGCTGAGCTGGGGGTACAATGATGGGGAGAAGGGCAGAGTCCAGGCTGGGTTTTTCCAGCACCATGGCTTCCTCCAGTACGGAGAGAAGTTTTGTTGCAGGTCACTTTGTCTCTCATTTCACACTCAAGTCTATTAATTGCTTACAAATGAGGCCCTGCCTCCCTAGGGCTTTGTTTTGCCTTTAAATTGGGAGGAGTGGTTGGGGTAATGAGGGCAAGGTGCTCTCCTGCCAGTTACCAGAGGTGCCTGCTTCTCCTGTCCCCTGCCCGTGCACCCCAGTGTGCAAAAGCCAATGTCCCCAAGTCCAGCAGAGAGGAGCTTGCTCTCCCATGTGAACCTCATGAGGTCCAACAAGGCCAAGCGCAAGGTCCTGCACCTGGGTCAGGGCAATCCCCGGCATCTGCACAGCCTGGAGGATGGATGGGGTTGAGAGCAGCCCCGCGGAGAAGGACCTGGGGACACCAGTGGGTGAAAAACTGGGCATGAGCCAGCGATGTGTGCTTGCAGCCCAGAAAGCCAAGCGCATCCTGGGTTGCATCACAAGAAGCGTGGCCAGCAGGTCGAGGGAGGTGATGGTCCTCCTCTACTCCCAGAGAGCCCACCCGCAGCACTGCATCCAACACTGGGGTCCCCTCTTCAAGAAAGACGTGGACCTGTTGGAGCAGGACAAGGGGCAATGGTTTTAAACTGAAAAAGAGGAGATTTAGATTGAACATGAGGAAGAAATTCTTTACTTTGAGGGTGGTGAGGCTCTGGCGCAGGTTGCCCAGAGAAGCTGTGGATGCCCCATCCCTGGAATTGTTCAGGGCCAGGCTGGATGGGGCTTTGAGCAACCTGGTCTAAGTGGAAGGTGTCCCTGCCCATGGCAGAGGGGTTGGAACTAGATGGTCTTTGAAGGTCCGTTCCAGCTCAAACCATTCTGTGATTCTATATGTGAATCCTTATCTGACTGCAGTGTTTATCTGATTTACCTGAGCTATGCAGGTTTGCTGGAGCTTAGGATCTGATCCAGAGCTTTGGACCCTTTATATATTAGCTCAGTGTAAAGAAATTACCAATCAAAGAACCTTTTTAAGAACAGATTTTGCTGAAGAGGTCTTTTACAACTTGAGGATCAAAGTTGTTAGAACTGGGAGAATATAAATTTAAAATCAAGTGATCCAAAGTACTTTATAGTGCATTTTTTTAACCCAAGGCTGGAAAATGGCTGTGTTCAAAGTGGCGCTTTGGAGGGGCTTCAGGTCAAACAGGCAAGTGCTGCTTTATTTAATGTGTCAAGTTTAGAAATACTATTGAATTAGAAATAAATTAATAGTCAAAGTTTTACAACCACTTGCAGCCTGTCCACACCTCTGCCCATAAGGGCTCCTTCTGCCTCTTAAGGACAAAAACTACTAATTCTTGTGGCAGACTGTGTACAATTTTTGCATCAAGATCCTTTGTTCCAACAACCAAATCCCATCTTCCGGTTGTGGAAATGGTATTTTAGTTTGCCTCTCTGGCCTATCCTGAAAACAAAGAGCTGCTGGGTTTTTAATGTCAGTTCTGGGATTGCTGTCTTTAAAGACAGTAAAGTTTTATTTTAAAAGAAAAATGAATAATAATGAAAGATCTGAACATTGAATCTTCTAATTAAACCACTTTTAGAGGCATCTCAAATTAAGCAGATAAATGTGGTTGTACCCCAGACCGTTGGTGTATAAGTTTTATTAGGATTTCTATGTGAAACTCCAGCAAAATGCAGTATTTCAGATTTTTAGGGCTGTATATGGGACAAGAAGTGGGGATGGGCTTTTACATAGCTTATGGGCTTTTACATAGCCATGTCTTCAGGGGTGCATTAAGAAGGAATTATCTCTTGTCTCCCGAAGATATTAATTTTCCCACCTTGTACCCCAGATTTGTGTAAGAAATAATCAGGAATTTTTATTTCTGATTTTCTCTTCCTGATCACTTCTTATCAAAGCAAGGAATAAACATGCACGTATCCTGCAGCTCTCTGGAGTAACCCTGGTGGAAGGTGGCATGTTCCCTCTTAATGAGAGCTGGAGGAAAAAGGATGGGTTTAGGGGGAAGGCACTAAACTGAGACCAAGAAAATTGTTTTTAACTGCAAGTTGCTGCCAGCAACTTAATCTTTAATGTTGGGCAAGTTATTTAATCTCTCTGCAGTTCATTTCCTTGTGGCTGTAATAATGTTTTCCCTGCCTGAGAGAGGATAAATCCACTCACCCATGTGTGTGAGATGCTCAGATGGTACCACATCCCTGGATAACTGCTCCCCGTGCTGGGGCAAGGAAGGAAAAGCTCATCATATGCTGCTTCATCCTCCATGCCACTTGCAGGGGAGCTGAATCCATCACCAGTCTAGAGAATCCCAAAGTGTGGATGTTCCCATGGTGGGGATGTCTCCAACCTTGCTCCCACCAGGAAAAAGAGGAAAGGCAGGAGAAAAATGCAATTTTCTTTTGGCTGTGGTCATGGTCTTGGGAGACCTTTCCAGGCACATGGTTGCACTCAAAATTGTTAAAGGAGATAGGTATAGGTCTAGCAGAAGTTTCTCAAGCATGATAGCATTGTGTGCGTCTCCAGGTAGGTCAGCAGAGGTGACAGGAGAGTGATGGGCAGTGGGTGGAGCGTTTCCAAGCCAAAGCCTTTGGGATCATCCTCGAAAAGGAGGGGGGGCCGCACGCATACAGTGATGCCCGCGGCCAGACAGTGTTTGCTGTGTGCTGTGGACTGACACAGCAGTTTTCCCTAGCCTGGCTATTATTTTACACAATCCCTTTTTTTATCCCTTTTACAGTGGACAGCGGATTGTAGCGAGCAGCTTGATGGCAGCTGTTCCCCATCCCGAGGGAAGGGCTCGTCGTCTCACGAACATAATCAGGTAGGGGTTGTGTTTAGCTTTTCCTCACCAAACCTTTGCTTTTGTTCTTGTGCTGCCTCATCTGGCAGCGCATTGCCTGCTCGTGCTGCCGGCTCTTCCTCTCCCATGGAAGGGGAGATGTATCCCTGTGTTCGGCATCTGAAAGCTCGCTCTCCCCAAAACCATGGGAGATGGGCAATATCCTGATGTGCGGATGGATGCTTCAACCAGGAGCTTATTGCTCTGCAATAAAGGGGAAAAATTATGGAGTGTCCCATTTATTCCTGAAGAGCTTCTTATTGTCAGCTGTGCAAGGGACCTAATTGAAGCATCAAAGCTGACTTGGAATTATGAGATGTAGCTGGGATGAGGGATCTTTGTGTAGCTATGCTTCTTGGTTATGTGCTGCAGCACAAGGATGGCGTTGCAGGGAAGAGGATTAAATAGCTGAGAGGGTGAACTGGGAGAAGAAGCAAAATTGCACGTGCTGAGAGCCTGTGTCGGGTTTGAAGTGACAGAAGCCAGGCGTGAGTTGGTTTTCATGGTTGTATGGGGTGCGGACATTAGTGAGGAGTACTTACAAAGTGCTGCTGGCATTGCAGGAGGTAGCTGTCCCTCCGTGTGAGCACCAGGATGGGAGAGGGTTGGGTAGGGTGAATGTATGGATTTAACCACGTCACCTGGTTGAGGAGCTGCTGTGCCACCATGCAACCCTCAACTCCGCAAAAGCAGCGTTCACCCGAGGAAATATGAGACTAAGCCGTCTGCAGGAAAGGGTGAAGTGGTTTTTGCAGTTGCTGTAGCTCATGGATGTCCCACCTGGAGAAGGGGCTTCAGGCTGGTGGTTTTGGTGCTCTTGCCCTGCTTGATGTCCTCCAGGCTTCAGTCCCACGTGTGGGATCCGTGAGAAGAAGCCTGGGAGCCCCTTGCAAGGTGGTACAAGAGGCTGTGGAAGTCCGAGCAGTGCGTATTGCAGCTCCTGTTTTGGGCACAGTTTCTCCCCATGCAGAGCCGTGCTGGAAGCTGCTGGGCTGTGGGATAGGGGCTTACGTGTCCCCTCCCTGCCCTGTGCCTGGATGCAAGGATGTTGGGAGCATCTGTACAAGCACCTGCACATAACAAAGACAAGGTCTTGTTGTGTAGGAAGGTGCGTGCTGTACAGAGGTGCTGCTTCAGATTAACCTCTGAAGGTGACAGACGGAATTGTGGATTTAATTTGTTATAGCTTTGATCTGCTCTGAAATATTCAGCAGCTAAACCCTGGCTGGGCTCCCTCCCACTGCCGCAGCCGGCTGCTTGAAATTCAGCTGGGAGGCTGGCTGTTTCCATCGAGCCTCCTTGGGTTGCTGGGGATGTTAGCAGGACCGGGTGTTTTCCCTGGGGAAGAAGGTCCCTGGCTCTTCACCCAAGGGCTCAGCTGACGTGCCGGTCTCTGGTGGGTACCGCAGGAGGATGCAGGAATCACACACGAGTGATGCTTTCCTGGCTCCAATCACTGCAGCCCTGACATCTTCTATCTACCTTGTGCTGTGCTCTCTTTTGTTCCAACTTGTGTTTTTCATATTGTTTTTCTTTTTTTCCTGGACATTAAACCTATTTGATCTCCTCGAGCACGGAGCTTGTTTTCTGTATACAAATAACATTTGCCGATGCCCAAGCTGTTTTCCCTGCATTTGGGCTCTCTCCCAGCCTGCAGCGGAGCTAGTAATTATCTCTCTCCATGTTGGGCTTCCTTTAACAGCGAGTAACAAATTTTTCTTGGCACCAAAGGGGAGCTGCAAGCTATTGTTCGTCTGTCCAGGCAAGCGTTTCTCTTGCTGTTACTGATATACGAGTGAAACTGCTGGTGAAGACTAGGTTCAGTTTATTACCGTTTCTGGCTGTTGATTTTTCACTAGTAGCTTTAAACATTAAAAATAAAAAATACTCATTAATAAGGTGTTTGTCTGAATGTAAACTATCAATCACTCTTCAAACCTGCTAAGGAAAAAGCTATTTATTTCCCAAAGGATGTTGGGGGTGGGGGGGCATTGTTGCAATTTTTTACGGATTTTTGAGGGGTTTGGTTGGAAAATCGAATTCCTGTTTTTCCTGTTTTATTTCCAGCTGAGATTTCTGCATTGCTTGTTATGCAATATGCACCGGTCTTAGTTGAAAAATACTTGAATGTGAGATTTCTGCTGGCTTCAGCTACTGTGAAAATGCGGGTTATGTGTCGGTAACCATGATATGCCTCACACAGTTCTAACCTGATGATCAGAAAGGGCATTTATATGGAAATCCAGGTTAGTCCTGAAAATATATTCAGCATCTGGTTCCTTTTCTGCAAAGGCAGAGTAGTCCAGGGCCACATTTTCAGAAGTAATTGGCTTCCTAAAGGTTATAAGGGAGCCTAGAGTGAAGCTGACTTTACTGTGCCTGAAAATCCCCCTCTGCATCCCTAAGTACCTGATGCCTTTGAAATTCTTGTCTGTAGGATCCAGCAAGATTAAGGCAAATAAAAGAAAGATTTTTTGTGTGTGTGTGTATAGGTGTATTTTGTATTTATATAGACATTTATATGTTATAAGTATGTATATATGCATACACAGGATGTTTTATAAGTGTGCAACTGAGAGCAATTCCTGGATAATGTGCAATTTAAGGGTAAAAATAAGGTGTCTTGATGCAACCTGCAGTCCAGGATATTTCTAAATTGCTGTTTTTCTGACACTGTCGGGTATCTCTGGGAAAGACTACCCCATACTTTGCCTGCTGTTACATTCCTTGGTGACACATCTGCTGTTAGCAGCTGTGGGAGACTATATGGGGGTCAGTGCCTGTAGGCTGGCACTTGTGCATCTTGTACAAAACAGTGGCTTAAAAATGGAGAAAATTCCCCCTGGAAACCTTTTACCCTGGTCTTTCCAGTTCTCTGGGCAGGCAGCTGCAAGAAGACGGTCTGCTCATGGAGGATCTCATGAGATACATTTTGTGAACTCCTGGCGCACTGAGAAAATCCTGGCCTCACAATTACGTTCATCTCATCTATAATTCTCCTTGTTTCCTACTGTGAACGTTTTCATTTGCTGCATGGCATTGTCGTGCTCCACTAAGCCCCGCTGCATTTGAGCGATACCCTCTAGAAGGTCTGCTAGCACCGTGTGAGCCTCTGGGGTGGAGACTACTCCATCAATGTACACAAGATACTATCTGAGCACCATGTTGCCTCTATAAATGAGGAAAGTTTAGATAATGGAATCATTTTAAATCTCTTTATGTTTGGATTTTTTTTTAAAAAGACCCAGTGGGAAGATTTTATATAATACTTTATTTGCATTCCTCTTGTGAAGCTGTTGCAAGTAGGAAGCTCTTTGATATATTTCTGAGAGCAATTCATTAAGTAAAAGACTTCTGGTATGGCGTGTATTTAGGGAGCCAGCGGAGCTCTTGGTACGTGAAAGGCCTGGCAGCAGCTCCATCCCAGACTCCCCTTACGTAAAGGGCATTAACAAAACCCAGAGCAACTCTGCGGGTTTGTCCCATTTCCCCAGGTGGTGGGAGAGGGAGAGCCAAAAATCCTCCTTCCTGGCCAAGTCCCTCCCTTCCCCCCATGGTGGCTGGCTGTCACCCATTGTCACCAAGCAAAAGCCTGTGTTGTTGGCAGTAAATGGGACTGCAATTTGTTTTACTGCTTATTTGCACGTGTGTCCATGTCCCACCAGGTGCAGCAGGGACTTGTTGCGTGATGGGGGACCTCAGAGGCTTCTCCAGTTGATGGTCATGTTGCCTGTCTACTGAGCAGTGAAGGAACAGGCCGGGTGTGTGGATTACAACTGGATTATCCTACACCCTGCTGGTAGCACCCTTCTGCTGTTCTCCCCAAGGAGCTGGTGGTGGAGGAGATGACTTGGTTTGCCTTCCCATTAAGCCAGTAGAAACAGCAGCACGCCTCTGGCAGGCAGAGGTGGTGGGTTTCTGCTCTTGGGCCTTGGCTGGAGATGATTAGCTGGCTGTTGGTTGGAGATGATTAGCTGGCTGTTGGTTGGAGATGATTAGCTGGCCAGGGTCAAGAACATCCCAAGGGCTGCTTTATCAGGTTAACAGCGTAAGATGTTGAGTGTCCTGCGCTGTTCGGTAGCGTGGAGATGTAGAGAACTTTGCAGGGATTGTGTGCCACTGTCACCGAGCCTGGCATGTCCTGCCAAAGGATGTCTGAACGCAAGCCCAAGCGTTGCTGATAAGGAAAGCATGAGAAGTTCCCACAAAATCAAGTGTAATATCATGTGAAACTTTATTTCTGATGTTGCCGTGACTCAAAGAAGCACAGTGCTGTGCTAGTGCCAAAATGTTTCAAGGCAGGAGATGCTTCGTGTCGTCTTGAGTTCAGACTGTAGGCAGAGGACATCCAACCTGCCTGCATCTGAGGAGGTGTCTTTGACTGCTGTGTGTGGGGTGGGAGAAGAGCAAATCCACTTAAACCTTTCAGGTCCCTCTTTCATGTGTCTTGCCTGAACCTCAAAACCCCCTCCGATGATGAGCACTTGGCTTCCAACTGTATGAAGTCACGGCTGGAAAAGCTGCTATGTTGCCAAAGCAAAGGCAATAGTAGGGATGGGGTGATGTGTGAAGGTTGTCTCTGCAGAAACAGCAGATTTCAATGCGCAGTGGAACTTAATTTTATAGAAAGCGGAAAAAACCCCAAATTATCAGTGCAGGTTTCTCTTGCAATTCCAGAGATTATTTTTTTGCAGGCATCAGTGCTGCTTGACTGGCGGGGGTCAAACACCAGGAAATCCTCCCCAGTGGGTGCTGCAGAGGCAGGTGGCAAGGGATCATGGTCTCGGGCAGTGGCTGCATCACTGCACCACCGTCATATAAACTTCTCAAGTCAGCAGTGAAGTCGTCTTCTTGCTAGCTTAAATCCACTGAAATCAGCAGGCAGCACGTAATGCCCCAAATCCTTGGCTAACCAGATAAGCGCTGGTGAGTGGGTGGGCGCTGCTTGCGAAGAGGCTGGCAGGATCTCCTGATGAAGACATAATTAATTTCCCCATGCTGGTAGACAGCCTGTGTCTGGCTTTAGTTGCCCACCCTTGGGTCCGGATCTGAAGCACAGTGATTTTCTTGCTCAGCAAAACGTGAGGGGTGATCCTGGGGGAAGTTTGGGGTTCCCCATCTCGCCAACCCGCTTGTATCATAGCCCAGAGCTGGTTTGTACACTGAATTTGGTTGAGGTTGGCTGTCACGCTGAAGACCTGTTGGGACAACTGGGTGTTGGCAGATGCTAGTCGCTGTTGTCTCATTTCCAAAAGAAAAAGAAAAAAGTGAAAGACAGGGAATACTTTGAGGCTCTGCCAGTGAACACAGGTTGGTGTAGCCCTGCCTGATGGAGGAAGAAATTAAATCTTTAAGTGGAGTGACCTGCCCATGATCAAAGAGCAGCTCTGAGAAAACCAGTCACCTAATGGTTTTTTTTGCCTGTAATTGCTAGGTGACACTCCCTCTGTGTAGTGAATGCAGCCCTGTTCAATTATGGTCGGAGAGGACTGCTGAGAAAGAAATCAAGTACTTGAGCTAATATATAGGTTTTAACTTTCACTGGGACTTCTGTTCGGGATACACCTCGTGAAGCAGACACCTGCTTGAGTGTCTGAAGATCTGGGAGTGAAATGCTTCACTGCTGTGCAACCTAATGTAGGAGAATGGTTGCGGCTTACTGAGGATGGAGGAGGGTGTCTTCTAGGCCTGGTGTCACTCACGTGGGAGGACGCTTCCTCACCCTCAGTTTCCATTTGTGTAGAGCGAACAGGGTGATGCTGGTCTGCCCGCTGAAGGGAGAGCTCCTTACACTCTATTTTTGTGAAACTTGCAGTAGCTGAGTTACCTTTGAGGTCTCCATAAGAAGACTTCCAGATTTGGTTGACTAGGTCAAGTGCCGAAGTTCTTGGCAGGGAAGGGATGACATGAGCCACTTCCTCCAAGGCTCGGGCAGGGGCTTGCTGCTGGGTTTCCATGGCACATCTGAAGTTCTCGGTGCTATTCTGAGTGTTCTCAGTGGTCCTTCTCATCTTCATCCTTGTGCATAAATGAGCTATCTAGCACATCCTTGGCTAACACGTCTCTTCCGATGTTGTCCGGAAGGAACACAACCACACAGGCTTGGCCCTTTTCCTGGGGAGACCAGAAAGATCTTGTTGGCTTAACCTCCTACTTCCAAGCCCGTCAGGTCCTTTGGTCCTGTATTATGGCACAGGTATAGGTAAAACCTTACTTTTCCTGGTGGGAGAAGAGCTCCAAGCGATGTTTGGTGTCCCTTCTGCTGTGCCTCTACCAAAGCAGTGATCAGGTACCGTACCAGATTGGAAAGGGCTGGGGAAGGTAGACATTGACCTGGGGAGGGAAGGAGCAGAGCTGAAGTGGTTGGGTTTTCTGCATGATATTTTTATAAGGGTAAGTTTCCTGTTTTCCTTATAGCTTTATGCAATACACTGAGAAGAAGGAAGCTGGAAGTTTGTCCCTACTAAAATGTTTAGAGTAATCTTATGTTTTTTTCTTAAAAGGTGCATTTTGCATCATTAAAATAATTCAGTCATTATTTTGCCATAGAAAAATAGGAGTGATTGTTCCTGAATAGGTCTAGAAGAGCAGGGAGATACTTGGAGTCTGGTGTCAAAATTTTGCATAACTGGAAGATGTAGCTGCAGCATAAAGTGGGTGCCTGAAAACCTCTGCTACAGAAAAACCTCAAAAAGGACCTTTTACATGACAGCTGTCTTCTGTTCTGACCAGGATTAAGACTCAAAGTTTGGGAATCATTTGAAGGACACCCCACAAGTTGATCTAGGGAGCTGGTTGTAGGTGCAGTGGTGAGACCGTTGTTAATGCTGGAGGATATCTCAGAGGCTTTTTTGTCCTGAGAAGTCCTTTAGCTTTCTGTTGTTTTTTCCTTTTTCTCTGGTCCACCTTAGGCTGGGAATACTGTACACTGAATATTGAGATTTTTACATACAATTGAAGATGAATCCCATCAAAAATCCATGGATGTTTTCGGGCCACTTAAAGCTTGTTGTGTTGCCATGGTTGGTCTACACCTCTACCAACACAGCCAACTTCACCATCACTGAGAGCAACCACGTAGGTGGTCACTGTGTTTCCATTTATTGCCTGTGCACTGGGGAAAGTGATCTCCTTTTTCTGCAAATGGGTTTTTCAAACTCGCACTGAAGCAGCAGAAAGTATTAACTCTTGAGCTGGCAAAGGGAGCGGGATTAATTAGTTCATGCCTCAAAGAGCTAGCTGTGAAGGTGAAAATTGCAGTGTAAGTGAAACATATGATTATTGCTAATTAAAATGCAAATGTTAGATTTGACAGCTAGTTTCCAAAGGAGGGTGGCTGGCAGTGTTAATGTGCACAAGCCTCGCTGTTCCCAAGAGCGTGCAGAGCTTGGCCAGAAGGATTGGCATGGATCAGAGCAGCTGCTAGGACTCAGTCTCTGGAGGGGGTGACATTTCCCTCCAAGCCCCAAAGTGTGGCTCAGAGGTCCCATCTCCTGCTGGTGAGTGTAGATCATGAATGGTAGGTGGAGGAGCCCAAGTAAGAGCTGGGAACAAGAGTTCAAGGGTTGTTTGGGGTGTTGGGAGACACTAGGAGAGTCTTGGTCTTGTGAGGGTATAGCAGAGGGTAACGGGGCCAGATGATGGAGGATTGGGTTGGCAGGAGGCAAGGGCATGGGATGGAGAACTTTGTGCCATTACAACTGTTTCTTCAGCTTTTGTCAGAGCTGCGGACAAATCTGTTCCTGCAACGTGCTGAAATAATTTAGCAAGAGCACTGTGGGGGGGACGGGACGTGTAGGCGGCCATTCTGTGAGATGGAGAGTGGCCAGTGCCGTGTCTCACCGCCGCAGAGCCTTGGCTTTCGGCTGAAGCCCAGCTGCCTGTGTGTGTTTGAGATGAGGTTTTTATGGGGTTTGCAACGATGCTGGTCGAGGGGTTTTGTTGCTTGGTTGTTGTTTTTTAAGGAACGATCGTTACCTGTGTACTATTGCCCCCTGTCCTCCAGCATCACTCATGAGGTTGGCGTGAGCTTCCCTGCTCCCAGAGAAAGGAGGTCTGCAGAGAGGGTTCGTTTTAGCACGAAATGGCTTTATTAGAGGATACAAAGCCACCAGAAACGTCTGGGAGAGTTTCTGGCAGACGTATTTCTGTTCTGGAGATTTGAACCCCTATCAGTAAGGTAGCACTAAAAAGTTGTTCATCTTTTGCAATTAGACAGAAATTTAGGTAAAATATTCAGCTTAGCTGTGCTGGGGAGTTTGAACATGAGTGTATTTAGGCCATACTTGGTTGGACTGTTTCAGCTTCAACAGAAGTTTCAACAATTTTTATTTTTTAAATAATTTGGTTTTAAATATAAATATTAATAGGGTGTGATAAGGAATGTGAACAGAGAAGAGACCCCAGGCCATGGGTTACAGCCAGGAGACAAGCTGATTTAGTGAAAGGGTACCTGTGATTTTTATCTAATTGGTTTGTGCCATATCCACTGGGTTGTCTCAGTGAGTTTGGATGTTGATGCATGGTGGTACCAATCTCCCCGTTTTTTACAAGGGTCTTATTGTGGCCAGTTCTGTTTCTGGAATTTGCATAACCTCAGGCTCTCTGCAGGCAACCATGGCCAAAAGTCGGGTCAACTGAATATAACGGAATGGTGATATTTATTTTTGGTGTGCCTTTTAAAGTGAAGGGTGCATATGCTAACTTGGTCCCATTGTAGCATTTGGCACAGAAGTTTTTCGTACATGGATGAACAAGATGTTCAGCGTGTAGGGTACAGTAAACTGGTAATTAATCCTTCAAACATCTGGGTGGTGAAGGTTCATTTCTGCCAACCACCTTTTCAGTTGGTGTGCATCTTTCCCACATCAAATGAGATATTTCTCACTTTCCAGGATGTCTGAAAGATTAGCTCTTCCCTAAGGCTTCTGAAACTGGCCACCTGCCTGTGTCTCATAAGTGGCATCGATCAAGTTTTTTTTTTTTTCCTCCTCCATGCCAATTTAACAACTCCCTTAACTTTGTGCCACTTGGTATTTCTCAGCTATTGGGAGATTCAGGTCATGGTGTGATGAGGAGGGAAGAAGGTGCTTTCTACTGTTGTTGTAACATGTAGTGGGAATAACCACGACCTCTCAAATTTTATCTGTATACAACCTGAAAACCAGTTGACCTCTTTTGAAGTCACTACTGATTTTACGCTATAGCAACCATAATATATTTGAGCTTGCTTGAGGCTTGCTAGGTTTGAGGATGGAGAACGTGCAGCTGGAGCAATGCAGAAACTAGTACTGATGGGTTTTGCTTCCAGTCCCTTGTGTTGGGTCAATACTTACATGTTTCATGTGCGCTAAGGTCCGTGCTGGACTACTGGGTTGCATCACCTTAGGGTCTGCTGTGTTGCTGTCTCCCTGCCCCATCCAACCCAGGTGGCAGTGGTGGAGCTGAGACCTGGTCTGTGCCCCCAAGTTAGAGACCTGGACTTGGCTGTTGTGTGCAAGGGGGAGTTCATGCCTTGCTTTGCTGGTGAATCCTTTTGGCTCTTGAAGGCCAAGGTGGCTCTGCCCTTGTCTTAGCCCGTGGCAATGTCCACAGGGAATTGTGTAGCCCCTCGGAGGATGTCTGAGACGTGAGAAGCCCTTTTTAAGTGTCAGCTCTCACACCGGTCCTGAAACACATGCTCCCCTTTGTATTTCCCAGGTTTTCAGAGAGTTTGAAAGAGTTGAATATTCTGCGCTCTGTGACTTCATGTTTTTTTAATCACCTTAGGTCACTTCAAAGGTCTTTCCAAGCCTCTAAGCAAAGCTTTTGGAGCAATTACACTGACAATATCCACCCTTCTCCCCAAGCACCTTGTGGGATGTTTGGGTAGGTAGGGCTGGTGGGGTGAGTTATTCTGGTTTTCAGATGACTCATCTTGCCCTGAGGGCTGCCGGCTGAACAAGAAACCTGCAGGTTGCTTGACAGCAGAACAAGTGTTAGGAGAAGAAAGGAAAACATTGGGAACAGCTCCTTAATAGGCAAAAATAGTTATTTGTGTATTGTGTCTCCTGGTGAACAGCAAGTGTCTTCATGTACATGAGTAGCTGGACTCCAACAGCGGGCTAAGCAGAGGGAAAAACTGACTGAGAAGTTGATTTGGGCTTGGGAGGGGAATTAAGGATATAGAATAGAACAGAACAGCATAGACTAGACTAGACTATTTCTGTTGGAAGGGACCTACAACCATCACCTAGTCCAAATGCCTGACCAATTCAGGGCTGACAAAAAGTTAAAGCATGTTGTTGATGGCATTGTCCAAATGCCCTTAAGCAGTTTTAGAGAGTGTGGGGTTGTTGAATATGCATAGTTAATCCTCATGAAGATAGAGGAGGTAAGTATTATTTTTTCCTATGGATAGACTAGAGCACTAGAGCCAAATCTTATCTTCATTGAAGCCTCCCACAATGTCATCCCTTTGCAATGCCTAAATAGAACACGTTAAAGGGCTCCGAGAAAGCCGCAATATCAGGGTGTTGTGCATGGTTTTGTAGGTGTTTGCACGTGTGGTCTGGGAGCCGGAGCTCTCCCGGCTCACCAGGTTGGTGGTTTTTGTGGGTGCAGGATGGCATTGCCCTTGACTAAAGCAAGCTGTTTGTTGTTTCCAGGAAGAGTGGGATCACAGCAGCAGTGGGAGCGCAGGATCCCGGCCGGGGTTGGGCTCCAGGCGTGGGTCTGGATCCAGGCCGGGCAGCCGTGGGAGAAGCAGCCAGTTCAGGCAATCAACCAAGGTATACCTGGTAGTGGCGTGCTGAAGTTGTGTCCTTTGCTTGCTGCTCATCAGAGGCATCCTCCTAACGATGTGTTTTGTGTGTGTGTCTACAGATAGGGTGTGAGTGCATGTCGATTATGAAGGACACCTCAGAGACCTACTTAATTCACACGTAATGTGTGACCTGGCTGCTGAGGGCTGTAGCTGTCCTTCAACCTCAAGAAGTCTGTTGAGGTGTGCTGAGTGCCTTAATATTGGGGAAGAAGTCCCTAGTCAGCTGGTTTAGTGCAAAGGAAATTAGGTTTTTTTCTTTATTTGAAGTCTTGGAGTACTTTAATTTTGGGACATTAAGAGATGTCTGTAATTAGTTTTTGGCAAGTCTTCATCAGAAGTTGATATATGAGTGGACACTGCATAGATGGTATTAAATGGTGACCTTGAGTCCAGCTGCTTTCCATGGGAGCCATCAGCAGGGCTAGATGGGGAATTACCTTCCTGCCCTGCAAAAGACTGTAAGAATTTGCTTTTGATCTGGTTTTAGGTCCATGCCTTGAACTCAGACCAGGGACCTCTTCTGCGTGTTTTAGTCAGCCTCGGTTCTCCACTCTCGGAGTTGCTCTACTTCTGCACACATGAGCACTGGTTGTGCCAGAAGCAGAGGATGGACTCTGGGAGATTTGGGCCAGTGGTCAAAGTGCTGGTCCTTTCATCCATCTCATCCGTCCTGGAAAGCTCAAGGAAATAGTCTGTCCTCCTGAGCCGTGCTGTGGTGGGAGAGGACACACAGAACCGCGCTGTTGCTGGAAAGTGATGGTCCTTTCTGGTTTGAATGAGACTCGACATACCCTTCTTTTGTTGAGTAGGGATAATACTGTCTTCCTCAAAATGTCTATATTTTTCTTAGTAAAACTTGCAGGTTTTGTCAAGGAAACCTTTAATTGGAGCCTTTTCAGACAGTTTGGTATCTATCTATTTTTTTTGTTTTCTACCAAAGTGCAGCCAGGGGTTGTAGGCAGCTAAGAAGGAGGAAAGGTGGGGATATCTTCTCAAACATAGAACTGAAAAATGCTTGAGAAATAACACATGACGCAGGATAATCCCAAATTTATACAACAGACTCAGCCGACCACTTGGCGTTGTTCTATGTTGACGCCAAACGCAGCGATGAGCTAATGCTGTTGCAATCGTGCGACGAAGAGCATGATTTTGTATTTGTAGTGTTTTGCTGGAGGACGGTAATGAGGAGCGGCGAGAGGAACCGGTGGGACGCTGAGCTGGGCTTTGAAAAGCTGCTGCCTGCATGCAAATGCTGACTTTGTGGGGAATTTGCTGAAGCTGCATGCATGGGTAAACAGTCAGAGTCCACGCAGCCGGTGGCGTGGTCCGTCCCTCCGTTTGTGTGGGCAGCTACAGGGGTTGGCCGGCGGTGGATGGAGGTGATGTGTGCTCCCAGGGGCTGGAGGACAGAGGTTACGGACGTGCATTTAAACCACACTGCGTGTAGGATCTGCTTTACCGGATCTCTGATCTCTCTGAGTATTGATGTTGTTCTTGTCAGTGTGTCTCTCAATCATCATTCCTAGCGGCTTAATTAATTTTCAGCAGTACTAACCCCTTTGCGGTGAAAATGTTTATGTAAAGCTGAGGGTTGGGTCGTCGGGAGCTTCACGTTAAAACTGCTTATGGTTCTAATTGCAGTCTTGGGGGAACTGACAGCAAGTTATTTCTTTTCTTAAATACGTGCAGTTATTTTTTTTATTTTTTTTTTGTCCCTGGACCTGAGAATTGGCTTTTTTAAAGTCTTGTTATTAAGTCTTGGTATCGTGCTGTGAGATTTTAGTAAACGCCCTGCAGCACAGGCTCACTTGGGCAGCAAGCGTGCTCCCTGCCTTGTGAGTCGAGACAGAAACCGGTTATAAAGACAGGTCATCGAGACTGAAAGGACGGCTCGAAATGACCGTAGTGACTCACAACTTAATGACAAGTTGCATTATCGTTTGGCCCTGGCGCCGTCTTTATGGAGTCTGGCTAATGCTTGGAGCGTCTCCGAGGGGTCATGGGGACCGGGAGTTACAGCCCAGTTTGGGTGGGAGCATCCAACTGCTGCCTAGAAGCTCGCACCCGTCTGACCTCCTGCACCACCTGAACCATCACTGCAATTTTCCCAAATTGCCGGGATTAGTGCCGGGGCTGACCCGCCTGTGCTCACGGATGAGCTGATGCGCCGAGGAGGTGCAGGGGAGCTGGGGGGGACAGCTCGTGCTGCCTCTGCCTACGCCGCATTTTAGGAGGTGTCGGTGCCAGGGATCTCCATCCACGTTCAAACAGATTTCAAGCCGAGCGTCGGAGGGTAATTAATTGTTAGGTGTTTTATTTCAGGGCTCAAGATGTGACTCTTCAGAAGCCCTGTACTGAGCTGAATTTGGGCAACGATTTTAGGATGCAACCTGTTGCATTAGGAACCCACTTTATCTTAATTTTTTCCTATTTAATATCTTTGTTGGTGATCCGTCTCGGCCTCATCACAGCTGGTTACATGTTCCCAGTCTTACTCCCTGAGCCCAAATACTTTACTCTTAGGAAATCCTATTGCAGCTGGCTTGTTGACAGGTACTTAAAATTTCCCATGTCCATAGAAAATGAAAAGAGAAATACACCTGTCTGCAAGAAGTATCACTTCTTTGGGTGATAGCTATAAAGACCTGCACATATATTTTCATTGTAGTGCATGAGGATGTTTCTGAGTATTTAGAAAACTAATTTCTCTCCTTCATGGGAGAAAACTTTGCTTACATTTGCCTAAAATAAAAAGCTCTGCTTCCATGACCGATCATGAGAATTTTATATATTTCTGGTAGTTTGTTTCTGTGCAGAGACATGTTGACCTGCAGGTCCCCAGAGGTTAAAATTGTAATCCGTAGACCCCTTGGAGGAGATGAACAAGGGAGCAATGTAGCTGTGTTTGGAGTATCTGTTGTCAAAATTGGTTGTTTTGCTGGGAATGGCTGTGAAGTGTGACTGTCTGTAATGTGTATCGAGGATGTGCGTCCTGCTTGTTGGGAAAAGATTGCTCACTTCATGAGCAGGTTGAAGACTGGGACTTCGTTAAGAAATGGTCAATTTTTAATGAGTTTGTAGTGTCTCAATAATATTTGGAAATGGCAGAAGTTATAGGATGGGGAATATGTGAAAGCTGCCTTCTCCAGCACTCGTTTCACCAGAGTGGGAGCATTTGGGCCGAAATAGTTAAATAATCTGAATATGTGTAAGATCATGAATAATCTGAATATATGTAAGAAATGTTGGGGGAAAATTGGTAATATGGGATTCCATATTTGTAATGCATTTACATGCCCATCCTATATGAGTCTGAGTCAAGTCTGATTTCCTGAACGGTCCTGGCAAAATCCAACCTGCTTTACTTCTTTGCCTGTAAAGGATGGAGAGCTCAGCCCTCTTTCTGTGGGGAGGACACGTGTAGGCTGATGACTGTAAGGGCCATGAAGGATGGGTGTGAGGTCTTTGCTTTAGATGCTCTTGCTCTGAGTTGACAGTTTTGCCAAAAGCAGCTGTGTGGGAAAATTCAAGGTACTTTGCAGTTTTCTGGAAGTTTCTTATAGTTCCCACCTGATTATACAGTGATGCTCTTGCTTCTCAGGGGAAGGAACCATCACCTTAGAGTTGGTGGGTCATGTACCAGAATAACCGCGTGAACTCATTTGCTGGTGTGCATGGCAGAGGTGGCACAGTGCAGGGTTCTGACATCGCCCGCCTGTTGTTAGAGCAAGGAGAATTCATGCCACCATGACTCCTTGAAGGAGCAGGACAGCTTTCCCCATCCTTACTGGTGACAGTGGGCTCTGGTAGCTGCTTGTGAAGAGTGTCTCCATCCTTGGAGATATTCAGAAGCCGTCTGGATGTGGTCTTGGGCACCTGGTTGTAGGTGGCCTTGCTTGAGCAGGAGCACTGGACCAGATGAGCTTCAGAGGTCCCTTCCCACCTCGGCTGGTCTGTGATTCTGAAGCCGAGTGTCTTCATGGCTTGGATGTCAACTTGCCCGATGGACCTTGGTGGGTCTTGGAGGTTGTGGGCGGTGGGGTAGGAGGATAGGGCTCGAGTCAGAGCTGAGCCTACGTGTTGTCTGCTCCGTGTTGTCCACGGTTTTGTGTCCCCAAGGCTGAAACTGTGTCACTCCTTGCCTTTACGGTGCGCTTTTGCAGCGGGCGAGGGATCTCTGCGTTGCAGTGAGCGTGGGGAGCGGAGGAGCCCACCTGCAGAGCCAGGACACCTCCGTGGCTGGTGGTGGGAGAGGCTGTGCTGGGCTGTGCCATGGTCCGGATAGAGCCGCGTGCCTTCGGGCGAGTAACTGCCTTTCCCTCCCTCCTAGAATGGCAACAAGGAGAGCTCCCTTGACATGCTGGGCACGGACATCTGGGCTGCCAACACCTTTGATTCCTTCAGGTAAGTCAGCTTTAAAATGCTTTAAGGGAGAGATAGCAGTGCCCTCTCTTAGCCTTCGCCCCTGTGTCCGTCCTGCCGGTACCCAGGTGCCAGTGAGTACCCTGCCAGTACTCATGTCACTGCTCCTCCTTCTCCCCATCCCCATTTAGCCCTTGGCACTAAGCATGCTCAATCTGCTTAAAGCATCCTACATGCTTAGGAGAAGCTGCTGGATGGGTTTGCAGTCCACACATCTGAAACTGGTACTGGTATGATTACTTGTAATCATCAGAGAGGTGTGCAGGCAAGACTTCAAGCTACTGCTCCAGGACTTTTTTCTTCAATTAATTAGTGGTGCGATCATGCATTTGCTTCGCAGCTGCTGAGAAGAGCTCTTCAGCTGCTGCTTCAAAGCTGGGAAAGTGGTGAAATATGCTTTCTGTCCAGTTTTATGTATATCTCTCTCTGTGCCTGGAGCACTGCAAGAGTCTGGAGGGGTTGAGTTCCCACCTGGGACTTGCTCCAGGCCATTGGAGTGGGCAGGTTGTGCAGGACCAGAGAGAACATCTCCATTGCATGGACCAGACCACTGCCCGTTGTGATATCCCCTTGATACAGAGAGCAAGTATAGCTTGCAAGGTGTATGCTGCATCGTGCTGTATCTTACATCAAAACTAGGGGTTTAGCGCAAGCACCGGGAGCTCAGCATCTGCAGAAAAGCAGAATAAATGGAAAGAAACGTGATGCAGCAGTGTGAAGGTTGGAGGCATGCATCCATGTGCTCTGCGGCAGGGAGTGGTGCTTCCAGAAGTACCAGCTTTCCTCATCTGCAGGCTCTGATGTGCCCTCTGCTCTTCAGCTTGGTAGTGTTTAATTAGTAGTGGACTTTCTTTCTTTGTTTTTCCCTGTTTTTCTCTCCTAGTGGTGCGACGTGGGACTTGCAGCCTGAAAAACTAGATTTCACCCAGTTTCACAGGAAGCTGCGAAACACCTCCAAACACCCGTTGCCTCACATAGACAGAGAAGGGTGAGTGCTGAACGTGCAATACCATGCTCTCCAGCAAAGTCTCTAACTTTTCCCTTGCTGTAGGAATGCTAGCTTGGTGGCACAGCTCATGTGGAGGACATGGGGAAGAGGTGCTGGACCATGTATTGGGGTTTGAGGATGCCACTATCTGTCTATCTAGCTCTTCTATCATTCAGTTCTGGGCTGGAGCAGAATTGCTCACTGTATTTTGCATTGCTTGGTAGAGTTCAGTCTTTAAACCACGCTGGATCCAAGTCCTCTAGATTTAAACATCTCTGAATATTGGAGCAAAAATTCTGTCTTAGTGCTGATCCCGGTTACAGTTCCCATGAGTGGCTGGGCTTCTGCTGTTCTCCCCAGCAAGACTTCAGGGAAGGAGAAGCATCAATGTGATCCATGTAGATCCAAGTGTTCATCCCCCATCTGCTAGTCATAAAATTGTGAAAACATTAAACAGCTCCTTTTGGCGGTGAAAGCCTCCAGGGGCTTCTACGGTATTGCTGGATTCCTCTTTGGTTGTTTGTTGGTCAAGCCAAACATGGCATCAAGTGGATCACCGATGTTGCTTAGATGGACATCACCATTTCTCTGCAGATTCTCTGCAAACTGAGAAACATCATAGTTTGTATTTTCAGAAAAAAATCAGAACGGGTCTAAAAGATGGGGCTGAGAGAATTGCAGGTGACTTCTCATTGCCATGTTGTATGTGGGGGTGGAAATCCTCTCTCAGAGAAGTTTTTCTGTTGGTAAGTTGGTTTTGCCAAAGTACAGGCCAATGCCATATGCATGGGCTGCACATCTTGTTTAGAAACAGCAGGCTAGCAATCCCACCCCAGCCCAGGTTCAGCATCTGCAGGAGCCTCCCATACCGTATAGTGACAGGCAGACTCACACAATTGTATAAAGGCTTTTTTTTCTGCACTGTAAGTATTTACTGCAGGTATATAAACAGAAATTTTAAGAATATTTGGAACAATGTAACACTAAATTTCTAAGTCGCTAAGTGCCTTAGTCTTGTTTACTCCCTTTTCTACAGGTGGTTTTGAAAAATGAGATGAAGGGCCCTCTGTAAAATAAGATATAATGTGCTCCATGGTTGATGGCAATTGCCAGATGATCCTACCAGTGACACCTGCTCAGTATAGGGAGGATGCAGCAGGGTCTGCTTTGTGGTCTGCCTCCAGTTCCTGGTGTACTGTGAATGCCCAGGGTGCAAACAGGTAGCGAAGGCAGTATGGAGGTGAGATATTTAATCACTCCTAAATATTACAGCTGTAAAAATGAAATAAGAATTAGCGTATAGGCAGAAAAGTTAAACAGATGCCATCAGCACAAGCAGTGCATATCCCAAAATGCAGGTCGTATGAGTAACCAGCACTAGAACAGAGGAAGCACAGACAAAATTGCTTTGATTTTTTAACTTTTAAAGTTGTCTTCTGTGCATTCCTCAGCTCTCCATGCTGAATCTGTGCTGAGTGCGATTCAGCTGGCTGAACCTCCAAGAATCTCTACCTGCTAGCTAGGCATTTTCCTTCTTGCTTGAGTGGGGGTTTTTAACATGCTGGCTGTGTAATGAAAAATTGAATAGAAAAAAAAAAAAAGGGAAAGGATGTGTTTTCAATACTGTAAGTACCAAAGGGACCATTTTATTCCTTAGTCCTATCACTTGCTGAGGGATGGCCATGTAGTTGCATCCAGTTAATTGACCTCAAGTGTCTTTTGCTTGGCTGAAGCATTTTCCTCCAGAAAGACATCTGATTTTATTGGAATATATTGAGTTTGGTGGTGTGCTGAATAATCAAAGTGGAATGGTTGAGGAAAACCAGGGAAATGTACCTTGTTTCTGACCTGAATTTGTCTGCTTTTAATTTCCAGTGTTAGCTCTTGCTGCGCTTTTGCTCTTCCACTTCAAACAAACTTCCGTAGCTGATATTTTCACTTCATTCCAGGTATCTCCCAAGCCCACGTATCACTTTAGTTTTTCCCATACTCTAAGAAATTTCTCTACCATCTCTTTGAAACGTGACTGCCAGAGCTCCCTGCAGTCCTGTAGTTCAGACTTAGCCATGCTGTCTGTAGAGGAGAGCTGCCTTCATCCCCCTAACCCTGCCTCCTCATCCCCTGCCTTTATGCCATGGTCCAGCATCAGACATTCACGCTGGGACAGTCCTCATCCTTTTCAGATAACCTTTTCCTACACTACTCTGGCCTGTTCTGTACCTGCAACTGGTATTATTTGTCCCCAGATGTTTGACTTGATTTTTCTCATATATATATAATTTTTTTTCATATATATGTATTTTTATATATATACACACAAACTATATTTTGGCCTTTGTAAATCAAAGTCACTATTTCATCTGCTGCTATCAAAGTTTCTGTCTAATATATGTTATTTAACAATATCTTGTCACTAGTTGACCAAAAAATACATTATCGTTCTTGTGGAATAAGAATAGATCACCTCAATTGTTTATAAATGCATAAAGATGATACTTATTGACCATTTTTTCTTCTGTATCATTACAAACTCTCTGTATCCAGCTAGTAATTATCTTGGGATTTTTTTTTTCTTCCTTTCTTGATACAAGAAAGTCATTCAGCTGCCAGCTATGTGTTTGGTCTGTCAGTGCTTGGCTTCTCACCCCGATTTTTTTTGCGTTTCAAATTGTATGTTTGTATTTATATCGATTGCTGTTTGCTGCCTGCGATGTATGTTTGTGCTTGTTTGCCGACATCTTTCTCAGCAGGGGAACTGGAGCTCCCGTGGAGACCAACAAATGAGCAGTGCTTCAAAGGAAACATTTTTCATTACGTTTTTGTGTCCTCGTTTTTTGGTTTTTTTTTTTTTTTTCCAGGTGGGCTGTGCTTTCAGTTTTGCTTGGTCTGGGAACTGAATCACCCAACGCTACTGCTTAGGACTGCCTTTGGTTTTCTCACTGCTGCTGTTACCAAAAGCTGTGGTGGATGGTGCAGGTGGAGAGGACTGAGAAAAGCATTTAATTTTGTATTAACGGCTTTGTGCCCACGTGGGAGTGTTTTGGAGGCACAGCATACTCGCTTCAGAGAGCCTCTTTGTTTTCATGAGGGTCCTTTGCAATAAAAACTAATCTTCCCCATGTGCCATAATAGAAAATCAACTTTGGCTCCAGCAAGGTTTCATGTGGTTTTATTTGTTTTCTTCTTGCCACAGGCTTGGAAAAGGGAAATACGAAGATGGTGACAGCATCAACTTGAACGACATAGAGAAAGTCCTTCCAGTGTGGCAGGTAGGTGGTGAGGACATCATCTCCTGCCCGCGGTACGATGGAGACCAGCAGCTCCCTGCCTTATCTTTCCTTAGGAAACCCTCCCCAGAAGTGGGAAAGCTGCTGGGCAGAATGTGCTGAGCTTGGGGTTTGTGATGGAACATTATGCCTGTGGTTTCAGCAAAGCCTTGCTATGAACCTTAGTGCTGGGCAAGGGCAGTTACCACTTAGACTTCATTGAGAGGTGAAATGTTGAGGAGTATACATACATACATCTATACGTACAAATATGTACGGCTACACAGGGCGCATATATTTTAGGAAAGGAGATTCTGAAAAGCATCAACCCTCCTGACAGCTTCCAAATAAATTGCTGCCAGGAAGCCAGCAGTGAAGGTGTGCTAAGCCAGATGTTTCCCCTGTGGGGTGTACGTGTGTTTATATGCAGTGGTCATCCTCTTGTATGTTTTCTCCAGCCTGTTCCATCTCCAGATCTCTCTTTACAGCTCAGTTTCGGTAGTTCTGGTTAAATGATCTTTGATGCTCAGATGTTGGGGAATGGCAGGATGAGACCCCCAGTTAAAAAGTCCAATTGCATAGGTCAATTTGTCAGCATCATATAATTTTTCACTTTCCAGAGCCCTAGTCCTCAAAGAAACTGAGTGTCCTGGGCTGGGCAAGTTTCTGAGGATGCTCAGCGTGTTTTCGCTGAAGTCTCCTCTTTGCCTCCAGAAGGAAGGATGGAGACAACTCACGTGCTGTGGTAGCATTACCCTTTTCAGTGCTGAGCAAAGAGCTCGCTGGGCTTCTTGCTCATGCATCATGTGAAGAAAAGCTTTGCTCATTCTGCAAACCATGTGATGATCTGCCTTACTATTTCTTTTGGGTGAGCTAGCTGGCACTAAATACACAAACCAGGGGAAGGAGTGGAGAAGTGCTGCTGACTTTGGCGGGGAGGAGTGCTGCCTGCAGCTGCTTTCAGATGATACAAACCCCAGTAATTCTTCAAAATAAGGTTATTTTCCCTGGGGAATAATTGGAAATGAGGAATCAAACCATCTTTGGTGCAAGGAGCTGACTTTCTTCTCTAGGGTTTAACATCTCTTCTAATCAACAGATAGAAAATAAGCCAGGTCCTCCTGGTCTGGTTGTCATCTCATCCTGTCCTAACACCAGGTTCAGTCCACTGACTCCAGTGAATTAATTCCAATATATGCTTTAATATCTAGCTTAATTGTTAGTGTGGCACCTCTAAGCTGGAAAACCTAGTGGGAATGCTGGCTTTGGTATTTTGTTTGTGCCTCTGGTCAGACTCTTGCGATGCTGCATTATTTTGGAGACACGCTTACCTAGGCACGTACAGTCATATGTATGTGTGGGAACTAGGAGCCGGGTAGTTCTGGGTGAGGATTTATCTTGTTCGGCGTTGACAAGTGAAATACTTGCAGACAGCTGGTTTAATCCTGACATATCATTGTTAACTGGATTTGAATGTGATCGTGCAGCGCCGACAGTGATTTTGCTGGTCTTTGTCCCTTGTTTTAAATGGCTCTGTGGAGCACAGTGCATGGGGGCATAAGGGAAAATATTCGTGTGAGCCTATGGAAGAAAAATCTTTCACCTTCCATGGGGCTTTCCCCCACTGCCAATATGTTTGTGTCATAGCCTGAAGAAGAGGCTTTTCAGGTTGGAGATACATAAACTCTTGCTCTGTCTGTGTTTAAGAGCTCATGGGTTGGTTACAGCAGCTGTGCATAGATGGAGGGGCTGGTCTGAGCATCCTCCAGCATGACTCAGATGCAAATGTTTTTCTGCTGAATGTGCAGCTATAGAAGGGTTAAGAGCACCAAGTTTGAGAGAGGTAGCAAGTCTTACTTGCAGGCTGCTTTGGAAATTTGGGTTCCTTTGATGGTAAGATATGATAGACGTAGGACATGAATCTAGAACTTATTTCCAGTATACATCCAGGTCTGTATGTGTATCTCTACAGAGAGATACAGTGACACCCCTAGTGGGTTAAGCAGAATGTTCTGGATATCTGGATGTGAATATGTATAGATGAGTTTTGCTGCTGGAATCTATCCATAGTATTTTAACAAAATATTGCAAGGAAAGCCTATGACTATTTGGCAATTAAAAGGTGAAGAAATAAACAAACCCCAAAACAACCTCCTCCAAAACCCTCTTTCTTCATAGCTGTCTGGGGGAAAAGTGCTCGTTGCCAGCCTTTGTTTTGAAATTGGAGAATGCGTGCATCCCACTCCTCGGAGATGCTCGCGGCGTGCTCTGCCATCTCGTGGACATGCACAGGCAGGCGAATCCGGCACCACTTCGGTACTGAGCACAATTCCTTTGGGACAACTGGTATTTTGCACGTTTTTCCTGCCTCATCTTTTCAAAGTTCATCTGGGGTGCTTGTTTTTACTGGTAAATAGGCTTTGCTTTGAAAGCTGGGAGCTCAGGAGGTCATTGCTTTGGCTCAGCTCGTGAGCTGTAACCTCCATCTCTCCTTACTCATAGGAGTCTGTAGTTGGATTTGGGCACTAATTCACCTAAGTGCTGCCAAAAAGTGACTGTGGAAGAAAATGATCTTTTGAAGATAAGTATTCCCCATTCATAAGACCTGTTTTTTATTGTACGCCAGGGAGGATCGGTTGTCTGCTGCGTTAGAGAGGTGCAGCTCAGATGTAGAGCCAGTCTTCATCATCCTCTCCGTTTTAACCTCAGCTGGTTTGTTGGAGGAGACCACATAACCATCTTGGCGTCATGAAGATGTCACGGGGAGGGCTGAGTCAGTGCATTTTGCTTTTGCTCCCTTTGGCAAACACTTGGAAAGGCTTTCAGGCTTGAATGTGTCACAGCTGAATGCCCAGTCCCAGATACCGTCTTCAGACTGCGAGCCCTTGGCAAACTCTACACTTGGCAGAGAAAACAACCCAACGGGTCATGTCCTACAAGATACCCTCCATTGTCCCTGTGAAGCTGCTGTAGCTCACGAAGGATACAGGAGGCTGCATGTCATGGGAACATGCTGTGAATGCTGCTAGACACAAGCAGGGAGTTTTGGGACACATCCCAAGTGGTTTCTGGACTGGCATCTTGCAGGTTTTCGCTTTCAGTTTGCTGAACTTGTGCCTTCAGGATGGGCCTGCCTTCCTCCTAACGGTGTGGCTGTGCTTTCGCTGGCCAGCTGCTCCTTGTCTCGTGTTTTAGGAGGTAGAAGTAGTGTGGCACTTTTGAAAGGCATACTTGGCTTTACCGGTGCTATGGGATAAACTTGGAAAACAGCATTGATATAATTTGGTCTGGCATCTTAATTGCTTCACAGCTCATCTCCTTCTGTTTCCTTACTGATTTTTGACCCTTTTTGTCATATGCTTGTATTTACAATAAACTGCTTGTTTCTTTTCTGGCTATGGTTGTCATCCAGCTTCCTTGTTGGAGGAGAAACAAGGGAGCAGCTCCTTCAGAGAAAGGCAGATTCTGTAAGTTGTTCATGTTCCTCTTAGCACCACTGTATTCCTGAGTTTGTCCAAACAGGCTTAGAAGTGCTGGGATTCCTGACCATGCTGGGGCCACCTGAATTTAGGCACCTAACAGGCGTCTCTGCCTGCTCTCTTTGGGACCCCTCCTCATTGACAAGTATCGTCGAGTCAGACCTTACAATTCAGCATGGAGATTGTGTGAGTAAAGGTGGGACCTGTGCGTGGGCTGGTCCCTTGGGGGTCCTGCTGTAGGAGAGGCATGGACACGTTGCGGCATGATTTGTTGCATCTCAGTGTAGAGGTCTAGAGAAGGTTGGATGATTCCCATCTGAGGATACCCATGTCCTTTCCCTGTCAGCTCTGCAAGGAGCCCAGAAGGACCAGGTCACACGTGGACTTGTTCAGATATAGTAGGTTCTTTAAGAGAGATGAAACCAACCCAGGTGTCCCAGGGGAGAAGGGTGGATCGTGGGTGAGCATCCCCTCCGCTGTCACTCTGCATGTGAGGGGAGGAGGTTGGTGTCCAGCACTGGTGTGAGGGCTTGCTCCTGGACCCTACAGATCGCTCACCCTTCCAGGGTGGTGGTAGCAGGAGGACAGGTCTCTTTGGAGCTCAGGGATGGCTCTTTGGTGGGTGGTGTTATTTACTATCGCCATACAGAGTCCTCATCCTCTCCATATCCTCTCTTGCCTGCTCTTTCTGCACTACAAGGCTGGGCAGTTCTCGTTTTAGCC
This sequence comes from Aviceda cuculoides, assembly GCA_035590195.1. Classification (NCBI taxonomy): domain Eukaryota; kingdom Metazoa; phylum Chordata; class Aves; order Accipitriformes; family Accipitridae; genus Aviceda; species Aviceda cuculoides. The sequence continues at coordinate 79,648,009 of JAVJGG010000074.1, forward strand.
AGCTCGTTAGCCAGCCCAGATTCCTCCTCTTTCAGTGCCTTGGCCACAGCAATGTGGTCCTCCCTCGTTAGGCTGTTCTGCACCGGTAGAATTGGGGTGGGTTCATCCCTCTGTCTGGCATCCCCTCCCACTGGAAGCAACCTGGTCCATGTGGTGTGCCACGTGCACTGTGTGTGCCTCCTGCCACTCACCTGGTCTAACTCCAACATCCCTTACGTGTCCACCAAACACTTATGAACAAGTTGGAGTGGCTCCCTAGGAGCCCCAAACTAGGGGGATTTCTTCTCCCCACCTCCAGTTCCTGCTGGACTCCATCCAGAGCATGTAGGCATGGCATTGCTTTCAGAGAAGGTTTCTAGACTAACAAGCCAGCTTCTCATATCCCAAGGGTCTTTCCAATACTGTAACTGCTAAAACCACTGTGGAAAGTCCCTGTCAAAGAGCCAGAGTTTACTTGAGTATAGGTCACAATGTATTGGGAGTCAGATCTCCACTGCTGAGTAAAAAGCTTTTGTTTTGCCGTGAGTTCCAGTAAGATATGGTCTTTCCATGGCCTGGTTTTTGTTGCGTTTAACCCAACTGATAATGACTGTCTTTTTGGGCTGAGAGGGCAACCTGCCGTGGTCACCTGTAAGCCCTTCAGCATCACTCCCATGTTAGAGTCAAGGCCACCGTTGACCAAGGCAGGCAGATGAGACCATTGCCATCTCCAGAGCACTGGAGAGGAGAGGTCTGCACCAAGGCTGGCTTATCTCCCACGCAGGACACCAGCTCGCAGGTTCTTGCAAGGTCAGAGCCTGGGCTCTGGAAGTAGAGCACAGTCACTGTGAGCCCTGAACCAGGTTATAAACCCCATGGTTTTTATCGGACATGCAGAACAGGGGAGATCTTCCAGTGGGTTTTTCAGATTACGATGGTCTTCCATATCACGTGGTAGACTTATTTGCTGAACAAAGGAAACGCCAGACAAATAGCCAAGAGCTTTGACATTTCCATTATTATTATTATTTAATTAGGGTTCAGAGCTGGTTTCTGATTGTAACAAATGAGATGGACTGTCCCTTCTCGGGGCTGGTTTTATTTTTCTGGCTGTCACCCAGTTCAAGCAGACTTAGCGATGCTGGCTCATAATTTGTGGGGGTGTCTTCCCAACCTGGTGGGCATGGAGATGTCTTTTTTATTGTGGTTCCTGGAGCTGGTACTGGGCAGCTGGGCAGGGTTAGGGCCAGGCTGCTCTGTTGTTTGGAGAGTGGTGGACCCGTAACAAGCTCCTGCCAGGATGGGAGGCATTGGGATGCTCTCGCACCCTGGTTGGGTCAGGTTTGGGATGCGCAAGGAGGGTCAGTGGAAAGGGCAAGCGTGGCTTACGTTGCAGCTCTGAAGTTTGGCTTGGTGTTTGGTGGCCGAGGGGACAAGGCTGGTGGCAGAGGGGAGCCCTGCGGCACTAGAGGGCACTGCCGTCTCACTGCACAGCCCTGAAACATGAAACGGAGGAAACGAGGCTTTTTTCCAAAGGCTTTTTCCGAGCAGAAACCTCACTCAGCGGTGGCTGTATCTCGCACCCTCCTGCGCCAGGTCATGATGCTGCTCTCCATCCCACTGTGCCCACCTCGGGCTTGGGGTGCATGTCCAGCATGGGGGACCCTGGGACTTGTGGAGGGGGAAGTTGTTGTTCTGTACCCAGGACTGAATTTGGTGAGCACTGTATATTGTCATGAGCTTCAAAGCAGATGGAGGCCCTGAGCAGAGTGGGGTTAAAACTCAAGATGTCCGTGAACAACCCTGAGTGAAGCTGGTGCCATGGGGTTAGACATGCCCCACAGCCCAAGTCTCCCTCGTTTGCATCACGACACCTCCCCAACTCCTCTTGGAAATCCCACTTTTGCAAAGGTAATCCTCCACTCTGCATATTTCCCATGGGACGCTGTGGCAGGGCTCAGTCCGGAATGATGCTCCTCACACCAAGGAGCGGTGCCAAATGTTCTGAGGGGTCCTTCATTTCTCTGGAAGATGCTGCTTCCCCATCAAATGTAGGATCTTCCTCTGAACACTCACGTTTCCGTTTGCCCACCTGTCCCTGTGCCCCATCTACCCTGTTGTCCCCACCCCAGTTTGAAGGACATGCCAACCTCAGCAGGAAGGAGTTGAAGACTATGGTGGTGTCTGCTGCTGGACCATCTCTGTTCCTTAGACCCCAGTTTGCCAGACCCTGGTTTGTGCTCCAAAAAAAGAGGAAGAATGGGATTTTGGCTGCTTTGCAGCTTTTTTGTGGGCCAGGTTGATGGCGGGGTAGACATGAAGCAGCTGAGTGGCAGGACTAGGCTGGGCTTACAAACAGGAGGTGGTCAGTTTGGGGATCACGACCACAAGGAAATGAGAGAAGAGGTTGGGAGAGCTGGATGGGTATGTCTGTTCCCGGGAGGATGATGAAGAAAGATTTTCTGTTTTGTTTTTAAGGAGTTTGCAAGTAGGTTTAGACCCAAGAACTGCAGTTTTCTGGGGAATTAACTGATTTGCGTATGGGTACTTGTACTGGGGTATAAATAACCACTCGACAGGCATTTGAGGCTGAAAAATGTCACCACACAGAGCTCTGGCTTAAACACAATGGAGAACAAGACAGGCTTTTCTCAGACTTATAGTTGACTTACCTTTCAAAAAGGTTTGCTTTTGTGCAGCTATATAATATCCAAAGCAAGCCTGAAAGATTTTGTTTTGTTTTTTTTTCATAGTCCTTTCTATAGACTGTTACACCCTCTTTGCCCTCCCCCCTCCAAATCCTGCCTGAATTTTAACTTCTGAATAGTGTTACATCTTTTTCTCCCTTGTTCTCCCAGAGGATTCATTAGAAATCTGAGAGGGCTTTTGCAGCACTCCCTCGAATTTGCTGAATATTTTCCTGAAACCGGTTGTGGAGTAATGATTAAGTTAAAAAAAATTTATTAAAAGTAGCAGAGAAAAAAAATCCAGATTTCTAAAGATCCCGAATAAAAACTCAATGTCTCTTTGGTCAAGCAGCTATTTCTGCTGGCTTGGCTATTTCCACATCCTAATCCCCTTCCCCGCTCTCTGTGAAAGACCTGAATTTTTAATAAAATAAAGGGAAGGAAGGAATTTTCTCTCTCTAAAAAAAAAGTAGACATACCACAGGACCAGAGAAGAGAGACGTGCATACATCCCCATTGGCGGAGGGACCTACAGAACCTAGAAACACATTGCGCTCTAAAAATCCTGCTAACGGGGGATGTCCTTGTCCCTTGTCTGACAAAATATAAGGTTAATGTTTCCTGTTGCATTTAAAAATTTCTTCTTAACCAGAAGATGTTCCCCCCCTTTCTGCTGCCTTTCCTCTGATGTTATGGAAATAGAAACTGATACAATAAATGAGACCAGAAGTTCTTAAAATGCAAATTTCCTGCCTGGAGGCAGCAGGTAAGTGAATCCTGTCCAGCTTGGGGAAATGTATATATAGCTATGGGTGTAAATATAGGTATTTAGTAGCAGGATGAGTGTTTATTGCAATCCATGGTGGTTTGGTTGAAGATTGTCCTTTGAGTGGGAAATTTATTGCTGCAAATGACGCCTGGTTGTCTCTTCCGTGGGGAAAATAAAGACTGTTTATAAAGGGAATTAAATGATGTCCTCGCCTGCAGTAGCAGACCAAGCTCTGTAACCCAGAGGTCCTTTCTAGTCCCACGTTCATATTGTCCCTCATTTTATGATTTTAAAAATACCTTTGGGGTTTGTTTGGGTTTTTTGAAGATACTCCATGAACTTCTCTGCTGGCTCTAAAAATGGCAAGCTCTCGGCTGTATGTGCGCTAGCATGCTCACTGAAAGAAAACACTGCACCATCCCCAAAATGCCTTTGCTGGATGGTGGGGTTGAAGGATTTCTTCGGGGCCAATAAAAATAGCAAGAGGAATGTGGTCTCCATGCCTTAGGCCACACGCTGCTGCCCCAGTGTCCATGTCTCCCTTTACCTGCTGGTACCACTGTGGAGAAACTCCTCATTGTTGGCTTGCTTTCTTTTTAATTCTTTCTCTCTTTTTTTTTTTTTTTATAATTCCTGTAATGTATGAGCAGAGAAACCACTGGAGAATGATAAACCTTCATTTCTTCCTGCTTTTGTGACCTGCTTGATTATTTCGTTTCTCATTGTATATTCTTTTGAGGCGCCTTGTCTGAACGGAAAGAAAATATGTATGCTTATAGGAGTCGTTGTTTCCCTTTGGCTGGGGAAAATAAGACCCCTTGCCGGGGTAAAATAAGCAGGTATCCCATAAGATGTGGATTGCTTCTACTTGCTGGTCCTGGAGAGGGAGCCGCCGACACTTACTCCATCACGTGCCTGTGAGCGCATTATTCCTTAAAGCCGGTGGGCTGTGTATGCCTTTGTTTGGCCAGCCTTTCTCTTGGGGCTGTGAAATACAGCATAAAAAATATGTGTTCCTGAAGTTTGGGTTGCTGCATGTTTACTAGATAAGAATGAAAAGGTTTGAGGTTGGTAGTTGCATGGACATGGTTTGAAGCAGCAGCGGGTGAGATGTGACACCCTGTCCTGTTGTTTTATGGGTGCTCTGCAATGATAATCTAGACCGAAACCAGTTTTTAAGATTGAAATGTGAAGCACAAATTTGCATTTGTTATAATTTAAAAGAAAACACGAGTCCAGGATGACCTCCAGGTTTCCAGCCTGATGATACCAGTAGGTCCCACCACTGCTGCTGGGCATGCCGTGGCATAATGGTGGTGGCTGGTCTGCTCCAGCCATTGAGCCTGTGGCCAATGAAAGCTTGGTTTTCCAAAAGCCGAGGGCTAGAGTGAGCTTTTTTAAAGCTTTTTTCTCATTTGGATTGTACCCATCCATGCCACTGCATCTGTGGAGCTTCTTCAGCCCGGCAGCTGGGACCTCTAGTGTAGACAGTGCTGGGAGATGTCAAGGATGGAGGAGCTTCGGGGTTGCCTGTGGTTGTACAACCAACTCAGCCTAAAGGCTGTGGAGAACCTGGAGGCTAAGCAGGTGACCATGGATCATCGTTGGACTTGTAGATGCAACCGGCATGCTAAAAAATCATCTCCTTGCATGCGAATTTTGATCTGGAAATCCAGCGATGGGTTTTGATACCCGAACTGTTGGGGTGAAGTTTCCACTTGTGCTTTATTTTGCTCTCAGTGCAAATCAGCCCCATGTGCCTTCAGGCTTCTGGAGCTGATGCGGTCCCCGTGCTCCCTACGGCATCGCTGCCTGGCGCCAACGGTGTCCCGGCAAAACAGGTCACCACCCCGATAAGCAGAAAGGCGAGGAGTTGAGCTCACACTAAAATGGTATTTCAGCCAGAAAGAGCAAAGGGGGTAAGAAAATACCCTGACCATTAGTGTGTGAGCGGCCACCTTGTTGTACAATCACAATATCGTTTTTCTATTTTATTTTTTTTATGGTTGGCTTAACAATTAAAAGGCTACACTGCGCTTTGGTTTTTCCAGTCTGCTGCATCGTGTGACCCCAGTGACTCCGAGTTAAGCCTCATTATATAATGGCGGGGTGTTTTTTTGGAAAACCTCCATTTAATCCTTTCGGAGCAGAATTTGCTGGTTTTGTTTTCTTTCATATCGTCGTCTTGTTTCCCCCCCGCCTACCCCTTCCCCGGCGGGCGCACGCTGGAGGCGTCAGTCTGGGAGCAGGGTCCTTTCTTCCTTTTTTTTTTTTTTTTTTTCAAATCTTCAGAGAAAGGAAAAAAAAAAATGTTTATTTTAGTTTGGTTGGTTTACAGCGCCTTTCCCCGCCGTCGTGGGGAAGGACTACGTGATGTGCAGCAGGTATTTTGTGAATGGAGCACAACCCTGTGACTCCCCGTCGCTTGACTGAAGGGGGAGGCAGGGGAAGGAGAAAGAAAAAAAATAAAAAAAAAATTAAAAAAAAAATAAAAACCACCACCCAGTGACTCCATCTGACTCGTTTTGGCTGGAAAACTTTTTCAGCGCCGTAGTTCTTAAGCCAGGAGGAAGCTTTCTTCTGGCCCAAGAACAATAAAGGGGTCAGCAGCCTGATCCTCCCTCCTACACCCTCTTCCTTCCATTGTGAGGGGTCTGTGCAAATATCCCAGGCTGCTTCTGCTGGGGCCTGAGGGACCTGAGCCACACATGTGACATTAAAGAGAGACTCTGCGAACTCAGTAATCCTGAGCTGCAAAGAGAAAAAAAAGAAAGAAAAAACAAAATGAAGTCTCTGAGGTGCTCTATTTCTGGCATAGCGTTGCGCTCGGAGAAGGTACCGATGGGTGTTTCTCATGGTGGGGGGAAGTCTGTCCCCTTAACCGTGCGTAGGTGCTCTTCCACGATGCCATCCAGCATCTTCGCCAGCGTCTGCTCAACAAGTGGCCAAATCCCCACAGAGGGTAGGTGAACCCTCGTGTCTTGCCAGCCCCTGATCTCCTCCATTTCTCTGGTTGTCCAAGATGGGGAATTTCTGCTGTTCTCATAGTGCACGTGCAAAGCCTGTGTGCTGGTGGTGTACGGTCACCAGTAAGGATGGGGTTGAAGGAGGCATGGCTGCTCGCCGTGTTGTGCTTGCTCCAGGGATTGCCCACCATCTGGTAGCACCCAGGTTTTCAAGCCGGCACCTTTAATGACGTGCCTGCTACTCCTCGGATGCGTATCACAGACCACGAAGGTCTGAGCCAGCAATCCCTGGAGTAAAAAAAAGGTCTTTGGAGAAGTGCTATGGGGCCTGACCTACAATAGTGTGCCCACCAGTCCTGTCCATCATGAAGGCAACCTGCATCTCTCTGTTGGGGGGAGGTTGTAGACAGATCAGAGGGCTGCTGTGGTTTCTGTGATATTGCTTGTGAATCCAAAGCAGTCACAAAACTTGCAGACCGCGCTAGGTTCTGCCACTATGAATGGTGATACTTTTTCCAGGTGGTATTTGGTATCTGCCGGGCTAGATACCACTAGATAGGACCTGTGGCCTTCTATGAGAGGGCAACTTCAGTGCAGCACCGAAGACCTGATTCATTTGCCAGAGGGAGAGTGGATGATGCTCATCAAATTGTAGGAATGCGCCTTTTTTTTTTTTTTTTTTTTTTTTTAACACAATAACCAGCTAAGAGCATGTGTGACCTCCTCTCGCTGTGTTCCAGCTCGTTGGACCTTGGCACCAAGCAGTCGCATGAATCATGATGGTGATTTTGCCGTAAGGCAGTTCCTGTCGTTATTATCTCCTTGCTGTGTCGATAATGCTTTGGTGGCGATGGTCAGGATTTCCTCGCACTACAGAGCTTTCCTGAAGATCAGCTCTGCAAATGGTGGAGGAAGTAGCCGTTATGAGATTGCTCCTGGCTGCTGAGAACTGGGGAGCCAACTTCAAACGTACGTGCGACCTGACATGATCTGAAGAGCACCGCGGCGGCTCCTCTTTCCCCTCGTCCGCTTCGTCAGTTCAGGCGGGTGGGAACTCCTTCCGCAAATACTCTGAGGGCTGAAGCAAGACCAAACCTGGTTATGGAAAATAGTCAGAGACCAGGACCCCTGGCAATGGAGATGGGGGAGGCAGTTGTCCCATGTCTTGCCTGAAATCCCAAGGGCATGGTGGGAACACTCATGGCCAGGGAGAAATTCAGGGTTTCACACCCACCCCTTTTGCAGTGCCACAGTATTGGGACTGCACGCACTACAGGGTCCTTTAGTTGAAAGGAAAACTATTTTTAGTTCAATTTATAAATGCTTAGGCAAACAGATTTGTTGTTTAATCTCTTTTTTTTTTTTTTAACAAATGCCCTTGTTTGAAGGTAAAAGCAAGCAAGCTGTGAGTTCTTTCAGCCTTGGTACTATGCTGCTTTTCTCCTGGTACTGGAGCAGCTTTCTGGTCTCTGTGTACAACATCTAGCTCCAGGATTTCGGTGGTGTTTCCAAGCAGAGTAGTCACGCAGGTAATAAATTATAATTACATGGGCTATGTTGACCTTGGTGGAGGGCAGGTGAACTGTGACAGACTTCCAAGTCTCCTTTGCTGCTGTTCCTCATCTAGAAGAAGAAATAATGCCCAGCTACCCATGGCCAGTGAGGCCATGAAAATATATCGCAGGTAGCTCCAAGGGTTGCAAGAGTACATGAGGCTGGGAACCTGCTGCGTTAGAGGTGGAGCTCCTTGGCTACTTGACCATCCTGCCGTTCCTGTCTGAAGTGGAAGCAGATTGCCTTGTTTGGCTTCATACTTGCCACATCTTTTCACGGTGCGATTTGCATGCAAGACAGGACTTGAATTTATTCTGCCAGTCCTCAACTTCTGCGAGTCGTTGGTTCAGGAAGGGCAAGGCTGCGGTGCGGCAGCTGATGGCCGTGCTCTTCTTCTGGGAGGTCTAAGGTGGCTTTCCTGACATGAGGTTGGATCAAAAGAGAAGGTGTTTTGGCAGCACAGAAGTCTTTCTGCGTGTGCTGCAGTGAAAATTGGTGGTCTAGGGGTTGCCTAGAATGGTTTGCAGTTTAGATGGAGTAATCCAGGCATCCTTCACAGGTGCTTTTCCAAAGGTACTTGATTATTTAGTGCAGTTGCTATGCATAGCACAGGCAAATCAGATGTTCATACCCTGGTGGGAGGGACTGACTGTTCAGGAGCAGATGATAATGCAAGAGAGAATGGTTGAAAGTGAGCTGTATGGGGATGGGTAAGGGATGGGAGTGGGACTCGATGAAGTTCCGTTAGTCCACTGTCAAGTCTGGGCAAGTTGCTGCTCCTTGATGACAGCAATCCTGTTTCTGGAGAAGTCAACAGCAAATCTTCATCTTCTGTGTCCAGGTTTCCAGTTTCCAGTTTCCTGTTTTGTGCATATCTTCCAAGTCTTTCCTGTGCTGCTTGTTTGGAGTGGTTGCTTCTCTGTGCCAAGAGGGCTTTTGCTCTGCCAGAACTGCACACGTGCCCACAGCCACTGAGGTCCTAGCATGGGTAGATGCAATTGAAATAAAGTAAAAAATCTTGTATGAAAGGGCATGGAATGCAAAAATAAAAAGTCATGCAGGTGACCTCCAGCCCTTTAGAAGCTCTTGGAAGATTCCCCATTGGGTGCTGCACTTTGCTACACGGGAGAGCATGGTGGTTTCACGGACGTTGTGTTGCCACATGTCTCTTCTTCCCCTACGTGTCCACCAAAGGCTTTTCAGATCTTAACATGTGCAGAGAGCCACATCCTGGGACCAGGTTCAAGGAGGCTCCTGCCCTGGGAGATGAGGACTGTGATGGTTGGGGGTTTCTGCTGGAGCTTTAAGGAGTCTGTCTGCATTGGGAGCCGTGTACAGTAGGAACAGTCATCAGCCTCATCTTACGTGCACCTCGTCTCACTGGTTAGGATCGTTTCCCCCATGGAAACCATCAAGAATTTCCGTTATTTCCTTTCCTGAGGCTTTGTTTGGGTGGGGATTTCTGGAAGGTATTTCACAGGCAGGTATAATTAAAGAAAGACATTCTTTGCCTGGAGGCTAGACAAGGTTTCTTTAAAACCAAGCCTTTAGCGTGGTGGTAAAACAGAAACCATTTGTTGCCTGGTCCGATGGAGGGAAGGTTGGGGAAAGGGGGGAGCTAATCAGCTGGGAATCATCCCGGTTAAACACCGCACACCAGGGTTAAGGCCCTTATCCAGCAAATCCTTGAAATATGTGCTTAATTTTAAGTCCCCCTGACTTCAATCTGTTTATTCTTGTGCTTAACTTTAAGCATGTGCCTAAGTGCTTGGCTGGCTTAGGGCCAAGGGTAATAGTAGACTTAGGAGCAGATTCACATAAGGTAAAATGCTTTACTGGACCGAAGTCCCATGGGACAGCGGATGCTATAGCAGATCTAGGATGATGGAAGGGGATGATGCTGCGTATCCCAGCTCCATCAAGTTATTCAGTGTCAGGTACCACAGACCTGGGGCTGGGCTTGCCTTACGGGGAGCATCCTAAAAGTGTAGTCTCTGAACGGGTACCTTAATTTCAGTGTCTGTATTTCGCTGTTCTGAAGGTACTGGCCTCACCCGTAGCTTTGTGTATAGCACAAACCCAGTCTTAGAAAAAAAAGAATAATTTTTTCCTCTTAATTGAGAGAGAGGAACGTTTTAGTGGAGGAAAATAGCCTTGATTTTATCATCAGAAGAGGAAGGAGAGCAGATTATATGACCTGACTAATAAATCTTCATAGGAATTTGCGTGGCTGCATTAACACTTATAACAAAAAGGACTCCTGTATTAACACAAGCTTTTATAATGGCTTTATCTTCTTCTTTTCTGTTCCAAGCTAATTCCTGAAAGCCTTCTTTTAATCCCCCTTTTGCTCATCTAGCCTGGACTTCTTAGAATGGCAAAGGGTTTTTTTTTTTCTTTTTTTTTAATCTATGAATGACAGCGCTTAAAGCTAATAACTGTAGCCGTGGCATGCATGAAAATGAAAAGCCACCATCAGAAAACAAGATCTGTGTTTTTTGAAAACACCTCTACCAGGGGTTAAGGGAAATCTGCAGCTGGAACAAATACAGCGCTCGTCTAACTTCCTCAATAACTCTGCCGGGGGAGCGGGCAGTTGCCAGACGAAGGAAGCGTGGTTAGCCATCGAGTCTTTGAATGCAGCTCCGTTTCCCCCTCAAACCCATGGAATTTATATTAACCTCCAGCTTTTCTTAGGTGGTGGGAATTTTTTTTTTTTTTTTTTTTTTTCCATGAGGAAGAGCCTCACTTTTGTTGCTTTGGTTTGTCGGAGGAGTGGAGGAGACGGTTCTGCTCCTCGCGTGGCGTTCTTGCTGGCAGAAGGCCATGGATGTTAAATGAATAATTTTTGGCATTGATAAGGAGAGAAAGGCTGAAGCTGCCAAGCACAGAGATGCAGGCGTCTGATGACTTGATTTCGGGAAGGGCAGGCGTGAGCCATCCCAGCTTGCCGGGTTGTCTCCGATCCCAGCAGAGATGCAGGGAGGTGGAAGGACTCCACGTCTTCTTGTACCTGGGTGTAGCTATATACAGTGGGCAAAGAGCACTATGCGAGGATGTCTAAAACTGCTTTCAGTAAGGTGCTTGGCTACCTAATTTAAGCTATAGGTAGACCCTTAGGACAGCTAGTAGCGTGGGAGACCTCGTTTTGCATCCCGGGGCTGCCGTAGGGTCCCTGTGTGGCTTCAGAGCCACCGTGAAGGCATAGCATCTGTAGGATGCTTACGGCTGCAGCGCTGACAGCGGCGGGCAGGGGTGCTAGACAGAGAAGGGAACTGGCTGAACGGACACGGGGGATGTGCTGGTTGCCAAAATTCCCAGCTCTCTTTGATAGTGAGGAGTTTGACAGCTGCTTCTGCGTTGTTCGTAAGGCAGCGCATCTGCTCAGGGCTGCCTGCAGTTTTCCCATCATGTCCTTTTCTGCTCAGCAGTCGTACCGCTCTCAGTGACCGCTGTCCCAGATCCTTCTCAGCTTTTGGAGTTCAGTGCTGCCCATCACACATCCACGATTCTGACAGCAAGAAGGGCATCAAGGAAAGGAGAAAGGAGCTAAAAAAGCCCTAGTGAGGAGGGACAACGTGACCCGAGACATCCCAGTAAACAAGATCTTTGGTGCTGGTCGCTTGGCACATGAAACTGTCCAGGAGTTGGGTTGGTTTGTTGAGGTTTGTTGCTGGTTCTTCTTTGTTCCCACTCGGTTCTGATGAAACACCTGAAGGCACATCACATCTTGGCCAATGTGAAATGAATTGAAGGGCTTTCACCCAGCTCCTGGCAGTCATCGCAGAAGCAGCCATAACTTATGCTTTCACTGGCAGGAAAGCTGATGTTTGAACAATGCCTGGAGAACGTGCGCTTTCTCTGTATCTTTGGAGCTGTCATCATTGATGTTCAGCATTTCCAAGACACGGGAAAAGCGGATACAGCCGTCTTGCTGCCTGTCCTGTAGCAGCTTTTGGATAAAAAGCAGTTTTTCAGGACTTTTTTTTTGGTGGAAATGCCAGATCCATTTCGAAGTGTCACATTTGGAGATTGCTGTAAAGCAGCAACAAACTTGCTTTTTTTATTCTTCCTCAGTTTACTGTTCAAAGTAGTCCATAGCTCCCAGAGGTCTGCAAAGCACCAGTGAAAAAGCACCGGTGTAATTAATATATGATGTGATATGATTGATATTCTGTGGCAGTGCATAATGTTTTCTGTGCTCATCCCTGCATTAAAACTCAATACAGCAGAAGGAATCTTAGTCCTCGATGCATAAAAAGAAAATCCTGGGAGGGAGCAGACGGACGCTCAAGAAGCAGTTTCTTCCACCCAGGTACAAACTGCCAGTAACCTGGCAAGGAGAAAGTCAAGCCCTTGTGTTGCACAGCCCACAGTCCTGCAAAGGAATGGGACTTTTCAAAGGGAAGAATGAGGCTTTTATAGGATTAAATTGGCATTTGCACATTGGGGTATTTTCCGAGCTAGGGTGGCTGTGACATGGGATGCTTGCTTGCTCTCTCTGGGCTGAGCTAGACTAAGCAGAGACTTCAGAAAGGAGAAAAAACATTTCTTTGTGGTATAGTCCCGGGGAAAGTACATTGGCTGTGGCTTCAGCCAACTGCAAACAGGAATATCTGTTGTGTGAAAATGTTTCTAGCACAATCCGAGGGGCTTGAAGAAGGAAAGGATAGTGATATTCTGCACAACTTGCTTCAGCCTTGAAGGTCTACAAGAAAGATCCGCTGGTAGACCAAGAGGGGCTGCCACCACCACAACCCTGTTAAAGTTGATGGCAAAATTCCCTTTTGCTTCAGTGGTGCAGTGTATGGATCACAGCGATACGGATCATGGCAAATAATGCTCGTTGACTTATTAACTATTGCCTGCGATCTTAGGGTATTGTGAAACTTCATGCACTTGGAAGGCCTCCAACGGGAAGTGCCAAGGGCTGAGCGATGAGAAAGTTCTCCTAGCACCTCTGGATCTACCCACGTTGAAAGAAAAGAGAAGCCATCTCTTGTTTGTAAGGTTATGAAGTTATCACTCTGCAAATAAGGGGTTTCATCACTGTTGGACTGTCCCAACTCTTGGGATCTAGCATTAGCTGGGGGTCCTATGGGCTGAAACCCCCGTCCACCCAAGAGGAGGAGATTTGTGGGGGCCTGGATCTGAGGGACTGCACAAACGCATGTGTAAAATGTGCAATCTTTTAGTAATAATAAGGGTGAAAAGAAAATATACTTGGATACAGCCCTTACCTTCTGCTGAGAGCGATGCTGAGATTGGAGGTGAGCACACCCCGCTAAAGGCTGTACTGAGGCTGGGGACTGCACAGAGGTTCGACAGACCCTCCAGCTTAGAGGATGACCTGGGTTCTGGTCCTAAACTCTCTGGTGTCCTATGGGGTCTGTTTTATAGGTCACCTTAAAAATTCGTCAGGGAGGTCCCTACTCTGCCTGCAGGTCTCTTCCTCACGTCACCGTCCACCACAACGGCACGAAATGAGTGGTGTTGAGGGTGGATGGTGAACCAAGGGTGGTAAGCTTAGAAGGGGACAAGAGATGGGGAAAACCAGACTGGGGAACATGAAAAATATAGAGGAAAAGTATATTTTAAAGAAATGTGAGGTCTCAGAGGGACTGAAATAGTTCAAGTTACAAATATTCCCATAGCAACTTCATAACACTCTAAGTCCCAGCTAAAGCAATTCCTCCCTCACCCCCAAACTAGCACAAGCCAAGGAATATTTAGGAAAAGCTTTTCAGAGCAGTGCAGCTCTTTCTCAGGATGAGCTTGGGCTACCTGGGCAGACCTCAAACCAAATACCAGGTGTGGTGTCTCCTGGCTGCAAGTGTTGTGGGCGGTATTTACTCCCCATATTAGCTGAAAAAGGCTCCCTTTTCCAGGGGAAAGCAAACCCAGGTCACCAAGGCTATTTATTTTGATGATTCTTTAAATACTCTACATTTAAGGACTCCAAGCAATGGTGTGGTTATATCTATGTTTACTGGATAAATGTATTTATTTATGGATGTGATGCTTTACTGCTGACAGTAAGGTTTGTTTTTAAGTCTGACCGGGGTAGAGGAAATACATACAAATAAACAATAAACCTAAACAACACTAAAATAACATCAGTTAAAACAATTAGAGTTACTTCCACTTGCAAAGTATTGTTCCCATTTTGCTATAACATGGGAAAAAACTCCGTTTCCTAAGTCAGCTTGTAACTGATTCTGGATTTGCGGATTCTTGTAACAAAAGGGGATTTCTTTTGTCTGTTATTTATACTCTTCCTATGGCACCGCGTGTCCGTGTCGGTGTGTCTGGAGCACCCTGTTTCAATGCAGCAGCGTTTCCAGCTTGTCCCCATCTCGGTGGCTCAGCCAGGGCTTGGTGGCACTGGTTGGGCATTTCTTCCTGCCCATTCTTGTTGCACTGATGTGCACATGTGTGTTTGCAGAGGCAGTTCCTCCTAGGAGACTTTGTCCTGGATTTTAAAGTTTTATTATCTCTGAATTATGTATAATTCAGGAGCTTAGGGGCCGAGAGTTAAAAATAGACCCCGGAAAACTCACTGTCAGTAATCAGCAGAAGGCATTGAGGAAGGTTCAGGGTATGTTTCACTTGGGATGCTTTGCCTAATTATTCGAATGCTTTAATTGCATTTGCATCCTTCACCCCGCACAGGGAGTTTCATGCTGGGTTGTTCTGCCATTATGTGTGTCTTGTTTCATCCCAGAGCTGGCTGCGGAAGGATGAGGTAGGACAGCTTAGCTGCCACCAAGTATTTAATGCCACCAAGTATTTAATGCCATTTTAAATGCTGTCTTCCCTCTAGCTGGGTATCTGCTGCCTACCAGGAGTTGACAGAAAACGCCAAGGAAAGGTGGTGGGAAGATAAGTGTCTAAATGATACTTCTTTGTGTCTGAGACTGCATGTGTAGAGTCTGTAATTCATTAAAATGCACGCCATTTCGTGAGAGGGGACATATAAACCAGCATTAATCCTCAGCAAGTGGAAATCCAGGAGGTTGAATCCTTGGGGCAACGTGGGAGGGCAGACCCCGATAGAGAATAGCACCAGTGTTTTTAATGGTAACTAGAGAGTCATGTTTGGTTGTGACAGTCACCGTCACGGCCATCGCTCCTCTGTGCTCCCACTCTTTCTTTGGGAAAAGAGTCTCTTCCAAGGTGCTCGTCACCGAGGCACGCGTGCCGCAGCTACGCGTTCAGCCTTCCCTGGCGATGTATGATTTATGTTGTGCTCCCCAAAGATGCAGTTAATCGGGAAATCCTCCAAACCGGGACATCTCCCAAGAAACAACTTCCTATGCCTCCCATTTGAGGCACATTGCGCCATGCCATGATTCATCAGGCAAGCACGTCCTACTGTCAAGGTCCCACAGAGCATCCCTCCTCCGCCGTGGGGCTTGTCGGATCAGTGGTGGCAAAGCCGGAGAAGTTTTGCTCCTTTTCCAGCTCCTGGGTGGCTGGAAACTAAGTCCTCTTTGCCAACCCTATAGTTTAATTTAGCTCTGGCTCCGATGATTGACGTTGAAGAAGGCATCCTTGAAGGTAGCCAGGACCCATGTGTGCTGTGAGGAGTGGTGGGAGAGCCACAACCATGAAGTGCTGTAAGGATTTACCTGCCTTCTATCTTAGGTGAGGAGTATGTTGTAAAATTGTCGCACTTTCTATTCTATTGATGTTGAGCACCAATTGATTCCTTATGCAGAAGCAACTATAATTATAAGCACCTTCCAGGAAAAATGAATAGCTTGCAATTTGAAGGAACAGATTTATCACTGAAATTTTAACAGAGAGGAAATCATTTCCAGGCTGCTTCCTGACATTGTTTGGTATTCTTCCATGGCTTCCAAAGCAGGTCAAGGCTTTGGTTTGTGCCCCAGCCCTCTCCCTTCAAGAGGTAAAAAATTCCCCTCATGTAAGAGAGGAGAATGGGTTGCAGGCCAGCACCGTGGGAGTTCCTGGAAGGGGAAGAGGCAACAGCAAGCAGTCTCCATGGAGATGGCTCTACTGGAAGTGCCCACAGGAGTTATGTGTGTTGATAAATGCTGGCTGGGGCCGGGTACAGGTGATGGGGATGATGCTGGCGGGGAGGAAGCAGCACCTTTGCCACATTTTTCATGTGCAATTGGATGGCTGGGATTGTTGTCCTGCGCATTGGCACGTTCAACCCCATAGGCATCAGGAGGGTGGGACCGGCACAGTAGCAGTTAAATATACCTGCAGCTCTGTGCTGTCCCAGACTTCCCTGCCATGGATAATCCGTCCTATAGGCAGATGAAAGCCTTATCGCAGTGTGTTGCAAGTTGCTGGGTTGGTTTCTGCAGATCGTTTCTGGAATCACGATATATTTATTTTTTTTCACTCTCCCTCCAACCTTGGTACGTCTGTTGTCACCTTTGCACAAGCAGATGGGGCGTCTTTGGGGCTGCCGTGAACCCAGCCACACCTCACCCTTCCTACCTCCCCAGAAAATAAATCCCACCCTGAACTTTGTGTGCAATAAAACTGAGCGAAACTCCCAGTGCCTACCGCAGGCCTAATAACCTGTTTGTTCAGTTCAGGCCTTCTGCAACCATTTGTTTAAGATAAGCAAGGGCGGAGATGTTTCTTGAGGGCACAAAAGGCTCTTGAGATAAAGCTCATGCGGACTGATCCTGTGATATCGCCAGATCATTTCTTTTCCTTCTCTCATCACCCCAGCATTGGTTTTTTCCATCAGTCCAGTTGCTTTTCTCAACCTTTTGTTCACTCTCAGGGTCTCAGTGTAGCTTTTTCCCATTCAGGCATCTTCACCTGCTTGACCATCACGGGCTGGGAGCATTTCTGCTGCATGGGCAGTGTCTACAGAAAAGGCTGAATGAGTGGGTATGAGTGAAGACAGTCACTTTGTGGGACAAAGTTTCACATCTGACAGTCAGGCTATGTTAACCAGACATGAAGCCAATGGGGACGAAGCAATGTACCCCAACCTCTCACAGCACTGTAAAATTTTACAGGTCTTTGTGAAATACCCATTAATTTGGCCACCCCAGGCAACAGTTGCACCTGAGAAGTGCAGAAGTGGAGGAGAAAGAGGGAGGGTGCAGGTCGGTCCCAAATAGGGCCATCCCTTTTATAAGACAGTTGTTCTCAGATGTTGAAGGCGTCCCTGGGGTTTGCTACCTAAAGGTGGTCACAGAAGGACCAGCAGCAACAAAAAAACCTGCTTCATTTCTGCTTATCTCCTTGTGATTTGCCGTGGGATTTACCATCACCAGTAAAAGGCAAAGCTGGTGCCTTCCTCCAACTTCTTCAGCTGCTGCTGCTGCAGAGAAGGTGTGAGAAAAACAATAGCAAAGCTCCTGCTCGTAGCAGGCTAGCTCTAAAACCAAACATTTCCCTCCTCTGGTCCTGCCCCACGTCCTTGTGTCCCTCCCAGCCCAGTACCCTGCAGGTTACTGGGCTGAGATGTGGTGGGATGGCTCAGGAGAGGGATGTTGCTGGGGAGGGACAGGTATTGGTGGGGAGAGAGGCAGAAGCTCTCGGGTTGCTGCACATTGCCAACAAGATCTTGATAGCTTTTTATTTGTTCTTTCGTTAAACTGTGGTGTAAATGGGTCTGGGGCAGCGGAGAGGCAGCTGCCGGCTTTCTGGATTCCCACGGGCAGGTGGACGGGGTTGAAGGTTGGGCAGACACCTTCATTAGGAAGGTGAAGCACAAAAAGAGTGCATGTAGGCATCAAACCTGCTCCCTTCTGCCATCCGTCTGCAGCAATTTTGGTAGATGACAGATTTCCCTTGACGTCTGGTAGCTGGCCATATGACAGTCACCTAAGCTTGCCAGACATCACCTTCCTTTCTCCCAGAGCTGCTTTCCCCAAAACATCTAAAAATTAATATGCATATCACAACATAGCTGATCTCTAGGGGACTGGCCCGGAGAGCAGACCAGTCCTGAATGCCCCTTCTTTTCCAGAGCTATTGGCCTTGTTAGAGCGTGCATGCTTATGATTTAAACTTGACATACATGTACATGCATTAGAAGTCCCGTGGGCTTCTCAGGTTCTGCTCCAAGCTTCCCACCACGTAAACCGCAGAGTGTTTAGCTCCAGAATGGAAAATGACCTCTATTAGCAATCCTTCCTGAGACCATGGGCTCCTTATTCCTTGCTTTTCCCACACCCCTTGCTTCCAGAACTAACAGCACTGAAATGTTGGTTTGTTATGTTCTTCTCCAGCCACCTGAGTATAAATATCAAAATAAAACTGGTGTGGGAGAGACCAAATGTGATTTTGCTGCCCACTGAGAAGTTGCAAACCTGTCTGTGAAAACCATGAGCACCTGGGCTTAATGGTGTCTTCTGGCCCAAGCAGGAGCAAAACCCATCCCTCTTGTAGGTCTTCTTGTAGACCCATTGCGGAGCAGAGGGTGGTCTTCTGCCTTGCAAGACATTTCCCTTTGTCTCTGTTCAGGGATTTCAGCTTCATAAAGAGTGTGCCCACTGAAAAATGGAAGAGCTACATTTCAGATCCACGTTGTCATCAGCGAGCCGGCTCTGTTGAAGGCACTTCCATGGTTGTCCTGCATGACCTGTGGCCAGGAGCAGCCTCCAGACAAACCCAAGAGCCATGTCATCAAGGCATTCACCGTGCCCTTGGGTCTCTGGCCCGTCCCCACCCACTCAGCACCCTCGCTCTCTCCAGCCACTCCACCCTTCTCGCAAGTTGCTGATATTTCCTTTTACATCAGCTTGCTGCACAAAAAAGTGGACTTTTCTCCCTTCCAAATTTAGCTCTCTTTAGGCACCAAAATAGACAAGAGTAGGGATCAGTGACTGGTTTTTTCCAAAACATTGTCTCATGATTAGAACTAAGGAAGGGAACTGCTTGGCTGGAGAAGGGAGATGCTTGACTTTCCTAACGGGGACACGAAGTTCTCCTCTGTTCCAGCACAGGCAGTGTCCAGGAGTGCTGCTGGGATTAGGAGCCTTATTCTCGTGTATTTAATCCATCTCTCACCCCAGTGTGGTCTGCTGCTGGTGGGCAGAGGTCTGAGGAAGCACAGGGATGCTCTGCGAGGAGGACATGCAGCAACGCACCACCATACATATCATTTCTAGTTGGAAAGAGCAGAAAGGCAGCTCCTGAGACTTTAATGAAGGCTTCGCATTGAGGAGATTGGTGCTTTAGGTCCTCATGTTCTGCAGAGATAGTTTCATTTTTTCCAGGGTAATTGTATTTGCACATGTGTCTGCAATGCAGCTTAAATTCTTAAAAATACCCCAAGTTTTAGCCTGCTGTGGTAGTATAACATTTGGAAACAGCCTCACTGAGTATTGAACTATTTTTAGCCTGATTTCCTAAACTAGCACGGCTGATGTGATTGGGCTGCGTGCGTCTGCTCCCTCCCTTCCTTTTCTCATTCACTTTGGTACCCGTTAGCCAATTTCAAGCAAATTTTCAAAGGAACAGAGATCTCGGAGATATTAAGCTCCTCCTATGCATTCAGTGAAAATAAGTGGTTGGGAAAACCAGCGATGAGGAAGACTCAAACCACAGCCCTCCGTAATGAAGAAGGTTCAGTATGATTCTAAGCTAGTACACATCAAAAATGTCTAACACTTCCAAGACTCCTTGACAGTGAGGTGTTTGGCTGCAGAAGAAGCCCGAGTCAGACCTAGGCGATAACCCAACCACAGCCCCAGGAGAGCAGGTTGCCAGCTTTCCCTACTCCTAAACTACCTCCTCTTAGTGAGAGATGGGCTATGTTTGAGCGGTAGAGATAAGATCTCGGGAGCACGAGGAGAGCTCTTCCTGGTGCTGGGTGCAGGGACATGAGCAGAGGACCACAGAACTATGTGCGTCACTGAGCTGATCCTCTCTGGATGAGCAGATCTGCAAGAAAGCTAAGGCAACTTCATGTAATGATGGCTCCTGTACCATTGCTGTGAGGGATCACGTAGGATGTTCTGGCTGGTGTGGCACCTCTGGGTGTTAAGGGTGTTTTAGTGGGAGAGAAGGAAAATTTGATCACTGAGAGCGGGTACTACTCTTGAACATACTTTCTAATGCATGTGCTAAACTGTAATCACGGTGCATCCGATATTCTCTGGAAGAGTTAAAAGTGAAGAAGAAAGTTAAAAGGGAAGCTACCTTCCCAGGAAGCACACTTCAAGACTGCAGCCAAAGCAAGGTTCAGATGGGGACATGCAAGCCAGCAGCAGGACTTACCCAAGGGCTTGGTGAGTTCTTCATTGCTTGAAGTCTCGAAGAGCGCAGGTCTCCAAAGTAGAAGGCTCCAGCTGCCGTGGGAGCTGTAGGGTTGCCACAGTAGCAGTTTCTCCAGGCTCTTTGCAGATGGCCAGGATGGATGGTCACAGTAAACCCTGTTGGTCTTGGACTTGGGGATGTCTTCTCTACTCTGCAAGCCTAAATTCAATACCATCCCCAGCAACCTTTCTCCTCTGTTACATCTTCCACCAGAGGAACTCAAAATATTATCTCAGTAATTGCTACTAAAATTAACTGTCATTTTTAAGGCTATTCACGCAAGAGAAAGGGCCTTTTTTTGAAGTTGGTGTGTTATGTTGTCATGCCAATGTGACAAAGCGGCCGCTCGATGAGACACATTCCCACCCAGCCCTTGCCCTTGCCCAGACTGCTCCTTCATTGCCCCTTGCGCATGGTGATTCACCAGCAGTGGCTGGAGCTCCAAGGCTAAGATAGGTTGTGATGAAAATAAAAGAAGTGACTTTTACAGGGCTTTTACTGCCAGCCGGGGAGGTACAATACTGCATAAATAAAATTCATTATGGTTATGACAGCTCTGTGGTCCCTGGAAAATAAATAATACTTTGCACTTACATAGTGCCTTTCATCCAGGAACCTTAGAGCTCTTTGCTTACATTAACAAAGCCTCACGATGTCCATAGTAGGATGGTAAATACAGCATCCCCCTTATCAGATGAACGTACCAAGTCAGAGAGTCGGCACCTTCAGTGGAGAGAGGACAAGACAACAGCTTGAGTTACACACTGCTATTCCACTGACGTGACCAAGGCAAATTATTTCATGTCCTGGTCATCTCAGTTGTTTCCAGTAGGTGAATGCCACCCGTCCTTGCCCCAGGGGTGGCATGGGTTGACTAGCTCACGGTGGACAAGCACAGCAAGATGCTCGTGACAAAGTTGTCAACTTGCTAACGGCATGGGGGCACAGCCCCAACAGACCAGCTAGCTGTGGCTCAGTTTCCTTACTCCAGTATCCTCAAAATACTGCTGAGCATCGTCCCCTTACAGACATTTTTACAGCGGAGTTTTAGATAAATAAGTAAACCTGAAGGAAACAACCCAGTGAAAGTGGATGGTTTAGGTGCACCAGTATCAGCAGTGTTGCGTGTGAAGTGGGTTAATTCCCTGTAGATGGTGTATATTGGGATCCATCCATACGTGATGCAGTTATTCGCTCCGTGTGCTTTCTCTCATGCAGAAATTGCAGATAACGTCATTCCCTGCTCATTGCAATGGCCCTGAGAGGGTACAAGAAGTCTGTGGATTTCCAGACCTTGCTTCGATAGGGTCTGAAATGTTGTAAGGATATTTGGATGGAAACTGTTTCTTTTGTCATGCTCACATGTTGGCTGTACAGCTCTGTCTCATTCTGACTCCTTCTATATTAATGTCTCCTGTATCTTGGAGCTGATCGCTGCTTTTCCCTCTGTTTTACAGGGTTACCATCCGTTGCCTCATGAAGCTGAAATCGCACACACCAAAAAGCTGTTCAGAAGGAGGAGAAACGACCGGAGGTAGGTGAAACCTCTTTAATGTTTTTTTTAATCTTCTTTTCTTCATTGCACATCTTCTCCCACTGTCTCATGGAGTGTCTTTGGACAATACTGCTGTTTAGCAGCTGCCAGCGTTGGGTTAATGCATAAACCCTTAACTGAGCACAAATGTCCTGAAAATGCAGAGTCTGTCCATCCCCCTTGGTTTGTCTTTTAAATCTAGGGAATGTCCTGTATTGCTCCAGGAGTATCTTAAGGACCTCCTCTTCCCCTTACACTTATTCCAGCACAGCCAGATCTCCCCACTTGTATTAGAAGAGGCAGCTGGCAAGGTATTATCTGTAAAAGCTTTGAGTCCTTGCGACTTGCTTCCTCTTTTTCTATTGAAAAGCAAAATCTGCTGACTTTCAGGGTCGCCTGCAAAGTGGGTATGGTTGAGAGGGGTTTGCAGCAAGCATCAGATGCCTGTCTGCCTGAAGGAGGGGATGGGCTAAATAGGCAGCTGAGTTCCTGTGGCATTGGTGATTTCAATCCATTGAGTTAATTTAATTGGGTCAATTGGATATTTAATTGTGTAAATTGCATATTTAATTATATGAGGGCATCTAGAGTCCTTGATAGGAATCGTGACTATGGTTAAATGTGAAAATAAGCAGGGAATAAGGGAGTTAGTTGTACATGCAGCTTTATTTCTGCTGGCATGTTCTGCTGTGGCTGAGGCAACACAACCAGGGCAATAAAGCATTTCTAAAATGGGGACTTTGCAAGGTTAATGTTATTTAACAGGAGAAAAAGTGGCCAATGTTTTCTTCTAGAGTGATCTGAAATCTGTGTCTGAGCTGTGATGCCTCACGGTGGCATTTTTGGGGGAGTCCTTTAGACACCTGTAATAGTTGTTGGAGTGTGTCCTCAAATCCCCATCACTTCTCGACTTGTGAACAGCCATGTTGTAGTTAATTCTGTGCTTGGTTTGGTTTTCCCAAATCTTACTGAGGGACCAAAAAGCAGGGGAATAGAGTTTGCTCAGGTGTCCTAGAAACATTCTTCTGTGGGCAGGGCAGTTCATCAGCAGCAAACGCCATTTTCTCTCCTCTTTGGGGCTCCCTTTTTTTTTCCTGTATGTAATTTAAAAGACAATTTTGTCTTGTGATTTAGGAAAAAAAAAAAAAAAGGGCTTGTTTCAGCTGGGTTGCAGCCCTGTGATGGCTGAAACATGGTTAAAACCAAGCTGAAGTCTGCTTGTCTTGCAAGAGAGAGCTGGGTAGGCTTTCTTGCAGTGTTGGGCTGGGCTCGCTGAGAAATGCAGTGGAGGTTGGAGCATCCTGCTCCCATCCTGGCTCACTGAGCGGGTCTTCCTCCGCCATCCGAAGAGTGCATGATGCTGTGGGAGGGGAGACCTGCAGAGCCAAGGGGTCTCCTGCCTGAAGCCCCATGCCCAAAGCTGCACTGGACCACAGCCATGGTCCAGTGCATGTTGGTTCTTCCCTCCCAAGCGAAAAACCAGCCGGTCCAAGGGATCACGCCAGACGTGTATTTCTGTTTCTTTTTCCTTATAGTCCCTTCAGATAAACTATCAGCAGACAGAAGCATTCAGCCCCCCAGGGCATCCCTGCCTCCCACACAGATGGCAAGGAGAGATAGCAAAAGAAACTGCCTTGGGCTGGGGTTGGAAGATCTGAGATATAGCCCAGACCACGTAGCATTGGGGTAATATCCCAGGAGAGATGGAAGGCTTAAAACCCAGTTGGTATTGCATCATGTGGGAGGAGACATGGGACTGTTTCAGCCCTAAGTAGTCATGAATGAAATAAAATGGAAAAACCAGTGGGGATGCAGTCCTGGCTGAGTCCTGCATGGACAGCCATGGTGGTGTCCAAGCTTAGACAGAAAAACATACTTATTTTAATTGCAGAAAAGCTAAGAAGCCCAGGTTGAGGGATTGGTGTGAAACAACAGTCTCTTAAATAATTATTTAAGCTGAAAAGTCACGGTCCCATCGCCCAGACTTCAGCTGGGGACCTCAGTAGCCCCCCTCTCCCTGCGCCACATGGTGTGATGCTGCGGGTTTTCAGGGTCCCCTTGCCTCTGCAGTGTGTTTCAGACTAGGAGGGGAGGTTTAGTCCTTCTAGTGCTGCTTGAGATGTCCCCAGAGAGCACTCGCTCCTTAAAATTGATTTCTAGCAGTAAGTGAGGTCTCAGAATGGTTATTTTATGAGAAAAACGTGGTAGAAATAGGAAAAAAAAAAAAAAAAGTAGAAGTAGGGGAATAAAAGGGAATAGGAAAAAAAGACCCAGACTGTATTGGAGCACAAACAGGTTACAAAGCTGTTCACACTTTATTGCAGTGCTGTTATCTTAATGTCCCAGGCATCATTCTGGGGGAGAAAAGCTTCATTTCAGAGCTAGTGGAGCCACACAGGTGGTATAAACATCCCTCAGGATGAGATTTTATGGCCAGAAAAAAAGTTGGGAGTTACAGGCTTTTTGTTTTAAATCTCATCTGGATACGGAGAGACTCAAGATTGCAAGATCGTGGATGGGGCATCGGAGGCAGTGAGACTTGGGAAAGGCTGAACAGGGCCATTTGGTGGTGCATGGGTTGGGAGAGAGGTTAGGAATCAGCTCTGGATGCCTGGATCCAAGGGAAGAAGAGCTCATTTCTTAGAAAAGGGTTGGTAGCAGCCAAGGATGGGACCAGGGCTGATGTGCAATGGATTTGCAAGAAGAAAAGAGATTATCCTGCTCTGTTGGTTAGAAGCAGGTGTGGCCCCAAAGCCCTGGCACAGTTAGGTCTGGTTTTCATCAGGCAGCTTTTCCCCTTCTCCTGAAGGTGGTGAGCAATTGGTTGTAGCTGACCTTCAGGTTGGCTGGTACTTTATGTAACACAGCTGTTATAAAAGAGCTGACAAAACACATTGGTAGCCAGAAATCTGCCTATTTTTTTCCAGCTGGTCTTATAAATGATACTGGCTCCCCCGCAGAGCATGTCCAGGCTCCTCTCCGCTCCCTGATGGTGACATTCAGAAGGGGCCACATCTTTGGATAGCAAAGCACCTTTTGTTTCTCATGCAAAACGACGCTGACGTCCGGCTGTGCTGTAAATAGCACCCATCCCCGCTTCCTTCCCGTCACCTTTCCTCGGGAAATGCTGTCACCGCATTGCGGAGGAGCGCAGCTCACCTACCCTGAGGTCTCTGCCGTGCACCTTTCACTCCCCTGGGGAGAAACAACCCTATGGGCATGCAACCATATCTCTCTCCTTGCATATATGATATGTTTTTACGTTCCACAAGTCATTTTTCCATGGGATGTGTGCTTCATTTGTTACATAAGTTAGATATCGGAAGAGCGAATTAGAGGTGTCATTAAAACAGGCTTCGACTTTCCCAGTTAAGGACCACTGTGGGTCTGTTGGATGCATTTTTGGTAACAGCAATCAACATCAGAGCCACATCTGGCGGAGTGTTTGGTTGCACAAGGTGTTGTAAAAGCCTACAGGAGGTGGTGAGGTCCTTGCTGCAAAGAGCTTATAATCAGAGCAGGAGACCAGGGAGAGGTATCGCCCTCCCCACCTCACCCTGCAGAAATCCCGCAGCCGGTGTTGTCTCTGTCGCTTTAGAGACACGAGGTGTAACTGCCACCTCCTGATGAGGGTGATAGAGGGCATCACTGCTTGATGGGATCGTTGAAGGAGAGGAGCAGAGGCAAGTTTTTTCATAGCTGTCCATGTGAGCAAGTTACACACCAATGAAAGTTTTATTGTCCCAAACGCTAATCCGCTGTTTGCTGCCACACAAGACCCACCCTACCTAGATATCACCAAAGGTAACTTGTTTTGATGTCCCATAGGCAACCACCTCTAGGGAAGAGGGACTTTCCCTGGTTGGTGGCAGGACCTCTGCTGCCCTTCTCTACTGCAAGCAGTCGAGAGAAAAAAATACTCTAGGATATGGGGCACAACAGACCCATTTCTCAAGTCCTCTCCTCTGACCTTTCCCAACCCAATGCCTCTCTACTAGTGGAGCACAAGCTGTGCTGCAATGTGGTCTCCTTGGTCAGGTGGGCTCTGAGTTTGGCCCCTTGTTTTTCAAAAAGTTCCTGAAAAAGCCATTTCTTAAGTATCCATCAAAGCATTGCAGGTCAACTTGGTGCTGCACAGGGTTTCTCCAGTTCCCATGGCATCCTGGTATGATGTGTTTTGGGATAGAGGGTCTGGCTGGCCCAACCCCATGGCCCAGAAAGGCATGCACAGAGGCTTGCACCAGCCTTGTAGGAGTGTTGTGGTTTAACCATTAAGAAATGTTGCCCAGTTTAGATAGGATTTACAAGGAATATATGGAGTTGCAATGGGTTAAGACAGGTGAGTTTGCACCTACTTCTTGGTCTTCTGGTTAACAGAGTACTGAAGTTGTTCTGCGTCACCTAAGGAAGTGGACAGTTTTGCTGAGAACCAGAAAAAGGTTGCGCCATCATAATCACATTGGTTCAAACACTTCTTTTTGGATTCAAAAGTCAAATCAGGTTGAATACCTTACCAAAAGGAAAGCCTCATGTGTGTAGGTGCTGGCTGATATCTCACAGGGCTTTTGGTGGTCAGTCTGTGGGCAAAGACAGGAGAGGAGGACAGAGGGAAGTGCAGCCCCATGTCTTGTGGAGGATGGAGTAAAAGCTGAAGAGTTAATCAATTCCCTCTTTCCAAAAGGCATCTGAAATCCTCTTTTCAGTAGAAAAGGTGTGGATCCCTTTTGCTTCCTCCACGCACAGCTGGTGTGTCTCCAGGATTTGGGATGACCAGAGCCAGAAGGAGCTGCTCTGCCTGTCCTGGCCAGGGCTGTTGGGGACCACAGCCAGCCTCGGGTGAAGGACCATCACCCTTAGCTGTGGCTGAGCTTCATGTCATCTCCTCCTTCTCCCGTTGGATGGGCGTTTAAGAGGAGTGTTTCTGCACCTGGGAAATCCATCCTTCATAAAGCCTTTGCATGGGGATAAGGAGCTGGAGCAGAAGACTGCATAGGTCCTCCTGGTTCATACACGGAGAGAAGGGATGGGAGCAAAGAGGCTCGTGTGCTTTCCCCACGTCCCTTCAGCATGTCCCAAATACTTATGGCTTTTGACAACAGGATTACAGAAATGTCCCCGAGTTTTCTCTTGCATTGCCCCAATTTGCTTCCTACCGTTAACTTGGCTTTACACTTAAATGATCAGGAAAAAACAGTCTGGATTTTTGTGTGTGTGTGTGTTGTTTTCTGGTTTTAATTAGATTCAGAGCTGGGGGAGGCAGAAATATCCTTCTTCCCCGGAGAGCCCCGGGTGGCTGTCAGGGACAGTTTCCTCTTCCTGAAGCAGGAGGGTTGTGTAAGCACCGCTGACCCCTCCTGCTCACGCCCACGCCAAAAACCGGGTTAGCTGGGGTGAGTGCACGGGGGCGGGCACCCCTGTCCTGACTCCCCCGGTCAGAGTCCACATTGCTGAGGGACCTCCCGGGGCTCATCCCAGCCCATCCACGTGGCCCCAGCCAGGGTCTCGCACAGAGGCGAGCGTGGTCCTGCATAGGGACGGCCCGAAGGACGGTCACGGCGGGCTCGGGGCCAGGCGGGGAATGTCCCAGATCCGCCGGTGGCTCCGTCGAGGAGCGTAGGCAAGCTGCGATACATTTCTTTTCCCATTATATTTGATTTTACAGACCCTCAGGGACACTCAACCACCTACAGTGATTAGTTCGACTGATTAAGCTGCTTTTCCTCTTGTGGCAAACTTCTTTTGTGAAGGGTTTTCAATAGCCACGCTGCTTGGGACATTGTTCCTGTACAATTTCCTTTCAAAACACCATAAAGGGCACTCTACCACTTTACCCTGTCATAAAACATCACAGGAATCAGCTTTGCCCAGCTTGCTCCTTCAAGGGCAAGATCTCCTCATTGAGGGAGAAGGTATAGGGTCGGGTGGGAGTTGCAGGACTGCATGATGCTGGAGTGAGATAGAGCCATTAGCAGGGGGGATTTGAGACGAGACGAGACATAAAGCAAAAGTTTTCTGCTGGTTGTTTTTTTTTGCTCTCTGTTAATGTGAGGATCCAGGATCACCCAGGGAAGTGAAGGGTAAAATAAACTTGAAAGCCCAGAGAAGGAAACGCTGCTTCACACATATCGGCTGGTTCAGCCTTGCCCGGCAGAGGCTGGAAGCGGATGCAGATGCTCTCGAGGTACCCGGGGGTAAACGGCACAGGGGGAGAAGGGGCTATTTCTGCTGAAGAAACATGCTGCCGTGAACAGCAAGTGGATAAAACCGGTCATTTAATTAAGACTGGAAGTCAGAGGAAGGTCTGCCTTGATTGCCACCAAGGGAGTAACAGATGCAGGGAACTGGATGGGGTTGCAGTGGCACAAGGTCCTTCCTCCCTGTGTTTGTAGTTACTCCCATGCCCTCTCGCAAGGCTGTCGGGTAGATCTGTACCAAGACCTAGTGTCACTGGGACCTGGTTAGTCTATCAGCTGCTCTTTGGGCAAGGCGGTGATGGAACAGGACAGAGATGGTATCAGGAGGGGACAAACAGGAGCCCCTTCGACCCGCGGAGCCGCGCTGGCCAGACACGCTGGCATCGCCCAGCCCCTCTGCCCTTCCTTCCAGGCATCGAGGAGAAGGCTCTGCCAGGGGTCACGATGCTGGGACCCTGCTCCCGGGAGGAGATTGTTGAGAACAAAGCCTTCACCAGGCTCGCCATTGAAGAAGCAGTTCTTGAATGATCAAAAAGCCGCCTCCTGACGACCCGCGGGCATCCGGCTGTGGGTGACTCAGCCACGGGTGGAGCTGCTGGGCGGCACTGTGGCTTTTCGTCAAGAGGGACCTCTTGGAGCTGAGATCTGGAGGTGGTTTGGCTCCATCAAGACCCCTTGCTGCCTTTGCACCACGCTCTGGGCTCAGTGAACAGGACACAGCATGGCATGGGACTGTAACAGTCCAACACCATCCCTGTGCCAGAATCCCAGCCCCGGTACCTACAGGACACAGATGATCAAATAGCTCTGCAGAAGCCATCTGATGTTCAACCAAGTTTATATCTAACATCAGTCCTAGACTGGCTCATCTAAGAGTGACTTGCCTGCCCCAGCACCATCCCCAGAGCTGCACACGTGGGGTCTTCCCAGTAGCCGAGCGGTCCATGTGAAACACCAGTAGCAGTGAGGTGGAGCAGTTGGTATTTAGCATCTATCAGGGGGTTTGTTTTGCCTGTCACCCATGTCTCAGTCTGTGGTGGGCTGAGTAGGGGTTTTCCACCCAGCTGCTCTTGTTTCTGCCGTTGTAATCAGCGCTAAGCCCTTACGCACTTGAGGGTGTTGGTGAAAATATGCCCAGCCATGAGTCACCCCCGAAGGCAGATGGTGCGGCTGCGATCCTGCCGGCAAAACGCACCACGAAAGGCGATGCCATATTTACAGCTCCTTTCTCGATGCTAGCAACAACTAGAAGGATTTTGCATTTCATGTGATGCGGGGAAAACATACTTTTGTATATATCAGAGTGCTCTGCAGGCTCAAGACTAATGTAAAGAGAAAGATAAACCTTTGTGAGTTCAACAGGACACACTCCACATGAGTAGGACTTCAGGAGATGTGTATCCATTACCATTCTCCATATCTGCTCCGTCCTCCTTGTGTGCCTAGCTAGCGACGTGGTGCAGAAGGGTTAAAAGATTCTCATCTAAGCAAATTTAATCCTTTCCTTTCATTGTTCCTTTTTTTTAATGCCAGGAGGCAGTGGCAGGAGAGAGCCGGGTGCATTTCCCAGCTGCAGGGTTGCCACCTCTCTATTGAGAGCGGCTTTGTCATTACATAAAAACTCTACAACACAAGACTTTTTATTCCCTTTTTTTTTTTATGATCTTGGCGACTGAAGTGACCCCTGTCCTGCAGACTAAATTTAACCTGAATTGCCAAGCTGCCAGTAGACTTTATGGCATCAGGAGGCTTTTGCAGGTTGTTTTTCTCCATCTCTGCAGCTGATTGAGACTTTCTGTACCATCAGCAAAACATTTTACTGTTATGAAACCTCAATAGAAATGTAATGGCCTGCTGGATAAGCTCAGGGTCCTATGATGTTACCTCATGGAAGGCAAAATAATTGCTCCAGCAAAAAATCCAGGAGAAATTCAGTGGGTGGCTGTGGTGGAGGGACACCTGATTTCGTCAAAACTCGGTATTTATTAGGTATCTTGTTCCTGTGTGGCAGCAGGGGCTGGTCCAGAGGACGATGAGTTGTTAACACCGACATCTCTTCTGCTGCTCCTTTGCTGCTGCTGCCCGATTCTTGTGAGAATTAGGGAACGGGGAGCAGGAGCTCATGGTGGCTGTTGGGCTGCCACGGAGTTTAGATCCCCACCTCACATTTGTCCTCTGACATCGCAGACACCTAAAATTGGTCAAATTGAACCCACCCTCTGCGTGATGCTGTGTAACCCCCTCCCCATGCGTATGTTCTCCATGCATTAAATGCATCTCGCTGCTGTAAGCTGTTCGGGGAGCAGTCGTTCTGTACACTAAGCACATATGCACAGGGCCTGAGGGTCTCCACCATGGCACTCTAGGAAAAGTCCTGCTCAAGACTGAACTTTGTGAGCAACCCTACAATAATCTGGTGCTGCGTGGAAAGGAGGAAGGAATCCCCTTCCCCTGGGACAAGGTGGGAATTCCCAAAGGTGGCAATCACAGGTGCATGGAGAGCCCTGGAAAGCTTCTGACTTCTTCCAGCCCCACGTAAGAAAAATGAGTCTGGCCATCTTATGAGAACAGGTTTCCTTGCTTTATTTTGCCTTCCCATGTTGACCAGAACCAAGGAAGTCTGAAAAACAAAGAGCTGTGGGAGGACTTGAGCCAAAACACCTCACACCAGAGGAAGCGCTGGGACAGGGATTTGTTTCTGGGCTCTCTTCAACAAGAACAAAGACTTGAGACTGGGCATCCCATTCTCTCCCATCTCATGGAGTGGAAATCTCTTCTCAGCCAAGGAAACCAAGGGTTTCCACTTAGACGTTTTCGTGCTCCCAGAGAGTGCCACCTTGGCACTTCTTGAGAAGCTTTAGGGGCAGCGGTCTCCACTTCAGACCATGCTTGCCATAAGTATTTCTGGTGTCTGAAGAAAAGGTGCTTGTGTCTGTACCTGGAAGATGCACATGGCTGATGAGATCCCTCACCTGCATTTAGTTCAACCCTTTGATGAGGCTGCCTGGCTTCACTGGCCAGAGCAAGCCCCCCTTACCCATCAGCTGGGTAGGTAGACCCTGCCAAAGTCTACCAGCCAAGCTGGCTTGGTGCTGCTAATGAGCGGGAGTTGACACCAGTCACTGGTGTTTCAGCAGCCTGGGTGAAGTGTGTAGTAGGCTTTTTTTTGCTCTTGTTTTTTCATAAACAGGTGTCAACAGAACTGTCGTCATCACAGCTGGAAGGGTTTAGCCCTGAGCCCCTTAAAGGCATTGCCAACTCCTACTACAATCCCTATTTGCACCTTCTTCTAGAAGGTTTCTTCCACAAGGGAGCTGGTGGGTGGATGCCGAACTGATGAATTTGGTATGTCCTAAGGCAGGAGCTGGCTGAACTGGGGGGGTGTCTGAGGAGACAGTGGTATCTCAGGACATGCATGCAGTGATGCTTAGGTTTCAGACAAAACGTGACCTGATCCAAACACTTGGAGTTGGGTGGGATTTTGGGATTTGGTTGATGAGCTGTAGAGTCCTCAGCTCTGCCTAAGCTGTGTTGTGGATGTAGATGTGCTCCCTTGGATTTGGTCCTAAATGTTAAGAGAAAAGAAATATATATGCCTGGGTGTGTCATGGGCACATGAAATCATGGGAGGATCGGGAGTGGATGCTGAAGTAGTGTGGCTTGTAGTCCTATGTATGAATTTTAAAGCTATTTTCTAGCTTGTATTTAAAGGACAATATTACTTTATTTTATATGAAAATTTGCTGTTCTGCATTCATTATTATCTGATTCTGAGTCCTCAGGCATCATCTTCCTGTCCACTCTTTCATCTCATTAAAAAATGGTTTTCCCTCTTGTTTTTCCCCTCCTTATCTTTCACTTTCTGCTTAGAGATACATACACACATGCATATATAACCAAGATATATAGATATATAATCAAGTTGTCCCAGCATTTTGTCTCGCAAAATGCTTTCTCAGTGGGAGTTTACCAAAAGAAAACTCCACACTTGTTCCCATACACATCACATTGGCAAGTCAAGAGGTCGGGATCGCACTTGCACGCGTCCTCTTTGGGTCAGGTAGTTTTTGTGCTGGAAAGACTGCTAAGAAAAGTCCGACCATCACTCGGGAGCATGCCATCCAAGATATTTATTTGAAAACTCTTTACAATAAGCTGGCAGCCCGTATTGATGTGATTTTCACGCTGTCTTGAAGGGTTGCACTATTTCCAGAGCCGCTCCCATGCCGATCTATTCATGGCCAGTGCTAGGGCTCCTTTCACAAATAAAAATAGTCACAGGAATGGCCCTCACCCTGGATTTTAAGATTGCAAGTTATTTTGGGTGAAGGCGAAGGTGAACGTGTTTTACGGCTGACATGAACGTGTTGTTTTTAAGGCTGCGAAATTTTGGAAAAGCCTTAGAAACCCATTCTCAGAGGTCACCAGGACAAACCTCTCCTGCTGGGCGAGTGAATAGAAGTGAGTTCATAATTACAGAGTATAGTAGCGACACGTTTGCTTTTTCACCATTTTAATTGAGGTTTTTAGAAAGGAAGAGAACTTAAAACAATACAGAAATGTCTTTTGTTCTTCCAGGGTCATTTACTGAGAGCTTTGCAGTGAGAGGAGAGGATGTTTATTAACGAAAGCAACAATATCAAGACGTTATTTTAGTGCTGAAGTGCTGTTCCTAGCTGGAACAAAACAAAATGTTTTGGATGGACTGGGTACTTGCTGAAAACTAGCATCAAGTTAAGTGATTTGCAGTGCATTTACTGGACTCAACAAATGGTGTTGAAACAGAAGGAGGAGAGGAAGGGAAGGAATTGAAAATGTTGAAACACCCTTTTCCTTCTCAGTAGGATTTCCAAGTCAAATTAATTAGGTTTAATGGCACGTGCGTCAGAACCCCTGAAGCAGCATCTGGAAGTCAGGTTTTCATCCTCCTCCTTATACTCCTGTCTTTTCCATGCCCTTCTGGGAGCTGATGGGGGTTACTGGAGCCACCACGGAGACTCTCTTTGGGGGTGCCGAGGGACTATCCCAAACCCACTGGGGATGTCATGGCTGTCCGTGCCGAGCAGGGTGCAGAGGAGTTGAGCCAGCATAATGGTGGCTGGGAAAAGCTGCTGTTCATGGGAAACCTCTTCTGAGCAATCTCAGGACCAGTAATTTTTTTTTACTTTTTAAGGACAAAAGTAAGTCTCTGGTGGTGTACTTGCCTGCAATGATGAGTAGTAATGCTAGCATCTAGCTAAATCATAGTATTTAGAGTGTAATGAAGAAAAAAAACTCTTCTAGGTAGCTGAAAGCACCTAAGCAGAGATGCTATTAAAATAATAGCTGCTGTCCCGCTTATGATTTAGAAACTCTGAACCAGTGGTGAAGGACAGGCCACGTTTTCAAGAACAATCGCACTAAAGGTGCATCTCAGAAAGGAATCATAGAAT
Organism: Aviceda cuculoides; assembly: GCA_035590195.1. Lineage (NCBI taxonomy): Eukaryota > Metazoa > Chordata > Aves > Accipitriformes > Accipitridae > Aviceda > Aviceda cuculoides. Next base: position 79,681,388 of record JAVJGG010000074.1, read on the forward strand.
ATCTTGAGTTGGAAAGATCCCACAAAGATCGTCGAGTCCAACTCCCTGCTCCTTGCAGGACTACCTAAAGCTAAACTATATGACTAAGAAAGCTGCGCTGGCTGAAGCTGAGTGTCCCGGACAACAAGGTGAAGAACTCCTTATTGGAGTGCTGGTCCTTCACGATGAGGTTCCTCAAGGATTAAGTGTTCATACACATGAAAATCCCAAGTAAACAGCCAGCACGTGCCCCTCCTGCCCGAGCAGAGCCGGCGGTTGCAGGGCATCAGCTGAGGGGTTGGTTACAGGCAATTTAGAGACAGATCATCATTTCTTTCAGTTTGATTGTCCACAACATCGCTGGGAGTTATTACACTAAATTAATTCTCCGAACTGCAGGTCCCCAGAGGACAATATTGTCTTGGTGGTTTTTTCCTAAAAGGGCTCAGCTGGGTGATTGCGTTACTGCGGCTTAATGAATTACAGCACGTGAGCTGGGCGGCAGTAATTGCCTGTGCGTGCTGCTGGCTGTGTGTGCAGAGTGCCTTACGCTGCAACCCCTCCACCCAGCTGGGAAATAACTCACCTTATCTTATGGTTGCCATGCGGTCCTGCATTAGCAGAGGGGCAGGAGCTTTTCATTTGCAGTTAGATTTGCTAGTGGTGGGCTGGAGCTGGTCGGGAGGTCAGTAAGAGCAGGAGGAGAGCTGTGAGGGGTCACACCAGACCACCTGGCTTGGTGACAAGCAATGGACACCAGGAGGAGTGTGAGAAGAACAGGGTATCCATGTAACGCTGCTTCCCAGCAGTGCTCCCCTCTTCTTATCAGTTGGACTTGATGATCTTAAGGTTCCTTTCCAACCGAAATGATTCTGTGATTCTCCAGGAATTTACACTTTGAGGATCTGCAGAACCACATTTGCTCACCTGTGTCCAGTAGCTCCTGATGGATTTTCCTTTCATGAATTTGGCAATGTGCTTTATGAACCCTTGTAAATTCCTGGTACTCGCATCTCGTGTAGCATAGCTCCACAGTTTAACTGTGCAGTATGTAAAGAAATACCTCCTTTTGCTTATTTTGATCCATCCTTCTTTTCATGTCACGAGAGTTAAAGTGCTCGCGTGGCTGTGCATGCAGTGCCCGTTGAGCACTACCTTAGCTCTTCAGTTGTGTTCAGCAAAGTGGGAGTCTGCATGTAAAACAGGTTTTGCCATTTTGAAAGCAAGACCATCAACAGAAGCGTTCAGCAGTGCCTGCTCTGAGATCATAAAATCGCAGAATGGTTTGGGTGGGAAGGGAACTTTAAAGGTCATCTAGTCCAACCCCGCTGCCACGAGCAGGGACATCTTCCACTAGATCAGGTTGCTCAGAGCCCCGTCCAACCTGACCTGGAATGTTCCCAGGGATGGGGCATCCATGATGCTCCTCCTCGGGTCAGCGAAGGGTGGGGAAATGCAATATTCACCCCTCTGCGATGGAGCTGGGGCTGTAGGTGACTCTGAGGAGACATTCATATGGGTAAAAAACGGGCGCATTGCATCCCCTTTCTGAAGCCAGGGACTTGAATTTCCATCCTGTGTTGGGGTTGACTGCGGCAGCACGGCCCAAGCCCAGGACTAGGCTTCTGCCCGTGGTACAGATGATGGGCTTGTGGTGCTGGAGGGGCCACGTTTTTGCAGGCTGGATTGCTGTCACAGGACGAGATGCTCTGCAGAGGCACCTTCCATGAACACGTCTCTCCAAAAGCCACTTTATGTCCACGTGGGAGCTGTTCTGGCCCGGCTGTAGCCGGGGAGCTCATGTGCTTAGAGCTCCAGGACTTAAATGGCAATTAAAAATGAATGAGGCTGCAAAGGCTCTCACGAGACCCAAGCAGAAAATAACATTTTGGGTGACGCCGGAGGAAAATAGACCTATATATCTGAGGTACTGCTCTCGTAAAGACCCGTGGGACCGCGAGCCTCAGGAACGCCAACGCGGTGTAAGCAGCGGAGGGCCTGGTCGGAGGTGAAAGGTGAGGCTGAGCGTGCGTGACGGGGCTTGGTCCGAAGCCAGCTGGGTTTCAGAGTCGTGCTAGCTCCCGAGGTTCTCCTCCTGAGAGGTAGGACCAGGCTCCTGCCACTGCCTTGGCAGTGCTTGGAGCCTTGGCCACGTGCTGGGTCCAGCCGGCGGGCGCATCTTGGCCAACGCTTGGGGCTGGGGGCTCCTCTCGGAGGGACGACGTTTGGAGAGGTGGGGGGGGGGCCAGCGAGAAGCTCTCCCCCAAAAAAGGGATGTGCGTGGCTGGGGATGCCCGGCGATGCGGCGGGGGAGCCCGGGGAGGGTCCGGAGGAGCAGCCCTTTCCCGGGCAGGGGAACGGAGCGCGGCCGCTGCCAATGCCACCGTCAAGCTGAGCCTCCCACCCCGCCGCTTCTGGAGCCTGCCCATACCTGCTCCCAAGCCGCTATTAAGCCTGCTCAAACACTGCACCGCCTTCTCCTCGCATTGTTTTCTGTACCCCACACCCAGCACCAAAATAGCGATAACCCCCCCCCCCTTCCCCACCCTCCCGCGGTGACTCAGGCTGGCGAGCAGGCACACATCTGCTTCTGATTTAACGTGCTAGCGCTCTGACCCTTTTATTTTTATTCCCAAAGTCCTCCCGTCGGTGGCTTTCTCTCTGGGGGCAAGGGGAAACAAGAGAAAGGGGAGCTGGATCCCCATCCTTTGCCCCCTGCTTTTTCTGGGGCACCCAAAAATGTATTTTATTTTATTTTGGAGCTGTGTTTTCGTGCAGGCTGGTGACAGCCTTACCCGGATCTGCGTCCAAGTCCCTCGCAATCCTGTCCACTCCGGAGGGACGCCAGCCAAACCAGTTTTCCATGGTTAAGCTGGGCACATTTTTCCACCGTGGTTTTTTTTTTTTTTTTTTTTTTTTTTTTGTCAGGAAGCAAACCCACCCAGTGTGTGCGCGCCGTTCAATAGGAGCCTTTTTTTAATTTCTTTTCCTTTTTCTGGCTCTGAAGAAGAGCAGAACCAAGAGGGAGTGAAGGGGCCTGCCTGTTATCCCAGGAGAGTTCAGAATGGGAGGAAATGGCTTTTTTTTGCTATTTTTAAGGCCGTGCTGGAAGGAGGTACCCACCACCGATGGGCTCCTGGTGTTGTAATGTTGTGCGCTAACAGGGATGTATCCTCTCTCCATATATATATCCTATATATCCCCCTATAGCAGTGGCTGAGCAGCTTGCACGAGGGGGAAGGTGGCGTTGGAGGAGAGCGGCTACAAAACACATGGGCAGAAATGCCACCAACAGTGTCACGTACCTGGTGGACCTTCATCCAGGTCATGCCAGAGATGCTGGAGGGACCAGCAACCTGATGTTCAGCCAGACCAGCTCTGGCGTGGGTGTATCTCTGGTGGGGATTTTCCTCTCGCTCTCTTCTTTTTTCCTTTTTTTTTTTTTTTTTTTCGCAGAACACGGCGTGGGAGGGGGGACGCGTCACTTGAAGTGCGAGTGAGTTTCCATGAGAGTGGGGTGGTTGCACAGGATGCCTGGAAACTCTTCTGTTTCCCCCTCCCACAGGATTTCTATGCGCATGCACACGCACCTATGTGTATGTATGTGTGTGCATATAGATATATAGGAAGGGGAGATACTCAGCAAGGATCATTTCCCGTACCAGTAACACTGCATTTAAAAGTCCCCTAAATGCTGGGGGCATGGCCAGGAGAGCATCAAGGCTAACACAGAGTCGTGTAGAGAGGGACCGCTGAGGGTTTCCAAGGAAAAAAAAAAAAAAACATAACTAACTGGATATTGAGAACCTCCAGCCTTGCAGCATCTCCCGAAACTTCAGCGGAGAGGAGCAGAAGGGAACTGATCTCCTTGAGCACCATCTCCTCGAGGTCCAGACCTCCAAGGAGCTGCTTGGAGGCTACAAGAAAACACTGTGGTCAGATGTGACCACCCTATGAAGTCCCCTCCCACAATACCTGCCTAGACACTGTGGTTAATTAATTTGCCCCTGCTTTGTGAGTAGATGTAGCCCTCAAAACGCCATCTGGAGCTCCACTAATTGTTTATGTTTATTTGACCATTTATCGCTGGGATCCCCCTTCGCCAAAACCCGCTCGGCACAGCAGATGGGACTTGTCTTGCGGCACGCAGACGTAATCAAGCTGCTGCCCAGAAGTGACCCAGAGCTCCTGATTTTGGAGATTGATATAAACTCTGAAAACGGGAAGTGTGCTGGGTAATTTAAAGAAGCTGGAAGGAAGAAACCAAAGTGAAAACGCGGCCTTTCAATTATAGGAGGCATTGAATTCTACTCTGGCCCTGCCAGAGCTCCTGTTTGCATTTATCTGGGGCCCAAGAACTGGTTTCAAGGAAATAGGAGAGCGAGGGGGCTTCGTCCTGGTGGTGTGATGGCATCTTCCTAGCGTTAGTCCTGCAGGGTGGCAGGTCCCTGCGGGCTCGCCCGGAGGCAACATATTGATCCCCCAAACTTCACACCGGAGTCTGGGAGCTCATTATAAAATGATGCTCAGGTCAGGCCAGGGTGGGAGGCCTTGGGGTAGATTTAAGGGGATGCTGGGGCTTTTTGGATACCTGGTGCCTGCCATAATGAGCGACGAGGGAGAGAGGAAAGGAGCTCGACCTGTTCATCATCACGTGCCGATGGAGGAGCCAACTTGAGCAACAAGCCCATAGAGGAGCTGAGGCCAGGAAAAATGGCCTTAACTTAAATACCCCGTGGACTGGGGTTGGGTGCTGGTGGTCACGGAGCAGCGGCAAATTCCCATTACAACAGGTAGCACCCGACCATTCAGCTCACTGGGGGAGGATTTGATTTGTAATTTGCAATTTTGCCGGATTGTATCTGTACATAAACGAAGTTGTTGAAGTACAGGGTGCCCTGTGCAGTCTCTCGGTAGCTGGAGCTAACCTGCAGGGATAGATTTGTTGAGAGATGCATAATATTTGCTGCAATGTATAACTAGCCTTTGAAAATTCTCGAGGATGGATTCACAAAGGGCACAGGAGACTCTCGTGCTCTCCAACACCTTTTATTTTGGATTCCCTGATGGGTCTTCAGGTAAAGATGGCTTTCTGGTGGCCTGCTTAGAGAAAACAAGTAGTTCCAGTCCAAAAAAGTCAGTTTTATATCGTATGTGTAAATATATGTGGTTCACGTGGGCTCAGCTTGCCAGCCAGATGTTGATAAGGAGGAATCCTTGTATGCCCAAGGATTTTGTTCAGAGATTAGTATCAATATTGAAAAGTCCAGTAGGTAATGGAGAAATACCAGGCTGAAGGTCACCTGTGTGATCTCAGTCCCTGAAGTGTAACCACTTTAATTATGTGATCAAACCATGCTCGGCTTCCAGGGCTCTTCCTTCGGGTAGGAGCCATCTCACGCATCCTTGGCTCTGTGGAGGCTGGCCAAAAAGGGTTGGGCTGTCCCCCCCCCGGGGCTCCTTGGCCATCTTTCTCCTCCCAGCATCAGTGGGAGGTCTCCATCCGTCTCAGCGTCGCTGGGGCTCTTGTTGGCCGCCATAGGCAGCCTTTGCACCGGCGTCCTACAGAGCATCCCCTTAAATTGTACTGACCTGCTCCATTTACGGAGCTGCTCCATTTACGGAGCTGCTCCCTTGCCGGGAGCCGTGGGGGGTGATGCCACCTCTGCACCCCTATGGGACTTCGTCCCCATCCTTGCTCCAAGTGAGCATCTTCCACGGCCAACGTGACCTTCTTTGCATCCTTCCTTGCCAAAGCATCGCTTTGGAAACCTCTGCCCTTTTCTACTTTGTCCAGATCTAAGCAAAAATCCAGGTTTGGGGTTTGGTTTTTTTGAGGAGGGATCCTCAGGTTTAGGCGGATGAGCTTATTATGTACCTCTTAAAAAACCAAACGCCCCCAACTTTCCCAGCTCAACCCCGTACTCCCCAAGCAAGACTGGTCCCAAGGGGAAGGCTGGTCTCAGTTATTAGAGTGTGCTATTGCTATCGAGCCGGTTCCCTCCCACAATATCATCTTTGGGGTCTGCAAAGCGGCTCATCTCCTTTAAAAACCCGATGATTTCCTTGCGAGGGAGGCAGTGGTTGGTGTCACCGCGTTTTCCTCATCGTTTCGGGCATCTCGCAGGGAAGCGATTGAAAGGCGAGGAGCGCTCTCTGCCCCACCTTCCCGCCGGAGGGGAGAAACGCTAGGTACTGGGGTGGGTGGTTTAATAACACGTTCTTCTGGAGACAAGATGTTCAGCGGGGAGGTGTGCTTAAGGAAATATTCGCCTTTTTTTTACGTTTTACATCTTTTTTTTTTTTTTTTTTTTTTTTCTCTTTTCTAATCTTTGTTCTGCAATTAGTCAGTGGCTGCTGAGAAAGCACCTGCCTCCACTATGTTACGTTATGTCTGGGCAAGAACTGAAACTAGTTACAGACAATTTAAATAATGGGGCATTCGTTTGTGTTTCCTTCATCTCTGCTACCCTGCCTTATGTATTTCCCCAGAGCACTGAACTTGGAGCGTGGCTGGTTCTGTATTTGTGCTGGGCAGGCCAGGCACTTAATTTTTCACAAAACAGGTGGACTTACTCCAATAAAAGCAGCCAGAGGTTGAATGATTACTACTGGAAAAGCAGCCAGAGCCAAGCTGTTGGACTCTGCTTATTCTGAAGATTCAAATTTGATCTTATTCTGTGGGACTTGTGCTGATCTTGGTCCCCTTTTTTCTTCCAATCCCTCAAGCAGGGGGAGCCAAAGGATTTAGGGAGGGGACAAATGGACAGAGCAAGAGCAGAGTGACTGTGAAGAAGGCAGAAGTAGAAAAAATTTTACAAACCTTCAAAGTGTTGTTAAAAAGAACATTTGACATGAATTAACCAAGGTTTTCAGTGGCTTAAGGTGTACTGAAGGAAGGACATGTGGGGCCCATAACAAATCCCACCCCTCTTCCCTTTTTTTCTAAGCTGTTCAGAAGTTGATCCAATTTGCTTAGGCACCCACACAGGGAAGTCAGTGTTTTGTTTGAGGGGAGGTGAAGACTTTAACCCATGTGATGGACAGAGAGCTCAAAGGCTTTGGAGATGTAGCTCTGGTGCCAGTCCCCTGAGCTACCCGGTTCGTGGGTTGCACAGGTCCCCACCTTGACGAGGGGAAGCGAGCGGATGGGTTTTCTCTGCAGGCGCGAGCTCGCTCAAGTGACCTGAGGGTGGGTGATGGTCTCCTGCGTCCTGCTGCTGGCTCCGGGTCAGGACAGGGGTTGCAAAAAAGGATGAGCCTGACACACAACACCCTCGTGGGTGGAGCGGCGACAGTGAGAGGAAATCAGATGTGTCCTGAGGGAAGCTCCTGCGCAGAGTGCATAGGAGATGTCTCGGTCCTGGGGACAAGGGTTTGCCTTTGAGATTTTGTAAAGGAAAAGGAGCACCTTGCAGTGCCTGACTCTTGGAGCCTGGAGACATTGGGGTTTAAGTTTGTGGGTTTTTTTAAAAACAAAACAAAAACCACCTACTTCAAAGGTACCTTCTTTGTTATGTGAATTAAATAAAGACATTAACAAGTGTAGAAAACCCCACTTGTGCCATGAGGTCTAGCAGTTCCTTCCCCTGGGGGCAGTGGTTTGTGCCAGGCTGGGGGTGGGGGGGTGTGCATATTATATCCTCCCTTGCTGCAGCTTGGGGAAGTTGTTTTCTTCCTTCTAAACTGGAAAAATGTGAAGCATTAAACACTTCCCAAAGTGAATGAAACTTCTTTCCCCAGCAATCCACCCTTGACTTTTCTGAGGACAAATGTTTCCTAGCCTCCTAAAACCCCTACCACAAACACAGAACGACTTGCACTGGTTTAGCTCCGTTACTTGTTTTGCCCTGTATGTGCTGCGGGAGGAAGAGCAGAAAATGCAAATGCTGGATTTTGAATGAAAAGCTGAGAAACCTGAACTGAAGCTGGGCTAATGCCTCTCGCTCTCCTGCTGGATAAATGGGGGTTTGTCCCACGTTCAGAGGAGTTTGGGACAGCGGTCTGGCGCCTTGGGGTCGATGCTCCTGCTGGCATGAGCCTGATGCTGCTTGGCGGCTCTGCAAGCTGGAAGATGAAGATGAGTTTGACCACAAACAAAAGGAAGAAGCAAGGCAGGCTTTAAGCAAGCCCCTGCAAGGAGGTGCAAAGGGCAGCTTCCCTGGAGCTGGAGGAAGGATCTCCTGGTGCAGCCGGGGTTAGGATACTTGCAGGTCCAGCCTGATGCCAGGAGGACAACACACCGAGGGCACAGCTCTACCCCCTTGGCAGCGCCCTGCCTGCCATTGCTTCGGCCTCGGGGGTAGGAAGGAGAGTGTGTGGGTGTGCATGTATGCGTGTGTGAGCCTCTTGAGCTGCATGAAGTCAAGAGCTGAGAGGCTTCCTGTTTCCTTTTTAAGGTTTAACAGAATTTGAAAGCAGCCGCCGTCATGACCTGGACCAATGATCTGGGCAGAGCGGTGGCGGAGTTTTGGCTCGGGGTGCTTGGCGCCCGTTACGAATGCCAGCTTTGCTCTCCTGGCCCCACGTGGAGCCCCTGTGCTCCCTCCAGCCCGGGGGGCTGCCTCCGCCCCGGGGTACCCAGCCTGCCAGGGTAAGGTGCTATTTACTGCTGCGGACGAGGCTTTGCGAGCGGTTTAAAACACTGGTTACTTTAGCTGCTAGCTTTGAATCGCAAAAAATATATATGCAGTAGATTTTGCAATGCTTTGTGCTCCTCGCGCTGCCGTGTGTTGCTTGGGCCAGGCTCTCACAGAGTGAATATTTTAAATTTTGCGTATTTAAACTGCAGGTGCTGGCTGCTGGTCGGGTTTTGGGCTTTGCCTCGTCCCACTGCGGGTCCCTGAGCACCTATGGAGCATGTGCTGCCCCTGGGTGCAGGGAGGGGCTCTGCTTGGGGAGCCCTGGCTGCGATGGGGTGGTGGGAGGGCTTGAGGGGCTGCCCTGGGATGTGCAGGGGGCAAGGCAGGGGCAGGGTCAGCACACGGGGACCCCCCCTCTGCCTTTCCTGGCGCGATGCCCTGTGCCCAGCATCCCAGTGCCTCCAAGCCTCCCCCAGCTCCCTTGCAGGCTGTCACTTGCCCCTGCTGTGGGTGGGCAAGCACCCCGCTGCCAAGGGACCCATCCAGCTCCCCCCCCGCCCCGCAAGCTCCAGGCTGGGGGGTCCTTGGGGCAGCCCCGGGACCTGCTCCGCTCTCTGCCTGCGGGCAGTTGCAGGTGGGAGCCGGGCTGCTCGGCCCCTTGGGGGGCTTTGCAGAGGGCAGCAGCTCTGCTCAGCACAGCACGGAAAGGGGCCGCGGAGGCTCCCAGCCATCTGTCAGCAGCACCCCTCGGCCTCTTCCTCCCACACCGGGGTCCCGCGCCCGGATACCTGTGGGTGGCAGCTCCCGGCGGGAGCTTGGCGCAGCCGGGGACGGAGGCCGGGCTCCTCTGGCGTCATGCCTCGGTACCCAGAGTGCTTAGTCACCTTTCTGGGGTTTTATTTTTATGCTGCTCCGGCAAGCTGTTTGCATGCTCTCCCTTGGGCTTTGGGCGAGGAAAGGCAGCAGCGAGGTGTCCTCCTGCCGCTCCCGGGGTCCCGCCACGCAGGACCTGCCGGTTTTTGCCATGCAAAGCAAAAGCATCCATCCAGTGCATCCCAAACCACACTTGCTTGGGGCCTGCTCATGTTTCCCTATGGCTGTCCTGGAACTGAGTGGCTCTGCGAGGGGTCTAGCAGCCCAAAAGATGCCTGTGGGAGCCTGGGGTCCCCCCTCCTGCCCTTTCCCTCACTCAGCTTTTGGCCTCTGGGACATCCCGTGGCAGCGCATTCCCCTTCCAGCCCCACGCAGAGACTGCTTCCTTTCCTTGGTGTTATTTTTTTGCTTCTAATCTCAGTTGGTTGGCACCCTCAGAGGTCCCTGCCACGGCCGTGGGGGGAGCACGACTTCTCCAGCCCATCCCACGGATCATGATGCTGGCTCAGCTGCCCCATGCATCGCCCCAGGGGCTTTGCCACTGGCGGTGGGGAACGGAGGTCCCCAGCACGGTGGCCTCATGGCTGCTGGAGCGCGGCGCCTGTTCAGAGCTGGGCCTGCCCCATCGTCGCCTTCTCCATCGCCACCTTGCCCGACAAGTTCCCTTTTTTGACTGGGGCGCGTAGTTTTTCGGCAACAGTGACCTCTGTCGGTGCCTCCGCCGCCGCTGGGGTCCGGTGCCACCGGTTTGGCCCCCACTATCACCGGGTACATCCATTGCTCCCCGGCGCCTGCTGGCTCTCCCCTTCTTCCCATCTTCTGCACAAACAGGGAAATTAGTCGGTTAGCGGGTGCAAATCCTGCCCTCCAAGCATCGCCTCCAGCCCCGGCTGCCACATTATTGCACAGCAAAGCCCTTGCAGCTACTGCTGGTGTTTCGGTAAACACGCGTGCTGGGTGGCAGCTGCCAGCTCTGCTCAGAAGCAGAGAAAAGTTACCGAAAGGTCTCCCGAGGACAGCCCAAAAACTGAAAAGCTGGCGGGGATTTAATTTAAGAGCCGCGTGGCCAACCTCCGTGACTCATGTAAATAGAGATGTTACAACTGGTGACTAATCCCGGTAGCACTTTCTGTGAATGTTTCATCTCCATTCACGTTTCAAGTTAGTATTTTTCACAATTTAAAACAATAATAATAAAAAACACGGACGATTTTACAGGAAAGAGGGGAAGGAAGTGTTTTGGCTGCAAAGTGGTGCTGGTGAGTGGGAGCTATCGGGTCAGTTTTGGCTCAGCAGAGGATGCCGAACTGGTGTGACCGGTCGCCACCGCTCTGCCCTCTGCTCCTCCGTCTGTGAGATGGCAATTGCTGCCCGCGCCCCTGCCCACCGAGGCAGAGGGGCTTTGCCTCCTGGAAGATGCTGCCGGCACCCGTATGGCAGCCTGACGTGTGCCATGCCCCACCACGTCACGCCGAGCCGGTGGGCCAAGCGCAGCTCTGCAGTTTGGGGCCGGCTGCAGGTGGCGGCGAGTTTTGGAGGGCTGTGGGGCCGCGGCGGCGGCCGGGGGAGTGACTCAGAGGTGCTTTGGGGCTCTGTGGTTTTGCTTTCATGGTTTTGCTGTGACTTAGCGACTTGTTTTTTTGCTTCGCGGGAAGGCAGGTGCCGGCATGCCCAGCAAATCAGTCGTCCCGTGGGATCCCGGCCATCCTGTGGGATCCCAGCCAGCTGCTGGAACATTTTGGGGTCGTTGCTTTTGCCCATACTGATTTCTGCAGCTGAACCCCGTGGGCAATGCAGGCAGTGGCACCTTGAGGCAGGTGGTCCCTTGGGACCCGCATCTCCCCAGGGTGCAGCAGCAGCAGGGACCGAGCATCCCCCGGGGCACTGCCAGGTGCTCGGTCCCACCAGGAAAACCTGACTCAAAAGGATTTCTCTGCAGGGCTTTGTGCTCCAAAAACACACACCCCCTCCAGTGCCCAAAAATTAAAGATAAACCCAAATCTCTTGCTGCTGCTTCCTCGAAGGCATCTTCACCCCACGCTTCCCCAGCATCCTACTGCCTGGCAGTGGGCTTTGGCAGAAAAATGAAGCCAGGGTGGCATTTCCAGGTTTGTTTTCTTTTTTTTTTTTTTTTTTGCAGATCTCTAGCTATTTTTTTTCCACCCTGACCCACAGCACTGTGAGGGCTGAAGCTCTGTGAAGCCAGTGGTTTCCCTGAGCAGCTGGTGCCAGCCGATGCTGCCCCCCCTCCCCGTGCTGCCCTGGGCCCAGCTGGAATGGTTTCCACCTCTTTGGGGCTTCTTATTTTCTTTTCAGAAGGAAAATTGGATTTTTGACAATGACAAAAATTTACCAAAAAACCCCACAGCCCCCTTTCTGCAGAAAACTCTGGCTTTCCTAAAGCTCACAGTCGCATGCTGGAGTGGTTCGGGGGTTTCTGGCAAACTGGATTTTGAAGCTGAGCCAGCAAATTGGCTTTTCTCAGGGAGCTGCTAATGACTGCCAGCACATTTTCCATTTTCGTTGCAATATTGGGGGGGGGAAGGAGGCGGGAGGGGATGGGAGGAGTGTTTTCCAACCACGTGCGCTTGTGCCAGCCGTCCTCCTCCTCCTGCTCGTGGGATGCTCGTGGGGTGATTTCTTCCACCATCCCTCCAGGTAGGAGATTTCCCACCGGCTCATGCTCTCCTGTGGTGAGCTCCAGGGATGTCCCTGGAGAGCGCCGGATGAAGAGGACCACCCATCCCCTTGATTTTTCTGGGGCGACATCCAAGCGTTAGGGGCCACGGCGCAGTGAGCAGCTGATGTGGCTGCCGGGTAGCCGGCGCCGGGCCGCGATGCCTCCAGACCTCCACAGCTCCTGGGTTCATTTGGGGGCTTGTGATCCCTCGAGCCCTAGCCAAGTTGGCCACAAAACAACACGCCGCCTCCAGCGTCGGGCTCCTGTGGCCACATACTGAAATAATTAGGGAGGAGGGATCGTGTGCCGGTCCCTTGCCCAGTTTCCCTCTCTGCTTGGGCAGCGCCTGCCCCAGCCCTTTGGGGCAGGGGAAAGCCAAAAGTTCCCGGTGAGAGTGGAAGCTGGCAGCTTCGGTGCTTTAGTGTGGATAAATTCACCTATAAACAGTGCGAGGCTTGGTGATGGGATGTGAAACAGCCCAAGGGGTCTGCAGGGGTGGAGCAGTTCAAAACACTATGGGGCAATGCGTAGAAATATATGATTAACCCTTGAGTTCCCTCTACATATTGCAATAAGCATCATCACCACAGCCAGCCTCTTTTACGGGCTGTTGCTCCAAGGCAGCGGCTGCTGGCATCTCTGTGCAGGTGCCTCTTGCATCTCATATGAGAAATTGGTGAAAGCCACAGAGGAGAACACGGCAGAAGGGGCTGGTGTTTTGGTGTTTTTCCCTGGCCCACGGTGCTTGCGCTCATCAGATAAGCCAGAGCATCGGCCGTCAGCCATCCCCGTGGCAGATCCCTTGGGCACGGCCAGCGGCGAGCGAGCAGCAGGTTCGCCCCGGCGCTGCGGCTGCACCGGTTGCCACCAAAGCGATTGCGGTGAACCTGAGGTTAGGAGCTGGTGGTGACAGCGCTGGAAGGGTCAAAGCCACCACCGGGCGGTGGGCACGCTGGGGGACCCCTGCCTGTGCTGGCAGGAGGTGTCGAGAGACCGAGGTTGCGGATGCTTCTGGGAATGCTCGGCCGGATCCCTGGCGAGGCTGCCTCGCCGGTGGAGAGGCACGGCCATGGGGCGCCTGGCGTTGCCAAACCCTGCCGGATCCAAGCCGCTGCCACCACGGTGTCATAAATAGTTTTTTTAAATAGTGTGAATTTGTGAAAGGCCGATTAAAGCAGCCTCTGCATTACCCCTCCTGGGGCTGTTCGCTGCCGCCTGACTCATCTCTGAACTCCAGCTGAATCAGGGAGCAAAAACCTGCCGGTAAGCTATTTTCGGGTCAGTTCATTTTCTTGAAACACATAAGAACCGTACTCCTGGCCATGCCGAAGTCATGCAAAACAGAAATTGAGTGTGAAAAACCAGAGGGTGGGACACAAGCAGGGCGACGGCACCGCCCCGCAGCAGGAGAGAGGGAAAGGGTCCCTTAGCTGGGGGGGGAAAGGGCCTGGAGCGGGTGAGCATCTCGGATGGGCACTTGCCGGAGCTGTTCCCTGGGGAACGGGGATGGTTTCCATTCCCCACAGCGGCAGCCAGCAGCCTTTCCCACGAGGTCTGCAGCGAGGTCGTGGCTTTTTTTAGCCCATCTGATGGGGATGGGGGGAAAAACCAGAGCGCTTCCCGGCGGACAGGCTGGAAGAGCATCCAGGTGCCCGAGAGCTCAGGAATGCGTCACCCGGCTAAAAGACTGGAGGGTGGGGGGGCCACTTGGCAGAGCCACCCCCATCTCCTGGGACAGTGGATTTTGGTGCCCGCATCTCATCCCCTCTCCAGCCCCCCGCCACCACTGCAGTCCCCGTGGGTTTGGCTGCAAGCCCTGGGAAACAAGACCTTTCCCAGCAAAGGCCGTCTCCGATGGGAAAAAAACCCCAAGCCTTTCCCGATGGGTGTAGCTGGCCGCTTTGGGGAAAACGGGAGCACCCGTTGGCCATGGGAAAAATGTCCCTTCCCCATGTCTCAGCGGAGGGGTGATGGGGCCGTATAAACCCGCCGGCACGTCCAGGGCCAGGAGCTGTGGCGAGGAGAGGCCAGGTAGGATGTCGGCTGGATTTGTTGTGCTCCAAGGGGTGCAGGGGATCCGCGCGTGGCTTTCCATGCTGCCGTCGGAAACTGGCATGCGTGGGATTCGGTACGGGGGGATATGCCTGCACCCGGGAAGCAGGGGGCTCTGCGTCAGGAGGGGATGCCGGTACTCGGCTGGCAGGGTAAAGTGGAGATTCTGTGCTTGAAGGGCTACAATTTGCCCCGGCTGATGGACTTTTTATCCACCCTAAGGACACGTGCTGTTCTTTACGTGGTATGGACTGCTCTCGCTGCCTGGGGAAGGATGCCAAAGCCTAGCTTTCCTCTCTTTCCCCAACATTCCCCCCATTATTTCCATTAATGCTTAATATTTAAGCATTAATGACATTCAAGCATAAAGTGTGCAGGTTTGGGCTGTGGGCTTTCCCCAGAGAAGCTGATCTTAAACACTTATCATTAAATGCCTGTAAAAGGGGAAGTGCGGGAAGCGCAGGGATGAATCCCTGGGGCAAAGCCACCACAGTTGAGCATCCTGCCCCGGGCACACGCTGCCAGCATCCAAAGTGGCACGAAGCCCCAGCCGATTTCCACCCTGTGGCACAAATCCACGCTGGCATAAACCTGGAGGCAAGGAGGCGAAACATCCACGCACGGGGCCCCGCTCTGGTTCTGTGTCCAGCGTTCCCGTTACCGCTAACAAAGATCTCATTCCTCCATAGGTGATTCCCTGGCCCTTCACTGAAATGCAAGAAGCGGAAGAGGTTTTTCAAGCAGCATAAATGAAAAAAAGCCTGATTTTCCCCAGGGCAGCAGACCCTGCCGGGCTGGCCAGTGGCACTGGAGGAAGCAGAGGCGGGTGAGTCAGCAGCAGCCCAGCTGTCCCCCTGGCCGTAGGGACTGGGGCGGGAATTGGGTTCTTTTTCCCCTCCTAATTATTTTGGTCATCGCTTAATGGTGGGAAATAAGTGACATTTGTGCCTGTGCAGTCAGCACTTTTGGTTTGGTTTTTTTTTTTAACCCATTCCCATGAAAACCTACCCAGCTCTGATGTTTTCTCTCCCCACTGCAGGCGCTGGCTCTGGAGGATGCAGGGAAGGAGCCGCGGTTCGGGTGAGTGTCTCCGTGGGACGGCACGGCTTTGGGATGGGTGGTTTGGGGTGCCCAGCGCACCCCGTAAGGCACCGAGCTGGGGGGGGGGGGCACTGCCCAGATGGGGAACCCACCTGCGCAGGAGCTCCTTACCTTCGAAGCCCCGGGTCCCTGGTCTGACCCCCGGTGCCGGGGAGGGGGCTGTGGGTGCCGCTGGGACCCGCAGCCCCAGCGCCCTCTGAGAGCATCGGTGGCTCGGCTCATCTGCTGGAAACTTGTGTTTTTTCAAGGCTGTGCAGTTCCAGTAAATGAAAGCGGGGCTGCTGTATTGTGGGCCATGTGACGAGGGTTTTTGGTAACTCGGCGCCCATTTGACGAAGAAGAAGAAAGGAAAAAACCCCACGGTGCGGTGGGGCGGCGGGAGGTGCTGCGCCTCGCGTGGGCTCACCGGCCAAAAATGAGTCAGCAGCGAGTGTGGCTGTGGCAGGAGAGGGGGGAGTGGTGCCTGGGGATACTCTTCCCCTTCTGCTGCTGTCCCTCCTCCTGCTGCTGGTGCTGCTGGTGCTGGTGCTGCTGGTGCTGGTGCTGCTGGTGCTGGTGCTGCTGCGTGGGGCTGTGCAGGGATGCAGCATCTCACCCGGGCATCAGCTTTCGCCTCTGCCCCGCTCTCCCAGTCCTCCTGCGGAGGAGCGGCCGGGTCTGGGTGCTGCCAAGCTCAGGGCGGCCACGTGGGTGCAAGTGGGGTGCGCATCCCCGTGGCCTTTGGGTAGCTCCGGTTTTCTCTCTCCGGGAAGCGCCCGGGCGTCCCCATGCCTGCGTGGCAGAGGAAGAAAAATTACTTTTGAACCAAGGCGCGGGTTAATCACGGCAGCCTTAAACCAGCCACAAAACCCACTTTTAAGCCTGAGCGTGCAGTTGCGTTGTGCTGACAAAAGGGGTTAATGGTGTCTGCAGGACTAAAGCGATGCGGACGGCTTTTGGCTTCCCCATCCCTCGGCTCTGGGACGGTGAGGGGTGCCAGTGGGGGTCTGGCTCTGGCCGGGGTCTCCATCGCCCGAGTCATGCCGCGGCCCCAGGGCTGGGCATGGGTTGGTGATGCCGGGATTCCAAACCCAACATTTCCTGGGAATGTCAGTTCATAGGGAATTTAAAAAAACAAACAACAAAAAAAGCTCTGAGCAAAGCTGACTATTTTTTAAATCCCCAGGTTTCCTGTGGGGCTGTAGCGGAGATGCCCAGGGAGCTGTGGGGGTGAGGGCTGCGCCCGGGGCTGGGCAGAAAAAAGCTTGGTCATGGCCGAGGCGGAGAAAAAGGAACTGTTCCTTCGTGAGAACTTGCCGGGAAATCAGTTTAAGGAACTGAGACGAGCCGAAGGATTAAACCCAGGCAGGGTATTGAGTCTTGTCCCGGCTGTGGCTGCCTCCCCACCCGCTCCAAGCAGCGCCGGGGACTCAGGGCCGTATCCAGCCCCGGTTTGGATACCTCCAAGGATGCCAGGGCCACATTTTGTATGGCTGGGTTTATATTGCCGTTCCCGGCGCTGGGCGACGGCTCATGTCCCTGCTGCCCTCTCATCTGGGGTTGTAACAGCCGGCAGAGGCACCGGCATGGCTGTGGCTCGCCGCGCCGGAGAGCGTCGCTGGGAGCTGCGCAGGGATGCGGGGAGCCGACTCTGGCCGGAACCCGCCTGCCCACGCCGCCGTGCGCCCCCGGCACGTGCCGCCGTGCACCCCCGGCATGGCAGCCCCCCGCCTCTGCCGGGGGGCCCGGCGCCGGGGCCCCACCCCCACCCCGCGCCCCGAGCGGGCTGTGCCCCCGGTTCGGGCGCGCCGGGCGCGGGCACCGCTCGCCTCTCCTCCCGCTTGTCTGACATTTGCTCTCTCGGGTTCCCCACAGTATTATCTGCAGGTGCAGTGGCAAAGAGTCGGTCCAAGCCAGAGGCACCCAAAATATTGTCTGTTAGATTCCCATCTCTACCTTAGCTCGACGGCGCCGTTAGGAATAATTGGGCAGACTCATAACAAAACCCAGAAATGGCTAAACCTCCTCCGGTTGGGCACACTTAATTAATTAGAGGGTCCTTTCTTTCTGCTCCATCAGGTACGGTTAAGGATACTCTGCTAGCTACTGCTGCTTCAGTAAAGGAGGCCAGGACTTTCCAAGGCGTTTTCTGATTAACATCCTAATGTTGGCAGACCACTTCTTACCTAAAGGGACACTAAAAGTTTGTTGCTAGCATCCAACGTGACTTCTCCGCCTGTAGGAGATCAAGGTGAATTTACTTCAATGTTCCTGAGATCTCATTCCTCGCTGCAAATTGAAGCTCCGCTGCTCTAAGGCAGGCTGGTAGTGAGAGGTTGCCATTATAGCACGAGGGTCTCGGTACAGTTTTGCTGGTTTGCTCGGGGAGGGGAGTGAAAAGCTCACAAAGAACACGACAGGGAATCTAAAATCCTAATCTACAGTTTATCCCTTATGAATCCATCTGCGTTAGCACTGCGCCTCTGAACGTAGTTTCTCATTGCAGGGTGCTTTTATCTCCTTTCGCCGCAGCATTTTGGGAAGGATATCTGATGTGCAATATTCAGAACATATTAGTAACATGACAGGCGCTCTCAGGTTTTTCCTTTCTGTTAGGCTATGCCCAGACTCCCCAAGCTAAGGAGGATGAGGGGGAATACATCGCTACTGAGATTTCCACAGTAAAACGTTTGCCCGCGCCTCCGCTGCCCGAACCAGGCTGCCGCGCTCCCATAGCCTGCCCGCGCCTGGGCTGCAGCCCTCGCCGGGCGCTCGCTGGAGCCGTTTCCACCTTCGTAATTAGCATGTGCCCTGGACGGATTTCAGCATGCGGTCACTGGGATCCGCTTTGCTAGAGAGCCCTTATTCTTCCTGGCCACGGGCTACCGTCTAAAGCCTATTACAGCGTGAACGATCTTGTGTTTAGTTCTGAGGATTTAGGATAAGGTCTACATGCAAATTAATACTTGACCAACAATAATTAGAAGAAAGGGGGAGGTATTCAGGCGGGGGGGGGGGGGGGGCGTTGTTTAAGC
>JAVJGG010000074.1:79702655-79747857 GCA_035590195.1 Aviceda cuculoides
ACCTGACCTGGAATGTTCCCAGGGATGGGGCATCCACCACCTCTCTGGGAAACCTCTGCCAGTGTCTCACCACCCTCATCGTAAAATATTTCTTCCTTCTATCTAGTCTGAATCTCCCCTCTTCAATTTAAAACCATTACCCCTTGTCCTATCACTACAGGCCCTACTAAAAACTCTGTCCCCATCTTTCTTCCAAGCCCCTTTTAGGTACTGGAAGGCAGTTATAAGATGTTCCCGGAGCCTTCTCTTCTCCAGGCTGAACAACCCCAACTCTCTCAGCCTGTCCTCATAGCAGAGGGGTTCCAGCCCTCGGGTCATTTTTGTGGCCCTCCACCCAGGGCACCTTGGTCATCTGGGCTGTATTGGTGTTGCTTTGGTAGCTGATGATGTGACTGACTTATTTTTAATTGACCTGGCAGGAAAGTCCTCGTCGTGTGGGCGAGCGTAGGGTGCTGTTGGGTCAATCAGCTGTAGGACAAGTCACAGGGAAGCAATGCAAACGCTGTCCCCAGGGAAGACAGCCAGAGATGAAACAGCCCTGTGGTGTTTTGTTGTCCATCAACCTCAAAGTGCTTTTTGGCAGAGGGCTGCTTTCAGCATCCCCCCTTTCCCTGCAAGGAAACTGAGGCAGCAAGGAGGGAAGGGGCTGTGGTTGGACCTTCCCCCACCGCAGACCTTGCACTGAACCCGTGGCCACCAGATCTTCGTATGTGCGAACCCCATCACCCATGAGACCGTCCTTCAAGGCTGCTCTTTCAGTGTCAAGTAGTGCAAAACACAACCGTCTACGTGATGCTATTTCAGCCGGCCAGAATTGAGGGAAGGAAATATAGCGGCAGGTTCCTCTGCACTAGGAAACCGATCTGTTATTGAAATGGCTTTCTCTTTGGTGGAGTGTTTCCGGCACGGCTCCTTAGTACTGGAAATGGGTTTATCCATCTACACGTTGTTTTCCAGCATGAGTTCACAGAGGTGTTGTCAGCAGCTGGTTGCTGGAGTAAATATAAAGTGAAATAACTTGTTTCTTTCTCCTGCTTTCAATTCTCAAATAATAAATGTGCCGTTGCTGGTGATCACTCGGAACGAGCACCGAGGGCTTTCTGCTGCCAGGTTGCTCTCCAAAGTTATCTGGCAACTGAACTGAGACGTAAGGGCAAGCAGAGGTTGATAATTTCAATGGGTAAAAAAAAGTTTTATGGCATCGCCTGTGTCACATGAGGTCTCTCCATGAGACCTGGCCCATTTGAAGAAGCCCAGCAGCACTTTAGCAGTGTGGCTGCACAGTTTGGGTGGTGACTTCCACTTTTTGGCTATGGCAAGTAGCCACCCCCTCTGCAGGAGAGCATTTACCACCCAGCCCTTCTCCTTGCAAGCCCGAGTTGGGAATGTTGGCCCTGGAGACCTGGGAGGGAGCAACGTGCTGAAGCTCTGCAGGGCCTCCTGGCATGGTTAGTGCGCGAAGAAGTTGCCAGCTCGAGTTGTTTGGGCTCTTGTTGCAGAAACAATATTTCTGTCTGACCCCAGTTAGCAACTGATGTTTGCAAAATAAAGAAGTCAAGGCACTGGAAATACTTTCCATTCCCGCTCTTGTCTCAGCCCAAAATATTAGCATTAAAAATATTGCATCTATTATATGCAGCTAATATCTCTGCTGGCATGTAAATCACCCAGGGATTTTTCATCTCCATATTAAAAAAAAAAAAAAGTTAACTACGCTCTATTTTTGGATATTTGTTAACTGTTTTGTTTCCATTTATTCCTACTAAAGCCACAGCAGTCTGTCTCCAAGGGACCATCTGTGGGAAAGAGAGTCCCTAGATTGATTAGGAAGGTGCCGGGGTCGTTAACAGGCATGAAGGCGCTGAGTATCTGCTCTTTCTCTGATAATGTCTTTATTTAGCGTGACAGCCTCGGGGGCATGAGTGGACAACAGGCTTCTTTCTTTCATTTAAACTAACATTGCTCCATCCATTCCCAGCATTGTGCAGATGCTATGGATCATCCCAATTTCCTGATTAAAGCTGGGGGTGCTGGACCCCAAGCAGCAAGGTCCAACAGCTACACGGCACTGGAGCTGCAGAAGGTGACCCAGCTCTGTGCCTTTCCCCGAGCAGCGTGTTCCCATCCAAACTGATGAGTGGAAACTCATCCAAGAGAAAGTAAATTTTTGGAGTGGATCAGACCCTGGCACAGCTCAGCACATCCACGTGAGCGTTAGGGGTAGCATGTGAGAGGAGGCAGGAATGGGGTCAAGAGGAGACAACCCTTCTTTTAACAGTGGGACAGACTTAGGTAAACATTTGGGAAACTGCTTAGGATCGTCACTGGGTTCCAGTAAGTCAATGTCCAGATCGAGCCTAGCTCCCGAAGCTCCACACTACATGCCATAGCATGCTGCATCATTTTTAAAGAAATTTATTTAATGTGTTTGATAAAGGCTTCTGGCACACGTAAGTCCAAAGCATTTCTTCTCCTCGGGTTGGTGTTTTACCAGATCCCCGTGTCGGAAGTAATTGCTTGCCATTGACTTTGGGTCATCTCATATGTCTGGACAGCTGCTAGGAGATCCTGTCAAATCTTGCCTTAGCTTCTACAGGAAAGACATTTATTTCTTCACTAGAAAGCACTGGTATAAATAGGATATGGAAAAAACCTAGGACGTCTCCTTGCTGCAGGTCAAAGAGTCACAGAGGTCTAAAGGAAGACAGCTGAACAAAAAGGCAGCAGGTGGGGGCTCGTACGTACTATTTAGGATGTGTCTTGAGGGACAGGATGATGGAGGGATGGTGATGGGCTGTGTCTGTGCATCTTGGCATGGGTTTAAAGTTTGTATCTCTTGGAGGATTATCAGATCTCGGGATAACTGATCAGCCCTGGTGTATTTTTAAAGAAGGCAGCCTGGAGTCTGGGATATAAGCCCTTTTATTGCAAAGTTGTAAAAGATGAATCTATATTCATTCAAGTCACATTCTTACTAGGAGTCCAGGATCCATGTGTGATTGTGCTCAGCAGATTTTGGGGAAACTTTGTGTACTGTGGTTGTGTCTTTCAGGTTTAAACTATTTCAACTAAACTGGATTCAGTTCCTTGTTGCTGTATTTTCCTATGGTTTTCATGTAATTTTTGCAATCGTGTTTACAGTATGCTAAGAATCCAAAAACATAATTCCAAGTAATGTAGTTTATGAAGAGAACCATTTCCAAGCAATTTCTACATGAAATCACTGCAGCGATTTCTACACCAGTCTGGGCAGTCAGCCTTGAAGTCCGGGGGGTGTCTTCCTAACTGGTTGCCCGCTCTATGCAACAAGGGCCTCGATCTGGACATCCCTAATGATTTGTGGGAGATCCAGCAAAGCATTTAAAGAGCTGTTTTGGAGCTATCTCGCATGCCATCTGTTCTTGGGATGTCTTTCCCAAGCTGGTGTTGCAAAACAGCTACTTAAATTCCTCCTGAAGATTCATTTCCATGAAGCTTAGAAGAAAATAGCTGACTCAGGCAGCCTGTGCGGCCAAGCGTTGCAGAATGCGAGGACTTTCATTGGACTTCAGCAGTAGACAAGTTTGCTCTTCATCGCTTTGCTGAGTCTGCTCCGGTGGACTTTGTGCCATGTCCTTTCAGCCCAGCAGCGCTGTCTCTGCTCCTGCGGCACAGCCTGCAGACTGGGTGCTCATCTGGTGGTCTTGCAAATGGGGTGTTCATCACTGTGGTGGGAGGAGTAGTGGACGCCAATGGTGTGAAGTGATGCTGCAGGAAGGCACAGGGAGAAATCAGGTCTGTTTCTGTGTTTGGAAAGGCCAAATCAGTCAGCATCCTGTAGCAGAAGATAGCACATCCTATGATGAACAGTGCTTTGTGTCAGTCCTACACCTATTTTTTGGATCTATTATTGCATGAGCACCTTGGGTGTCTTTGTGAAGCCCTTCAGTCGTAGAATCACAGAACGGTTTGGGTGGGAAGGGACATTTAAAGGTCATCTGGTCCAACCCCCTTGCCATGAGCAGGGACATCTTCCACTAGATCAGGTTGCTCAGAGCCCCGTCGAACCTGAGATGTTTCCAGGGATGGAGCATCTCTGGGCAACCTATGCCGGTGTTTCACCACCCTCAACATAAAAAATCAATGCTACCCTGTTAGTTTATAGTAAGTCTAGTTATGTCGTAAAGGCCAAACAAAATCACCTCTAGCAAACAAAGACAGATGTGAAGTCCAGGCCCAAGGGATGGTTGTCATCAGCAGCTGTACCCCAAGACCAAGGTGGTGACAAGAGGAGTTGTGCCCAGGTAGGCAGCTCATCTGAAGGTTTCATAATGCTTTTGCCAGCAGCCAGATGCTGTGAGCCTCATCAAAACCATCTCAACCCTCATAGCATTGTTTTTGTTGGCTGTGCTTGTCTTCTGGAGTTCATTGTGTGTTTTCAAGGATGCATACATGTAAGACCTAAAGCGTGCACTACATCTCAACTGTTCAAAGATGATTTTAGATCCTGATCACCACAATTTTGACAGGTGGATTTTCTACGCTTCCAAAATGCTGTGTCCATCCAGACACGCGGGCTGGGTGTAGTGATCGGGATAGACTTTAACCCTAGTGACAGAAGGGCATAAAAGAAGTGTGAATAATTTCATTTTTGTTTTCAGGAGTGAACATGACCTCTTGTTCCCTTCTCATCTGAGAAAAATGCAAACAAAAATGAAACTGGAGCCAAGCAAAATCAGTTTGAGAGAGAAAGCCAAAGGGAAAACACACAGAAGTTCTGTGTTCTTCATCCTTGGAGCTGGTGGTTGTTGCTTTCTGTGGGGTTCTGAGGTTTTTGATTAAATTGTGTGGAACCGTCAAGCTTACTTTAGTGTTTCCCACTCTCAATTATAATGAGGATAGAAAATGGCCATGGCTGGACTACGATGCTCCCTGCATCAAAGGAACGTTGAGTTATCATTATACATGTGCATAAAACATCAGAGTGCCTGTGTTGGAGGTAGGCTTGGTGAAGAATACTTTTGGGGGAAGTCAGGCCTCTAGAATAGAAATTCAAACCTTTCTCCTCATTATATTAATAGCAATATTCTCCAGGCCTCCGGGAGCAGTTTTAGCTGCTACAAAATTCCACCAGCTCCTAACTGGTATCCTTCAGACCCTCCAGTTTGGACCACAATGTCTCTTAGGTGTCCAAAGCCAGTGATGATGGGCGTTTTTGACCGCAGCAGCACTGCTGTGCCCAAACCCCTCCAGCAGCGCCTGCTCGGAGGTGCCAGTCCTGGTATTTGTGGAGCTGCATCGTGCAAGGTGAAGCAGCTGGTCTGGCTGGAATATGCTTAGTTCAGAAAGGCTGGGCCTGGAGAAATTGGTTTGCACAGGGGATGTTTCGGAGGACTTTGCTTCTTCCTGCCCTTTCCCTTTTCAGGCTGAGTATCCTGGGGAGCTAGCTAGTACAGCCGGGAAGAACCCAGTTGCTATCGATCTCTGTGAATTTAACTCTTTCAGTGGCAACTCTTAGAGGTTTTTTTTATTTCCTTCCCTCAGTGGAAAATTACTGTGGGATTTTCAAAAAGAAGATGAGGAGAGGTGGCCCTTCATCCCATAGAGCAGGCCCCACCAGTCCTCTATTCGCAGGTAGAGTTGCTGCGTGTCTTGGGGGTGCTCTGCTCCTCCAGCTTTGAGGGGTGTCACGGGTAAGTGGGATCTGGGGTCCTCATGGGAGTGGAAGGTCCCCCAGAGTCCATTTCGGCAGCAGGTCTTAATCTATCCCTTATAATGGCAATTGCTAATTAATTGCAGGCATGCTAATAGCAAAGCTGATTGTGAGATACTCCCAAGACTTAGCGTCATATTCCTGGGCCTTATCCTGGCACAGAGGTGAGATCCTGCCTGGGCAGAAAAAAGGGTGGAGAGAAACTTTCTGTCTGCAAAATGCAGTGAGGGATGTTTTCATTCAAGCACCAGAACAACGAAGGGGGTGCAGAAGGCTTGACCTTGGCCATGGCACCACTCTTCATTCTCAACCTGAGTGGCTGCGAGTCCGTATTAGTTGTTAATTGCTGGGTGGCCCTGGCCATGCCCACTGGGCTCTGCACAAAAGCAGGACAAAACCAGTATCCCTCCCTGCGAGTAGCTTAGTGTGCCCCAGAGAGTTTGTCCTGTGGGAGAGTTGCCTGGGATTGAGGGCAAGCGTGGTGTCCAGGCAGGTTCTTCAAAGGCAAGAGCCAAGATGTCCAGAGCACCCAGTCCCTGAGCCCATGATGGGATCTCGGTCTGTTCAGCCGTACGGGGTGCTCTGCACCGCAGGGTAGCTCTCTCGAGTGCCGTTGGAGATGTAGTTCCTTACCTCTCAGTATTTGTAAGAATTGCTTAACCAAATCTCCGTGCAACCACCAGGAGAATGTAACCCCGCGTTGTCCTCCGGCTCTCCGCATGCCAGACAAATGGTGGGGGCTCTCAGAGGACTTGTCTCGCTCGGGGGGGCGTATGAGCAGGGCTGACGGGACGGAGCAACTGTGTTTTAGACCACAGCTGTCCACGTGTCTGGAGTTATTTTTCCCAGCTTTGTGCCTTCCAGGCCCTTTCCTTGGGAGTAAACGATGTAGTAAAAACTTGCAGGAATCCCATATTTCTGAGCACGTAGGCTGTAATCACCGAGACAGCTGAAGCCTTAGATTTGTTTGCGTAGGCTCTTCCAACAGAGCAGACATTTGTCAGATCTAAATTCTGTTGAAAGGTATCTCGTTTTGTTAATTGAATAAAAAAAATCAGTGGAGAAATGATAGCACGAGCAATGCCATCCTATTTCCAGCTTGGCAATCCTGACTGTCTCCCCTTGGGTTTTAGTTCTTCTGCAGTTTCTTTGTGACTCTGAATGTATCTTTAGTTTCCACATTGACCGATGGCCAAATCCCCAGTCCCACTGAAGTCAGGGAGAGTTCTGAGCTGAATCAGAATTTGGCCTTTGAAGTGAAAATAGTTATTTAATGTTAAATGGAGTCAAGAGGTAAGAGACCGTTGTGCTGTCTAAATACTTTTTCTTGTAGCCGAAGTAGGGTCTCCCATAAGGCACTGTGTCCTTACAGCAACAGCTGAGCAGAGAGGAACAGAAGGATTTTGCAGTAACTGTGGCATTTTTCTGGAGTAAATTCTTGCTTTTCTTAGAGATGTTACTGTGTGATTCAAGCTTCACCTGTTTCTCCCTTCGGCATCGCAAACCTAAAAGCCTGGTCTGGGAAGTGTCTTTGGGTTCCTACATGGTCTGGTTCCCTAAGCTTGGCAGGTGACCCCAAGCCACCATCTTGGCACCTACGCTCCTGCCCTTGAGCAAGCAGAAGGTTGTTTCCGTCAACTCAACCCACAGCGAGGGTGTGTGGTGGGGTGCCCCGGTCCCCATCTTGCCCCTTCTTGGGGCTCTCTGTGTCCCCAGCACCTTCATCACACCTGAGAGCAGGGATGGGTCATCCCAACCTCCTGGGCTTTGCAACGCTGTGCAGTCAAAAAAAGTTTTAAGATCTGGGCCCTGTTCTCCCTGCTTTGGCTCTTCTTTACTGCAGAGTCCTATTTCTTCTTGGCTTTTCATCATCGCTGGGGTGTTGGGAAGATAAAAGCACACAACGAGTCTTTGCCTGAATGCTGGATGATCGTCTAGACCCCTGCCTGCTGCCAAGTCACGGATGTTGCTTCTTGTTTGCCATTCTCCTTCCTTTGCCTTTTATTTCTTGCAAATTTTTTTTCCCTAACTTGTTTAACTCTGGTGTTTTCCATCCTGTGGTCAGTGACTGCAGAGATTCGGGTTGTGTTTGCTCTGCCCCTTGCCATGGGGATATTGCCTTTTAGCTGTCCTGTACAGGGATGGAGCTGCCTGTCCTCTCCCTGTCCTATTGCAAAAGCCCCAAACCGAACAGTCATGCACATTCCACATTGGCTTAACTGTTTGGGGTTTTTTAATCTTAAACCTTTTTTCTTTCACAGCCCTTAAACAGAAAGGGTTTGGTTTATAGTATCATTATGTCTTTAGGAAAAAAATGTCCCTGCACGCATTTCTGGCAGGAATTTACACTAGAGGTTGGTTCCCAGCTCATTTCTAAGCATTTTGCCTTACCTCTGCTTAATTAAAGCTGTGTCTGTGTGCAACTTCTGTCATTTCTGTGCAATATTTGCAACCTAAATACAGGAGCAGCCTGTCTGGCTAATAACCCAAGACTAAAAGTGTACCCAAACAGTTAAAGTCAGACATTTGAGATGAGAGACGAGCAAAACCACAGAAAGCAAATGCTGTATTATATCAGCAAAACTCTTGCACGCTTAAGCATGTGAGGGCTTAATACTAGATAAGGGTTTTAACTAACTTTTATTTTGACATTCCCCTTTTAATAAGCGTCGCTCTTTACAGAGCGGTTTATGTGATTGCGTTACCGAGAGGAAACAAAGAAATGCCAGGAAAACTTGATGTGGAGAATCTGCACTCATAAAATGCTTGTTAAGCTCCAGCAAACAGGAAAGCTTCCCCCATCTCCTTTTTTTTTTTTTTTTTTTTTTTAAATTCCTTGCCATTGAGCTTGCAAAAAAAAAAAAAAAATCCCACGTTGAATATCTCACAAAACCGGATCTGGTGGTCTAAGACTAAACACAAATTCCTTCCACTGCCACCATGAACAAGCCTCTTAGTCCCGCGTTCGCCAAACACGAGCCCTCGCTCTTTATGGTTAAGAGCCAGTTGGCCTCGGAAAATAGGTTTTAACTCCTGGGGATGCCAAGGAATACAGATTTGATGGGCAGATGGCTTTGGCAGGCAGGGTTGGAGACTGTTTAGCCGCTGACCATTGAAATGTATTTGTGAATGGCTGCTTCCTTCATCCGAGCGCCCTTAGCTGAGCGGTGCATATGATGAAAATAAATCTAAGTGCTATGCAAGGGGGTTAAAATAAACACTGCTATTTATCTGAACGAGGGTGGGGGTTTGGGGTAAGGGATGAGGCTGAGCAGGGGGATTGTAACAGCTACAAAACCAGTACAGATGCAGGCCGGTGTGGTCACTGCAGCGCTCACAGTTGTTTCCCAGTTTTGGGGGGCGATGCCGGGGAGGCGTCCTGTGCGAGCTTCCAGGGCTGCTCCCAGCAGCCTTGTAAGGAGCTGAGCATTAAAGCATCCCACGTGCTCTCAGAGCCAATACCGAGTGCTAAAAAGGCAGGAAGCAGGCAGGGAGCTGCCACCGTGCTTAGGGCTAACCCTGCGCTCTCCCGGGGGAAGGCAGCCGATGCCAGGACCATCTACATCTTAATTACATCCTTCACGATGGCATTCCCGCTCTGCCTTCTCCGCCTGGGAGAGCCACACTGCAGCCCACGCGGAAATCTGAAATGTCCGAGGCTGCCAAAGCATTTCTTCCATCTAACCATTGGTTTTTGGGGGATGTGCTATCTCGGCTACTGGTTACAGCTAGCACATAGGGACTTGCTCACCCCTTCTGAGCCATTGTAGTCTCTCGAACAAACCATTTGCGGGTAATTCCTCCTCTTTGTGGCTGTTGAATTTCCATGTTATCTATTTGGAGCTGTACATCCAGATGTACCTATCTGGAAGTAATGGTATTTATTGGCTTCCCATGCTGCCGGAGCCAAGCATGGCCCTCAGCTTCTTCATCCATGCACGCGTCCTGTCCTGATGTAGCAATGATGAAGGATGTGCATAAAGAAAGGCCAGACAAAACCATTTGGTGTGGGCACCTCTTTTACTTGATAATTTGCTTTTTAGCTTTTTTTTTTTTCCATTTAGAAACTCCTGATACACTTAAAATGGTTTACTGCAAACCAGTGCAGCAGTATGCAATGTTGATACAGCAGAGGTGGCAGGCAAGAGGAGCAAGTAATGCTGTAGGCCAGGTGTATCAGGAGCTCCTTAGGTCTCCAGAAAAAATCTCTCCTGATATTTCTTGCCTGCCTGACTTCCTGCTGCTCAGCTGGGACTAACCAGGTCTTCTCTGGTCTAGTGTGGAAACAATGCAGAAACCTGGAAGAGATTTTCTTGGGAGCCAAAGTCATGTTATCTAACTGTTCGTGAAAACTTTCAGTTGAAATATGCCTGTTATTGAAAGAGATTTAGAGGCATAAGTTGGTACAAGGTTGTGTTAGATACCAAGAAATTGGCTCCCCTTTTGTGGTGGGGAGACCCACAGAGCCCACCCACCAAGGGCCAGGCTGTTTGGTGGGACAGATGCGTTGACCAAACAGGACCATGCAAGAAAGGGTGAACTAACAACTTTTTTTGACTTTCCAGGCGACAGCAGAGACTTCCTGGTGGGAACAAGTCTCAGCAGCACACAGATCATCAGCAAGGTGGCACCAAACACAACAGAGACCACCAGAAACTCTATCAAGGAGGCCAGGCCCCTCACTCCTCAGGCAGGACGGGCCACCACGGCTACAGCCAGAACCGGCGATGGCACCACAACCAGAAGCACTCGCCCAACGACAAAGAAACGCACAGAAACGCCAAAGAGACTGAGAATTTGAAAATCGAGGACACCTCCGTCTGCACGGTGCATATTCCCGTGGAGACGCACCGGGGCCCGGAGGCTGTGGAGAAGCAGTCTCAGCAGTACATCCAGGAGTCCGAGACCAAGCGGAAAGACAGTATCCACGAGCGCATTGGGGAAAGACCCAAGATCAATTTGCTTCAGTCTTCCAAAGACAGGCTGCGGAGGAGACTAAAAGAAAAGGTATTATTTCTTAGGGAAATTTTGAGTTTCCCTTTTTCCAAGAGTCTGGCTGTCGGCCGTTCTCCATACAAAGGGCGGGTTGGGCTTAAGGGACCTTTCTGTGAAGGCACCCAACTTATCTTAATCTCCCAGTGTCAACACTTCTCTTGAAGTGTCTTCACACTTCTTCAGGAGGCCTTTTGTTGACACAAAGCTAAGGCTCTTAGCTTGACTTCTTGGTTGAGGTTGCTACCAGCTTGGGTTCTCCAAGATGGACTGGCAACTCTCCCCCTACACACACAAAGACCCTTGGGGAAGGCTGGTGCACATGTGAGCTGTTCTTTGGTGCTCCTTCCCAGGCGGCTGATCCCAACTGAGTGCCTCCTGGTCTACAGAGCTCCTCTGCTTTGCGAAGAGGTCTAAAAAAGGCAATTTGTCTCCACAACTACAGAGCTTTGACGTTGCAGTCAGCTACTTAAAAGTTGACATCCATTTATCTCGGCAATGAATTGAAATGCCCTTATCTTTCCCCCTTCCTTCTAACAACCAACAATAACAGAACTATTGTATGCAAGTGGCGAAGGAGAGATTCTTTTTGGAAATAATATTCAGCCTCAGATTTCTGAGGAATTTGGAGATGATATCTCCATTCGCCCCTGTGAAACTCTTATTCTTTCTCTTGAGATTCTTTTGTCAGACTGGAAAATGCATCCATGGGGATATCTCCAATGAGATTTCCAAAATGCATAGCAAAAAATAACCTGAACATATACAGTTCCATGGGAGTGCATGTTGAAAATGTATACCTTTGAATGCATGTGCATTTACTATTTATGTGTGTGGCATGACGGGGAGGAAGAGATTTTGTTAGTTATTTTTATGTTCTTTAAAGCGATGGGAGTACAACAGAGACTTTCAGAGTATTCATTTTAATGCTCTCACTGCTAATTTATAGTCTTATAAGAAACACATCACATAAGCACCCACTCTTGGTTGGGTGTTGTCAACACAACTGACCTCCTGATAGGAGTTTTGGACAACTCCAACTGCTGGTTGGCGTTGGGGTTGCCTGAAAAATTGCTACAGGTTTGTATTGTATAGCACATTTTAAGATTGAACTAGAGGAGGAGAATGGAGCAGACCAGAGCAAGCAGGGTGCATGCCTTAGGAGAGAGGGGCAAATGCATAATTAAATGTTGAAAAGAAGCAATAAATTATATGGTAATGACATGAAGTGAGAAGTGTAACAGCCAAGAGGTGGAAAAATTAAGAGTTTTTCTAATGCTGGGATCATGTGACATCTTTGATCTCAATTGAGATCGTTAAATATATATTAAAAAGTAGATATTTTTGTAGGATTGTTATCTGAGCATTTTGCAAATATCAGTGCACTTTCAAAATAGAGGCAAAAAAATGTCCGTTATCACCATGTTGCAGACACCCTCAGAAACCTGTCCAAGATGCTGAAGGTAGTCAGGGGTGGTCAGACCTTGGCATCCTGGCTCAGGACCCTTGAGCACACCTTCTCCATGAGCTAAGGGGGAGGACTCTGGGATTGAGTGCTGTGGGAAATGGGGAAAGAGAACATTTCTGGGACAGGACTCATTCACTTGTGGTTTTCAATGCTGAGATTAAATCATTGTGCCTCTGAAAGATGCTTTGATTTTTCAATGTCTGTTTATATGTCTCCCCAATCCCCTTCCCCCTTTGCTGTTTGTGGAAGGACAAGGGCTGATATGTCTGTTTTTTCCTTGTGTAACAGACGCCTTGTCTTTCCCTTTTCACGGACCAGGACGAAGTCACGGTGGAAACCACCAATCCTGAAAAGAACAAAATGGACAAATTAATTGAAATCCTCAATAGCATGAGGAACAACAGCAGCGACGTTGACTCCAAGCTCACCACCTTCATGGAGGAAGCCCAGAACTCTACCAACTCCGAGGAGATGCTAGGGGAGATAGTAAAAACCATCTACCAGAAAGCGGTGACGGACCGCAGCTTTGCTTCCACAGCAGCCAAGCTCTGTGACAAAATGGCCCTCTTCATGGTGGAAGGAACCAAATTCCGGAGTCTGCTCCTCAACATGTTGCAGGTAATGAGATAAAATTATGAGCTATATGTGGAAATATGGCATCTGACGCCAGGCCCATCTGTGAAATGAGTGCATTGCTTGTGGCAGCATCCCCACGGCTTGAAGAGAAGCGAACTTGGAGGTTCTCACGGTGGAGGGTCTTTGCCGCTCTTTTTGGCTGAAGTCCAGAGATATCAAGATAAGTCATGGTCCCTGAGTAGGCTGTTGGTTGCATCACCTGGCTGAAGGGCTCGCTTCTGGTTTCTGATTGCAACCCAGACTGAAATAATTTATGTATTTGCTAATTATTCTGCATGACTTGTTTATTGGTGTACGCAGTACTGGTTGATTGTTCTGCTCCAAAACCATCAGTGACAGCAAAGTTGGGAGGGGAGAAAAAAGCAGTGGCTCTGATAACTGGCCTGTGATAATGGTGGATGATGAGGAAACAGGACTGTCCTCACCTGCCCGTGGTCTGCTGGGGGGAGCGTGTTTTACTGTACCCACACCATCAAAGCAGGGGTTGCTTTCTGGGGAGGGTGTCACATGGACCTCCGTCTTTCTGACTCTCTGGAGACAGGTCATATAGAGCTCTAACCACGAATTTCCATCCTTAATTTAATATGCTTTTCCTTTTGGCCATTCCTTCACACACACATGTCATCTGAGGCACGTACAAAACTCTCGTTTCATTTCTCTGTTCTCTGAACATGTTCGGTGCCCAGCATTGCTCCAGTTTTTGACACAGCTTCTTGCTCTCCTTGCTCTTGTTGGAGATCATCCCTTGGATGCCGTGTCTGGCTGCCTGTACCTTGTGTGGGCTGAGTTGCCTTTTGGGCAACACGGGAAGCAGGGAAATAAAGAGCAAAGTAAAATAACAAAAATCAATATTTAACGTAACCTAAGATAATTCTGCAAAGTCACTGGTCCAGTTTTGCTTCTCACATTGTTCTGGGCGTGTATCAAACCCCGCATCTCTCCCTGCATCCACTCTTTCTCCGCGCTCCCCTGGGAAGTCCTTGGGCACAATACATATCTGCCCATCAGGTGTACCAGGCAGTGATTTTTTCCTGATTGATTTATATCCGAAGCTATTATAAGGCAGGAGGAGATAAATCGCGGTCAACATCAGTCCCAGATTTAGCAGCAAAGGGCTGGAGGGGGCTCTAACCCATCTGAGCATCTCTCTCTTCCCACGCCAGGTCACGCTTGTTTCTTCCCCTGTTTGGCTGAGCAGAGAAATCCAAAATAAAGTCCATGAGCGGTGGCCACGGAGCAGCATGGTGTTATCCAAAAATTGAGGATGATGGCAGTCCTTCTGGGTTAGGGAGGAATCTTCCAACTTGCTTTCTTCTCTTGCCCCAGCATTTCCACCCCTACCAACAGACCCAGTAGACTGATTTGTACTGCAGCATCATGTGCAATAATAACTGGCTTCATATTCAGCTCTTCATTGCATGAATGTATGATAAATAATATATCTCCAGAGAGTCCCAAAGTGCTTCTCAGGAACATGTAGCCAGTCTTGGTGTGATGGGAGCACAATGTTCGTTGTGGAAAGCTGGGAAGAAATTAAATGCAAAAACTGAGCAGGGTGTGCAGGTGACTGACTGAGTTCATGTGCTGGAGCATAGAAAAATATGCAAAAGTGATTTGCTGAGCCCCAAACTGCACATCTTTTAAAAATGTCTTGATGGGGCAAAAGGTAACAGATCACTATAGGTCAAAAGCAAAGTGGCATGTGAAATTAAATAATTTAACATTTACTTTCTGATAGTAAAGAATTTTGACTTTCTCCAAGCACAGTTTCTTTTTCCAACCAAAATAATCGGATGCATTCACACAGATTCATTAAATACTTTGATCAAGCCCTAAACTGGGAATTTTTGTGATGCATTCAGGCTTGACAGCCCTGGCTGGAGACAGACCCAAGTACGAAGCACAAAAGACTCATCGCAGCTGCCCTGATGTGAAATAAAGGGGTTGATGGTATTGATATATGATATTTTATCAATATCAATGTGGTATCTTGGATAATATATTGATATTATGGAATAATATGGATATCATATTGATATAATATGGATACCATATTGATATATTGATATACTTGTATGATATATTGATATATGGTTGATAATATAACATTATCCAGCTCCAGTCCTGGCCCCTCCACCATCAAGTATTTTCCATCAGCCATTTCTAGATAATTTACCATTAATTAAAAAAACCCAACAACTTTAATAAAACACTTGCTCCAGAGCTGGATTTATGTCTCTCTAGCACCTTTCAGACTAATCTGATCCCCGGACGTAAGGAGCTCGGCTCGCCGGGCACCGGCGAGCTGGGGAATTACTCTGCTGGGGTGTGATAAATCGGGATCAACGTGATCCCCCCCCTCCAGCGCTGCTGGCGCCTGGGGCCGGATCGCTCGCCCCCCCATCTGCTCCCAGCAGATGCTTCTGTTTTGTAGGGGCTTGTTTGTCCCTTTCTCTCGGGACTGTGATGGCAACGGCTCAGCCCCACCGGAGGATCTCATAAATTAATGCATTAACCCATTAAGCCACCCTACCAGCATCCCCATACCTATAGACAGCATCCCTATACCCCGCCGGACCTTAAAACAAGTAGCAAGGGGTTTTCCTGCAGAGTAGGTAATAAACTGAATAAACTGTCTTTTTAACCTGGCTCTTCTTATATTTTCAGCTGTTGAGAAGGTGCTCGTGCTTGGGGGTTGCACATGTTCACAGTTTATCTCAGGGGACTTGTTTTGATCCCAAAACAGATGCCAGCACCGCAGCACAGGGATGCTGTCATGTCATCTCCCTCCCTGCCAGCAGCTCTTCTACAGAGCATCCCCCGGCCGGCGTTGCACCATTTCAGGCTCTAAGGGGATCTATCGGGAAAACTGTGGCTTGAACTGAACCCTCACTCTGTGTTTTGGTCCCAAATCTTGGCTGAGTCTTGAATTTGGGTGCTGCGAACCTTTTGGGACGCTGAAGGGAGGCACGGAAAGGGGAGTCGTGGGGTGGGCAGCTGGTCGAGCTCAGGGCGATGCTGCCGTGGGGAGGCTCAGCACTCGGTGGAGGGGGGTTATTTGGGTTTGATTTTATGCTCGTTGAGTTTGGTTCAAGGAGTGATTTTGGGCTTCACGAGCCCTTGGGATAGACCTGGCCAAACTGGTCCCAGGGAGGTTGGGTTGATGGAGGCGCGCAAGCACATCTTGGTGGACACTTGTATGGTTTCTTCACCCCTCTAGAAATACCTTCTTAATTAATAAATTGAAAGTAACTCTTCCGTGAGAGGTTTTTGCTTATTGTAGTTTCACTCACTGGCACATCCAGGCTGTGGTGCTTTTTTTTTTTTTTTTTTTTGTTCGGGGTCGGGGGGGTCTTAAGCAATGTGCCACAAACCCTTCGTATGTAACATAAGTTGGAGTATTCCTCTGTTGAAATGGCCGTGCTCTTTATAGCAGAGCTGTGTCTGCATCTGAGCTATGCAGAGCCAAGTGTATTATTAGAGTGGACATCACTGGGGCTGTAATTGTACACTGCTCCCCTTAGCAACCGCGGCCAACAACACATCAAACAGAAGGCTGATACCTTCTTTTAATAAAAAAAGGCACCACGAAATGCACATCTCGACACAGAGCAGCAGAGCCCGCTGCAGAGCGCGCGCCGGCATGCAGCCAGAGCCAGCGCCTGGTACATCCCTGCGGTTGGGAATGCCTTGGTGCCAGTGGAGAAGGGCTATTTCTGTTGCATACCCTACGGCATAGCGTATTGCATAGCCTGATGGATACCCTATTGGTTACTCTATGGCATACTCTATGCAATTTGGTATACATTGGGGTATGCATTACTCTAATACCCTATGGTATACCCTATTGCATACCCTATTGAATACCCTATTGCCTGTCCTAATGCCCTATTGCACTCCCCATCGCACACCCTACTGCACACCCTAATTCATACCCTATGGCGTACCCGTGCAGGGTTTCTTCATCATCTTAGTTTAATCTCTCGATGCCCCAGGAATGGCCCTTCCTTGGTTCGGTGCTGTGCTTCGCTCTGTTTCTTGTAGAAAATTGAGTCGAATCCCGTGGGTTTTGGCAGAGGTTGCACTTGGGTTTTGGTGGACTCGGCTGGGTTTGAGGTGGTTGGTGTGACCACTTCTGCAGGGGCTCAGCCAAGAAGGTGGCCAAAAATCTGTTGTCAGCTCAGGTGGAGGATGGAAGAGGAAAATTTATATTGGATCCCTTCTTGGGTTGTAGCCGTTGTGACATTAGGTACTGGAGAATCAATCGGCGTGCAAAGGACAGTGTTTACCATGCTGAGCAGAAGGATTTGGGAGAAATGAGCTGAAATCCCTCCTTTCCCACAGGCTTCTTTATTTGAGCAAACAACTTAACCTCCCAGTGACAGCAGCCCATTCTGCCTTGTAGGGATTGAGGATGAAGATACCGAGGACTGTAGCTCAAGTGGATATTGCAGGAATTGGGACATGGAAGCGATGCACATGGTTAATGCTGAAAGGCAGATTTTTTCCCCCCTTAACATGATTAAGGTCTGGGTCTTCGGTGGGGAACAGTTTATGGGTTGACAGAGGTGGAGGCAGTAGCGTCCCAGCACAGCTGGAGAGCATCTGACCTGTACGCCATGTCCAGCATTGACCACAAAACCCATCATCCCTCTTTCTGTGGTTGTTTTTAATTTAATTTAATGACAGACGGTCCAACTGGTGCACAGAAAACACAGTGGTACCACTTACCTCAGAAAAGAGATTGCCTAGGAGACATCAGAGAGGTTGCTGCACTGAAAGGTAGGGGAATAAAAGGTCCCAAGGTGCCTGCAGCAAACCCTAAAGCCATCAAGATGTGCATCTCGAGTGCAGCGGTGAGGGTTTGCACGCTCAGCTCCATGGAGCAGCAGCACTACGTCCGTCTTTTTGATCCGCGCGTGAGCCTGACGTCGCTGCCTTTGGTTTCTCTTCCAGAAGAGTTTGATGAGCTCTTCCCGTGGCGAGGTGGTGATTCAATGGGGAAAGCCTCCTCGGCTCGAGCTGCTCCCCACAGCTCTTCTGGGGGGATGAGGGACATCTCGGTGGTGAACCTCAGAGTCGATGCGTGCGTGGGCTCTGCCAACCCCAACAGGAGCCCAGCACAGGCAGAGAAATAGCAAATGGTGCTGCCCTTGTTTAAACACCTTCGTTTATGGGTTTGCAGAAACTTGCAGAGCTTAGAAACCTTCTTCCTTACATTTCTGCACTGATGTTGACAGCGCTGCCCTGGTTTTGTAAAAGCGCGGTGGGATCGCCAGCGAAAGCTGCCTGCTAAATGCAGCTTTGCAGATGGGATTTATTTTCTATATGCCCAGGGAATTCAAAGGCAATTCTAAATCCATGCACACACATATATACGTAGTATATATACGGGCTTGGAGGGGGACGGGGAGTGCAGCCCCGTGGGTGGCTCCCAGGAGCATCCCCAACTGCCTGTATCCTCCGGCTCTCAAGCATGAGAAAAGGAAGAGTGGGAAGAAGACGCGTTCCCTCTCGTTTGCCCCCAGTTGTGTCTCTGAAGATGCTCTATAATTCTGTAACAGAGTATTTATTAGTTTAATTATTATTTATTATTTTATTATTCTGTGATTCTATGATTTATATTTCTATTTTATTAGTCATTCTTGATCTTATTCATTTTATGATTTTATTATCATTTTTCGTATTATTTTCCATAGTCATCCGGGGCCAAACGTAACCGGTGCAGCTGTCGGCAGCGGGCAGGAGAGGGAGCCAGGGGAGCGGACTGGCACCCTGCCCACGCCGGCAGGTGAAGGGCATCGATTAGAGCTGGCCCTGCCGTTGCCCACGAGTCTGGCCAAGCCATCGCCGTCTGCCCGTAGCAATAACGCTCGTTCGGCTTCGCCGTTGAGGTTACGGGAGCTGCTGGCAGACAGGTCCCATGCGGGTCTGTGAGTTATTGGAGAGCCCCAGATTAAATATCAAGCTACGTGCTTTACACTTGCCGCTTTTCCCAAGCGGAGCGGTGGCTGTAGGAGCCGTCCGGCTCCTTTGCAGCTTTTCCGTGACGCGGGAACGTGGCGGGGGCGAGGGAGCGCCGGACATCACCTCCTCGGAGGCTGATGGTGGGATGAGGGGGGGTTTCATGGAGCGCAAAAAGGGGTTTAACCCAAGATCTGAGGGTTTAATGGAGTGCCAAAAAAAAGGCAACAATTTCCCACTGGTAGGAAGGAGGGGATGGGGGACAGGAGCTGTGCTCTGCAAGCACTAGGAGCCCTCCGAGCTGGATTAGCTGAGCCAGATTCCAAATTAAATCGGCTGGGGGCTTGTACTGCACATCAGTCCTCAGCCCGAGCCCAAGGGTGGGTTTCGGGGCTCACAGCCCCTCGAGGAGTTGAGTTGGAGCTGGAGGTGGCCGTAGGGCCACCGACATACCAGTGGGCACCACAGGGGATGCCAAGGGGATCGTCCCCACTGCCCTGCGACTAGCTGGGGGCTGGAGTCCATCCATGCTGGTGGCTTTGCACAGAGAAGGGGTTTAGTTTTGAGTAGCACGGCATTGTGCAGTTGCGAGATTTGATGGGAAGCAGGACTAAGCTGCAAAAAACCCCCAACCCTTAGAGTTTAAAGAATGGCAGATTTGGCTCGTATTCGAAGTGCTGGCAAGATTTTATATTGCAACGCTCAGATGCGTCGTGAAAACGTATTTTCTCCGTAAATAAGTTGTGCGTGGTTTCTCCTGGCTCTTTTTCACCCTGGAGGGGCCGAGGCTGCAAAGGCCATGGTGGGGACCAGCCCCTGCTCCAGCCCCTGGTGTGACCTCAGGGACGGTACTGGTGTCCCATCATCTCCGCTGGCCATTAGCTGCCCTCTCTGGGCATCTTCCAGTGGTGGTAGGACCCAGCGGAGGTTCCTCCGGATCCCGCAGGCTGGCGGTGAGCACTGTCAGGAGCATCCCTGGCTGAGCTGCTGCCTGCTCCTGCTGCCTGCTAAAACCACAGCCACGTTCAGACCAGGGGGTTTTGGGTGGTGGGATCCGCGCACACCCTGTTGCGTGGGCTGCAGCCCGGAGGCGACGTGGAGCAGAGGCTCTGCCGGGCTCTAGGTGGAGACTGCAGACTGTGCAGCCTGCCTGCAGCCTGCCTGCAGCCTGCCTGCAGCTCTGGGCCAGATCCAGGCAGCGGGGCTACCCGTGGGGTGGGTTCCTAGCTGCTCCCAGCCCTTGCTGGGGGGTGAGGATGCTCGGGGCGGTGCAGGGTCCCCCATGGGGTTTGGTAGGAGAGGCAGCCAAAAAAAAAAAAAAAAAAAGATAAAGCCTCAAAATCCATTTCTGCATTGACTGAGAGGTGAGGAAATGCCTGAGGAACCCCCCTCCACCCGCTACGCTGGGGGCAGCGGGGGCACTTCAGCGTTCAGATCCCCTCAGACCAGGCTGGACCTGGCGTCAGCTCCGGCTTGTCCCGTTTTCTCCTGAAAGGCTCAAATCCAACCCTGGGATGCAGGAGCACGTTCCTGCCAGCCCAGGGACTCAGCCGGCCTAAGGCACCCTCCTGCCAGACCATCTGCTCCTGCCTGCTCCGACGTAAATCCGGCTCAGGCTGCTGCAGCCACCCCGGGGTGGGGATTTCGGGATGCTGCGGGGTCAGAAGATCCCTGCTGCCAGTACCAGCAGCCGCCCTGCCATCCCCAGCCCTGCTCTTAGCTGGTTCCCTTCACCTCACCTGCAGACTGGGATTTTCAGAGGCTCACTGGGACCCTGCGATGCATCACCCTGCCTGGGACCCATCCTGCAAACCCCCGCGTCCCCCAGCCACTTTGCTAGGGGATGAAGCATCCTTCTGGCAGAGGAGTATGCTGGAGGAGCAGGTGCCGGGAACATCACCTCCCGAGCCAAGGCCAGAGCAGACGCAGGCACCAGCATCAGCCCAGACCTGGGGTTTGGGTAGAAGGACGTTGGAGAAGGCAGCACCTCTTTTTCCTTCCTGGGAAGGGGGAAAAATGGGATAGCTTGTGCTTTGCTCATCCCTGGCATTGCTCAGCCACGGGCACACGAGATATAGGGGATGCTCTTGTGCTCGCCAGCAGGAAATCTCTTTTTTTTAAGGATTTCTAGCTGAATCGCAAGAATTCGTACCAGATTTGGTTTCCAACCGAGTGGGCTTGATTGACGTGCTCAAGCACAGGCTGCCCTGAGCAGATTTTGGCTGGTCTTTACAGCTGGTGTGCTGCAGTGGCACCCCGGAGGGATAGTCCCGTGGGACCTGCAGCATGGGTGTCACAACACGGGCACCCTCAGCATCCCTCGGCCAGGCTTAGTCTCAGTTTTTTCACTGCTGGATGTTTTTCTGTGTACCTACCTGTCAAAATCTGGATTTGGAGAATCAATGCTGCTGTGGAGTCCACATCCCCTTTACCTCCCCTGTGGGTATCATTTTGCACAGCCTCATCTTTTCCCACTGCTGACATTTAAACAAGCAAATGCAAAATGATGGTGTGAAGTGGCTTTGGTGGGACGAGTCCCGGGAGCGGAGTCATCAGGGGATAAGCAGTGGGATGCTCAGGAATGAGAAGCATGAGAATTGTTTCAGGTCCCTGTCCCATGCCTGACTGGGGCTGATACCAGTGCGAAACACAGCACCTGAGCCTTGAGGACAGCACCAAATGATGCGTGGCTGGATGATGCCACCCCATCGTGGCGTGTCCTCTTGTCTCATCAGCGGTGCTGCCACCCATGGGGTCCCCCCCATGCTCTCCCCCCTCACCGAGCATCCAAAACCAATGCTTTCTTTTCCCCTCCCAGTGATAAATCCCTCCACTTTTTTTTTTTTTAATTACTATTGCTCTACATGTTTTTTTTTTTAATGAAGAGGGGCTAGGAGGAGCGTCTCTGGCAGCACTGGGAACCCAAACCCAGCAATATCGCCTCCAGTCCAGGAGCAGCAGGAACTGAAAGCAAAGACAGCGAGAGCAAAGTGTGTGCCAGCTAAGGAAATGGTGTCAGGCTGGAAAAACAGTACCTTTCCATTTCTGCGTCTTTAATAAGAGTAAGGTGTGTTTCCTTGCATTCTTCAATATTCCAGCCCATGCCATCCAGCGGTCTTACACAGTGATGCTCACAGTCGGCTGCTTTGCCAATATGATGCAAAATATGCCATGGTAATCATGAGCATCCCTTTAGAGACAGAAAGTTTGGAGGGATCGAGGGGTTTCGCGGGTTAATGTTGTTTTCTGCAGCTCTTTTCTGTAATCTCAGCTTTTCTGGCACAGATGAGCAGCTTCAGAGGCATTGTAGGGTGCTCTATACCTGCATGCTTCAGGGGATGAGCAGAAAAGATTAATGTATCCTTTACATCCATTTAAAAAAAATAGCCAAATACAACATTTGCTATAGCAGAAGCTCCTTGGCTTCATAGGATTTGTAAATACTAGCCCCTGAGAAAGATTTTTCTGAGCTCTTTTGTGTAAATAACATTTTTTTAGCAGAGTGGTACTTCACCTCCAGGTCCTGGCTTTCAGTGGTCATTTGTCCTCCATCCCAGGGAGCCCAGAGCTGCATTTCCAGCAGGGAGCTCCAGCACCAGGACCCAATGCCCGTCGGATGCTTGGCCACGGTGGTGGGAGAGACGGGGTGAAAAGCAGGCGGAGGAGATAAGAGGATTGTCAGCCCCTTTGCTTTCCAGCATGTTTGCTCAGCAACGTTGAGTGCTGGGCCAGAGCCACCACCTCCCTGCAGACTAAACAGTTGCAATGTTTTCTCCCATGACCGAAAGAATTTAGAAAAGGGTCCCGGTATGAAACTTTACACGAACTCTGGGTGCCACGAATATCTCTGGCTGGGAGTCTGTTAACTCCTCCGGTTCCCTCCTCGCCTGTGCAGTTCAATCTCTGGGCAGATAAAGGGAAAACCCACCCCATGATGAATCTGGCCGGCTGCCTGCAGGACCCCCTTTGTGCTCTCCCACCCGCCAAGTTTTCACGCATCCATCTTTTTTTTTTTTTTTTTTTTTTACTTTCTTTTAAAGGACATCTGGCTGGGACAGGCAATGGCATTTTGCTGTGTGATTGTGTCTGGGTTCATGGGATAACAGAGCTTTAAAGTGGTGATAAACTGCTGTTATCCAGCTGAGCTGACACCCTGGCACGTGTTTGGGAATCCAGAAAGGTGCTAGATAGGAAAGGCGGCAATAAAAATTAAGTAACAAGGAAGACAACTCTGTCACCTGGGTACTGCTGGAGGAGGTGCTGGCAAACATCCTCCGGTGAAGCAACCGGAGCTCCCAGAGCATTCTGCTCTCTTTTCCAGAGTATTTCCGATCTGTGCATTATCCCACTTGAAAATTATTTGGAGAAATAGTCCTGCAATAACATGGTGTAAGCCTTGGTAACTCAGTGGAGATGTGAATGTGTACTGGTGGAAATGAGATTTGCTCCAGTTCAGCGGTAAGCTCTGCTGACCTGTGGGACATGGTGTCTTCCCAGGACATGGCCACATCTCCATTCTGGTATTTTCCCCTCCATGAGAGAAAAGCAGAAGGAGGTAACAGGAGACATGGGGATTTCCTTTGGGCTGCCTCTTCTCCTCATTCTGCTTTCTCTGCACTCAGAGGGTCGTTAAAGAAGATTTTTACATCAGGACAAAATGGTTTTTGCTGTTTGTGGTGTGCGGACCATGCTACTTCACCCTCCTGGTCATCTCAGAGCTTCCACTGAGACAGTTCTCCAAGATCTCTTGCAACTGCTAGGTTAACAGCAATGCTTTTCTGTTTGCCCATCCATCATTATGTTCCCACCTGCATGC
The DNA here is from genome assembly GCA_035590195.1 of Aviceda cuculoides. Lineage (NCBI taxonomy): Eukaryota > Metazoa > Chordata > Aves > Accipitriformes > Accipitridae > Aviceda > Aviceda cuculoides. The sequence goes on from JAVJGG010000074.1 coordinate 79,726,224, forward strand.
TTTAAATCTCCACGACATCAATAATTAACTGCTTGCACTTCTGCAGCCCCCAAGGACCTCAGAGACGCCGCTGGCTCAAGCCGTGAGACACCCACCTTGGGTGGGTAATTGCTGTTGATCCCAGATTTGGAGCCAGATGGAGAGGTCATGGTGAGACCAGGGGGCAGGAGGTTCAAGTGACCACCTGCTTGGTCACCTCGGGGTGTTTGGAGACACGGGAAGTACCCACAGCTCCTGTTGGCTCTGGTTATCAGCTGCCTTGGTTACCCAAACCTAAGGAATTTAAAATTCATGGATGTTCCTAATCCTGGGAGTTTGCTCAACATCTCCTTTAGAAGAACCAGGAGTTTTCTGACCTTACTTTCCCCTTCCTGCCCAAATCCTTTTGAGAGGAATAAGCACTATTTGTGTCTGTTCGATGGCTGCAGGATCTTTGGTGAGTTGTTCTTGTAGAATTGGTCAGTGGCATTTAATGCAAGTCATCTCGCATTATATCATCTGGTGGTCGGCTGATGGGTGGTAGGTGCCCATGGGGTGGTGATCACAGTCCTGGTAACCTGGACCTTCACCGTGTGATGCATTTTGGAGACCTCTGTGATGAGAAACATTCACAGAGCTGTGGCCGTCATGAAACCAGGTCCACCCTGAAGGCCACGAGTAGGATTTGCTGCTCTTCCCAAAGTGGCCAAAACAACCCTGAGAAGAAGCTGGTGCATGTTCCATCTGGTGCAGATCCAGCTTGGAGGAAACAGAGTGATGAAAATCTGTGGGAGTGAAATGTCTCCTGGCTGGGTGAAGCCAGGACCTTTGCGAGGCTGGGCACAGAGTGTCATCTGTAATTTAAAGGCTTTATCTGCTTTAAATGTCAATGGCTCCTTTGTTGGAGTAATAATAATTGCCATGATTTGCATGTCTCAGTCACACACCCCAAAGCACTTTGCAGAGGAAGATGAGTAAATCGTTCCCGTTTACCAGCTGGGAAATCAGGGTACAGAGGTGATGGGAGCCCAAACAGGACTGGAAATAAATCTCAGTCTCCTGTGACGCTATTTCCCAGTCCTGTGTGGAAACTGTCGGCTCAAAGCAGGTTTTCTATCATCACCTTACTCTGCTTCGTCTTATTGTCCCCATGCTGGCAGTAGCACAGGCAGGGATGGTGTGGTGGGATCTCAGTATGGTTCGATCCTCGGGGAGTGTCAGCGAGGTGCAGGCGGAGAGGCCGGGAGCGTTGCTGTGGGTGCTTGGAGGAAGAGCCCATGGAAGAGCTGATGGTCCCACCTCGTGTCCCACTATCTCCGGTGGTTTAGTACAGAAAAGGAGCTTGTGTAGTGGTGTCCATGTGGAGTGCGATCTTCCCAATGAAGCTGTGGGTGGTAGCTCTGCTTCAGAGGCGCTCGGTGAGACCCCGAGCATCCATGAGCAGAGATGTTCGATTGCTCCCTGGTGCTGCCACAGGTTTCTCCAGCATCTCCCGAACTTCTGAATGCTGGTGCTATAAACTACTCATCTCACTGGGTTATACTCCCCAGAAAGCAAAGCTGTGCTCCACAGCCTTCTCCAAGCCAGGACCTAAATACAGGTATCATTTAAATGATAAACACGGAGTAATACAGCAACGTTAAGTGTGCAAAATGTCATTTATTGGAGGCCTTTCTAGGAGAGTTTGGGGAGGGAGCAGGCGGAGGGTATATTCCTGCAGGGGAACAACAAGGGACAGATGCTGTCCCAGCCTCTACCAGCCAGCTCCCTCCTCCAACCCGTTTTATTTGTCTCAGGCCCTTTCCAAAGAGCCATTTAAGGCTCCAACCTTTTGTAGCACATTGCCAGTAAGATCAAGTATTTAGCACAGCCTCTCAGCTTTTTATATAGCGCCTAGCACTGATATCTAAGCGTTATATATTTCTTTTTGTGCAGTATTTCTGACTCAGTATTTCCTGCCTCCTTGACAATGACTGAGTAAACAGCAGAGCTGCCAGAGGAAGAGCCCTGTGTTTACAGAGCAACAAGCCCAAATGTGTCTTTTTTTTTTCCATCAGAAGGTGGCAATGCTTAAATTAACCCTCATTTTTATCCCACACTAAACTTTTGCCCTCTAACTTGCTGCTGACAGTCAGCCATGAGTTGGTGGGCCCAGATCTGGGGAAAAGTTATTTGGGACTCGTCTTAAAAAAAGTGTGGCGAACTCCCAAGGGATGAATTTTCGGCTGCAGCTGTCTGGGCTGGAGCAAGGGCTTAGATCCGATGGCAAAATGCTGCTTTGCATCCGGCTTGACTCTGCAGCCCACCAAAAATGGTAGAGGATGGATTTTCCTCCTCTCCCATGGTTTGGCCAGTTCTCTTGGCTTTTGTAGCTTGGTCCTGGTCTTGGAGAGGTCTCACATCTGGACCAAGAAAGGATAGCATTCCATGAGCTGTATCCACACTGAGGTGAGGAGCAGGCTTTCACTTGGGTGCAAGAGTGGAGAGCCCCAAGATAAAGGCATTTTTCTCTTTCCATTGCTGGCAGGAACTTCAGCCAAGCTTAGAAAGGGTCCAATGGGGGATGTCAGAGAGTGGGCTGAGCCGTGGCCCATCTCCATCATGCATAAACACGAGCCACACCCGACCTACCCATCACTCATGGTGAGGCCCAACGTGATGAACATGCTTAGCCTTCAGGTTTATGCCCCAAACTTGCCCTGCACAGGACCTCTTTAGAGGTCCCCTTGGTATCCCCCCACTTGCCGCATGGTTTCCCTATGAACTCTTCTCCCAAACCAGGCAGAGAAGGGAGGTCAGCTCTGCTACCTGGTATAAATACATTTTATTTTAAACTATAGGCAATGAAGGAAGGTCATCCAATAAATGCACCCAGATTATCTACAGGCCAGGGCACCCCCAAATTAGTAATACAATTTGTGTTTAAAAATACAGCCAAACTGATGAAAGATAATTTGCTTACTGCCCTGACATCACCACCTAAGCATGGGGCAAGCCAATCCACAGGTTATTTTTATATAACTCTGTGAGGCATTTCCAGAGCAAATAAAGTTCACTGGGCAGGGCAGTGACCCGGCCGTCTGGTTTCAGTGCTCTTCAGCCTCCTCAAGGCTTCTCATCGGTGGTGTGGAGGTCTGCAGGTTAGGGCATGGCTCCATCGGATGTGCCCCGGGCACATGGGACACAGGTTTTGTTCTCTGCTGAGCCGCTCTTCGCTACCGGCCAGATCTTCACCTCTCCCACACTGTTGGTATGGCTCATCCGTTTTGGTTGCACACCTTTTGGAGAAGCGATTGAGTTGCTCTCAACATTCTCCATGCCCGGCGTGATGGGTCACGGGTCCTGCTGGGAGCACGTCCGACGTGCAACCAGGTGAATCACAGCCGTGACTCCGTTGACCAAATTACCTAGATGACAACAGTGGTCTCCTCGAACATAGACACGCCAAGGGAGATGGGACACCCCTGCATGGATGGCATTCGTGTTGGCTTGCTCATCTCTGCGTGCCATGGTACTGGTCAAACCTGCTGTCTGAAGGCCAAATTTAAGGACAAAGCTCCCTGGGCCACCTTCCTCATGCGCACCGTGACACTGGTGTAGCACTGCCCTGCGGGGCCGAAGCAGATGGTAATCTCGGGATGCTTCAGGAGAGCCCTGGTGCTGCAAGTCTGGCTACCATAGAGGTTCAGCTCCTGGCAAGCCCAACTCTTGCCTGGGGGCAGGCATGGTCCAAAAAAAATGTAATTCCTACCTCTGGCAAGGTGCTTTTCCTACTTTGTTAAAGTAATTGCTATGACCTCCCCACTTTTGCAGAGTACATGGAAATGATCTCCTTTCGCAAATTTGGCCCAACCTAAGGCTGCAAATGGAGCAAAATTATTCCCGCTGCGGTATCACGTTCTGGGTGAAAATGTTCACGGTGACCTATGCGTCCATCCCACATTCCATCCCCTGCTCCCATCCTTCACGGGGATCCATCAAAGTCTGCACAAGCTTTTTCATGACTTGGAGGTGTTGGGAGAGGACCCCAGTTCCTTTTCTTTTGCAAGGGTCTTCTTCAGCTGAAGTGTTGGGGGCAGAGAGTTTACTGATGTCTCTGCTGCGTGGCATCACCCACTGGGTGCCATAGGATGAAAAAAGAGGGTGCTGGGTGGTGGCATCCCTTCCTGCCCAGCTCCTCTCCCAGGCCCAATGAGTTTGGTTTGGTTTCGTTTGGTGGTTATTTTATGGAAATTTTTTGGTTGGTTGGTTGGTTTGATGGGGTTTTTTACAGAAAATTTTTTTTTTAAGAGAAAACGTAGAAGAATCAGTTGTCTCTCCTGCAAGGCTGCGGAGCAGGGCGATGTGTTTGAAGCAGGAATGGGAAGAAGGAGAGTTTTCTGCAGTGGTTTTTATTCTTTCCCAGTAATCTGGGACTGCAGAGCCCATGTGGTTATCCTGAGCTGCTAGGAATTTCCCAGCATGTCCCAGGGATCCCAAAATACGCCCTGGCTTCCGGGGCCTATCAGTGGGGACCTTCCCAGGCAGGACAGGGGTGCTGCTGTTGGGCATCCAGCCTGGGAAGGGCAGGAGCCAGGTAAGATGCTGCATAAGATGCAGGAGAGAGCTCAGTGCCAGGGGATGGAGAAGTCTCAGGGCATCAAGGAAGGGTTCCAGGGTTCAAAGGGTGCTTTTTGTCCCAGGACAGAGGTGGCCAGTGGGTGACCTTATGGATGGGTGAGGCTGGAGGTCCCCATCAGTGCAGACGAGGGGCACGGGATGCTCTCGCTTGGTTTTTTAATTTCTCAATAGTCAGGAGGTCATTTTTCTTTGACTTTTTTGGTTTTATTAACATTCAAGTGACAACTCCAGAACGACTAATTCGGTAACACTGGGGTGATAACCAGAGCTGGCAAATAACTCTCTCCTCCATCACTGCCCTGGGACTGGCTGGATAATGAAAGGACGAACTCTGCAAACTCCCCCAGAGAGTCTGAAAAGACCCAACAGGATTTGGCTGCAGGTTGACTTCGGAGTCACAGACACAGTTGGGCAATTGCCTTATAGAAATGGGTGTAGAGAGGAATTAGTCATCACTGTTTGGTTAATAAGTGCCTTGGTTATTTTACAAGCCTTTTTCCTGCATATGCAAATATATTATTTTTGTTTTTCCTTTTGTAATGGAACATATAAATAGCTCCTGTCTTGGATCTTCTGTGCATACAGTTGTGTCATGAAAATAATCATCACGCTTTTGCCTGACTTTCTTTAGCAGTGGCTTTACTTACCTTCATTTCAAAAGAAAGATCTCCTGTGTGTTGTCCAGGGCATGAGAGCGAACTTTGGTGTGGTGCCTTTTATATCTCCCTGGCTTTGCAGAGTGCAGCTGCGGGTCGGAGCATTCGCAGCAGCAAAGCCCTTTGTCTCAGGCAGTAGGAATAAACTGAGATGAAAAAGATATAAGATAATTTATTTAGTTGCTGGATTTCAAATGTTGTGCAACCTGCACTGGGAACACATGGTGTTGAGAATGAACTTGTCCTGTTCTTTAATTTTCCCCTACTTAGCGTCTCCTAATTTTTAATACCGAGGAAAAGGTCACTATGGAGACAGACAAGCAAAGTCGTGTGGGACAACTTACAAGAAGCTCTGCGGCATTGCTGAGTGCCCAGGGAAACCCTCTTGGCTCTGAGTGCGATGCACTCTCTCGTGCCACCCTCTAGAAAGGTTTTTATTTGCTTTTCTGTATTGCCCCTTGCTCTTTGCCACACACTCCCAACACGCACATCCCTTTTCATATCCTGCTTTCGGGCAAACCCCTTTTTTCCTCCCCAGCTGCAGGACTGATGGGGAGGCAGCTATCTCCCTGCACGCTTCCTCCTGATGTTGCTCCATAAATCACGTCATTCGGATAATCCTTGGTCATAGCAACCATCAGCTCAGGAGCAGAGTGACCTTTTAATGCCAAGCCCAGGCTGCCCTGATCTTCTGGTCGGGCAGGGAGCCAGTCTCTGCCGTATTTCGTGAGACCCCAGGGAGCAGCCAGGCCATTAGGATGCCCCCGGACAGACACTGGGTCTGCTGAAGATACTGGAATGAATGGGCTGGGCAGGTCCACCTGGACCACCAAGGCCCTGCTCTTATTCGATCTTGGTTCTGAATGTGGAAAAGAGTCTCCGTGCCTGTCCGAGGGGGAGGGCAGGGCATGGGGGATGCCACCTCTAGCGCAAGCCGTGACAGTTATTGCAGGGGTTGGTGTTATTTCTACAGTACCTGCTTTCTGGTGGCTTTGCTGTGTTGAAATTCCAGCCACTCCGCGTGCGTTGAGTAATCTCCCCGCTGTTACTAAAGAGTCAGTCTGTCTGTCTTCCTCCCCCCACCCTCAGTTTCAATTTCCTCCTAATTCTCTCTCTAGACAGCCGTTGCCTCTCCCATGGCGATGCGGTTTTGCTGATGCAGCCTGTTGTCTCTGTCCCTCTTGCAGAAGGATTTCACCATGCGGGAGGAGTTGCAGCAGCGGGACGTGGAGCGCTGGCTGGGGTTCATCACCTTTCTCTGCGAAGTCTTCGGCACCATGAGGAGCAGCACCGGAGAGCCCTTTCGAGTCCTTGTCTGCCCCATTTATACCTGCCTCAGGGAGGTAAATGCCTTCAGTTCGTCCTTCTCCGTCTGCCGGCCAAGCCGTTGTGTTGCAGTGCTGAGGTGCCCGTGATTTGTAGATGTTTGCTTTATGATTCCTGGAGGTTTGCTTTGCCAGCACCAACGCTTCTCACCCCAAAAGTACCTACATCTGCAGGGATGCTTGGCTTTTCCTGCATATTGTGTTTCTGCTAATTAGAAGCACGTGCTCCAAGCAAGACCCCCTTGTCCAAGGGCTTGCAAAGCCCAACAGCTGCGGTTGCAAACCCAACGTTTGAGCTTGCAAATCCCAACCTTGAGAAAATCCCTACCGAAGGGTCTTAAAAAGCTTCTAAAAAGCAGGTGAAGCCACCTGAATAGGTGAGACAGACTGAGGGGAGGGAGGAGGGAGAGAGGTGAGGTCCCATATGTCCTTACACCCCATCTAGTGCAGCAGAAACCCAGCCCTGCCACCGGAGTCGGGGACATTTCAGAACCTGAGCTCCTGATGAGCTCGTTTCAGAGCCTGGGCTCCTGAGCTCCCCATGGTTCGGTGTGGTGGCAGAAGCCTCGGTAAGGACAAACAGAAAAGACAGCTGAAGTGTTCATGTTCAACAGAGCAGGAGAAGGCTTTCCCCCATCCTGTTGTAAAGATGGTTTTGTCTCCTGCTGCTGTCTGTAGAGGACTTTCTCAGAAAAATCTGCCTCATTGCCCAGGGTTGGAGCTGTGAATCTCAGATTGTCCTTAGTGCTTCTGTTGGGCCATAAATAACTCACTGTAAAATCAGTTCTCTGCTAGACCTTGGGCAAGGGAAGGATAAAGAAAATGCCGGCGATGACTTTTTTACACGCATGGGAAGTTTTCTCTGAATGCAAACACATCATAAACATTTTGTCTTCACAGTAACATTGTGGGTAGGGTTCACAGACGGTGACTGTAGCAGTGAGAAAGAGTCCAGGCATCGTGACGAGGCACACATATCCAGAGGAGGAGGTGGGAGAGGGATGCTAAGAATAGCCGAACTTCCCCCAAACCTCTGCCCACAGCAGTATGTGTCACCTTATGGGGAATATCTTGGCGTCTAGCAAAGTCCCCGTTCCCTCTGCTTCCCATCACAGTCATGACACAACCAAGCCCTGATTCTACCAGGACTTTTCCCTGCCCACTCTTGTCTGCCCTCGCTGTGCCGTCATGGTCCCTCTTGTCATCTTGCCGGTATGTGGGGACATGGTGGCAATCTAGAGGTGTGTGGAAGGACATGAATTTCATGTATCAGGGTTATTTTTTGCTGCAGGGCAGCTCCATGAAAAACCTTTACTAATTATATCAAGACATCATGCATAAATTTGCTGCTTAAAAATACATCTCTGTTCCTTAGCAGGACAGTGTCCCCGTGATGTTGTTTGTCAGAGAAGAAGACTTAGCTTAGCTGACATGGGTGAGCCTGAGTCTTCCAGCTCTCCTGCCCCAAAATGGTTGATGTGTGACTGTTCATTCTGCAGGGTTGTGACCTTGACTCACACCGTTCCACTTCCATGGCTCTGGGATGGGTTTTCGTCTTGCTGCAGTTTTTTGCTGCCATCAGCTAATCCTGATGCACAGGGCCAACTCAGGGCAACAGGACCGCCTTTATCAGCAGTGATAGGTGCCAGGCTCTGAGATGGTTGCCAGAGCCAAAGCCGGGCTGTAGATGCAGCCGAGGAGGTGGTGATGGGTTCTTCCAGCTGCAGCCAGGAGAGGACAGAGACATTTGCAGAGGATGGCCCTGCCAGGTGCTCCATGAGATGGTGGAAACTCCCTTAATTGTGCAGAGTGCTCCTCCCTTGGTGAGCTCCATGAAGCCCAGGGACTGGTGTTCCAGGACAGGAGGGGGTGTCACCATGGCCTATAAGGTTTGGGACATCCACTTGCCTCAGGACAGGTTCACAAGCTGCAGTAGCACTCATCATGGGTTTCTTCCCGTTCCTGCTAGTCATCACATACGTCCTTGTGTACAATCTCAGCCCCTCACCCCTAATTCCTTCCCCTTGGGCATCCCCCAGCAAAGCCCCTCCGTGCTGCTTAGCTCTCTCCGCCTCCATCCACCCAGCCTTTGACGATAAATCATTATCAGAGGCGAGATAACATCTCTCCCTCTGCCTGTCCTTTCAGCTCCTCTTGCTTTTTAGTTTCTCTGTCTCTTTTTTTTTTTCTTTTTCCCTTTTCCTTTATAGCTTTGGCAGACTCAGCCAAAGGTCAGCGAGGGAGTGAGCAAGAGGAAGGGGAAAGTTGCCTGATGACTGAGGCAGGAATGTCTCTTCCCTTCCCCCTGTAAAGCTTCCTCTCTCCAGCTCCTTTCCTTTCCCCCTAAATAAAAGCTTATTAACACCATCATTAGTCGTGGAGCTGGGCTGGGTGGGAGGAAGCAAGGATGGCAGTGAGGACATCAGTGCTGAGTGGCCTGGTGAGGAGGAGCTGGGGACGTGGCTGGGGCATCGGGTGGCAATGCCGGTGTTATTTATTGAGCGGTGTGGATGGGTTGGTTTTGTGGCCTGGAAAAAAAAAAAATCAAAAGAGAAGTTCATTTCAGGCAAGGCTGGAGTGATAAATGCTGGGGTTTGCTGGTTAATCGAACCAACGTTCATCATCGTCCTCAGGGAAGCAGGCAGACCGCTGCGTTTTGATGTCAGCCACGGGAATGGGTGATTAAACACGGCAAAGGAAATTTGGGTCAGAGCTGCCGCCTCGCCCGGGCAGCGTTTCGGGAACCAAGGGAGTGGCTGTGCTCCTTGGCACAAACGTGGTCCATGCCGAGAGCCCATGTCAGAGGGCTCTGCTGCATCCTCCTCTGCATCCATCACCTGAGCTGCCTGCTGGAAAACAGGGTGGGGAGAGAAGGAAGGGTCTACCACCATGTCTGACATGGTGACTGCCTCTCCCAGGAGCTGGATCCCCAAAGAATCAAAAAGTTTAATTTCCAGAACCATTCTGAGGGTTTGGGTTGAGATTTATGCGGGCGGAGAGTGTCTTCACAAGGTCTGGTGGGGTCAACGTTGGGATTTTAGGCGAAGAGATGGTTTGCCAGGAGAAGTAAAAGGTGGGTCCAGCTCTCATTAAAATGGTTAGATGGAGTACGGTGAGTTTGGATGGTGCTTTAGATCAAAACACATTTTTCTGCTTGGAATAGTGTGTAGTTTAGGTTGGAGAAGGGAAATGGATGCCCAAGCTCAGCGTAAAGGTCAGCATTGAGGACAGCTGGGGGAAAGGAGGGATTTTATGGTGACCAGAGGGGAGCCTTTTGCAGATGAGAACCAGAAGACTATTGCAGCCGTCAAATCTGGGGAGCCTGGGAAAAGAATAACAAAGCAGAGAAGTTAAATAGAAATAAAAGAAAGAGCTTTCCTCCTATTCTTCCCTCGGAGCTTTGGGGAATCGAGGGCGAGCTGGAAGAGGGCGTTGTTCCCAGGGAAAGGCTTTCCCCAGGGATGGTTGTGCTGCAGCCAGGGCACCGCAGGCTTGGCCCTTGCCTGCTTCCAGCCCTGGCTATCCTCACGTGGGACCGGTGGTGGCATCTTCCAGCACCACGTTCCTCCGTGAGTCTTTTATCTGGCTCAATGAAAACACCTTTAGCAGTTTTAGGAAGTTGTCCTGGCTCCCATGCTTGATGGTCTAAGCAAGAGGGATGTGCCGCTGTCTTCTCCTAGCCCTACAGCCCACGTGCTCTCAACTCTGGCCTCACTTTATTTCACAAAACCACACCACATGTGTCCCTGTAGGTCTCCTTCTGCCCCTCCAGGATGGTGGGGCGTGAACGTGCTGACATCCTTGCTGCCCCAAAGCCTCTGCCCCATGCCCAAACACCAAGGACCATGTTCAGCCCAGCTCCAACAATACTTCACATTGCACATCCCCCAAAAACAACTAAAACCAGGACTTTGGTTCTTGCAGCCTGGCCATATTTCTTCTTTTCTGTGGCCTTCAGCAGAGTCAGCAAAATGTAGAAAATGAGTTAAGAACAGGGACTGGCAAATGTCAGTTGAACCATCAGTTGGGCAGGAGCACTCCAGAGCCCTGTGCCTGGTGCCACAAGTGCCCCACGGCTACTGAAGACATAGAGATAATAAATAATATTATTTGCAATCTATTGTTCACTGATTATCGCCACTTTTGCATTTCCTAGCTCTTTCCTAAGCATGGTTGGAGCTGGCTGTTCTTCATCCAGCTCTGTACTGCCCATGGCTGCATCTGTGTCAACAGGGTTGGCCCAGCTCGCTTCGTCCCCCAGTGCTGCTGGGGAGGAGAAGCATTAGGACTGGGTCCTGAGGGACCTGGCCCAGCTCTTGGTGATGGCTGAGGTCTGCGGGGAAGGAAGGATCGTAGCCAGCTTGGAGCCATGGTTGTGTTCTGCAGAAGCCAGGTCAGATGAGTGGTGTCGGGAGGTTTGGCTCCTCTGGTGTCTCAATCTCATCCTCAGCGGATGTTGTTGGGACGCCAACCCAGGAGGTGCCTCTGGGCCTGGGAGCTGCCACCTTCCTGCCAGCCTTCTGCCAGGAGGAGCCGCTTCCAGCCAAGGTGGTTGGTGTCGAGTGCTGCTTTGGATGCATTTGTTTATTTTTATGACGCCATTCAGCAGTCAGACCTTGCTTTACAGCCAGGTAACCTGAGCAGTTGCCTACGGCAGCAGAGCGAGGAGGTGGAAAAACTGGCTCGCGGGACCTAAAGCTCAGGAAGATGCCAGGTGACGATGTCACTGTGGTCCCCTCAAGGCACGTTGCCGATTGGGGTCCCACAAGGGCAAGCAACACAGGCTGGGCTCTGCCCCCTCTCACCCCCCATAATAACCCTATCCCACTCCTCACCCATGTCCCTGTGCTCTGCTCCTGCGCAGGGCTTGTTTCTTGTTGAAAGTTTAAGGTTCCTCTTGACTCCTTCCTCCAGCCTGCTGAGGTCCCTCTGGATGGCAGCTCCTCGAGCACATTGAATGGTCCCCCAACTTGGTGTCATCTACCCACTTCACAAGATCGTGCTTCTCGCCTCCTCCAGGTCATGGATAAGGATGCTAAACAAGGCTGGTCCTGGGATAGACACCTCGGTACTCCTCATCACTGGCCTCCAGGCAGAGTTGGGAACCCATTAAGCCCAACTATCCAACCAGGTTTTTTACCCATCTGGTTGTCCACCCATGATGTCCTAGCTTGGATACAGGGGGATTGGATTCCAGGGGTGACAGGGAGCAGCCTTGCTGCAGCACCGTCCTACTCTCAGCACCCATGGGTGCATCGGACGGGGCTGTTGGGGCAGGTTCAGAGAAACCCCATCACAAAGAGACTAATTAAACTGCAGAACTCCTTCGTGCAGGAAGCTGTGGCTGCGGGACTAATTCACGGAGGTCCCTCCAGCTTGAGGGGGTTATTGCTGCTGGGGCTGGGTGGGTACCCTGGGGGTGTCACCCTGAGCATCACCACCCATAAGGGAGATGTGGGCATTGACCTGACCCACGACAGATGCTTTTATGGTCTTATTACCAACCCTGGGGACTGAGGGCAGTGCCCGGGAGCGGTGAATCAGCCCCACGGAGTCAGCGGGGAGCAGACCCGGCAGGCTGGCAGCAGGCAGGACAGTTGCTCCTCTGCAGGAGTCGTCTCCTACCTCCAGTCTGGTTGGCAGAGACAGTCCCATTTCAGCATCGTTTAAAATCTTGGCACGCTCCCATCGCTTCCCTGCCTCGGTACACGCTGCTAACTGAAAGCCTCGGGGTGGTGGTGCAGGGAGGATAAATACTCCCCGTCTAATTGCCTTTCCCCCACGTCTGAGTCTGCGGTGCAGCATGTAGACGGGTATCCACTCCCCTCCCTTCTCTTAGTGCCTGTTATCTCCTGGGGCCATGCTGTGTAATTTAGCAAAATATTCTAACACGGTAATTAACGTCTAAACTTCAAGAGGGCACTGCCTTTTCACTGTCTCCTTCAGAGGAAGAGAGAGGAAAACCTTCCTGGCTGCAGTCAGATGAGCCAGGAGGGTGGTGCTGTTTGGAAAAGAAAATTGTATCTTTTAACATGGTTTTTTTTTTTTAATTTTTTTAATCACTCTCACTTTTTAAAAAGCATCAGCCTTTTGAGTCAAAAATGGGTCTTTGACAGTATAATGAGATGCTAGGATTTTTAAGATTATTCTCCTAGTCAGAGAATGAGACAGAATTCTTCCTTTATTGAATGAGCAAAGGCACCAAGGGGGCCAGATCCTGACCCCGCACCACGCTTCCACTCAGGTACCTCCTTGAGGCCAGATCTGACCGGAGGAAGGACGTCCTCTATGAAGAAGGGGACCTATTTCCTCATAAAAGTCCTCTTCTGGTTCTGCAAAAATCAGTGGTTTGGTCTTCAGTCCGGCAGTACTGGGATAAACTGGGAAGTGGTTTGTAGGGAGAAAGGATGGAGGAGGGATGAGGGATGCAGGCATGGGAGGGAAGGGATGCCAGGGAAGGAGGAAGAAAGAGGAGACTGGGGGTCCGGGACACGGGAAGGAAGGAGAAATGGGGAGAGCAAACAAGTGGGGAAATGTTGTGGGAATCCAAAAGAGAGGACCGAAGACCTGGAAGAGCTGGGAGAAAAGTGGGATTTAGAGCAAGCAGGGTACACTGATGCGTGGGGCGATGTGGAACTTCAGAGCCGTGGGAGGAGGTAGCCCACAGGAGCAGGGATCTGCAAAGAGGAGGGACGGGCGCGTGTCTGTCTGTAGGACCATGCTCCCAGCAGGGATGGATGTCCCCATGCCTCCACGCCTGCTGTGCAATAAATAAATAAATAGCCATGTAAAAAGCTCCAGCTCACGCAGACCCCCTGTAGCTGCGCTGGCAAAAACCCTCCTGTGAATGCAGCTTGTATGGGAAAAAAAAAAAATTCCCTTTAATCGGCATTGTTACGGTTAAAGGGCAGAATTAAGGTGAAGGAGATCGGTTGTTATTGGGGAGCGGATGAGGACAGACCAAAATGAGGAGGGCTGCACGATGCCTTTGAACCCAGCTACTCTGTTGAGTATTTTGTGTGGAGGAACATATATTCTTGGAAAGCTACGGGACTCGTTTAGTCCCAGCATTAAAACCGTAATGGCATATTTTAAATAGGGGAGGGGAAATGCCACCCTAGTTTCTCTGGGACCCATGGAGAAGGCAGAGGAAGCAATTAGGGCAGATAAAGAAATGAAGCTAGATACCATCTCACAGGATGGTCCCTCCTCCTCGCGTGGCTTTGTTTTGCTCCTTCACCCTCCGTACCAGGCATTGTTAATTCCCAAAAACCCTTTCAATGGGATGTAAACACAACTATTTGCGTCCGCCGCCATGCGCTCTCTCCCTCTGTAGAGCCAGGAAAGCCGAGAGCGTCCGGCGAGCCAGGGTGGAGCCCAGTGCAATCAAGCGCGATGGTCTCGTCACTGTTTCTTTCCATGTTTTGTGTTTCCCCAGGACCCTTGGGATGAGATCACATCCTCTTCTCCCAGGGTTATTATGTCTTCGGCCGGGCAGGATGAAGCCAGCCGTCTGGGTGGCTCGGTCTCCCTGTGCGCGCAGACTGGGTGGCTCTGTCCATCTGTCTCACCCACCTTTGGGTCGTGAAGGGCCACCTCCAACCAGGAGATGTGTAACCACCAGGCTACTGTTGGATTGCAGCATCTGGGTTGATAAGTGACCAGATTTTCTTTGTCATTGTCTCCAGTAATTGCCTCTTAATGGATTCCATCTTTGTAGGAATCCCTTCTGCTGTTCCAGATCAGGGGGAGAGAGAGTCATGTTTCATGGTTTCCCTTGTCTACAGTGGAAAGGAGTAGGAGGAGCTTCCCACGACTGAGTACAGGGGTTTGTTCCTCTGGCCTTAATTCAATTTGCTGTTAAGTATCTCTCAGTTCCTCAGGAGCCTGACAAGGAGGATAACCAACATTTTGGTTTACTTGATGCAATAAACAAACTAATCTCTTCTTACCATCCTCCCAGGAAGTCCTGGCTGGGTAACAGGAGAACAGAAGTCTCCTCCTCAGCTGAGAGCAGCACGTCACTGTGAAAGGAGTAGCTGCCACCTAACAAACTCCTTCAAGTTGTCCAAAATACGTTAGGGAAAGTGCCTCCTACGGACACAGCCGTGCCGGTGCAAGCAGCTCCAGCCCAGAGCTCCTTCCCCCCTTTGCCATCTCCTCTGGGCAGCTGCGTGTGGGACCAGCAGTGACCCATGCTGGTGGCCTCTCCCTAATGGAGCAGCGTGAGTTGCTGTCAGCATGTTCTCACCCGGGCTGAGACCAGGCCACCCCAGTCAGGGCACTGGGAAGAGGGACCCCCCTCCATGAGATGCATGGGCTGGTGGCACCTTGTGTATCTTCAGTGGGCTTGAAGACCACCAGATCCCCAGAGAGGCGTGAGCAGAAGGCCGTGAGGAGAGGAGCACCATTGCTAGTGGATGCAGCCCGACGCAGCCTACCTCGCCAAGCTCAGCTGCGTTTTCGGAGCCTGGCAAATAACATTTTGGAGCACAGCAGAACCTGTGCTTTGTGCAGAGATCAGTACAGGCAGCTCTGTAAGGGAAACGTTTTCCCTAAAACTTTGTGTTTGGGCAACCTTAGCATCAAATGGGTGAGCAGAGAAGATACCACTTATGCCTTCTTATGGGCTTCTGACTTATGACACGCCTTCTAAAGGGTTTCTCTTTCCAAGTGCTCACTTGTTTCTTCTCTAGGGAAATGTCTCACCTGACTTCCCTAGCTCCCAGGGTATGCCCACAGTGGGACTTGGTACTCCTTTAGAGAAGGTGGCACCTGGCACAGCTTGGTGGGTGCAGGATCAGCCCAGCTGACCTTCTGATGTCCTGGGTTGAGAAGCTGATACTTCTAATGGGAGCAGATTGTAGAAATCCTGAAACTGGCCTTGCTGGTGGAGTGTTTTGTAATTACTCATCCCCCACGCCCTCATTTGTACTTTGCATTTTCCCCAGTCTTGGCTGTTTTCACAACCCCATGCCGTGTGACAATAAGAAAAGTGGAGTTGTAGCAATTGCTTGTAGCTCGGAGAAGTGCGTGACTCTCCCCATGCAGAGCAGCCGGGCAGTCCTATGGATCTTATCTCAGGCATCTTCCTTAAAGACTTGCGACAGTAGGTCGATAAGGGGCCCGCTGGAAAAGCAGAAAATTGCTATTGATGTCTTTCTGCGGAGAGCACGTGAAGTGCAGCAGAACTGGCTTGTGCTCCCAGGAGGACCCATCTAGCAGACTGCGAGGCTTCCAGGAGGTTTTGGGGGCAGGAGTTCCCCAACCGTGGTCCATTAGACCACCAAGAGTGCCGTCAGAGCTGTGTCAGCAGGGCAGCGTACCCTGCGCCTTAACAGCACTCCCGGTTGTAGGGGATGATCATAGAACCATAGAATCATCGAATGGTTTGGGTTGGAAGGGACCTTTAAAGGTCCTACCCCCCCTGCAATGAGCAGGGACTGAGAAGTCTGTCCCTATCTTTCTTATAAGCCCCCTTATAAGGAGGTCTCCATGATGATCCCAACCGCAGAGCTGGAACAGATCCATATGGCTGAGGACAAAAAGTCCACCACGGCCTTTCCCAAGGGCTCCTCCGGTTAAAAACAAGACTGGGAAACACCGTCTTTCCTGCACCCTTTCAAGTACAGTATGTTCATGCTGCTTAAGCTCCAAGTGGCACAAGTAGCTGGTTCTTTCCTTCTCCCTAATCGAAACGTGTCTCCGTTTTCACCCGTTGCCTCCTTTTACACCGGTGAGCTGGTTGCTACACCTGGACGATGCGTTTGCAACACGTTGGTTCCTCTGTGGTCGTGGTCCACGTTCCCCGGGGGGGGAATACCAGCAGGCACCTCCTCGTGACCTACGCGTTAGATGAAAAGCATACCTGTGGGCAGGGACCGCAGAGCGGTTGCGAGGCTGGAGCTTCAACGCCCGAGGCTGTCTGGATGTCCACGTGTGTTGCCACCTGGATGCATGAACCTGAGATGCCCCTCGGAGAGCCGGGGCAAGCGGCACATGGGCTGCGGTCGGTCCTGCTTTGGCTGGGTCTCAAAGATATCCCACCGTCTTCGTGGCTCTGGGTGGATATTTTCAAGCTTTCTATGCTTTCATGCTGGAGTCATCACCAAAGCATCAGAAAACACTGCATGCTAAGAGGTAGTTTGTGGCAAGTGTTGCTTATATGTCATTTTGCAAGCGATATCATACACAATAATTAGTACCGTGCCTCGCAGGAGAAATATCGTTGCAGCTGGAAAGGGTAATGTATGCGTTGGGCTGCTCCCACTCCATCTCTCGGGGAGAATTGCTGAAGAACACAATTAAACCTGCGTGGTTTGGTGATAAGGGACGGTGGGGCAGGTTCTCCGGTCCTGCTCGTGGCGTGGGCACCCCTGAGAATACCAGGTAAGCACTTTAGCTTCTCAGCAGCCCAGAAGATCTCAGAAAGCAGATAATAAACCCAAATATTTGTGGATGTGTGAATCCCATCAGCTTAGTTCTCTGGTTGGCTCCTCGTGGTCTGCACCACATGCACGCGCATCCATTGCCGTTCAGGAGGACCAAGCTGGTTCTGTGATGAAGCACAGCTGCAGTTTTGGGGCTTCTTTGCCCCCTCAGCCGCTGTTGCATGCCCACCCCATGGGGATTGTGATGCTTACCTCTGCAAAGATGTAAAGAGCAGGTTTTGGGGCCACGGAGGCCAGGGGAGACTGGTCCCAGTAGCGTGCCACGGAAACCAGTTGCACTCAAGAGCCACCCTGCAAGGCACTGCAGCTCCCCCACTACACGCAGCACTTCCAGGAGCAGATCTTACAATTTATTTTGGGTTGCTTACAAAAATATTTAGTACCCAGAGCCGCCCCGGGCACGCTGGCCTCGCAGAGGACCTTGCCCAGTGCTCCATCTCTCAGCAGGACATTGAAATTTGGAAGAAGAGGAGCCCAGTATCTTCCACCAGTCTGCAAAGCTTCTAGTCCGGCACCAGAAACAAAAGTGAGAAGCCTTTCGCAATCGAGGCTGGGTATTATATGACTGGCCGGGCAGATTCTGGCATGCAGCCTCCTCTCTTAGGAAATCAAGCAGACTCTTTGTCTGCTTTCCAGCAGGAACTGCTGCTTTCATTGCCCGGCTTCGCCCGATACGGGGGAAACCGGCTGGAGAGCAAAGGGAAGTTTTTCTCGCAGACAGCCCCAGCCTCCGGGGGATGATTACAGGTTAAACCGAGAAGCGTGTGAGTCTCAGCTCACCTGCCCTGTTGTCTCCTTTTTTGACTCCCTCGTCCACGTTCATCAGCTGGTTTGAACCATGTGGGAACCTGGTGGAGAGGGATGGGATGGTGCCCGTGGTGGGATTTGGGCAGATGCATGTGGCAGGGAGGAGCGGTTATAAATAGTTAAATAAATAATAATTTCAATGTGGGAGTGCTAATTTAATGGGTACAGCATGTTTACATTAAAATATTTTAAGTAAATATGAAGGAGATTGCAAACGATGGATGCAATTGGTTGGGTTCAGGTTTATGGTCACGCCAGCGCCGGTACTTCAGGGTTGTGATTTCCCTGGAGGTCTCGAAGCGTTTGCACCATTTTTTCTTACAGCGCCGTCAGGGCCCACATGGGGGTCAAAGAGCTTTGGGAAAGGCTATGCTCTTGCTGAAGCAACCACCCCGCTGCTTTGGGGTGCCTGGTGCTCACAAAGGGTGAAGCACCCTTTCAGAAATACATGCAAGATGTCATCGGTGGGTGAGGACATCGGTGGCAGGACCCCAAGCAGCGCGGTGCGACCCTTACTGTCTGCCTTCCGCAGCATTTCAGTGCCCATGCCAGGCTAGGGAGAGCAAACTGGTCTCCTTGATCTCCTCCCGTCCCAGCGTGCAGGGGTCAGCAGCAGAAAGCTGGTGCCCACACCGCGGGGAAGCTCCAGAGCCCTCCTCCAGCATGCTAGAAACATAATTATGATCAGGAACATGCAGAGGAACAGTGACGTCTTTCTGATCCTCCTGCCTTCGGATCGTTGCACTGATGCAGGTGGCTGACAACCCTCTGTGGGCATGGACTTGGACTCTGGTTCCCAGAGCACCAGCAGATCTGCTGCACAGGGCCATGCCTGGCTTTGGTGGGCAGGTCGTGGACCTCCCCAGCCCACATATCACAGGCAGAGGTTGAACTGTGGCCCTTGGGACTGGTATCTCTCGGTGCCTTGATGGAGCAGTGGAGCACACGGTGCCTGGATGGACGAGGTGGAGCACATGGCATCTCAGTGGACCAGGTGGAGCACATGGTCCCTGGATGGACGAGGAGGAGAATATGGTCCCTCAGTGGATAAGGAGGAGCTCATGAATTCTACTTGTTCAGCCAAGGCACGTCAGATGAGGTCCAGGAGGGCAGCGCGAAGGCAGAGGGTGCCTGCCCAAGTCTGGGGGGAGGATATAGTCGCTGTTTCATCATAGGTAGGTAAGACCGTTCCTCATTAGCCAAATATCCGAGCATTGACAGTGACGTATTCATCCTCACAACCACCTTTTGAGGTAGGGAAGCGTGTCCCAACTCTGCAGGTGGGAAGATGGGGCAAGGAAAGCCCAAGTGAAGTTGCAGCCATTCCCTGACCATGTATCCCTGGCAGAGAGCAGGATCATCAAGGAGACCACGGCAGAGGAAGGGCTGGAGCTGGGCCACGATAGGTCCTTCCTGATCAATCCTAACTCCACTTTTCTTGCTTTAATTTTCACTTTGTGTTCTTTACTAAAGAACAGCAAAAATAGGAAAGGTGAATATATATTTAATTTGCAGCCCTGCTTCATGCCATGCTTACCAGCTAAATACCCCAGGAGTGAATTTCTGGACTACTGCCTGTTTATGTTTCCCCCTAGTTGATATTTTTTTTCTTTGTTGTTGTTGGGTTTAAAATAATCTCACGGTTTTTTTGCAAAGAATCTGTGAACTGTTTGTGAGAACTTATCTCAGAGCGTGCGGCTTGGGCTTAACTAACATTTTCCAAACAGCTCAGCAGAAAGATAAACAGGGGAGGGGGGGAACTGTTGCATATCTTCAAAACCCTGGCTGAACCTTTAGCTAATGCGAGATAAAAACCGATGGACCGCATGCTCATTGAGATGCTGTAAACATCGTCTTCAAAGCAAACAAACTGCTGGCTGCTGAAAACAGAAGACGGTGAAGACAAAACTTTGAGAGCAATAATAATTCCTTGAATTACCCCTTTTTTTTTCCTAGCTATTTTCCAGCAGTTGTGGAGCTGGTAAACAAATAAGCATTTATTTGTAAAGGAAAGGAAACATGAAAAAATGAGTGGGAAGGAGGGATGCTAAGGCTGAGAATCAGAATTGTGATTTTAACTAAAGGATGGGACTTTGGAGCACATTTAGTTATGCTGGGCAATTTTTATATGGGCAGTTTTAATGAGTCCAACCACTTTTCCAACATTTGCCTTTCCCTGCTGAATTTCAGATACTAATGAAGCCAGTTTTCCCAATTTTTCTCCTTTTTCTCGGTGTTCAGTGCATGCACTCAGCTCCCCACTGCGCACAGGGATTGGCTCAGGGCCAGCAGGGTTTGTTCAACCCAAGGTGATGGAGTGGAAGTGGTCGTAGCTTCAAGTATTGCCAGCACTTGCAATTTTATCAGCCACCTCATGGTACAGTGTTTTCCATAATGCTCCAGCTCACTTTATTGGCTGGTTGAGAATCTCAATATTTTATCTACTTGAAAAACAGCTAGAACAACTGTGCTTTCTCTTGTGGTTTTAGCAAAATTCCTGAAACGGCATCTTTGTGTGTGTGACAAGGACATAAAGATGAAAACAAAGAAAAATGTGTATTTTAGATCTGGTTTCAAGGGTCCTCGCTTGTGGTTTCAAGGTTTGTGGAGTGAGACATGCTGAGCTCCTACGCTTTGCCATTGCCAGGTAGAGCTGTTGACCCTCACTGCACGCCCTGGGTCTGAACCGAGAGGGGCAAGCGTCTTCCTTCACCGTCCCGTGCCATGCACAGGAACATTTTGGATCTCTCTTGAAAGTCGCTTGTGCCAACAAGCTCATGTTTGTAATACAAAGTTCACGGAGAGCAGGGCCGGGTTGGAGTTGGTGCACCGAAGACACTGTAGTTTCGCTGCAACCCATTGCGCTTGCACCACCATATCATCAGTCTAGAAGGAGCCGGATTAATTACGGTGCAGTGGATGTAACGCTCTCCCGTCAGGTAATTTTGTGGCTGTTGGAAGTGTCCCCACGGGGACGGAGAGGTTTGGTGGTGGGTGGCTGCCTCTTGGGCAGAGCCCTTCCCTTCCAAACAGCCGCTCCCAGGGCTGTGCTGCTCGAATGTTGTCGTCTGGTGGTTGTATTTAGTCGCTGTGTATGTGAAACGAGTGCATTTTCTCGTTGCCCGCCGTGGAATTAAAAAAGCAGTGTAACCTAAATAAAATCTGTTTTGAAAGTTGTTAACCTAATTTCTCTATATTCTGCCCCGCTTGCTCTCTCTCAGCAGTGGATATGCTGGTGATACCCTTTACCCTGCATTTTATCACTGTTGATCTTAATTTTTTGTGTTGATAATCTCTTTCCTCCCCTCTTCCTGTCCTGGAAGTGGCAAAAGCCAAGCTGGACGAAGACATGGAAGAAAGGTCGTAAGGGAGGAGGAAGAGGAGGAGGTCATGCATTTCTCACTGCTTCTCTTTTCTCTCTTTTGCAGTTGTTGCAATCTCAGGATGTGAAGGAAGACGCTGTGCTCTGCTGCTCCATGGAGGTAGGGAAGCACCTGCAGCACCCACCCTGGTTCTCGTTGCTTTGCCCCTTCTGTCCTTGGCTGTGCACGTGTCAAGCAACTGTTAGATGTTTCCAAACCCAAACAGCCGGGTTGCCTCTTTGCATTATAGAACTATAGAATAGTTTGGGTTGAAAGGGAACTTTAAAGGTCACCTTGTCCACCCCCCCTGCCATGAGCAGGGACATCTTCCACTAGATCAGGTTGCTCAGAGCCCCATCCAACCTGACCTGGAATGTTCCCAGGGATGGGGCATCCACCACCTCTCTGGGAAACCTCTGCCAGTGTCTCACCAC
>JAVJGG010000074.1:79747954-79773471 GCA_035590195.1 Aviceda cuculoides
TCCCCATCTTTCGTCTAAGCCCCCTTTAAGCATTGAAAGGCCACCATAAGCTCTCCCCGGAGCCTTCTTTTCTCCAGGCTGAACAACCCCAACTCTCTCAGCCTGTCCTCACAGCAGAGGTGTTCCAGCCCTCTGATCACCGTCGTGGCCTCCTCTGGACCCGCTCCAACAGGTCCATGTCCTTCTGATGTTGGGGACCCCAGAGCTGGACGCAGAACTGCAGGTGGGGTCTCACCAGAGCAGAGTAAATAAAAGACATCACCATGAGATAAGAGATGGCCCTTGAGACTCTACCACTAGACTTTTGATGCATGTAAATGGATGCAGAAAGTTTAGTAGCTGGGCCCCATCGCAAAATTATATCATCCTGGTTCCTTCAAATCTCACCCTGCATTTATTTTTTAAGCACAAAACCACCTGTATTGGAGCAAAAGTTGCCCTGTTGCTCACACGGAGAGGTTTGCTGTGCTCAGCAGCAGCTTTGCAGAGAAATGCTGGTACAAATATAGCAGAGTTTCATTAGTTTTGCTTTTGGGAAGTGATTGGCATGTGGGAATGGATGCTTTCCTTGCAGAGGGCAGTTGAAATTGCAGCCTGAATGGTTGAAATTCAGCAAAGCAACAGGCAACCAAGGAGGAGTTTGAATTTTTAAGGTTAGGGCTTTGGGAAGCTCTGCATTTAAGCCCCACGAGCCTTCCATGATGATGGACTCACTGCTGTCCTCTCCAAGCTTGGACCTTCTCCTCTGTGGGACCACCTAGGGCTTATGCTGCTCCATGGAGACTCTCCAAGGAGTAAGTGTTTTAAAAAACCCTTGGCTGTCCTCAGAGAAGCAGCACGACGGGTATAAATGCAGATCTCGGCAGGGCAGGATTTGTTATGCATACAGGAGGGCTCTGCTTATTCCGATTAATGACTGGGAGTCACTGACAGCTGTGAATCAGCGAGTAAATGAAGGGCCAGGTAGAAGGCAGGAATACCACATCACAGCCTGCACTTTGTTTTGACAATAGGATGATTTTTAGGTGGGATTTTTTTTTTTTTTCTCTAAAGCAATCCAGCTTTGCCGCCTTTGAAGTCAGTGGGAGCTGAACCATTCACTCCTCCAGCAGCCCGGCGCGGATGCTTTTGAAAACCTCGCCTTTCATGGTCGGCTCTTGGAGCCTGCTGCCGGGTGGTTTTGATTTTCAAAAGCCACGACGCCTTTAACCTTGCCTGTTTGCCCCGCCGCACCGAACAGGGGAGAATTGGAGGGATGGAGGTTGTCCGTAAAAGCCGGCGGGGTGTTTTAATATCGTAGAATGATAGAATCATAGAGTATCTCAAGTTGGAAGGGATCCATAAGGATCAATATGCGATGGTTGACCCCTTCTTCTTCTGACAGCTGCAGAGCACCGGCCGGCTGCTGGAGGAGCAGCTGCCCGAGATGATGACGGAGCTGTTGGCGATAGCACGCGACAAGATGCTGTGTCCCTCCGAGTCCATGCTGACGCGGTCCCTGCTGCTGGAGGTCATCGAGCTGCACGCCAACAACTGGAACCCCCTGACGCCCACCATCACGCAGTACTACAACAAGACCATCCAAAAACTGACGGCTTGAGGGGCAGGGCAAGGTGGGGTGGGAAGGGACGAGAAGAAGACATGCACCTTGACGGGATCCAGCGAGAGCTTTTCCGATTTAAATCCCCCAGCAGACCAAACTCCAGCATGCTCGAGAATACGTTCGTGGGGTGGGGAGGGAGAAGCATGTTTCTTTTTCAGCTGCGTCGCCAAGTGCCACCCCTCTTCCCCGCCGTGGTTTTGTTTTAGGGGTTTCTTTTTCTGAACACATTGCTCAAGCAGCAGCAACGCATCCCGCCGGGTTATTGTTTGGCTTTCGAAAGAAGATGGAGAATTTGGAAAAAAACAAAACAAAACGAAACAAAAAAAAACCGAATCCAAGTGGGGGCTAGTATTGTTTTCACACCGTCCTCCTGCCTTGCCCCGGCCAACTGGCAGGAGACAGCAGGCAGCAGATGTCTCGGGAGGACAAAGCCAGACACACACTACACCAGACGCTCATAATTGATGGCTTTTGTTGAGCGGGGCTTGCGTTAGGTTCCCCCCCCTTTTTGTCTTCGACTTTCTGTGTGTGTCCCCCCCCCCTATTTGCCACCCCTTCGAAAGCAGATCGGAGAGCGGGATGACTTTCTTATTTGCACTGGGTTTTCTTTTTCTCGAGCGTTTGTATTTTCTTCTTATTTTATTGTATCGTTGAACGGACAATTGCGAGCAGCTCGGAGACGGGGAAAGCAACGCCTTCCCACGAGCTGACTAATGGTTTACGTGAAGATGCTGAAGCAGAAGGAGTATTTTAAAGGAGTCCAAAAGCCACTGCAGAAGTAACGTAGCCACCATCGTCTTGCCAGTAAACTCCTCGATGGATTGAGAAACATGTCCTCTGAGCTGGGAGCTCTAAGAAACAGGGGATTCTGTGGCTCTTGCTGTTCAAGTCGCCATTATCCCTCAGCCACTATAACCCATCTATCTTTTTTGTAATAATTTTTTTTTGTTTCCATTGAAGGAGTGCTTTATTGTAATTACTGTCATGGTTGTAATTATACATTTAAATCCAGGCCTGTTATAGGCGGGCCTAATAATGTACAGGGCGAGGGAGAAATGAAGGTTTGATGTTCTTCTTTGGAGACTGGGAAAAAGAAGACAAGATGCGAATAGCAAAAAGGAGGAAAAAAGAAGAGGAAAAAATTGGAAAAGCCAAAAATAGAGGTTTCGAGCCTGGCTTCTCACTAGCTGAATTTGCTATCCAGTGGTTCTAGGTGTGTGGTGTACAGGAGCGGCTCTGTCCCGTGGTCAGTGTAAGTGGCACCGTGTCCTCAAGGGATGGGTGACGCGTTCAGAGGAGGAGAGTTTGCTCAGGGATCCCTGGGTTGCTCTGGGATCCCCAGGTTGCTCCATGCCGGAGCATCCTGAGGGAGAGAGCGGCTGCAGCGGGGGGTGATGCCGAGATGCCACGTGGGCGAGGAAATGCCCGGAGGGTTAGAAGGCTGGTATGGAGGGATGCACCACACCATTGCATCGCTCCGTGAATCACGGACAAGACTTGGTGGTCTCCTTATTTGTTTGCTAGCGATGCTTTTACCTGCTAAATCACTTCTGGTGCTTATTTCAGTGAAGCCTAATGGGGCTGCAAGCTGCCCCGTCCCATCTGCGCAGTGGAAGAGGAGCCAAGGAAGGCACGACGCCGGCAGCCCATCCTGTTTTCTTCCCATTTTCCAGTTTACTTTCCCAGTGATAAGAAGAGCATTTATGCCGCAGTGCTGGCATGCACAGATCCCGGACCAGGCAGGCTGGGTCTCATCTCAGCAGCTCAAACCCATTTTTCCAAGCAAAACGTTGAATTTCTGGTGGCTTGTAGAGAAGAGAGATTTCACCCCAACCTCTTTGGATGTGCAGTATGTTCTTGGGTGCCTTATGAATGTGTTGGTCTGTCCGCGATGGGGAGGAAGCTTTCGCTGCAAAAATACAAAAGGGCAGGAATTTTTAGCAGAAAATGCATTGCAGGAGACAAGCGTCCTGATGCTGCGGTTCAATATTATTTGAATTTTCTTCTGGTTGTCTGATGATGCGGTTTCTAATCCGCACATGGAGCAAGAGGAACGAGCTGGAAACAGGAGCTTCAATTCTCCTGTCTACCCAGAAAGCAGCAAAATTATTGCTGGATGCGCTGGACTTGTCTAGAAAAATTAATTTCTGCTTCGTGGATTGAAGCCTGGGACGGCGTCTTGCTTTGGGTCAGCTTTGTTAGTAGCAATGGGGTTTGATAGTATTAATGAGCAGCTGAACTTGATTAAGGCAGCAAAGCCCATCAGTATTACAAGGCTCAGGGTCGCGCCCGTTGCTCTTGGCTTTTCCTGCTCCCTGATTTCTCAGGGAGCAGAGGAGAAGGGGATTTAACACCCATTGCAGCACGCCCAGGCACAGCATTAGTCTTCTGGGAGAATACCTGAAAATGAATTTTGTCTTGATTTTTTTTTTTTTTTAGAGAACAGAAAAGTCCTCTAACGGAGGCACAGCCTGATCAGTCAGGGTGCCAGGGATCCTGCCGGCAGCGATCCAGACCACCGCTCCGGCCCCTGCAGCATCTCCCTTCCCCTTCCCCCAGAATTTGCTCTTGGGCTGTAGTGAAAAAGAAAATTAAAAAAAAAAAAGAAAAACCCAGAGAATTGGAGATATTGCTTCTAAAAACCTGAATTTTCACCCATCAGTGCATCAGGAGGCATTCAGAGGCAAAGTGTAAGCCACGTGGCAGTATTTGTGCTTAAGCATTTCCCTACCCCTGCCAGCCATGAGGCTTTATTCAATTTTCTCGTTGGGGTGCAATCCTGCAACCCCCACCAACCAGGCTTTGCCCTTGACTTTTCCCCTCCAACACCAGGATTTCTCCCACCGAAGAACTTTTATGTGAAATCTGTCGGGTTTTTAATGTCTTGCCATTTATCTCCGCTATTAATGTACATTCATCCAGCCATTAACCGCTTTGGTACGTCAGTTGCTCCGTTGTTACGAGAATCAAAATGTTGACCCAAAGTAGGGTTTTTTCCCCAAAATTACGTGCTGCCAATGGTATCTTTCTGAAGTCCATCAGTAGGAAGTCGGTGGGCACGTGGCATCATTAACCACGGTGCCGTGTTGGGACAAGAGGTACCAGGAGGTCATTTGATGGGGCAGGATGGGGGACAGCACTGGGACGTTTTGGGGATTCCTGGTGAGAGCACCTAGGGATGTCATCGAGTATTTTCTTCTCTTTTTTTGGCTTTCTTTAGAAACAGTCGCCAAAGAGTGTAATTCTACAATGTGCATTTTTGAAGGTGCGAAGCCACTGGCTACATTTCCCCGAATTAGCCAGATTTGATCTTCGCTGCTCGCTAAAACTATCCGCGTGGGGTTTTAATACGTTTTCCCCAGATGGCTACATCAGCAAAGGGGAAAATAACCTCCTTGGGCCAAATATGTGTGGGGCCAAACCTCGGGCTGGTGTAAAGGCGAGTGTCTGAAGCATCCGCCGAGGAGCGATGCTCTGCACCGCCGCCGTGCCGGTCCCCCTCGGATGCAGAGTAGGTTTGCCGTCTCCCTGCCAGACTCCCCAACACCTAATTCACCACACTCACTCAATTCACTCAAGAATTGGTGAAATTCTTTCCAAACTGAAGTTTTTTGCTACCCGCCAAGTGATTTGCTCTGTTTCCCCATGAGGGATTTCACCCCTTTTTGGAGAAGTCTCATGTATATGGAGGTGAAACAAAAATGGGGAAGAAAAGGGAAAAGTAAGCGATTTGCTTAGTTCCCCTCTTCCCCAAAGGAGATTAATTAGTATCTATTCTTAGCATGATTGATGGCTTTGAAGGAAAACTTGTCAGAATAACTTATGATTTATTTTCATGCTTATTTTTATAACATCCCTCACTTGGAAGTCTCTCAAAATCTTAAACACGATTTTTTTTTATTTCCCTGCTGGATATTTTATGGCTTTACACTAATTTTGCTCTTCTTGGTGTTAGCTATTAGCCAGTCCCGGTGATACTTTTAGTATTTTTTCAGGAGAAATGACACTAAGGGTTGTGAAGTCCACTGTCAATAGCCAAGGGAGCTGCGGTGTCCTGCAGAACACGGAGTTGAACGCTAGTAATTCATTATTTTTTTTAATGTATTTATTTGCATTTGAAAAAGCAACATTTTTAATTTAATCATATTTGTTAAACTAAGCGCTTTAAAAAAATTTTTAAAAATTAAAAAAAAAGAAGAAGAAGGTTTTGGGGAGAATAAAGACTAGATATTCGTACTAGAGAAAACACAAACTCATCGTTTTCAGCATTTCAGAGACTGTTAAAACAGGGGAGCTAATAACTCTTTGTGGCAATTCAGTCTTTGTTTATAGAACATCCAGACCCACTGTATGCTATAAAATGCATCATCTGAGTAATAAATGTTTAAAGCTTGACATTTCCCCATCGTTTTGTGGGTACGCGCTATGACTTGTGCTGGTCTGGGAGAGACCCTCCTTTTGTTTAGGATGGAAAAAAAAGGAAGATATGGGGGGGAGGGGGTGTGTGGAAATATTCCTAATGGTGTCTGCTTGGAAATGTGCCAGAGGGACTGATCCTTCCCTCTGTGGGGATGGCTCATCCCACGCTCCGGGCGCCGGGTTGGATCCTGCGCGGTGTTGCGGCTCCGGTTGGAGTTGGTCCCTCTCCCCATCACTTCTCATGGGGGGTGGGGATGAAGCCCGTGGGAGCGGTGGAAAGAGCTCGGAGGTCCGTGGGTGATGGATCGGGCTGGATCTCCTGGCTCTGCCTCCCCAGCCAGCCGCTCCCCTGCTTCCCGGCCTCTGTCCTAAGGGAATTGCCCATCTATTTATGTCCTACCTTGGCTGGACCTGGGGGTCTGTTGGAGAATCCCCCGTTTATCGCATCCATTTCACCCAACGCTACAGCACGCAGCAGCAATGAGGGCTCGCAAACCGCTTCTGCCTTTTACCCCCTTCGACCTCCTTTTAAAAAAAAAAGAAACTTTAAAAAAGCAGTTTTTCTAAGAAGTCTTCTCTGAAAAACCCTTCTCTAGCCCAAGCCAATTAATTTTTGGCTAATTGAAATGTGTGCATTGGCCTGGGAAGCCATGCATGTCACTGGAGGTGAGCGGTTTGTGCCTGTGCCTCGTCGGGCTCCGGCCAGAAAATCAGAGGTGAAACCATTCCCACTTTTGAAGTAATCCTGCGAAATGCCATCCGCGACCGCGTGTGCGTGCTCGGAGCTCACTGCGACGCAGCCTGGCTGCAAAATAAATAGTGCTCCGCGCAACCCCGTATCTGCTCAGGGAAAGAGCCTTGGGTTTATCAAATGCTTCCTGACTTGTGCTGCTGGCTTTCGGGATCATCTCCTCTTGCATCTCCTAGAAGCTAGATATTAACCTCAAAGCCCGTGCAAAGCATTTTATATGAGTTAAACTCAGTTTGCCCAAGAGCTCACTTTTTCTGCTCTTCTACCTGCGGTCGAGGTCTCGGCCGTCATAAGCAACATCCGCATTGGTAAATTAGGCGTAGCCAAGGGCGGGTGGTGGAGAGTGACCCACGTCCTTAATGGAACTGAGTTGATCCATGACGCTTGCTTTCTTTTTTCATAACCCTTTGTGTTTTATTTGCCCCCGAAAGCCCATTTCTGGTGCAGCTCCCCAGTGCGGCACACCCAGGCTGGGTCCCCTGCCCCGGGGACAACGGTGTCCCCACACCTGATCTTTTCTGTACTGACACGGAAAGTAGATGACGTGACCTACCAAGCAGCGTTACTCGTGATGTGGGGCATCGCCTGATCCATCCTTCTGCCCCAAAGCAGGACCAACGGCACCAGAACCCTTCCTGGGGCAGTTTGTCCAACCTGCTCATAAAACCACTGGTGAGGGAGGGCAGATCGCCCATTGCATCCCCAAAATGTCTTGTGGTGGACAAGGGGGTCATTCCTGGATGTTTGTGTAGGGCTATAAATGAGAAATATATAAACCCCCTGTTTAGTCCTCCGGGCAATCACCAGACGTTGCTTTGGGTTATTTTGGTGATAGCACAGAGAAAAACAATAACCTGGTTCGTGCCATCTATCGCTGAAAAGCTGACCCAGTACAAACTGGTTTTGTCGTGGTACTTCTAATTACTCCTGGGTCCTGCCCGTAGTTTCTGTTGCTGCATCAGCTGGGAGGGAGAAGGTTTTGCAGTGAGACAAATCACTGCTGGTTGGTAAATCAAGGATAAACCCATCCAAATCTCTCCTCCAAAGCCACCCTTTCCATGGATCCATCCCTAAACATCCGCATCAACTGCCCCAACCCTACAGCTCCAGGGTGTGCTAGAGCTGGATTTCGGCTTGTTCCACCAAATCAAGGTTGTGAGCATCTGGACCAGCTTCAGAAGGAGCTTCTCAACACTGGAGTTGGGCTGGGAGCAGCCAAGCCAAGAGCAGGAACGGTCCCTGGGCCCCTGGGACCACCGAGATATATTAAATGAGAAAATAACCTGCAGTAAACGTAAGATTTTGGAGCAAATGGATCGGCATTGCGGCAAATCTGAAGCTTTCAAGATGCAGGAATATTTCTGCGAATTCCTCGTGGCTGCCAAAACCCCAGACAGCAGCAAATAAAGAAACCCCAGGAATCAGAGTAAGTTTGCTTGGCTTTCCTAAAACACGGCAAACCAGCAAATAGCCGGGATGTTCTCCTCTTCCACTGGCTCCAGTTCTAATAGTGAATAATAAGCAGAGTTTTTAAATGCTTATCCTGGTGGCAAAATGGGTAACAAAGATAAATCCTAAGTGACAAAGTACGTTCACACTTAATGTAAGAGCATTGCTGCCGTGTTCGCAAGATGAACTGTAGCTTAAATGATTTTTGCTTGGGGTGCAACAAGAAGAACAATGATATTAAAACAGTAATGCACATTACAGGACTATATGGCCTCTTCCTTTTGGATCCTATGTTGCAATCACTAATTATAAAGCCAGAGACTTCTGTGGCTACGTAAATATGACTACTGAGCCTAGCTTTATGTCTGTCCTACTACTGGGGACTTCTCTGAATTAATTCCTAGAGGCAGATTTCTGCAAAAAAAGTCCCATCCTTGGGCTATAATTTCATGATTTAAACATTTCCAGGGATGCAGACACTGCCTGGAACTCTTGGAGAGTTGCTCTGGTTATCCTCACTATTAAAGATGAGCGCAGGGTCTCAAGGTTGGATGGTCCCAGGGCAGGCGACCGAAACGGAGCCTTCTTGGGGAGGTTTGGCTTCCTCCACCCCATGCGAAGGCATCGCTCCCCTCGGAGCCGCAGCCTTCGAGGGGGGTTAGCGGCATTCCGAAGGGCAAAGCCTTGGTGGATTGAATGCTAAGCCGATGCCTCATCCCATGCCGGATCAAAGCTGGCTAACCGTTTCCCACCAGTCGTAGCCATGCCGCAGAGTTAATGGGGAAAAAATGCAAAGTCCCGCGCAAGAGAAATGCCGAGATTTTGGAATTCCATTCTGTCCTAAATTGTCCGAGTTTTTCACCAAAGCGTTTCGTTTCAGTGCATGTTATGTTGCTGTAGCAATAACATTTAAACAAAGTGTTTGGACTTTATTAGCACAGACCTTTTCAGTAACTTCCCATAGACCTTTCCCATCAAAAGTTCCCACTTTGGGAACGCGGCGCTGGGAGGTGGCAAAGGTCTGATGGAAGCAATCACCTGCCAGAGGGAAATGCTTCGGTGTTTAATGTCTGTCCCCACACGTGTCTGTCTTAGACGTCCAAATATATGACATAAACATGCCAAGACGGGGAGGGAGCTGCACAGACCCCCCTCTGTTGCTGCTGGTGACCCCACGGCAGTCACTGGTGGAGCTGTAGAGAAGAAACCAGGTCCCGGAGCAGATGAGTGCCTTTGCAACTGGTAGAGATGTGGTGAGTAGAGCCAGCTGAGGAACCAACCTACAGTGAGCGTCTACATGTGCGCGAGAGGTGGAGAAAGCCATCCGTGAGATTCCCCGGCATCTAGGACCTGTGCGAAGTCCAAATGGATGGTTATGGAGCCCATTGCCACAATTCTGCAGGCAGCACCGAGTGTAGGTTTTACCTGGGGGATGCTTGGAGGTACCAGTGGGATCCCCAGGCTTCCCGATCCAAGAGACAAATCCCACCGGCTTTCGCTTCACGCGTGCACCAGAGAGGAGTTCCTTCTGGCTGTTGTGCTACGCGTGGAGATGGGGAACAAGCGGCTCGCTCTTACCTTTAAAAATAAAAATAGCGAGCTCCGCAGGAGCCTGGGCTTTCTTGGCACACAGTCCCGCGCTCCGTGCAGGAACCGGAGCCAGGATGCCGGGCACAAGTGGGATGGGAGCAGCGTCAGCCTGATGTCCCGTGGTCAGGCATCGGCTGAGCTGGTGGTTCCTCAGGTCCCATGGGTCAACCACAGCCAAATTATCTGTCATCGGCACTTTTTTGTCCAGAGGATAAAACCTGAAAAAAATCCTGATCGGCGTTTGAGACTCCCTGCCTTGGTAACATCTCCTGAATCCTCGTGGTTGTCCTACAGCTTGGACCTATCATGGGTAGGGAGAAATATTCCTGCGTGCTGGCCAGCCGTGCCCCAGAGCTGCAGATCTGCCTCACTGCAGGTGAGCGTGTCCCAAACAGGTCCCAGCACTGGTGCCAAGGGGAAATTTGTATTTTAATCTCCCAGTAGTTATTGCCACCTGCACGCTGGGGTGAGAAGAGCACCCATCAAGCTCAGAGATCAACTTTGAAATTACCTTTTTTTGATATTTTAAAGAGTTGAGCTCCAAAAGATCTCAAATTCACCTTTCAAAGCAAGTCTGGAAGAGGCCAGATTCGGTAAATCAGCGGCTACGCAGCATGAGGGTGGGAGGAAAAACTGCGTCAGGAGATGGGTTACCAAAAACCTGTCTGGTGGTAATTACACGTGTCGTCTGACGAAAAACTGGTTTGAGGGCAAACCCTGTAAAATATTGCTCTGGGGAGAGAAAGATGACAAAGGTTGTGAAATCCAGTTCATGGATTATTTTACAGCTAAGGTAACTTCTATCCCTAGGGCTGTATTTTACAACTCATGCGAGAAATCAAACCCCAGTTGGCAGGTCTGCTCTGCTCTTCTTTTAAAGCACGAAAAACGCGGCGTATTTGCTAGAAAACAAGAGTTTGTGCTGATTTCCTCAAGATAAATGTAGTCTCGTTTTGGGGGGGCAATGAAGCATTTGGGAGAGGGATTGGGTTGCACGTGGAGACTGCAAGTGGTTTTTACAGTCATTGAGTGGTCACATCCTCCTGTATATATTCTTTATATAAAATTGCATTTCTATTGTTTTTGTGAGCGCTTAAAAGTGGTGCCGTGGAGGCTCTCCCGGGGGTGGGGGGGGCTAAGCCCAAATTACCCAGCTCTGCTGCTTGGGTTCTGTTTTGCAGCCCCATTTACCCATTTTTTTTCCCCATTTGCTCTCTGGCCTGTAACTTAGATTTCCCTTTGCTCCCTCTATGTTTGCAGACAGGGCTCTTTCCCCTCTCCAGCTCCGTGCTGTCACGTTTGGCCACCTCGGCTCCCTTTCCACAGCCAAGGATGTCTCCTCCTCGGGGATGACGAGTTGTCCTCTTGTCAGTCCCCATCTTTGCTCACCTTTTTGGGGAGAGGTGACCATGCCTGGCCCCTGCAGTTCCCATTTATATCCCCAGCACCCTGCACAAGGCTTTTCTCTCTTTTTAACACTTAGAATAGAATCATAGAATCCTTAAGTTTGGAAAAGACCTCGAAGATCATCAACCCAACACCACCATGCCCACTAAACCACGTCCTGAAGTGCCACGTCTACGTGTTTTTTGAACACCTCCAGGGATGGGAACTCCACTTTCTGCTGCTGCCAACACTTTGCTGGTGGGATTTGGGGATGCAAACCTAGCACAGCCCGGGCAATCACCACCACCCGTGTGCATCCATGTCACCCGTGGAAACTCTGCGAGAAGGTCTCCGGGAGCCTCATCTCCCCCTGCTCCTCCACGCGCAACCCATTGCCTCCCAGTTCCTCCCCTAATTACCCTCTCCTCCACCTAATTGCCCCCGTGACGCTGGATCAAAGCACCCCTCCTAAGGGAAACAGTGAAAAAAAAAACTCAACCCAGAGGATCCCTGAGCAAAGGCAAATCCGACAGCAAGCATCACGCGGAGACCTGGCCCAGCCCAGGGGTGGCCCTGGCTGGACACGGCAGGGGACAACCAGCCCCGTAGGATGGTGATGCACCATGGTCACCTCCAGGAGATGCTGGACGTGGCAGCTGGTGGGCAGAGGGGTTTTGGGGACACCCAGGGGGTGGCTGGCAGAGGGGTGAGGGTCAGGGTTGGCTTACGCCCACGGCGCCGCGCCTGAGCCTGTTTTCTGGTGGGAACCATCGGGATAAAATTAGAAGTAGGTTGAACTTTATCTACAACTTGAACTGAGGCTGAACTCAGCCCTATTTTGTTTTGGTTTTTCCAAGTTCGTAAGAGTTCATGGGGAGGGAGGCAAGAGGAGGGGGGGCACTGGATTTTTTTTTTTTATTTTTTTTTTTTTAACTCGCTCTTTCTGTGATTTTGCTGGAGTTTGACTGCCTCATCTGCTTAGAAAGGCTCTTCTTGCAGTATTTCCAGTTCGAGGTGGTGATGAGGTGGCTCATATACTGCCAGAGGCATCTATTTCATGTCAAATATTTGGGGCTGGGGTAGTGCAGGGCTGACCAAGCCTTCCCTGTGCCACCTTTAGCTCAGCCCTGGGTCTGTCCCAGCCAAGGACGGGAAGGCAAAGGGGAAAACCGGAGTGGTTTTGGTGGGTACAACTCTGTGCAAAAGGACCACAGCACTCCGCACTGGAGACGCTGCGAGGGCTTTTTTGGCACAGTTTTGTCCCGTGCCAACTAGCTGGGCCTCCGGGCAACCTTCCAACATCTCCGAGGAGCTCGTATGGACCTGACGCTACTCCTAATCCTCATGTTTTCATGTGGCCACCCCATAGCGGAGGTGAATTTGCTCTCCTGGACGTGCGCCAAGGGACCGGGGAGCCGGAGCCGTGTTCCGCGTCCCTGACCCCAGCCCCCGTGGGTTGTGCAAGCTGCCGGCACCCACGCGAAGGTGTGTGGGTGGTGTAGAGAACAGGTACGGGGGGGGTGACGGGGAGGGGTGACGGTCCCCTCTGGGCCGTGGGAGCTGGTGCAAGCAGCAGCACAAGGACACGGTCGTGGAGGTTTCGCGTCGGACCCTCAGCAGAACTGGAAAGGGACGAACGGCACCGCATCGCTCCTGGGCAAGTTGTGTTTCCCGAGGAGCCCATCATCTCTTCCCAGAACAGATGGGAGACTTTTACCGTGTGGTTATTTCACCTCCTAAATTACTCAACACTTAGTAGAAACTTTACCAAAACGGACCTTCTAATTTTAACAAAGATGCCTCTCAGATCACTGACAAATTTAGGGAATGCACAGGGCAGACTCATTTCCTGGAATAGGAGCTACTGGAGAAAAAGTCCCTCCAGGCTGGCTCCTAACTATGACACATTTGATAGCCATTCAAGGACTACTGGGAAACATGTGTCATTTGTCTCCGTGAAGCTTCAGACAGAGTTTCATCATCAAGTCTGACTGCTCCGTGAAATAAAACCGGCTAACATCTACTAGCAGCGATACAAGCTCCAGTGTTTGCGCAGAATGCCTCAAGAGGGAGATTTTTCTATTCCCCCCCCGCCCAGGTTTTATATATGGGCGCAAAGCGCCTTTATCCCTATTGCACCTTGTTTTCTTTCCTCCTCGCCGGGTGACCCGCGTTGTCCCACGAAGGGTGGCACAGGCCGTGGGTGTTCCCGAGCCGCCGGGACTATCAATGAACTTTGGCACCTTAAACCATGGAAAACCCGACGTGTCGGAGGGAGGGATAGGTGCCTGGCGTCCAGGAGATCGGATTGCCCCGGAGGGATTTGCTGGGAGTCCCATGACGAGCCTGGAAGGGAGCCCAGACCGCAGGGCACCGCCGCGCTTTCCACCCAGGGCACTCAGCCGGGGTCTTCAGAGGACAACTGGTGGCCTCTGTCCCTTACTGTCACCCTTGTGTGTGCAAACCCTAACCCCACATCAGCCCAAGGGCTCGC
This sequence comes from Aviceda cuculoides, assembly GCA_035590195.1. Taxonomy (NCBI): domain Eukaryota; kingdom Metazoa; phylum Chordata; class Aves; order Accipitriformes; family Accipitridae; genus Aviceda; species Aviceda cuculoides. The sequence goes on from JAVJGG010000074.1 coordinate 79,761,647, forward strand.
CGGGGGCTGGGGGGGGGGGGCTGGGGTGTGATTTTTTACCCTACCGCAAGGGACAACCTACACGGGACGAGGACACGCAGCGGCGGGTTGCCCTGGTGCCAATCCCTGCCACGTTTGCATCGCTGGTCCCACGGGACCGTACCTGGACTTACCTACAAGGGGTATTTACCACGACTTGACCCACATCGCTCACCCCACGGGCAGTTCCCCGACCTTGCTACCTCAGGGTGGGGGAGTTTTTTTTTTAGGGCAAGTCTTGATCTCCAGCTATGACCCACTTTCCTGCGCTGCTTCGGGTGCTCGCTCCCAGTTCACGGGAGCTGCGGCTTTGGCCACCAGCATCGTCCATCCTCCCCAACCTCGCAGGGTCACCCCAGGTCCTCAGGGTCTCTCGCCGCTTTGTTTCACCTCCGAGGTGTCAGATAGGATCTCAGCGCCCGCTGTTTTGCAGGCAGATGAGGAATCCAGCACTGCAGAAGGGTTTGGTTTTTGGGTTTTTTTTTTAATCTCACCCATCTCAGCTTCGCCGTCCCCGCGATCCGTTTCTAGGAGTCCCTTGCCCAAGTGCTCCGTCTCCAGGAAACGCCGTTATCAGCCGCCCCCATCGGCCGCTCCATTTCGAGCTCCCCGCCTTGCTCCCGGGGCGCCCGTTCCCAATCCAATTTCTACTGGAAGCAGATAAGGCAGAGGAAGGAGATAAGGGCTGGCCGGCAGCCTGGTCGCCCTGCTGCCGTCCCTCCCCAACTTGCCAGGGACAGATGTCAGTGCAAGGGGGACACGGGGACACCGTCGGGGTGGTACTTGCAGCCCTGGGGATGGTGGGTGGGCACAGGGTGGGCAGCCCGGGCTCCCCAGTCCTTTCGGGACAGCAGGGAGGAACCGGGACCGAAGCACTCGGGGGAGATTGGGGTGATGCATTCGCCCTCCTGCTGGGGCGTGCGCACCCAAAACTGGGCATTCGCAATAATATACAGGGAGAGGGTTCGAGTTCAGGCTGGACTCAGCGGCCTTTTGCCTCGCTCAGTCCTTCATCCCTCTGCCCGCTGCAGCACGAGGGTTTTCATCCTTTTCCTCCCCGAAAGCTCCAGCGCAGCCTCGCGCCTTTTTTCCTAAGCACCCCCTTTGCACCCATCTCCTTCCCTCCTCTGCCAAACCAAAACCGGCCAGATTAGCGAGAAAAAAAAAAAATAAAATAGGCGGACGTGATGATTAGGGACCACCCATTTAGTCTCCCAGCTGGCCAGTGACAGCTGCCTGGTGAATGCCTTTAATTAAAACTAAATGGTTAATAGGAGGCTGAGCAAAGGTCTCCCGCTTGGCTCCCGACGCAGGTGCCAATGGAAATCGTGCCGAGGGCTGAAGTGCTCAGTGTCGTAACAGCCAGCCTCTGCCATGTCCCTTTGCCAGGCCACTAACGTCACCGCAAAATCTTGCTCCCAAATCCTGCTGCCCTGGTGCAGATCAACCTACGCTTCTGAGGTGGGACATCCCCATGGGCATCCCTCCATCCATGGAACCCTTTCCAAAAGGGTCTCTCGTCTCCGCCCTGCAGTTTTGGTAGGAAATGGGTTTTTTTTTAAGCCCGGGGCAAGTTATATTTTGACTGTTGTCCATTTGTGAACAAAAAAAAAAAAAAAAAGGAATTACCCAATACAGAGCAGTTTCCCAAGGTTGAGAAGCAGGAGGATGGAAGTAATAATTAATCGGCAGCGGCTGGCGGGGGCTTTGCTCACCTAAACCAGCCTGGTCTAAGGGTCACTTCACAAACGTACCTGGAACTTAAAAAAGAAAATATCTTGGCCTGAGGCAGGGAGAAAGAGGGAGGTTAAAAAGAGAAGGAAGGTGAAGCAAGGAGTGAGAAAACCACCAGGATCCCTCAGGGAAAGTCGTGCCTCCTCCCCAGCCCTCTACTCCCCCCGTTTCCCTAATGCCCGAGCACCTTCTCCCTCTCCCGTAATGGGCTCACAGGACACGACTGAGCATCTGAGAGGCCCAAAATCCCCTGGGATCAGCCGCCCCTTCCCAGATCCGACTTATTTGCTCCGGCAAGCGGGGCTTTGGGGGCAATTCATTGCTCTGCCCATATTAACAGAGGTGTCTCCACTGCAGAACGATGTCCTCTCCGTGGACACCTCGTCTCCTGCCACCTCTTTAAGCAATGGTGGTCTTGAAACTGAGCCTCAGAAAGGTGGATTCGGGATCATCACCCTTGGTGATGAAGACGCAGCTCGATGTATTTTAGTGTGTGTTTTAGTCTCAGATGGCCTGAATTAAAATCCGCAGGAGAGTAAATGGAGCTCTTTGACCAAAACCTCTGCAAAGCGTGCAGACATCTCCTCCAAAACCATGCCTTCCAAGCAGGAAAAAAAAAAAAAAAAAAAAAAAAAAAACAAGCACTGTCTTGTTTTTACATTCAAAACATCCTTAGCAGATATGCAGCGCACGCACAACAATTCACTGCTTTATCGTATAGATCCCAGGCCAGGTCTTCAACTGGAAAAAATATTTCTAGCTGCGTGTGTTTGGGTAGGGCTGGACGTTTTTATTCTAGCGGGGGGTCTGACGTCCTCCGTCTGGAACGGAAACCCGCTGTGCACTGGTGGCTGTTGCTTATCTCACTGGTGATGCTGTTTCTGCAGTTCCAGGGTCCTTATCTTCAGCGGAGTCAACTGTATACTCAGAGCTAATTGGAATAAATAACGCAAAATACTTTTTCTTATCAAAATGCCTTTGTGGAGAAAAACATCATTTGAAAGCAGATAAAAAGTGGTGTTCTTGTTTAGCGCCTGGCCTGGCTGCTGGTCTCCTCCCTGCCTAGCACAAATCTGGGGACTTCACCCTGATTTTCCACAGGACCCTGCAAGCCGGGACTGGGCCAGCCCAGAGATTCCCCAAAACCGTGTAGACCTCAGAGGAACCACAAATTTCTGGCGCGTGTTTCACAATTCTTTGGGAACGGGGTCCTCGAACGTGTCTGAGCGACAGTCGGCAAGTCCGGGAACCGCTGAGCTGGTTCTCGTTAAAACCCTCCAAGCTCCCTATGGTCCTATTGCAATTTGGTGCCGAGAATAACTGCTCTTAACACGCCCATCCCTCACCTCTGCAAAGCCATAAAGAGCTGGCAGATGGCTGGACAACAGCTATTATATTCTATAATAATGAGAAGAATAAAGATATTCTGATAAATAGCATTTACCTGAATAAGTAATGTCTAATGAATGCTAGATAATGATTTAGTAATAAAGGTGGTGAACTAGTAATAGAGGGAGTCTGGAGGAGAGTGTGTAAAGTGCTTAGAAAATTAAAAGATATCCCAAAAAGGAAGCTTGAAGGACCTGGGGTTGTTTAGTCTAGAAAAGAAAAAACAGCGAGGGGACATAGTAAATCGTAAAATATAGCTACCGAGGGAAAGGAAATAAACTCTTCATAATCACAGAGGAAGGGCGAAGAAGTCATGGGCTTCGACTGCAGGAAGGAAGATGCAGCCTGGGTGACGGAGGGCAGTTTGCCAGCGGAGGGGATTAATTAAGGCCTGGAAAAATTGCCTGAAAAAATAGTCGAGTTGCATTTAAGATTTTTAAGAACAGGTTGGAAAAGCACCGATCACAGGTGGTTTAAGGATAGCTGAATTGCCCTTGGGTTTAGGGGTAGATTAGCTGATTTTCGGTGCTCTCTTCCAGCCCCGTTTTCTATTACTCAGTTTATTTTTCTTCCTTGATTGGGTCGCGTTTTGAAATTTAAGGAAATGTCTCACTTCGGCATTTTTCTCCCTTGCCTGCAGACCAGTCTTCCTGCAGGGAAGACATCTTCTCCTCCAGCAAAGCTAACAAATCTCCAAAGGACACACAGCCCGCACACGCAGGGGACCAAAAAATCCTACAGCAGAGATTACTAACGGAAAACCCCAGGGATTTAGTAGACATTATTCCAGATATTTAAGGTCCAACGCTGAACAGATGGGAACTCGCTTCCTAAAATGTCATCTTTCAGAGAGACGTAACCAGTACCAACCCTGAACGCGGGAGACGAAGACTTGTTTCCAACGAGATGTTACGTATCTGTCGATAGCGCGGGCTCTTGCGTTCCTGGCACAGATAAAGACCAGCGTAAGCGTGATAAATCCTTTTGATGTTCTTCAAGCTTAAGCTCCAAGGACAGACAAAACGATAGTAAGATGGCGATGAAGGAAAAGCAGACCGTGCTTTACATCTCAGAGCTTTTTACGGAGGAGACATGTGGCACGGAGAAACGCTCCGAATAAAGCTGGGTCTGGAGAGCCTCGGCTTGGGAAGGTCTCAAAAATGAATGAGGTTTTAAGGAGGGGTTACAAGATGAGGGTGAGCATCGAGCGGTTAGGAGGAATTTTAATTAACATCAGCGTTTGCGATGTTATTTAATAAGGTCCAAAAAAACATCTGAGAGCAATGAAAGCTGAAACCACCAATTTCGGAGCAAACGGAGGCAAGCGTGGGGCTGGGGGAGCAGGGTTGGCTTCCCGGGGGATGAGGGGCACCTGAAGAGGTGGAAGCTGATGGGGAGAGAAAAGCTCCGAGAGGTGGTTTGGGGGGATTGTTGGGTCAAACAGCCCTGGGATGAGACATACCCCGTGCGTGCTGGCTCCCGGGGCCGTCCGCGGCGTAGGGGCAGCACCCACCACCCCAGGTGGCATCGAGGGAGGTAGGAGACCAGCAGCATCAAGAAACCGAAGCCCTTTTGGGACCCGGGCACCCCCGTCCCAGCTGAGGTGCCGGCTACGTTGAGGTTCTACTGTCTGGATGAAGCAGCTGAGCCAACTGGGACGCCAACACGGGCGTGAAACGGAGGAAGCCAACCCTGGTGAAGGCAAGGCGGTGATAGACGGGCACCCAGATTTGTGGCACGAGGCGAGGGGACAACCGCGAGACCACAGCAGCGGTGCGGGGCCACGGTGACCACACGCCACGCGAGCCCATCGCGCCTCCCACGAGAAGCTTTGCCGTCCCACCCCGTCCCACCCCAGGACCCCGGCGCACGTTTTGGCCCCAGTAGAGAGGACACCACGGAGCGCGGTGGAATCTGCCAGCCCGAATATCCCCACCAGTGAGCACGGGAGAGGCGGCCAGGCTGCCACTACCCTTCCCATGGCTCTTTCTCCTTTGGGAAGCCACGCAGCTTTCATCTCCAGCACTCAGCTGGGCAACGGGTGCATAAATAGACTGGGGAGAAGCCACCACCAGCCTCTAAAATAAACAATTTCTGCTGGTGGAGGAAAGTCGTTCCAGACGCCGTCAAAGGCGCAGATAACTGGGATGAAGGGGAAACTGAGGCAGGAGCAGCTTGCCCGAGGTCGTTCAAAGCGTCTCTGCGATGTGGCAGGCTTAGGGGTGCATCCGAAAGGCTGCAGCAGTGGGAGGAACTGGCAGGGCGAGGCTACCATGGACCACGGACCACCGCGTAACCATGAGATGCGAGGGAGAGATCACGCCCATGGGCCAGATACCAACAGCCAAGCTTAAAAGTCCAGCTTTTAGGGTTCTGGGGCAGACCCTGAGATACAACCACAGAGGGGCAGAAATTCGTTGCTTCAGATGATGGCTATGAAGGATATATCCATATTCAGTGTGACTTCTTGCCTCTGGGTAAGGTCTCCCATTTTTTCCTCCCGCCCCATCACAGCCCAGTGCAGCTCCCTCGGACCAGGTGAATCTCTCGTATCATTCCGGTTAGGAGGTTTCCGTACCTGACGGAGGAGCTTTTGTCATGTCAAGCCTGGGGCTGTCCCTCAGCTACTCCCATCAGGAGTCCCAGAGCTCAGCCATGCCCTACTATTTTAAAAAAAAAAAAAAAAGACTTAAAAGTCAGGATAGCTCCTAATAACCCTTTTTTTTTTTTTTTTTCCCCTCACCCATCCAGCCTCTGAGTTTTCAGCCTGCACTTTTTAAATTTCTCCTGCCGTTGGAGGACTGGAGAGTTGTGTGTGCTTTCAGCTTTTTCATGTCCCCTGGAGCTCTCAGATGCTTGTCAGCCTCTGGTAGACACCCAGGAGCCACCAAGCCGAGCCCACGGGTGGGAGGGAACGCTGCACGGAGCTTAAAAAAGCAGCTGAGACTTTGGGGCAGAAACATGTGACCGAGATTTGCTGTTCCCTTTGGTTTCCTGCATTTCGTGTCGACCATCTCCATTTCCAGGCCTATTTTAGACATTCCTTGGATTCTGCCTTATCATTACCCTGTGCCCCTTATCGCTTCAGCTGAGGGTGTTTAGCTGGACTGTCCATCTCCACTGGAAGGAGGTGAACGTATGTGAAGCTTCCGAGCTCTTGAACACCAGAATTGCCCTGTCTCCCTCTTCCTGGAGTTTCCCAAGCTATGAGCAGGTCTGTATCTGGAGATTGGTTGCCTGTAACAAAGCAGGTCCCTATCTAGAGATCTGTTTTCCTGCAACAAAAATATGCCCCAGGTGAGAAATTTGCCTCCTGAACTCAGCGTGACCTCCAAGAGCTGAAATACTTTGGATTAGGAGCATCGGGGTTGACTGTGCTGAAAATCAATCCAACCCCGGAGCCGCGGTGCCAAGGGTGGTGATGCATCCCTGCAAAAGACCTCAAAAGTCCCAAGAAATGTTGTTTTTATAGGATACCCACTGTGGTAGGGCCTGCTAGTGGTCCAGCCCAACAGCCGCTCTCTGGCCAGAGGTCCCTATGGGACGATCCCAGTTGTGGGTTGAGTTCCCACCGTCCTTCTCTCCATGGGCAGCAGACGGAGCCGGCACCGTCTCCAACTAGCGATGCTGCTTCATGGGCTTAGTGCTCCACCAAGGGCAGCCTCATGTGTGTCCCCCCCTCAAAAAAAAAAAAAAACCACCTAAAAAAAAGGAAAAAAAGGCCCTGAAGGGTTAAAGTTTTACGAGTCCAGGCTCCAGATGTTGCAGGCAAGAAGATGAAAGCAAGCCCCTCCGCCTGGTTGTGGAGGCACTAAAGCCCTTAATAGCCCGTCCTGCGGAGGCAACGCCTCGCCTTCGGCCTCGCTCCTCTTCGTCTCCCCGCTGGAAGCGGTTCGGCTAGGGAGCCCGCAGGCAGCCAGTCGCTGCGCGAGGCCTTTCGGTCCCACGGCTCGCTCTCGATCAATTATTAAAACCAGAAAATTCTCCAACCATGAAATTCAGCCCAGCTTCCCCATGGCGTGCTGGGCTGGAAAAATCAAACCGCGGGGCCTGCGCTTCCAGGGGAAGGAGTAAATACCGCTCCCAGTGGGGCATTTTGACAGGCTGGGGCATCTCCAGGGGGTTGGTTTTGTTGGCACCGATGTCCCCCCTCGGCTGCCGCGGCCACCTCGGCCGAGCACCCTGCCCACCCACTGCTCTGCCGGGTCCCACCGTCCTCTCAGCTGCCCCAGCTCCCGTCTAGACCAAGAAGGTTGGTTGCCCTTCTTTCACCTCCATCGGCTTCTAGCAAATGCCTCCACACCTGGTTTCTGCTTTCTTTCACTGGACCCCTTTTACAACGGCTTTATTTTCTGTTTTCCTCCCCTTGCAAGCTCTCAGCCTTGGCTTGCCTTGCTGAGGGGAGGCAGAACTTGTTTTCTGACCCTTTTTCCACTGGATGTTGCCTCTAAACGGAGCTAACATGCTTCAGTAGGTGGGATACTGGGGGCCACTAGTTGACTGGTGGGACCCTGAGCTGTCCTACTCCTCTCTTTGCAGGGTGCCTTGTGCGAAACAGACAGCTTTGGGGTTAGAATGTGACTTTTCCTTATTTTAAGCATATTCAGATTGGCATTCTCGTCTGGGAAGCTGTAGAGAATAACAGGGGACCCCCTCAGCTCTCGCACAACAACTCCCCAGAGGTCTCTGGTGGCCCAGCTCCAGCTCCGGGTACGCACATGCCTCAGAATAACTTACATATTTTCTACAGGACAGAAGATATAAATACATCCATGGTAATGTCAAGCCTAAGTATTGCCACTACAGCAAAATTAATAGTTAGTTCCTTGCAATATATGAGATTTTTTTTCCCTTTTTCCCATGTGCGTTGTAACCCTGGTAACCGACAGCACCCATATTGTCGTCTGACTTAACGCTGCTTTGTTCCCCTCCGATACAAAGGAAGACTGCAAACACTCCACCGACGCCGAAAGCTAATGAAACCAGCCCGATTTTACTCTCAGAGCTGCCCTAACACCCAGCCGGCCTCAACCTCCCTCCCTTCGGCCCTAACCCTGCGCAGATGCAAGACCGCAAGTGACGGAGCCAAGAGCTTCGAGCATCTGCCCACAAAAACGGGATCGACCGAGGGGCTCGACACCTCTTGGCTGAAGGAGCTCAGAGCCCCCACCTCCCCACGGTGCCTACAAACCGAGCGGTGGGTGGGCGTCTCAGCTCAAATGGGTGGGCGTTTACCGGAGAGAGCGCACGGACTTCCCATCTTCTGCAATAAATATCTCGCTATTGCATATAGCACCAGGCAAACGCCGGGGCCGGGTTGGGGACGTCAACGTCCCTTTGCACAGGGTGTCTTCACCACAGAGTCCTGCTCGGTCCTGCTTTTCCTTGCTCCCAGATCCAATGAGCGGCTCAAAAGCCACCAGAGGACCACTGCCCCGGCCCGGATGGCAGAGCCCACCCTTCTTCTCACCAACAGGGTCCTTCAAGGCGGACGAGCCATGGCACAGCTCAGCCTGCCTCTGTTCCAGGACAGCTGCTAATTCAGGTCTTCTCCCTCCACGCTATCTTTTTCATTTCTGAAATGAAATGGGGACCTGAATTCACCCTCAGATTTCCATCACACTTTCAGACTTGACGGACATTGTCACAGGGTTCAGGAGTTATTCGGTGTGCAGCTGACAGCCAGACGGACGGGTGAGCATTGGAGCCTCTTGGCTTTCAGAAACCAGAGGGTTTAAAAAAAAATAAAAGAGGACGGTCAGATTCATCACCAGGAGTAATTTGGCAGTTTCTGATGCTGGTCCAGGCAGCATGATGAAGACAAAACGTCCTGGGCTTTTCCACCGAAGCTGAGGACAGAGACTTCGGCTGGCAAACGTGACACAGCGGTGACTTCCCTGTTAACCACAAGAGCTACCTGAGCCTCTCGAGTGTTTCAGGTTTTTTTTCGTTTCATCTTTAAGCCACCCAAAATATTTGTACAATGACTCACTGGAGAGCCCAGGGATGTCCCTCTGGCTCCGCTGTGCAAATGTGCAAAGGCTGGGCAGGGATGTCCTTCTGTCAAAGCCTGGTTGGCACAGTGGGGTCACGGGGGACAGACCTCTCCAACACTGGGCTGGGGGTTCAGGTCCAGTTCTGGCCTTGCTGTCATCCCCAGCACACCACCTCTCACTGCTGCTTGTGCATAGGCTGCTTGGGGGAAGGTTTTTCTCTCTACAACGCCTGGCCCAAAAAAGGCTCAGGACCCCACGTGAGTCCATACTTCTGTACAAATAAATGGCACAGGAGAAGCTCCAGCCATCACTTCTTGCTGTGACCATTTCTCCCAATGGGTTTTCCCAGCCCACATTCATCTCTTCCCTTAAACCACCAGAGATGTATCCCCACCTTGACATCTTGTCACCAACCGCGTGCCCACTAAACCAGGATGTATTTTTAAATACACGTAGACAACGCAAAGCAAACGCTGTTCCCATGTAGGGGTGGGTTTTATTAATTCATCTTAAGCCAGTTCTTCACCACTTTGCCTCCAGAAGCCCTTGCAGACCAGGACATGCATATACAGACATAGTCCCAACTGAGCTACCATTTGCAGACTGAGTTAAGCTCCACTGGGGCAACTTTACACCAGTAAAGAGTGAGAGCAAAGTACAACCAGCATAAAGCAAATACCTTTCCAAGGACTCACTCTTTGAATTGTCTGGAGCCGCCAACCCATAACCACCGCATCGTCCTGAGGGCTGCATGGACAGAAGGGTCCATTCATCTAATGGGCTTGCAAACAACCTGCAATTCCAGAGCCCACAGATGCCTTGGGGAGGATGGGGAACGAGTCAGATGCTGAGCATTACTTAAGTGAGACTGGGATCATGGCTCTGCACCACGATCCCAGTGGAAATCCATCTGCAAACAGTTTTCCCATGTGGAAAACCATGATCTCAAGATGGTGGGGTTTTACCTCCTTCCCTTGCAGTACATCAGCCATTATAGACACTATCTTTTATCAGCAGTTGACACTTTGAGCATATTTCACATATGATCAAAAAGTTACATCATTTGGCCCGTCTTTATTGCGCTCTTCAATTACTGCTCGGCAATGTTGGGGAAAAAAAAGGCCCAACCGTGCTGTAATTTACTGTGTTGCAGTGTATCATTAGAAGATTTAGCACTGATTACGCTGGAGCCGTGGCCCAAAGCAAGAGTACAGTTAACTAGACCAGACTGATTTCAGACATCCCAAATTTCCAGCGAAATCCTTTTCTAAGGAAGGGAGGAGGGAGACATGCCCCACCATCCACTGGGAAATCAGGACTTCAGACTGTCTCAACCAGCTGATGTCTGAGCCTCTTAAGTGAATGAGATTTCTCTAAGGTGATTTCCAAGGAGGGAAGCGTGGAAAGCACAGCTAAGCCGTCCAGAGCACGATGATAACGTGAGGTCCCAGGGCCACCACTGCTCTGGTGGAAGACGTCCATGGATGTCCATGGAGCTGGGGGTGCTCATACCTGGGGAGGCGCCTGAATTTAGGTGCCGTGGGCATCCAGCAAGAAGGACATCGTGTTGCTGGCCAGGAGTGACCTGGAGGCTGGACATCAGCGTTTTTATTTGGGAAGGAGCTGGCTCTAGCCTCACCCACAGCTCCTCCATCCAAGGGCAGGTCGGGGCTGTGGTTCTGCTCCTTAATCCGGGCATTACTGGATCATCCACATTTGACCAGATCAAGAGCGACCGCAGAACTGCATTTCTGACCAATTACCTCCAGCACTCGGGCTTTAGGTAAGCGCGTGTGTTTTAAGCCTGGCTTTGCGCCAGCTGCAGAGGGACTCACGTAAAGCCGGAGTGGTACAACCAGACGAAGCCTCCGGCCGGGCAGCCCAACGCCAGCAGGACCACGTCGCACCAGGTTTATACCAGGTCAGCGCTTTTTTGCTTTATGTGGCTGCAGCTTTCCTGAGCCCTTAAAGATGTTTTTACATCATCGGCAAACCCCAGCCAAGGGGAAATTCTTCCTCGCTTGAACCACCAATCTCTATTTTAACCTTCGGATTACTTCCCACCCGGCATCTACCAGCCCTAGAGCTGAACAAGCTCTGGGTGAATGGAGACACATATGAGCTGGTGCTCAGCATCCTTCTGTCGTGTTCTTTTTTTCTTTTTTTTTTTTTCATCGAATGAGACCTAAAATTAGCTCAGCAGGAGGTGAAGACTGGAAGATTTTAGCTAAAGCTGCTGTAGTATTGAAAAGCCATAGTTTTGCTGATTACTTCCCAGCTTTCTTACTGCGCACAGCTTCGCCTGGTCTATTATTTTGACAAATAAAGAAAGTAAAGAACCCATAAAATAAAGTGCTCCGCAAGGTGTTTCAGCTCATTCTCCAGACAATCACTGTACCATTTGACCTGCAAAACCGCGTCCAGCTGATGGTCCAGGCAGCTCAACTTGTCTCCAGCCATGGCCAGGGGCCCTCACTACACCTTGCAAGTGATACCACAGCCCACCGGCACTGCGCCCATCATACGGACACCTCCACAGCCAGCCTCTGGGCTTTGCTGGATCGTTTTTTCTCTTTGCACTAGCACAGAACCATAGAATAGTTTGGGTGGGAAGGGACCTTTGAAGGTCACCTCGTCCAACCCCCCTGCCATGAGCAGGGACATCTTCCACTAGATCAGGTTGCTCAG
>JAVJGG010000074.1:79776056-79786803 GCA_035590195.1 Aviceda cuculoides
GATGCTTATAAAACGTCTTTATATTTACAAGTAATAATATATTTATATATAACATAAAATACATTTTTTTCTTTAATAAATCTCAGGATTTTTTTAAGGAGTCCTTTTTTTGTGTGTTTTATTTCCAAAGCACTACAATGCTAAAGTTCCAATGAGAATGCTCTCTTGTTCATTTAAACCTTTATATTTAGAAAAATAGCTTATGTTAAGGTCTAAACATGCTCATTGAGCTAAGAACAGTGTAAAAGTATCATACTCGTGTATGAATTCAAGAAGAAATGAAAGCACAACTGCATTTCCAGATAGGATGGTACCGGGATAACCTGATCTAAGCAGGTTAAAACAGACCAACTATCGTGAACACTTTTTCTTTTGTTTTCCCATTTGTTTTTCGTTTGTTTTGTTGGTTTTGTTTTGTTTTGTTTTTTAGGCTTACGCTTCTGTCGCTTCACATCTCAGCTCAAATTATAAAGCACGGGCCATGCACGAGGTTTCTCCGCCGTTCATTTCTCCCCTTGCATCAATCCATGACCATAAAAAAAAAGGCAGTGGAAGGATGAACACAGTGACAAGACGTGAACCCAGTAACAAGAAAAATAAAATAAAAATTAAAAGGGTGGGTAAAGACCTGGTTGGGAAGGTTTTGCACCATCCTTCGGCGGCAACGTGGGGTTAGCACCGCTGGGGAAGGGGACCTGGTGTCACCGTCACCGGGGATGGCTGGTGGCAAGGGGAAGGTGGTGCGTAAAAAATACAGGTATCTTGTTTTATCCAAGAGAAGGAGCTGTAACATATAGCAAGTGGCTTCCAAATCCATCGATCACATAGGATAATCCTTTCAGAGGCGTGAAATAATTATCATATGCGATCCATCCCCCCGCACCCTTCTCTCGCCCTTCTGAGTTATTGGTCATTCACACTTTTAAAAAATAGATATATTTATCAAAATACCCAAGGCAAAAAAATCTTTCCATAAGCTATTTCTCAAAACGGGGCAGGGGGGGACAACAAACAAAACAAAACAAAAACAAAAAAGTTTGCATGAAAAGCAAGCACTCAGAAGGAAATAATAGCAGCAAAGTAGTATAAATGTCATGAGTCCACTCTGTCTCGAGTCATCGGTTATTAAAAATAACCTCCAACCAGCACGGGCAACTGCTGATAAACTGTCTCGTGTAGCACTGGCCCCAGCCTTTCACAAAGCTGATCTGAACAGTAAATCCGGTCCATGGCTGCTGCATGAACTCATGGTCGTTGGGTCTCTGCAAGCTGTACGCCTTCTCGTAGTCAAAAGCCTTGATGGAAAAACCTGGAAACACTTTGTGAACCAACAACGTCCTGGAGTCGGGGTTGTCCAGTGTGGCCGACTTGATGAAGATGGGGTAACTGCTGCGGTTGTACACCCACACGCCGTCCACTTCCTTGGTGAGCTGGATGCCGTAGCCGATCTTGCTGCGGACCTTCTGCACCAGTTGGCTTTTGTTGTCCGAGTTGAGCTGTCCGAGGCAGAAACCATTCCCCTGAGGTAGATCATAGAAGATATCCAGGGAGGGCTCTTGGACAGAGTACAGCCGACCCACACGCGTCTTCTCTTCCCAGTATGCCACCACGCACCAGTGTGACCGATCCCCCGGCTCCTGAAGAACTTGGGAATCTACAGAAGAGGAGAAAAAAAGAAAGGAAAGGCAAAATTGAGCACCGGGGGTGGATAATATGACCCCAAAGTGACGCAACACCAGCAGGTCCTTGCCTGCCCGTGTCTTCATGATGCCCACAGCACAGCCACCGTTTCCAAAAGCCACGTGTTAAGGCCACGGCTGAGACCATTCAAGCTGACCCAGGTTTGGGGGATTCCCGTGCTGCTTCAGTGCCTAGCTCTGGTTGGAGTTACAGGTCCTAAATCACCAGGTCCGCCTTCAGAAGTGGCTTGAGACCCACCAGCAGCACCCGCAGCGCAGCCATCCTTCACCCAACCCATCCCTAGGACCACTTTCAGTGCCAACAGGAGAGATGAGATGCTCCAGCCAACTGCATCCACCAAGACCAAACACCCTAAAACCCTTACTTGCACCCACCAGACGATGGATCCATTTCCATAAACAACTATCTACTGTTCACAGATGCCGAAAAAGAGGAGGTGCTGCTAAGAAAAGCACACTGAAGGTCACCCCATGGGACTGGAGGAGACAAGGACTCGCCTGCTCTAGCTCATGGGGCTTCTCCTTGCCCGTAGGCAGAGCCTGGGTGATGGAGAGGATGGAGACGTCGGATGAAGCCCCGACCCACGAGAAGCACCATCAGACGGCGGCAAGGTGGCGACCAGAAATCTCACGCTTGTTAACAAAAACGGCCCCAAAAAACTCCAAAAACCCCAGAGCTTCACTCCCGTAGCCCTTCTTTCAACTCCCTTGCCCGTAGCTACCCTTGTGTGAGCAGCGAGGATACAATTTAGGAGGAGAAAGCACGCGGGGGGTGGCTAAGAAACATGAAAAAGCCCCTTTTCATGGCAGAAGGTCCCTAGTCCCTCTATCCGGCGCTGCTCAGCAGTTAATTCCTTCCAGCCTTGGTAAGCATGTTAAGACCTGGGAACTAGTCATCTCTAGAACTACATTTAAAAAAAAGAAATATATATTAAAAAAAAATCAAGCTGGGAATGCAAGTTAGTGAGTGCTACCGAAATAATCCCCTGTACCATGGGAACAGCTATGGGACTGGGGATGGTGGGTGACCCAGCACCCCAAAGTTCTCCCTGAATCACCTTAGCAGCCCCCGAAACTGTCCCCCCCAGCATAAGCAACGGCAGCGGCATGCTGGCTGCCCTGTTCTCCCTATTTTTTGCTATTAATAAGCCCGTTTCCCCAGGGCAGGCGCTTTTCTCCCGTCTCCGAGCCGCGCTTCAAGCCCTGCACTGTGCTTTTAAAGAAAAAAAAAAAAAAAAAAAAAGCCCAGCCACACACTCTTAATTTCCTCATTTCTATGCCAGCAAGGAAAATATTTCTCCAGTTGCTGGAGGCAGCTACTAAAAATGGGCTTGACTGTGTACGCCCCAAAATAGGACCCTCGCTCCCAGGTGAAACTGGGGATGGGGGTTCCGGCGGTGGGAGTGGCGGTGGGGGGGGAGTCCCCGGGACAGCATCCGTCGAGGTGTGCCCCAGTTTGTCCTTCCACCTCCCCTTTTCCGTGCCTCCCGAGACTTCGTTGCGGATAACTTGACATCCTGCTGAAACCTGGCACCGTGCGAGGGACCGAAGGGGGGCAGGGCTGGTGGCGTGGGTTATCCCTAACCCAAATGGGGTGCCCCCCCACCCAAGGGTGCACCCAGCGGAGCAAGAAACACCCTCAGGATGGTGTTTTCCCCCCCTGCCCCAGAGATAAGAGGAATTTGGGAGGAAGATGCCCAGGAGAGAGAGGAATTTGGGAGGGGGATGCTCCTGTATCCAGGGGGAAGATGCTCCTGGATCCATCCCCATCCCGACCACCCATCGCCCCCCTCCGCCGCACCCTCCCCGCCGTCTGCCTGCCAGCGATGCCGAGAGCTTCTTGGTTTTTTGTTTTACAGCAGCTGAGGGAATTTTTGGAGCAGCAGCCATTGAACCCTGCTGAAATTCCTATAGGTTTTCGTTTATATGAACATAAAAGCATCCCTTTCAGGAGGAGGCAGGGGAAAAAAAAAAAGACTTTTTCACCTGATATTTGCGCTTGCATTAGTGAAGACCACTTAACAAGTAGCTCATTGCCGCTTACAAAGAGTTATTTAATTGCCAGCGCATTAAAAAAAAAAAAAAACAACCTTAAAAAAAAAAAAAAAAAAAGAAAACTGCCTTGGCTATGAATGAACAGACCTTTATGGAGGGCTGGAAGTTCATGAATGAATCCCACTAGGTTTTTCAATGACATGGGGTGACCAGACCTCAAGGACAAGTCTTAGGTAATCTGGGATTTTTTTTTTTTTTTTTAAGGAGCCAATGCCAGCACACAGTATAAATATGCCAGAGCCTCTTCCGTTTGCGGGATTCGGCTGTTGACTGGATGTCTAGTCAAAAAGCCATGAGAATATAAGGCTTGAGCTCGGATAAACAGGATCAGGCCTCCCTGGCAGCCACCACCAAAGCTGCTTTTCACGGTTGTTGGGACCCCGGCGGAGCCTCCCCGCTCCCACCCGCCTCCCTGATCCTGGCATCCGCTGGGAAAAGGGGTGGGAAAAGCCGGTGGCATCACTCGGGCAGCAGAGGAGGTTGTAGGAGAGGAGGAAAAATTGACGCAGAGATGCTTCCTGCAGCGATGGAGATTTTTTTTTTTCCCCAAAAAGCTTTTTTTGGTGGCAATGACTGTGAGTGTAGGCAAATGAAGCAAATAGGTGGATTTTGGCCCAAAATGCCCCGCCGGGTTCATGTGGATCCACCATCCAACGCCTGTCTCCGCCTGCCGCAAACCCCCACAAAAACCCAGATACGGGGAAATTTGCAGCCACATCACCCGCAATGCATCCTCATGTGCGACAGCCCAGAAACGGCTGAGAAACGCGTTGGGATTCTTGTTTTGAGTTAAAAGCATCGTTTTTATGAGCTCCTCGGAGCAAACACATCCCTTTCTAAATGCCTGGAAAATTCCCAGCAAACCGGGAGCGTTCCCATATTCCAGCAAACAATGATAATGTTTAATGCTATAAACATCCGCACTATTATTTCATTATTAGGCATCCCTCCATTTGCTGCTATCACTGGTTTATTAGTATTTTCCATGGTTTGCATTACAGCCTGCCTAGGGGCTCCATCAGGCTCCCCCCAGCGCATTGTGCAAGCTTATTGTGAGAAAAAAAAAAAAAGATAAATACAAATAACTGAAAATAAAGCAAGTCTGCCCTCAGGAATTTAGAGAATTGGTCGTATTGATCACTTATAGTTGGGTCTACGGAGAACGGCCATCTGAAGCAGAGCACATTTCTGCATGAAAGGGAGAAATTAAGGCAATAGTTTGATACCCCAAAGTCTTTGGCGTAATATTTTTTAGAAGGTTGGCGTGGATGGTGATGAAGACGGCGACGCCCCAGCACAACCACGTTATTCAACATCACATTCCCATTGAAAGACTGATTTTTTTTTTTCCCTATTTTTTTACACCCTCCTAAAGGGCTGCCCTGACTGCATCCCTTGGAAAGGAAGGAGTGTCCTCCACGAAAGCATCATCCCAGCTTCTTCCCAACACACCAACCAGCATGAGAGGCTACGAGGTTCCCCAGCACCTGCCTTGACCCTCGTGAACATCAAGTCCTGCCCAAAATTGCTCAATAAAAGGCCACAGCCAGGATTTCTCTAGCTTTGGGTGTGCACATGCTGCTCGTGGGCTCAGGGGCATCATCCTGCTCCGGGGAGGGATGCTGCGGAAAACGCTACATCCATACAGAAATCCTGGAGGATGGGACACCAGAGCAATAGCCCCCCCAAATGAAAAGCTGCTGAAACCAAGGAGGTCCAGGTGAAGGTGGGTATGAGGGATTCACACCACGGAAACACCCAAATTTATCAGTAACGGCCCCACGCTTGGTTCTCCCAAGCTGTGGCAGGAGGACTCGCATCCCACGTCGCTTGGAAGTGGCATGAAATTTCTGGTGTGGCTTTTTCTCCTCAACACACGAATACTTTTAAGATGATAAAACCCTATCATCTGTACTTTTTCTTTCTGAGCGCTGGCAGTTTTATTAGGAGTTTGGGAAGAAAAAGTTCTTTTTTCATTCAGGAGGAACTGAAACATTTCAGCAAAATTGGATTTAAAAAAAAAAAAAAAAAAAAGCAACCAAAACCACCACACCACATGGCATGCGTTTGGATCTCAGCTTTGTCCCGGTGCCAAGTTCATGAACATAGAGGGGAGGTGGGCTGGGGAATCTTTTGTTTTGCTTTGTTTTGTTTTGACATAGCTAAAGGTTTTCCTGTAATCAACCGACCTCTAAAGAAAACAGCAAGTTTAACACACACTGAGCTATCTCACCCGCCGGGACTACTCCCATCTGATCAAGTCAAGAGCTATCTAAATTGTCACTGGTATCTGCGATAATAACAACTTGTCGCTGAAAATGGGAATACAACTGCGTTCCTGATTAGGTTTTTAAATGCCTGTAATTGGATCTTTCCTCAGTGGTATTAGGATTAGACATAAATTAAATTATCCAACTGTAGAAGTGTTTCAAACTACATATTTATACTTTTTTAAATAAGTATATTTATAGATTATTCATTTTTTTTAAGAGCAGCTTTGACCCAAAGCATCTTCTCAAGCTCTTCCTCAATTTCTCACTATCACACCCCATCCTCTCCCTCATTCCTCTGTGATTCCCGGGGCTGCACTTCCCACCAAACATCAACCCTGACGCAATACTCAACATGGCATCACCTAACCTGAACCTCTAACAAAAGTCTCCTCAATTTTCATAGGATCGTAGAATAGTTTGGGCTGGAAGGGACCTTTAAAGGTCATCTCGTCCAACCCCGCTGCCATGAGCAGGGACATCTTCCACTAGATCAAGTTGCTCGGGTTTTGTGGTACCTTCACCTGAGCCACCTCCGGAGGTGACACCGCACGCACGACTGATAACCCAACACAAATGGGTACAGGCAACAGATAAATTAATGTAGACATCCACCAAGAAATCATAGCACCAAAAGGAGACTGGTCTTATGGACCTTTCCTAGAAGGACCAGGACCCAGACGTCGGCTCCTGGGGCACCAAGGAGACCTGGAGAAGTGGTGAGATCCCTGCCTGGCTTCCCAGGAGACAGCTTTCTGCTGGAAAACGAGTGGTGTGGGCACCGCCGATGAGCCGATGAACCTATGGTCCTTCCTCCTTTATCCGACAGCACACAGAGAGGGCATCTGTGCTTAAAAAAAATTGGCTGGACTGATGTCACCGCAACGTGTCGTCTGGCCAGGGCCAAGGCTGAGACCAAGCTCAGCACGTCTCGCGCCCGGTAATCTCTCTTGGCTGACCTTAAGCGGCATTTGCGAGCCCGGAGCAGAGCCCTGGCCCCATCTTCTCCTGCTCATCGAGATGGAAAAGATGGAGACATAAACCCCTGAGTTTTTTAAGGGGTTTTGCGTGCTCTTCTTGAAGGTCCTCAGGGCAGCTCGGGGCACTCCAGTTGCAGTTTTGCCCCTCATGTTACTGGCAAACGTTGTTTCTGCAGGATCTCAGGAAAAAAACCACACTCCTCAACTCTTACTCGAGAAGCGAACAGGCATTACATCAAGGTGAGGAGAACACCGAGCATGACGTGCAACCACACGGCTCATCAAAGCAAAGAAAAACGGGCACCAAAAAGGGAAATTTTACTTCCTTTCTAGTCTCTTGGGTAATTTACAGGCTACTTGGGCGGGGGAAGAAACAAAAAAAAAAACCAAGAAAAATCCTTCAAAGCCAGATTTCCAGGTATGCTTTGCAAAAGCAAAGCAAAAAAAAAATCCAAATTAAAGGATATATCCTGCTGCAGAAAAGGATCTTTGTGCCTTTAACGGAGTTTGTGGGCAGCCTGGAGACACCACCCAGGGCAATGTTTGCCCCAACCCTTTTATATCTCCCTGCACACAAGGCCTAGACAGCTTCAGCTTCCTCACCCTCCCCCTGCTTTTGATGGCTGGGATGATTTCTGAAAGGCTAATTTAGAGGATGGTCAAGTGTTAAGCTCCTCTTGTTTGCAGAGAAAATAAACCCTTACCTACTGCAGTGATGCCACCACCCAAGCTGGCCCATGGGGTCCCTCCAACGCACCAACACAAGAGCCCCCAAAGAGCTGGGACAGTCAGTCACGTCAACACATGCTTAGGGAGCCCTTAATCTGTGGATTATTGACACGATAGACCATAACATCTCTTTAGGAACCATTACAGCCCATCATGTCAGTAGGTACTTATGGAGCCCTTAATCCGCGGATTGACAGGCTAGACCATAAATTTGTGTCTATGTCTAATTAGGCAGCTCTTATTACTCAACATACACAGTAGTCATGCAGGCTAAAGAGCCTTAAGATGATTTCTTTAATTTACTAACAAGTTGTCCACCCAATCACTGAAATGCCTCCTTGCTCCCAGCAAAGTAAGTCAACCTTGCACGAAAATAAATGTCCACCTGAGTTTCCCCCCTGAAGACTTCAGTTTGCTGAAGTTTTCAAAGGGCTGGCATCCAGAGGCGGAGATGTCGCCAACAGATTTGAAACCTTGCAACTCTGATGGGGAGACAGAGGATAAAATCTGGCAGAAGCCATCAGGGGAAGGAGCCTGGGGTTTCCCCGATATTTGTAATTAGGTCTTCGGTTCACTCAAGCTTGGGAGCGCTCTGCTCGGTCCCCTGGTGACCCAACCAAGAACTTCCATCACCCCCACCATGGCTGGGAAACCCTCTTGTGAAATCAGGACAAAAACGAGGTCAGGTTAGACAGTGGGTAGAGATGACTGATCCCTTAGGACATTCCCTAAGGTTCCCAACCCAACTTGGTGGCATCTTGAGTCAGCCTTCTCCCAGTCTGGAACTCAGCTCTGACCTTTTGAGGGTTAATTCAAAGATGGGACACAAAAGCGAGAAAACAAAATGAGAAAGGGTCCCTGCAAGCATGTTGTGGCAGACCTACAAAGCCTCGGGAGCGGGCGCCAGTATGGCAAATGCCAAGGCTGGCCCAGGAGGGACGTCCAAGAGAAATATAGGGTGACCAATATATACGCGTGAAGGAAGCCCAGCTCCCCGATGTCCCCTGCAGCGAAGGACGGCAAAGAAAGAACCAAAGTAAAACTGATGAGTTCGTGGAGTCCACCAAACCAGAAATTTGATTCATAAACATCCTATTAGTCACTGCTACTGTCTAATTACGGTGATTAATCAATTACCACGGCTAAAAACGACTCGAGAAGAGACGAACCTTTTTTTTTGCGCCCATTTTCTTTAAAAGCCAAGCAAGGCTGCAGCTACAAGGAGGGAGAAAAAATATACGCAGGCACACACCAAAAATGCCTGTCTGCCTGTCTCCAGCGGTTAGAGAGGAGCCAGCTGACTCCAGTTTCCTCTGTACCAGGCTTCGGGCCTCATCAGCCATGCAAATTATAGAGTACTGTGCTGTCTGAAGGCCGAATTTCGACTCAGCTCAGAGAAAAGCCTTAGAGGAAGGGTGGGGATGAAGAAGCCAGCCAAATCCATTCATAATATTTACAGTAAATGGGCCTCTTTGCTGTTGTTTAGTATACAGTCAGTCTAATTATTTTTGAAGTTTTAATTTAAAGAACCTTCTTTATCTGCCTCTCCTCCTGCACTCCTCAAAGGTGTGGGAAAACTTTTCCCTTGTTTCAAAAAAGCAGTAGGACGGGAATCCCTTCCCCGAGCTCCAACCCGGCAGCCGGGTAGGATGAAGGAACGTTTCAAGAGGAGAGACCCTTCCATGAGGATTTTAAGACCCCCAGGCCACCCAGATAGGCGTGACAGCATGCAGGTCCACATGGAAAAAAACCCAGAAATCCTATTTTCTGCCGCATGTGTCCCTGCCGCTCTTCTCCTGCACTGGTGGGGATGTCCTGGGAGGACTTGCTGGCTCGGGAGGTGTTGCGGGATGCTCCGCAGCCCCGTGCACCCTCCGACCTCCTCCCCGGCCTTGATAGCAACCCAGAATAATCGCATTTTAATGCCAATCAGCCAAGAGGCTCCTCTGGAAAACACAGGAAACCCAAGCCAGCATTCATGAGATGCTGCCACACAACCACCAAGCGACTGGTGGTGGCCCCAGTCCAGCCCCAGCTCCCCGAGATGAGCAAACGCCTCCGATGCTTCGCCCTCAGCAACTACCAAGACACACCTCTTCTCCACCCCTACCCAACCCAGATCTCAACCAGAAACCTTCCGAGAAGGAGACACCAGCACCCAAAAGGGCTCCTGACTTGCAACGCCACAAATCAGACCCGAGGATGAGCTTGCCAAAATATTTCTCCCGGCTTGGGTTGCGCTGGAGGTTCCCGTGACAGCATCCTGCCCATCGCCCTTCCAGCGCGGGGATAAATCACCTACGCGCATGCCGAAGCCACCAGGCCATGCCAGCCCCCCCCCTCAACGCGGCCACCGAGCTCGGTTTTAGAGGATGACGACTTTTTTGCAATTAAAAATAAAGCTCCGCTGTTGCGAGGCGGGGGGAGGTCGCCTGGTACCCGGTGATGCCCCGGGGAGGACGGGGATACAGCCCCCAGGAAAGCCGCAGCTCTCCACTGACAACATGTAGCTATGTGGGTTACACGTTAAAAACCTTGTAAAGACCTTAATAAAACCTGAAGCAGAGCAGTCTAGGATTTCCAAACGGATACCTAATACACAGATGTGTGTTCGGATTTTTTTTTTTTCCCCTCCCTAACTGCATTCCACGCACACACGCGGCATCGCTGCCTCTCTCGTTTCAATACCAAAAAAAAAAAAAAAGCCTCTCCCCGCAGCACACCGACCTAGAATTCTCCCCAAAGACTGAAAACAGACGTAAATAAACGTTCCCCCCCCTTCCAAAAAAAAAGAGGCCACCTCCCCCAGCTCCCCTTCCCAGAGCAGCACCCCGCACAGGGATGTAAACCCATGGAAAAAGCAGGGTTGGAACAAAAGTCCTTTTCACGCTCGTCGTGCCCCGCTCCGTAACAATTATGAAAACTGTTTAGCTGGGCTGGCATTTGGAGCATTTACTGCATTCCTGCCAATAAATTCCAGTCCCGGATCCGATGGAAAAGGCTCCCCCCCCGC
>JAVJGG010000074.1:79786903-79802304 GCA_035590195.1 Aviceda cuculoides
AAAAGGCGCCCCCCCCCCCCCCCTTTCCCCTCCCTCTTTTGCCTTCATTCCTCCTGGCTTTCTTTACAACCTAATACCCTGTCGACGCGGGGCCAGGGCCTACTTAGGGGGAAAAAAAAACACCCAGCGCCAGACTGGAGACAGCGTGCAGACTGAAAAAGTTAATCATTACTTCTGTCTGCCTTCATAATCTAATCACGCCTATTCCTAAGAGCAGGCGGCAAAGCACGCTCGCGTACAGGCAGGGTCGCCGCCCAGGGACGGACGGACGGACCCATGGACGGACGGACAGACGGACGGCGTCAGTCCCTACCCGGGTCGGGGGCAAGCAAGGGATGGACGGATGGACGGCGGCTGGATGGAGTTCACAAGCCCGGCCACGCACACGCCCCTCCCTTCCCCTCTCACTTTGCTCTGGATTAATAACGCTTAGCAATTACAGAGAATATTACATTCATTAAGTAATTAACCCTCCCGGCGCTCCGGTGGAGTTGGCACCCCCCTTTTGCAGACGGAGGCCGGCAGAAGTTTGCCCCGGGCTATAAAACGGGGCAGGTCGGGAGCACCCAGGTTTGAAAAAAAAAAAAAAAATTCCAACAAAACCCCAGAAAACTCCTTGTGCTCATCCCACCCCGCTTTCGGTGGCAGCGGCAAAGCCCTGTCCCAGGTGGGGACCGTGCCATAGCCGGGGCGGCATCGCCGAGACCCAGCAGCATCCTCCCACAGGGACAAAGCCCAGAGGATTTGGGACATCTCGGAGACCCAGCAGCATCATCCCGCCTGGGGACAAAGCCCAAGGGATTTGGGACATCACGGAGACCCAGCAGCATCATCCCGCATGGGGACAAAGCCCAGGGAATTTGGGACATCATGGAGACCCTGTAGCATCATCCCGTGTGGGGACAAAGCCCAAGGGATTTGGGACATCATGGAGACCCTGTAGCATCATCCCGCGTGGGGACAAAGCCCAGCGGATTTGGGACATCGCCGAGATCCAGCACCACGCCGCCCGCTCCAGAAAATAACCTTGGTGTGACATCTCAGGTGGGTCACAGCTTCGTGCTCTTGACACCCGGGATACATTTTCCATGCTCGGCTGTGACAAAGAACAGGAAAACTACGGGCCTCCACGTATGAAGATTTATGGGTTTGTTTCTTATAATGAGCTAAAAAAGTCTCAGCCCAGCTTCCAAAGAAAATGAATTCATCAGTTCAAACGCAGTGACGTAACTTCAGGCTCCCAACTCCTTTTCCAAATAAAACTCCTGTTATTTGATTTCTGCTCGAAGGATGATTTTATGGAGTTATTTACTCCATCCGCTCTGCCCAGGAAGGTGCCGCCGGAGCCCAGCCACAGGGTCACCGGCAGCCGTCCCGCATGGGTGACCAGCACCCCGTCTCACGGTTTAATTCCTCAACTATTTTGCTATTTTCCCTGCTTTTCTACTCAAAACCTCACCTTGCACACCAACGTGCAGACAGACACACAACGCCTCCAGTATTATTTTGCATCACCTGCTATGGAGGGTGCTCCCCTCAGCAGTGACGCCCAGAAATTTTTAGCATTTATAAATTCGACCCACCAGTTTCTATCACTGAAAATCACCGGATCCGGAGCCGACTTCACCGGTTGTAAAAGCAAAGGATGTTTGAACTTTCACCACCTTCCCAACACCTGAGTTTCTCCAATGCGAAGCGAGCTCGTATTGTTGCAGTTTTGGTGGCTCTACCAACAAAATCTACTCAACTTATATATAATTATATATATATAAAAAAAATATATTCAGCCCATATATTACATAATTATATAGACAATATATTCATTATATATCTAATACATCCTACATATTACATATAATTACACATATTCAATATATTGAATATATTTGAGATACATATATTCAACCTATACCTATATATGGGTTGAATAGATTTTGTTGAATATATAATTGTCTATAGCCTTGTGTATTATGAACACATATAGGTACATATTTGCAACAAGGCTTAACAGCCTGCGTGGTTCCGAGTTATTCATTTAATGCCAAAATTTGCCTTTCCACCTGCTCAGGTATTCAGGGAAAAGCCAGGGAAGCCCACGGGAGCCAAGACAGCTTGCAAAAACCCAGCACCCCAACTGGGCATGTTACTTCATCTCTGAGGGAGGATGAGGAGGGACCACAGAGCCAGGTACCAGCCATTGCACATGGACGAGCATCACCAAAAGCATCACCAGGATGTCCTCCAACCACCCCACTGGGCATCTTACTTCATCCCTGAGGGAGGATGAGGAAGGACCGCAGAGCCGGGTACCAGCCATCACGCATAGAGGAGCATCACCAGGATGTCCTCCAACCACCCCACCCCTGAGGGAGGATGAGGAAGGACCGCGGAGCCGGGTACTGGCCATCGCACATAGAGGAGCATCACCAGGACCTCCTGCAACCACCCCACAAGGCATCTTACTTCATCCCTGAGGGAGGATGAGGAAGGACTGCAGAGCCAGGTACCAGCCATCGCACATAGAGGAGCATCACCAGGATGTCCTCCAACCACCCCACCGGGCATCTTACTTCATCCCTGAAGGAGGATGAGGAAGGACCGCAGAGCCAGGTACCAGCCATCGCACATAGAGGAGCATCACTGGGACCTCCTGCAACCACCCCACCGGGCATCTTACTTCATCCCTGAGGGAGGATGAGGAAGGACCACAGAGCCGGGTACCCACCATCACGCATGGAGGAGCATCACCGAGAGCATCATCGGGACCTCCTGCAACCACCCCGGGGTTCTTCAGCGTTGCCGGCACAACCCAACCGGGGAGCTGAAGCCGGGAGGTTTTTTATGCAGCGAGGTTAAAAGGGTAGAGAAGGGCTGAGCCAGCTCTTACAGGGTTGGTTTTTTTTTTTTCCTCTTGCAAGTTAAAACCAAGATAATGACACTGGGTGGGGACCAATTTGAAGGGCTGAGCAGCCAAACCAAAATTAGTCTCCCGGCCAAGAGCTTCCTAGGCCTCACAGTTTGGGGAAGGAAGCTGAGAAAAGGCATGAAAAAAAAAAAAAAAAAAGATTCCTTGGGAAGCTCGAGCGTCGCGCTCAAGCAAAGGTGACCCTGCTAGTCAAATATTTTTCGACATAATAAAAATAAAATCAAGTACTGGAGCAGCCTCCCTCGGAAAAGCGGGGCCCATGGAATGTTTTTTTTTCTCTCCTTTTCTCTCCTTTTCTTTCTCCTCCTCCCCCAGCACTTTCTTTGCTTTCACTAATAACTATGTTTTCTTGTATTTTTTTTCTTGGCTCTTTCCTCATAAAAGACTGATGTAATTTCCTGTCTTGTCCCAATGTTTCCTGTTAATTAACAGGGTGAAAGTTATCATCACGTATTTAAATGGCTACCCGAAAGAGGGGAGGGGAAAAAAAACAGAAGGGAAAAATAAAAAAGAAAATAAAAAAAGAAAGGGGAGAGAAGGGCTGGCTGTTAGCAAACACCACATCACATCCCCAGTAGCACAAACCCCCCTGGAAAAAGGACCCGACGACTCGAGCCCATTGACAAAGACCCCCCCCAAGGGTGGCTCCTGCGGCAGGTCCGTGCACAGGGGATGTGAGCCCCAACCCTTCCCTGGAAGGGGATGGAAAATCCCTGCAATGCTTGCCCAGAAAAGCTCTTTTCTCAAAAAGAAGAAAAAAAGAAAAAGAAGAAAAAAAGAAAAAGAAAAAGAAAAAAAGAAAAGGAGTAAATAAATAAATAAAACAAAATAAACTGCAGAGAAAGAGGCAGCCGGCAACACCCAAGATGCTGCTTTTCTTGAAAGAAGAAGTTAAAAAATTTAAAAAAAAAAAAACCAAAAAAAACCAAAAAAAAAAAACCAAGGGGCTAATCCAAAGCCAGCGGGCGGAAATCCTGCGAGACGCCGCGCTCCTTCCCTTCCCCGACCTCAGCCCCGTGCAGGATGAGGCCGCTCGCTTCTCCGTGCCCTCCCGTTCCTCAACAGCAGCCGTGACGCAGCCGGTACCCCGGCCGGCACCGGAGCCAAGCCGGCGGGGCTTCGGCACGCCGAGGCCGGCGCGGGGACGGGGGGGGGGGTGAAAACAAAGCGATTTAGGCAAAAAAGCGAGGGTGGTTAGAACAGAGACCGTGCCTCAGCGGTTAATAATATCTCCGTGCTGAAAATAAACTGGAAAGGAAGCTCCTTTGTGACGGTAGGCAGGCGGCCAGCCTGCGGCGTGGGTCATTCAAGCCGGCCGGGGACGGCGGTGGGGCTGGCACCCACCCCCCCGCCCAGTCCATCACCCTCCTCGAGCACCCAGTTAAGGCTGGGGGAGGCGGGGGGGGATGCTCCATACACCCCGGTTTTCCCCCCGTGCCCCTTAAAATGGGGATGCGCCTCGTTCTAACCCAGCGTCGACGTTGACGGTCTTGGCCGCCGCCGTTAGAAATAGGCATCCAACCAGCCCCCACCCCCCCATGCCGGCGGCGGGGAAACGCATGTGGTTAATGTTACTGGTTCCTCCAGTGTAAGCGATACCCGCTGGCAGACAGCGGGGATGGAAACGATGCGGCCCCGCATCCCTGCCAGCCCCGGGGCTGCTCCTCTACGAGTGTTTTCGTCCCATCGAAGGTTTAAATGTCCCCAACGATCAAGTTGCCGGCGCGCTCATCGGGACGTCTTCTGCGAGGAGCGGCGCACGGTTTCGGTTGACGCCTGATTTCCCAAATTCGCCTTTTCGCTGCCCTCGTGCCTCCCTAAAAAGCGCAAGGTTGCGGGATAATAAAAATCCCGAGCGGTCCCCGCCGTGGTCCCCGCCACGAAGGACTCGCTGGTGGTGGGGTCTTCTTCTGCGTTTTATCGTCAACTGCTCTCAAGGCGCCGTTTGGTTGGGAAAAAGCCGTTGGCGGCTGGCAAAATGGGTTTGATGGAGCTGTACAGGGATGGATTGGAACACCCGGCCTTTAATGGGGGGAGCGCTTTGCCAGCAGTTTTTTTTTTAAAACCCATCCTCGAAGAGTATCTAGGAAAGGATCAAAAGGCTCTAGAAGACTTAAAATTAATTATTAAATGGGTCCTATTTGCTTGGGGGGGCAATTTTAAGTAGCTAAGAGCCAGGAGGACGATGTCCCCAGCATCCCGGCAGCAGCACGGGGGCTATCCCAACCGTGTCCCTGGTGGGGGGGGTGGTCCCCGCAGGGTGAAATCCTCCTTAAAAAAAAAATTTAAAAAATTAAAAAAAAAAAAAATCCACGGGGCCAAAGGAGCCGGAGCGGGCGGCCAAGCCAAGAGCCCCGGGGTCGGTGCCAAGCGCCGGCTCCCTCCTCCCCGCCGGCCACGGTCAGATGATGTGCGAGGCGAGCCGGGAGGCTCCTAGCCTGGCAGGCAGCCTGTTTTGCTCCAGAGGCTCCAGTGCTGTCATCTTGGCGTTAACCCCTGATAACCTTGTCCTTTCCAGGACGGGACGGTGGTTTTTTAGGGAAGCGGGGTAAGGGGTCATGGATCCAATGAGGCTGGGAAGGAAAGGGTGCGATGCCCTGCGATGCTCAAAGCAAATAAAAAAAAAATATATATATTTATATAAAAAGGACGTATGCTCAAAAATAAACCGAGAAGAAGTGACTTTAAAAAAAAAAAAAAAAATTCCCAAGCAATTGTTTATCCCTGGGACAAATATACAATCCTAGTTCCACAGGAAGATGTCTCAATTTCAGATTATAATAGGATGCCAATTTGTAAATAAAGGCATTTCACAGGAGGTTATAAACTCTGTACGAGAGGGAGGTGGAAGGAGGGGGGAAATGGCAAAACACAGCCAGGACTCTGCCAGAGAAACCGTGTGGGATCCTGGTTACATGGGAAGGGGGGGGAAGCGATGGGGAGCCGCTTCGGGGGGCGAATAGCTCCGGATTTGGACAAGGTGCTTCTTCCCTGGCGAGCAGATACCAGCGGGGATCAGAGGCATAGTGAAACATTCCCAGCCTGCTCATGATTTCGGAATGAAATGTCACTCAGCCAAGCGGTCCCTCAAACCAGACGAGGTCCCACCGCCGGGAGAGGCGGAGCGGGGAGCGACGCTGATGCTTCTCCCACCTCCAGCGGTCCTTTCCCATCTTTCCGGTGCAGAGGAGTCAGAAGGGAGAAACTGAGGCTGCGCTTGCCCCAGAAGAGCCTTGCGGGTCTCCCAGCCTCCAGCCTTGCAGAGCCGTGGTCCAGCACCCACCGAGCATCGTCACTCAACGTCCACTGGCTCCAGGAGACCCTGGGGTCGTTCCAGAGTCGGGGCAAGTCAACAGGATTGGGCTGAAATCTAGGTAAACTCTTGGGTTTGGTATTTTACGAATAACCCCTCTAAATAAAAAAGCAGCGGAGGTGGCAAGAACTCAAGCCAGCTCATCTTGCTTTCCCTTTTTGATGGCCTTGGAGAGCTTCGCTTTGCCAGCAGGTCCAGCACCATCCATCGATCCTGCAGGAGAACCACCTTCTCACCCACCACGGGCACCACAACTTTCCATCAGCCAAGAGCCACCGTCCCATGCCATATACAGGTCAAGAGGAAGACGTCCAGGGCTGGGTGGAGAGCATCCCATGGAGACCCAGCACCAACACCATCAAGCACCATCAGCTCACTTCTACCCTCGGAGCAGAGCTCCTCCATGGGTCGTACGGGAATTCGGCTCCCACCGATCAGATGCCACCGGACCACGGCCCGGTCACCTCCAGGTTCTCCAAGCATGGCTTTGCTTGTTTGAAAGAAGAGTCATAACCAAACGTATCTGCTGAGAACGAGTCAGCTCGAAATACAGGAAAAAACACCGTCTCCTATTTACAGAAATTATTTTTATCTCCCATGGGGTATTTCTGCTCTCTTCTTTAACCACGTCAAGGATAGAAAGGAACTGGACTGGTAATACCCGAGCACAACCATCTTGGTGGGAGACACCACGAGCGAGGAGAACTAACCTACCCACGGAGCAACCACTGATAAAAATAGATATAAGAAAATAAATAAAGGCAAGAATATGGAAGTGAGAGCCAGCGCCTCGGCGGGAGCGAGGGGTGCATCAGCTGGAGAAGGGGATGGCTGGGGACGAGACAGCAGAGGTGGGATGAGAAGACACCAGTGTGGCACGAAGGACTACTCAATATCGCATTCCTGGGCCAGGAAGGAGAACAGAAAAGAGGAGGGAGGGCAAGAGCGGCTCAGATCGGTTATCGCACGGGGAAAAACGCTCCCCGTACATCCCGCCGGCCGTGCCGCTCCCCCTCCCACATCCTCCAGTGCCTCTGGTATCCATCAATGAAACTGCCTTCGGCCTCCAGAAGAGGACTGCGACCCCGGCGGTGGCCAGACCTGAGACTCCTCCTCATCAGAGGATCCTCACGGAGAGCTGCAAGGGCGCTCGCTTCGTTCCCCTTTTTAATGCTCCTCTTGCCATCGTCCTCTCGATCCCCCCCATGCAGTTTCCCTGCCAGAGCAGCAGTGAACCCCAGGCTGGCCCCATTCCCAAATTCTTGGTGCTGAGAGCGAGCCGCCTCACTAAATCCTACCCTTCCAGCTTCGAGACGTTACAGCAGGTCTACCGACTTGGAACACCGCTACCATACCAGCATCCACCGCCCATCGCTGGTGGCCAAAGCCCAACCTGCCCACGGTGCTACAGGAACCCACCACCACCATCCACCCATGGTATCTTCCACAGCCTCCTGCTCCAAATCTACTAAAATTGGGTTTGTTTGGTTTTTTTTTTCTTTTCTTAAAGCCGTCCTTTCATCAAGGAATGGCAAGTCCAGTGCGTACAGCCCTGGTCTGGAGGGGATGAGGGATGCTGGATTCTCCACCCGGCATCACCGATCCCTGGCTGCCCAAACTTATAGATAAGACCAAGCCAAAGCGCTCCCCACGTACCCTGCCAATAACTCATTAAAGCCCTCTTCAAATACACCCTTCTGCTAACTAAAATATGCAGAGGGGGTAGAGAAAAGAAGAAAGTGAGCTTTGGAGGATTGCTGCAAAGTGCGTTTATTTTCCTTTCTCCGCTGGGTCTCTCCAGTTGGGAATTTTCAGCGCTGCACTTCTGCGCGCGGAAGGGAGATGCCAGTAAATCAGAGCAAATTCAAAACAAATGCTCTTTCATGTGGAGGCATTCGGCTTTGTTTCAGGGCTTGGGTAGCTAACCGTATCCCTTCATGAGTCAACTCTCCTATCAGCTCCTCATTAAACTAAATGGCTACAATTACATTTGGGGAGGAAAAAAGAGCGGTTAATGATCGTAAAAGGTTCTGTTTCCAGCCTTTGAGGGGGGGAACCTTTGATAAGGAAGACCAAAAAACAAAAAAAAACCAACCCCAATCCAATGAAATAATAAAAATATAATAAGCAAAAAAAAAAAAAAAAAAAAAAAGCGTTTTCAGGGGGGAACGTGCTTTCTTTTTGGGAGGAGGGTCTAATAAGGAGCTGGGGCTCCCCTTCCCGCGGCCCTTCGGGAGGCACCGGGAACGAGCCGTGTTATTTCCTGCAGCCCAAGCCCCCACCTCCCGCCTTCCCTTCGGGAGCAGAGCAGCCAGACGAGATGTTATCAATAGGCTGAACCTTACAGAAAGCCCCCTTTTAAAAGCGAGTACTTCCTCTGCTTATTTCATGTGGTATCCTGTGGAACTGAACTCTCTCCTCCCCTCTGCAATGGGTGTATTTCAGGAGGAAAAAGGAAAAAAAAAAAAAAAAAAACCCAAAAAAACCAGCGACAAGTTTCTCTGTTCCCGCTCCCCCTCCGTTTGATTAATTCTCATTAGGGCCTTTGAACAAACAATATGCTCCCCTCTCAAATAACAGACAGGGTATATATTACACCCAAAGAAAAACAAACAAGGCTCACTTAAAGACATCCACACCAAACGCAATTCCTGGAGAGAGGCAGGGGCAGATGCACACGCGCGTGCGGCCGCCGCCGACCTATTTCTGAAATTCCAGTTTCAGGGCGATGAATAAATCATAAATCAGGGAGACATCCCCACAAAGGGAAGCACCTTCAAACATCAGCGAGTACATGCAGGTACATGGTTTCAGACACGTTAATCCCGGTTGAGACAGAGCCCAGCCACAGCGTCGGCCGGGCCGGGGTGGGAGATGAGGTGTTGGGAGACATCACACCTTGGAAAAGGTGTTGGGAGTTGGACTAGATGACCATGCAAGGTCCCTTCCAAGCCAAAACACTCTTAAGATTCTGTGAAAAGCCCAAAAAGGGCAGGGGAACCACACTCCGAACCCTCATCCCGTAACGGCACCTGGAGGCTGAAGGAGATGGCGAACGGGAAAACGAGGGAAAAATCACAGAAACTCTCAAGTTGGAAGGGACCCACAGGAATCATCGAGTCCAACTCCCGCTGCAAAAAACAGGGTCACCTTTCCTCCCCGGGCACCACGGGCCTCACACGTGAGATGTGGGATGAGGGTTACCCTGCCAGGAGCAAAGCCCAAGCCCGGCTCTTGTCCCAGACACAAGAGGTGCCACCACCACCACCAAGTCAAGGCGAGCTTGACGCCGAATCCATCTGCAAGGCACGAGCGCACCTGCTCCGATAATCCATGCATCCGAACGAACGGGTGGCCGACATCCCTTAGCCTTCCCCAACACGCCTCTTCCTGCCTCGCTCCGAAAATTAATGGAGCGTTAAGGCTGGAATTCAAAGGAAATACGGGCTTTCGGGGATGGAGAACCTCGCCTGGGATTTCAACACATCCTCTGCACGAGAGGCAGGCGGCTGCTACCGAAACGAAACCTAACTCCCCCTTCGAGCATGCCTTTCTCAACGACGCGCATCCCCAAAACTCCCCGGCAACACTTCGCCTTCCGTCAGGACCCTCGGTCAACGCAACCCGCGGCCAAAATCAAGGGCAACAAGAGATGTCTTACCTGAAAGCCCCCCAGGGGCTAGACAATTAGTTCCCCCTGTTTCAGTGGAGGAAGGCACAGAGTCTGGACAATCTGCTGGAGCAGGGGAAAAGAACAAAAAAAAAACAAAAATCAAAAAAAAAAAATCAGTATATAGGCGGTTCTTCGCAGGCTCCCAGCATCGCCGCGAGCAGAACACACATTCCAAAGGGTTTAGCAGGAAGCGATTACTAATTGTCCGCGCAGAGACGGTAGTTCATCAAGAAGCATCCACCCTAACTCGTCGCCTCAATCAAGGCTGCGCGCTGCGCTTCATCACCAGCCAACGCTGATTATAGACCGGCAAAAATTACAGACTGGCTGCCACCTCTCCGGCCAAGTCACCGGGTAACGAGATCAAGGTTGTCGTCGTTCTGATGTAAGCGAGCTCCCAAAAATGCTTAAATCGTGGCTTTACGCACCCGATTTAGTCAACACCTGTAACTCACCAAAATGGGAACCGAAAGGGAAATGTCTCATCGCCGCCCTTTTGCGGCAAACGGTCTACGTTTGCGTTCCCCCGCTCAATTTTTGTCACCGCCAGCTGCTGGCAGATCTTACACCCTGCTGTCACCTCCTGGGACAGGTGGGCAACTGGATCTACCCCTCCACGCACCCCCAAAGGGCAAGGGCAGGGTAAGATGGGCCACCCCACCAGAGGTTTCTCCTCATGCCATGGAGGTGTTCGAGCTCAAGGTTTGGACCTTTCCATCCCAAGCCCGCTCCTCCAGGCAACAACAGCCACAAGCCAACACCAATCCCCGCTGGTCCTACGGGCAAACTCCAGCTTTTCGGTCACTACCACGGGGGAGACAAGGTCAAGGACAAGCCTGAGAAGATCCGTGAAGTTCACGGAACCTTCTGGTCCTCAGCAGGTTCTCGAGGACTTTGGGTTTCATCAGATTTGGGCTCCCTGATGACATCACTTTGCTCACAGCTGTATCTCAAAGCAAGGGCCACCACCAGGAGAGCCGAGATTATTTTCTCCCTACTGATTAAAGTCATTTTTCCAGATTTCATCCCTGAAATCCCAGCGAAAAAGAAATTCCTGCCCGCATAACCTCATTTTATCAGAGTAAAGTAGAAGCCCTAACAGGAATATACAGTTTAACAGGATATACTTAATCAAACCGAAAACAATAGGGGAGACAGGAAATGGACTTACTTGTGAAATACTGTATACGATACACTCTCTAAATGCCTTGTAGTGCTTTCTATGCTTCAAAGACGTATGTTTTTTTTCTTTTTTAACCCTTTCTAACCCAGACAGAAGATTCCCCATCCCCTTTCCCTGAGCTGGCTTCAACTGCTTGGGCTACTACAGATGCTTTCTGAACGCAGGCTGGACCACTCTGCCCTGCGCTGGGCTCCGTCTGCCCCCAGTTACAGCTCCCTGATGGGAGTCCCTCCAGGATAAAGGACGTCATTTGCCTTTTCCACGTTCTCTTGCTCTAGGGATCGTAGACGACCAGGTCTTCCGTTAGCACATCGGACAGGATGGCGGGAGAGAATCCTACCCCAATATAAAATGCATAACCCTAGCAACGGGGCGATGCGCTTTCATGACTTCTTTACAGCCGCCAGCTCCCTCCCCGCGTCCCATCATCCAACAGCCAGTGCCCTTCATCGATTAATTACCCTCTGAAGATTCTTTATAGAGGACACAGAGCTGATGCACCTTCACTCTAGACCAAGCATGGTGGTCAGGTGCGGGCTAAGCCCAAAAGCAGGACCCTCCTGGGCTCTCTGCCCTACACGTGGCTGGTTTCATCCTCGCTCTCTTCCCATCACCCACAGATCTGCCAAGGGCTCGTGCTAGTAGTGGGTCCTTGGGCTTGTTTTATTTTCAGCACAAGAGAGGTCGCAGGATCAGAGGTAGGATCAAGCCAACCACCTGGGAATTTCCTCCCCAAACTGCCTTCCCGCAATATAAAACCATCACAGAGACATACAATTATTCCTGGTGGTCACCAGCCCAACCTTGCGAGGGGCCAAATAGTTCCTGGAAGCTGCCAAACCTCCAACTCGCCCAAAACCCAATGCTACAGGAGGGCACTGGGTTCTGCAGCGACATCTCCGTGGCTCATCCAGCACCACCATGACCAACCACCCAGGAGCACGACGGACACAGCAACTTGCAGCCCCTTGTCCCGCTTCACAACGGGTCAAAAGATCCCCTTGAATTATTTGGGGGCACCGCTATCCATCTCGCTTCCAGCACAGCCCCAGGCAGCAGCTCCCGCAGGGATACTGGGAACACCGAGCACCCACAAGCCTCCAGCACTGCAGAGCCAGCCTGGCCCCATGCAAGCCACCGCCATCCATCCCTGCAACCGGCCCCTCTAAGAAGAGGAG
This sequence comes from Aviceda cuculoides, assembly GCA_035590195.1. NCBI lineage: Eukaryota > Metazoa > Chordata > Aves > Accipitriformes > Accipitridae > Aviceda > Aviceda cuculoides. The sequence goes on from JAVJGG010000074.1 coordinate 79,799,177, forward strand.
AAGTCCTCTCCTTGACGAACCAGCGAGCCAGGCTGGACCTACAGCCTTCCCGCAGATAAACTGGCTGCCAAGGGCAGATCTTCCCACTCTACGACAAGCGCACAAGCACCACATCCATCCTAGCAGCACCTAGACCGATGTGACCATCTCGGTGCCCGCGGCGCAACCCCAGCTCCCTGCCCATCCCTGCTTTCCTCCAGCCAGCGACACAGCCTCTCCCAACATCCACCACCTCCAAAAAAAAAATATGTGATCTCCATCACAATGGTTTTAACCAAAAAGAGGGCAGATTCAGACTAGATAGAAGGAAGAAATGTTTTATGATGAGGGTGGTGAGAGACTGGCAGAGATTGCCCAGAGAGGTGGTGGATGCCCCATCCCTCGGAACATTCCAGGTCAGGTCGGACGGGGCTCTGAGCAACCTGATCTAGTGGAAGATGTCCCTGCCCATGGCAGGGGGGTTGGACGAGGTGACCTTCAAAGGTCCCTTCCCACCCAAACCATTCCGTGATTCTATGAATAACAGCTGCTCCCAGCTGGGCAGTGGCACCATTTCCCCCCACGCTGCAGCAGACCTCCTGGGGATGCAAGTGGGGTTTTTTTTGGGTGCCGAGCAGCGAACCCCGAATCAAACCTCGCCGAGCTGCAGCGCATCACTCGCCTGTGCCTTACCCTGATGTCCCACCTGGACCACGCAGCTCCCTGGGCATCCCCTGGGAGCGAGCCGGGTGCCACCAAGGGTGCCTCACCCACGCTGCGGTGGGTGTCGAGGAGAAGGGCGAGGAATTGCCCTCTGGAGGGATTCGTCTCCTCTTGGGGACCCTGAAGAGATCCTCGGTGACATTAGACCAGAAGTCTAACTTTCCTCTGGCCAAATTTAGGTAAGGTGAACACCATCTTATAAATGGCCGGGCCGGGTAAGTACCAATGGTGACGTTAATTATTTCAATGTCAAGTGGTCGGTGAGTTAATTGAGTTTTTCCTATCCAGTCTAGAGAACAGAGATGAAGTGCCTTGGAAGATGCTGGAACAGAAATACACACTGCCCTCAGGGGTGCATATAATGGCATGGGATTACTGTACGTTACAACATTCCTTTAAAACCATGTCATCTAATGACAGACTTTCTTCTCGTTGTCTGGGGGGAGGGAGAAAGAAATTAGCTTTGTTATACGATTCCCTCCCTCTTAGCTATTTCTCATTGTAGTTTTCGGATAGATGCACGCCATAGAATGCGTGTTAACTGCAAATAAAAAAATATGTTCTGCTTTGTAGTACCTGCCTTTTGAGAGTCTTGGGGGAGTAACTGCCTCTCTGGACTGCAAGCAGTTCGTCAGCCTTGGAGTCATAACTCGGCGAGGAACCTGTTAGTAAGCAAGGTTACAGCCTGGTAAACTGAGGCAGGGGCTTGGCCCTATTAAAAAAGGGTCTCGTGGACCAGGGATTAAACCAGCAATTCTGTAGAATGTATGAAAATCTCTATGAATGTATGAAAATCTATATTAATATTATGTTATTTAATACAGAATGAAATACTTTAAAAATGAATTTTTTTTTTTTTTTTTTTTTTTCTATTTACCTGCTTCCCCCACACCGGGGCAGTCAATATTCCCTCTTAAACACCGTGACAATTCCACCCGAGCAGTGCAGCAGCATCCCCCAGTCCCACCAGCGCCAGCAGGGCCGCACCAGTGAGCGATGGCACAGACAGACAGACAACAGACAGACCCCGCAGCGGGGCCGGGGAGGTGGCGGTGGTTCTCCCCAGTTCTCCCCACCCGAGATGGGACCCGACGGGCAGGCGGTCACTGGTTCAAGCTGCATCCAGACTGGCAGGGGTCATGCGTGGGGCTGAGCAAGGCGAGCACCATCGGTGGCGAATTTATTATAAGTTAAATAAATAATAACTAATTTTGTTATTTAGCTTACCAAATATTTCATGTTGGTGCAACCAAAAGATGCTCTGAAAGCGTGGAGCGGCTTGCACCTTTTATCCCGGGGTTGCATCCCAACTGGTGCTGTGCGAGAGCCTTCTGGGGTGCTGTCAGCAAAATTTTGTACGCGGGGAGGTAGCGCTTAAAATAGTTCAGACGTATAGAAAGCACATCCCTGCTTCTGAGACTCCGAGCAGCCTTGTGTTCACGGTAAGTCAAAGCAATTAAGAGGGCTTTCTGGCTTTACTTAATCTAATTTACCACATTTTTCTGTAATGAATATGCTGCAAAATAGTTTAACTAGTCCAAACGAAACGAACCTTCAAATCGATGCCAATTTACCGTACCTGCTCTTCTGCAGACTGATGCGCTCGCCAGCGCGAGACGGAGGACGACGATGCGCTTAGACTCACCCCAAGACTCGCCAGAGGTATCGGGACAACATGTCGTGATATTTCTAGCCTGAACCGAGAAGCCGAGGTCTCGCCGGCCCGCCTTTCTCTCTCCGTTCAAATTGTGCGTGGAATTTACGGATTCAGTTATCGGAGCGGAACGTGAAAAGCTGGAGTTCGCGTAAATGGCCGGCTGTACGGTTGCTTGCCGTGTATATGGGTCAAACCTGTAACCAGGCTGATGTAACTGGTCCTATCAATTAAGGCCATGTTGGAATTAATGCTCCAACCTAACGAAACCCTCTCCCTAAGCAGGACCTTGCATGGGGCCAAGTGCTGGTGGGGAAGCCCTAAGAGCCCTAAATTCCCATCGACACCCTTTGGAAGTGAGGCTACTCCCTGTGGGAATCCCTACAGGTCTTGAGAAACCGGAGCTGCGGACTTCCCAGCACATCACCCTAAACAAAGGGAATAAGAGTAGTAATAAAAATACTACTTAGCAGGTAAGGACAATAGCTGTTGGGGCTGTGAATGGGATGGTTCTTGCGGAACCGCTCTTTGCCGGTGATCTGCAGCTGGGATTTCTGAAGGCCTTCGGGAGGTGGGAGTTGTCTCACTTTTGCTTTAAACACAGTGTTAATTACGTTTTTTAACAATGGCTACAAACTTGTCCTTTAATTCTTTGTAAAGTGCTCTTCCCTGTCTCTATGATTTTGGGGGAGGGGGGTGAGTTGTTGGAAGGTGTTGGGGGGGTGGGATTACAGTTAAATCAATCACTCGGGCCATCAAAGGAGGGACTAAA
>JAVJGG010000074.1:79818344-79833447 GCA_035590195.1 Aviceda cuculoides
CTCCAGGCTGAACAACCCCAACTCTCTCAGCCTGTCCTCATAGCAGAGGTGCTCCAGCCCTCTGATCATCTTCATGGCCTTCCTTTGGACTTGCTCTAACAGGTCCATGTCTCCCCTGTGCCGAGGACCCCAGAGCTGGACGCGGTACCGCAGGTGGGCTCTTACCAGAGCGGAGCAGAATCCCCTCCCTCCATCTACTGGTCACAGTCCAGGCTGTGCCGAGCCCGTGTGCCTGGCCACAGCTGCTGCAGGCAGTCAGAAAGCAGCTGTTTCCCTAAAAAAAAAAAGTGATGGCACGGCCCCGTTTGATGGAAAGCACGCAATGATATGGCGTTTCGCCACGTAATCCTGCTGAGCTCGGAGCCACCGAGGGCTGGAGAAGTTGGGACGCCTTCTTGCAAAAGTCCATGCCCTACTGCTGTCTCCCTCCGCGTGGCTGCACGTCCCAGGAATCCCGACTCCTGCCTTCCCTGCCAACTTATTTTCACGCAACGGCAGCGATATCGCAGAAGGTCTGCATTTTTCTTCCTTCCTGGTCCAAGAGTTTTATCAGTAGGAATAGCGGGGGGGCCGTGAGCGCGTGGAGGTTGAAGGGACTGAGCTGGGGAGGGCAAGAAGAACAACGGTAGAAATACAACGCCAGTCAACACTCAACCCCCCCGATGCTCCAAGCGCATCCGTTCGCTTGCTGATGGCAGGGACCCGTTCCCTTCTCTCTCCAGATTTGGGTGCCCTGGTTTCCTGCCTGGCAGCGGTTCTCTGCGCCCCACTCTCTCTTGCACATCTGCCCGTTCCCTCCATACCACCACCTCCGTTCTTTGTCCGGGAGATAAATTTTTTGGTCGAACTCAGCGTGGCGTTAGGCTGGCAGGCGTCAATGGGAGTCACCAGTCACTCGTCTGGTCCGCAGACGATGACGGAGGCATTCGGAGCCATTCTTGCTTCCCCTTCCTGATTTCTGCTTCCCTCTTCCCACAGTTAATTGAGTTTTGCTCACGGAGAGCTGAGCTGCCCAAACCAACCCATCCTTAATATTTAAATTACTGCACTACAGGCAGCAAACGGCTCCGCATGGTGCTGAGAAATGTCCAACTCTCGGCCCACAGCCCAGCCTGGTGTTGCAGGAGCAGAGATGAGGGTGAATACTGCGTCCCGGTGACACGGAGGGAGGATTGGAGCGGGCAGAGCAGAATAACTTGCGTCGGCCAGAACACCCAGTGCTTTGGGCTCAGTGCTACAGGGTCATTAATAAACACACACACACACACACACACACATATATATATATATATATAGGGTATAGAAGGATCATACAGCTGTGTTATAACCTTCCATCGTATTGCACAAACTCATAATGTATTATATGAAATAGTCCCTCAACAGCCTCCTTGGGAAATAAATAATGTTGCATACTAGAATGAAAACATTCAATGAAAAGGTCATTTTTATGAATGAAGCTTTGGAAATAGAAGAGTACTTTTCCATCTTGAGTATGGTGCATTGAAGAAAGCGCACATATGACTATAAAAGTAGAAATAAATTCCTTTGCTGTGTACTTGGTAACAGTGTAGGCTCACATTTGCACTTACAGACATGCATATGTGAGGTGTCCCTTCTTTGTAATTCCCCAACATCTCTTCTTGAGCCAGCATTTGTAAAATGATATTTCTATATTTACTTAAGCATCTATTTAAAGAGGAATCCCTCATAATTACTCACTACACAGATAGATGACACTGTTTGGCTGTGTTTATTTAGTTTCTATTAGTGATTGGCAAAAAGTCTACTGTGGCTTCAAAGCAGATATAGATGAATGACCTGCTGATCATAAAATAAAGTATGATGATCTTTTCTAGGCCTTGGGGGAAATGGCATGTAGAGGGGACACATATCACTATCTCCTCCTGTCACTTTGTGATATAATAATAAATCCAGTCATTCTGATAGGGGTGGCTCAAGAGAAGACATCCATAACATGACGGCAGTCTATGGTATTGAGTGATGAGAGGAGCGCAAGGGAAGCTTTTAGCTTCAAAATGCAAGTTCATTTGTCACTGGAGGTGACACATCTGTCTGCGAGTCCCCTGTTAGCTATGATGGATAAAATATTAGCTACCAGAATATCAATCTTCAATTGCTGGCTTGCTGTTACCTGCTGGTACACGGTTCATCCTCTGTGAACGCAAGCATAGGCCATCCTTTGCTCAGCTTCACTCATCCAGAGCTTGTTCCTGGAGTGATGTGGACGGCGCAGAGAGAAGAACATCTGGACTGGGATCAAAGGACATGTAAAAACATGCTGGTTGTTGTCATGTCTTTCATTGCCCTCAGCATCTCCACTTACGGAGCCCTCACAGAGTGCCTCTTCCCCTGGTTCCTCTCCCTGCCTGCTCTGCCCTTTTTCTGGCTCGGTCGTTGGTGCAAACACCAGTCAGGTGTGGCTCCAGGTGAATCCTCCTGAATTCAGGCCTTTTCAGCAGATTTAGCCCTCCAGGTGAGGATAGGTAGGGCAGGAACTGGGTTTGCTGATGCTTAGCGGAATTGGCAGCAGAATTGTACCATTGCAACCAGATACCCCTTGCTCAGGAAACAAGGACTTTAAAACTCTTCCTCGTGTGTAGCTTAAACTGATCTTCCAAATGACATGAGCTAGAAGAACAGGAGGACCTACCTGTCTGTGTTGATAATCAAAGTTTACACTCCTGCGAGGATATTTCTGCTGATACACATTAGCCCGGCCAAGAAAACCTCAAGCTTTATCAACAGGCCACTTCCTTTTAATTTCCAAGGTGTTGGTTCATGGCCCTCTGTTGACTTGCCCAGCCACTTGGATGCTAAGCCATTTATGGAGCAGGAATTGCTACCTCTTGAGAATGAAGAAATCCTCCAGGATTGTGAGGGTGCCAAAACTGACAGATAATAAATAACACCAGTTATGGTTTTCTTGTGAATTTTCAAAATATCATGGGTGAGAGGACGATAACACAGAAGCAGAGGACTGAGTTACGTAGTTCTCGTGCCGTAGCCTCGTGCTCTGTGGAGTGCCGGACAAGCCTAGAACGCATGGTCAAAGCGAGAGCCCAATGGGATTATTTCAAATGAGATGCCAAAATAACCTGAAGCACTTTTAATACGCCTGGAAACAAAGCTTGTTCCAACGGGAGGTAGAGCATCCTCAATTCCTACTGATATCAGGGAGAGCTTGCAAGTATTTACAACTTCTGTTGGGGGGGACATCGCCTTTAAAGATAGAGCCGTCCCTGCCTGCACCGTTGGGTTTGGTCTGTGTCACGCCATGAGGAGAGCGTGGCGGCACGGACCTCGTTTTCCTGACGTCGACCTCACTGGCAGGTGGGTAACCATGGGCCAGCCATAAATGAAACAACAAAGGTGGTAGGTCCTAGGAAGAAGGAGGGGAGAGACATGTCTACAGCCCAATTCCAGTCCCAACGCTCACCGCACCCGTAGGACTTGGACTTACGGGCTTTAATAAAACAGTAACCCATCAAAAATCTTTTCAGGTAACCGCCTGGTGGTATGTGGTTGTAGGACAGGCACAACGAATGAAGCCTTTCCGAGCTCTCTTCAACTGGCACGCTGTGGGCGAGCTGGTCTCCTCTTCTGGACAAAGTGACCCCAGGAGTTTCTTGGCTCCAGAATCCCAGTCTAGACTGTAGGGTTTTTTCCTTTTAAATTGGGAAATAGGCTCCTGTATCATGCTGGCACCTTTGTTAATTTTACCCCAGATCTGTGGTTTTGTTCCTCTGAAGTGTTGTATGCTATTTCCAGATTTCTATATATATATACACACACACACATACACATATTTTTTTTATATATATATATATATATACTACTGCTGTCAATCATAATATCTGCTATCCTTTCACTGTACTCATTAACACAACACCTTGTAGACCCTGGCTTTGCTGAAGGCAATTCATCTCCAGTTTGAACTTACTGACTTTAAACAGTTAGATGTTGGATGAATTTCGTCATTTATCCTTGCCTTTTGATAATGCTGCTGTCTGAAGGTTATCAGTTACAGCGATTTCATAATCCTTTTGGGTCTCTCTCATATCTTCAAAAGGCAGGAAATAGTTTTTTTACCTATTCAAGAGCCATTCGTCTGCAGGTAAAGAATTTAACAGCTTGTGGGAGTGCTACTTACTGCCAGCAATAATGTACTGATCTTTCTTGGCACTGAAAAAATGCTTCTTAGAAGTCACATTGTGAAAGGCAAAAATTGAGATATTTTCTTTCACGTGTCTACTAGGAACACTTAATACAGGAAAACAAGTACCTAGCATTGAGAGGGGGCCTGTCTGCGTTGATTTCTGTGGCAGAATTTAATTGTTCAGGGTTTGGGGTTTTTTTTTTTAAGATTTGGAATAGAAAAGGAACAGCTTGCTCGAGGATTTTCCAACTTAGATGTTTGTGGTAAAAAAAACCTGTTTAAAGTTAACTTTTTTTTTTTTTTTTTTTAGGACAGAAGGATTTAAGAGCAAAAACCAAATTGCATAGATTGTTGTATGACATACGTATCCAGATGGTTAGGCTGGCTTATCTTTATTCCAGGATTTGTATGTACTGAGCCCCAGTACATGATTTTGACATGTATCTCGCTATTTTTGCATTCAGATTTACCTAACAAACTCTTCCTTGTGTAAGCACTGACAGCTATTTCTCTCGTGCTTCAGGAGCAGTAGTGTTTTATCTCAAGGCCACGGTGCTGCCTCACATGCGGTATTGCCATCCCAGGCAGGCAAAAATAGGCAGAAGCACGGGGTCAAAAGTAGTTTAAGAGAACTGATAGCTGCATTTGATCCGATTTGCCCAAAATAACAGGTTGCTGTTGATAGGATTGGTCCAAAAGAACGAATATAGCAACATATCTGGCCCTACCTTGCCTGAGATGGTTGTGCCTTTGGGCACCAGCAACAAAATGTTTATTGGGGCACTTCAGTGATGTTTCCAAGGTGGTTTGGATCATCTTGCTTGAACCTAGAATTGTGTTAATGGCTAAATTCAGTCCATCCTGGGGAAAAAAAAAAAAAATTAAAATAACAAGATCAGTGTTATGAAGGGTAACTTTAGTCACATTATTATTTCACACACACTTGCAAAATATTCAAATGAAACCGGAACCATCATCTTCACTGAGCAGAAACATTACACAAGGACGCTCGAGTAAGTTTCTTATCTGACTTTTGGTCTCCCATTGTAGAAGGTTTTGGGTTCTGGAGTTGATTTTGTCTGGCAAATGCCTACTTAATGTCCTGTCTTTCCACACAACGGAAAAAACAAATAAATACCTCCTGTAGGTCAGAAACCTTTTTATGGCTAAGGATGACTACTTGCCAGCCATGGAAGATGGACTTTCTCTCAAGAGGAGATACGCGGAGGCGGGAGCATACTGGGAGGGGGGCTTTTATCCCAGAGTTGGCTTATACAGAGCTTCCCAGCACACTCTCCGTGAAGGAAAAGGGCTGCTGAAGCCCCGTTTGCTGTGGGTAACCCTCTCCTGGAGCTGTGCGACAGAATTAGCTGATTTCATTAACTTCTTTCCAAGCCTCATTTTTCATTTAGTTTCCTAAGAGGAAATAAGACTCCAATTATTTTGGTCCGACGCTCTCATCGGCATGAAAATTACGATGTGAAAATATTTACTAATGATTTTCTTCTAATTAAAACCAATAAAAAAAGAAACTACATTTTTTTTTGTTTGGTTTGGGACAGACGCAGCCTGGATCTGCTTCCACTTGCCGATGCATCCCAACTCCTGTCAATAGTTTGGACGTGATGCCAGAAGAGAGCCTATAGCCAGAAGAGAGCCTATAGCAGGCAAATTGCAGCAATGTACTTACTGGCACAGCTTTTTCTAACATTTATCCACCACCGGTTGGTTTATACGTTGAAGCTTGGGGATTATCTGTGCATATAAATGTTTATTTTAGCAAGTATAGCTAGGTGATATTTTTAGTAGTAATAGCAGTTAGTAGTAGTTTCATGTGAAAGTCTGTAGTTCATCAGCCTTGGCTGCCATGTATCTTATCTAGGAAATGTAAGCGTCTGCCGGGGGATATTGTGTACAATGCCGCCTTCATTGCACGGCACTTAATCTACACACGATTTATTTATTTTAGCAGATAGAGGAAGCAAATAACCTCTGCGCGTCTCACTTCAAGTAACTGCATTAATGCTGTGCGATACAGTATCGCTCTGTTTAGGATGCTTTTTATCCTTCTTAAAAAAAAAAGCAACTACAAAACACAAAAGCAAAAATCCACAGCCCCAGGCAATGCAAAATGAGGCTATCTAGCCTGGCTTATCCAAGTACCAGGCATGGTGGAGGGCAGTAGAAAAGCTCTTCAGCAAGCAAAAAAAAAAATGCCAAAGTCCTTACTAAAACATCTTCTTCCTAACCTCTAGCGCTGCTTGCTTTATACAGTGAGACTGGAGAGACATTCCCCACTTAAGTGTTTATTTTTGCTGGTAAAATTAGCTGATTTTTTTACTAGTAATAGTGCTTAGTAATGGTTTCCTTTAAAAAAATTGGTTTAAGCTGTGCAGATCTTCTTGGCTTTGTGTGCGTACAATGCCTTGAACTGGTAGGACCCTGATGTACTGAGGCAGTGCTGCTAATTAATTCTTGGCTGCAGAGGTCCTGATAAGAGTAAACAAAGAGTGAAATTAGCTCAGGAGAAGACACAGGAATTCGCAGGCAAACCCACATCCTTCCATGATATCACTGGGAATCCACCCATACTCCACCCATACAGTCGGCTGAGCCCTGGCTGAAGGCAAAAGAGCTGATTTTTTGGGGAGGGTGAGCTGTAGATCCTAGAGACTCAGTGTAATTTACAGCCTGTAAGGCTTTCATTCCCATACAATTAGCTTGGATCGCAAGATAATTTACATTTACTCCCACGTGGAGAAGCCAAAAGCCTGAGCCCCCACACCCGGCCCGGCCGTCATCCCACCACTGGGCAAAGCCCCTTCGAGCGCTTGATGGCGTGAGATGGCGGCACCAGACCTTGGTGCTGTGCTCTCTCCCAGAGTCTGCGCTATCGAAAAGCTCTTTCTGCGCTTGGGGGAGGATTTCAATAGCAGGCGGGGGGGTGCTGTCAAACCCCGGCTGATATAGTCATTCTGGCTTGGGCAGAGCAGAGGCGGCGGCCTGAAGGATGCTGGAAACGGGGCTGGCTCCCCCAAATCCAGACCTGGTAGCGTGCCTAATGCTTCCCCAGGAGCGCTGCTCCCAGGAAACCTCAGTGCTAGACTGCTGCCAAAAATACGTTGGTTTTTTTTTTTTTTTTTTTCCTGGGGGAGGACTGCAGCGAGGAGATGTTGAGATCCTCACAGTGCTGGCATATGTTGCCATGACGTTGAAGTAATTGCTGTTACCTTTCTCTCAGTCTTTCAGAATTAAGTGACCAATTTGCCCACGCTCACCCGCAGGAGGAGAGCGATTTGCTGTAATTCAGTAAATAGATGCATTATACCTATGCTTTCACAACAGCGGCGAAGTAAGTATTTTTACTGTTCCTACTGTGGGCTAACGCCTTGCAGTTTGCGTTCGCTAATCGTGGAACTGATGGTAGAAAATAACGAAATGCAATCTCAGAATTTTCCCCAAAGGCCAATAAGAATTATGAAGGTGCGAGTGGTAAAATTACATCTAGACTGGCTACCTCGAAAAACAAACCTGGTTCCCTCTGGATGGCTGCCTTCGTGTTTGAGTTGCAACCCTTTGACTTGGCGGACACCGTTTATGTTCAGATTTACCGTTTTTTTACAACATTCTTGACCACACTCTTGACAGAGCTGCCTAAACACCAAATCGCAGGACCCAGGCTCCGCCTATCACACTTTCTATCTCAGCGAGGGCTGTTACATAAAAAGCTTGTTCTAGATAATCCAAGGTAAAAAGCAATTAACTAAAAAACAGACTGGAACAGGAAAAAACTATAAACTAATAAAGAGGCTGAGCGAGCCCTGGCTTAGCGAGCGCGGGGAAACCTGATCTGGTTTAACGAGCGTCCTGATGTCTGGGCATCCCTTGTTCCAGCAAGGAGTTTGGATGTGACCCGCCGGGTTTGGGTTTAACCCCATCTGCCTTCACGCTCAGAGCTCTTCTCCTCCTACGCCGCTTCCACCAGCTCGTCCTCTCCCTCCTCTCTCTCCAGGTGGGGCAGAGCTTGGCGCGAGGACCCGCTCCAGCCCGCGTCCCTCCTTGGACCCGCTCCAGCCCGCGTCCCTCCTTCCTCCTCCAAAGCCCCCCACGCTCCATCCGCCTCCCCAGCCTCCCCGTCTCGTAGGACGCGCCGGCGGCCGAGCTGGGGTCGTGACGGCCTTTTGGTTTCCATGCGCCGACCTCTTCGTGGTGGGAGTCGGGTCGTGGCACTCCTGCGGGAAACCCCACCAGATCCAAGGTGGTATAGAAGTTGTGAGGCAGTTCCTGCCAGCCACCTTTCTAAGCAGCAAAGCAGATTATCAGTTTGCTGATGGAAGACTTCTGCCCAGTTCCTCCAGTTTGGAAGGGGTCCCATGCAGGATTTGGCAGTTTTTGTCCATCTCCTTCCTTAGGGAGCAGCTGACATATTTCCTCTCTTGGATCACCTCTAGCTTAAAAAAAAAAAAAATCTCTGTGATAATAAAGGGTAAAAGAACTCCTCACCCAGGAACTTTGGCTTTTGCTACGTAACAAATAGCAGCAACACCTCAGACTGCTATAGCACTTTCTAATTTCTTAAAATTTTTTTTGGAGCTCAACATGCATTAAAGGGGAGAGGGGAATACATTGTTTTCCTCCCCATCTTGCAGATAGAGAAACTGAAGTTAAAGAGATTTGACTCGCAGCAAGACCACCCAGCCAGCCTGTGGGGGAGCTGGCAGATGAACAAAGCCCTCCTGATTTATTAGCAAGCATCCATCCTAGGAGATATTGCTCTTTCCTCCAGCGAAGTGGATGGACCTTTAATAGCACAGTTAATTAGTGCTTTGTTTTATTTTTCTTTTAATCAGCCCATATTGCACCCCAAAGACTTTTCATATTTCTCCTTCTAGCACCCATTAGAGGATACTGGAAAACCTCCTTGGCCTTTGACCGCTCCAGACGCCCGACGGACTCCGCGCCGTCCATGCGGCACTGCTCTGCCTCCGGCACTTTCCACCGCTGACGCGCCGTGTACGACATGCCTTCCCGTGTGAAACGGCGAGTCTTTTTGCTGAGGCACGTTTTAAAAAAAAAAAAAAAAAAGGTTCGGATGTGACCGAATGAGCATCATCTCGAATGTTTCCTTGAAAACCTTTCACCTTGGAGGCATCAGAATGACTTTGGAAAGCAACCAGAGCAAACAATCCCCGTTCTCGCAGGGCAATGGCAGTCCCAGCTCCCTGCTGGGCGGCATCAGCCCGTCGTGCCTCCACCCTGTTTCCGGACATAAGCCCTTGTCCACTTGCCAAATCCAGAACTGGATTATTATTATTATTATTATTATTATTCTTTCCATTGCTGCATCTCTAGGGTTCACTCATTTTCCTTGAAATCCGCCCTCGGTGTGGGGGACTCTTGAATGTCTTTTGATGATGGCAGGCTCTCTGGGAATTGCGCCCGTTGCACTTCAATCAGAAAAATCCCACCAAAGCAACAGCCACCGTTGTTTGTGCCATACGGACCTTTGCACAAGATACACCCATGTGCTCAGAGCCCCCTTCCTGAGAGAAAAGCTGGATGGCTTCCCAGCATCTCAGGAAACCCCAACATGAGTCGGGTCACTGCTCTGCTGGACCACAAATAAGGAGAAAATGGGGACTGGTGCCCTGAGGGCAAGGACATCTCTGCCGTTCAGAGTGACTTGACCAGTACACCAGTCTGCTTTACCAGATGATAAATTGTAAAGGCATTTTTCGACATATATTACAATATAAGCATCAGTGCACAAGAACAGCAGACGGAGTACTAAAAGGCACCTCGTAATTAGACACCAAAATATTATATACAACTTCTTTTCTAAGAATGGCTGGCAAATAAGATCACGTCAACCAATGTGTATTACTAAAACCTGCACAGCCTTTTCCAAGTGTAACAAGTTGTGACTTAAGAGCAAGAGCGGGGATCTGTGACGCCGGGAATCCCCATCTTTTGCTGTTCAAGGACAGGTTTACAAAATCTTCTGCAGACGGAGGCACTTTTGGTGTCCCCGGAATCCAAGCAGCCGTGAACTCTCGCTGCCCACGCTCTTCACCAGCAAGGACCTGGTGCGCAGCGACGCGTCGGAGATGTTGGGTTGCACAGGTTGTGATGGTCGGCATCATTCTGACTTGCTCTGAAAATATTCCCCGTGGAACGTAGAGGGCTGCTGCGACCAAGGTGCATCAAAATGCAACAAGAAAGCCCTCCTTTTCCCAATACAAAGAGTATTTTAAAGAAAAGTGCAACACGCCCCCCCACCATATGGTTATATGGAAGTACCTGTGTATGTGAATAAGGTACCCAGGCAGACAGTTAGGGAATAGAGTAACATACAGTAATACGGACAGTTAGACTGTGCCCAAAATGAGTCCAGAAAAAGTGAATATATGATTCACTCTTTTCTGTTTCATACATCAGCTAATTGGTCTTGCAAACAGTGTTTTTATTGATTTGGCACCAGCCTTTTCCTTAATGGGTTTCTGAAAAGTTTTGAGCTCAACCATTTGTGTTTCGAGTTAATCACTGATGCTTGCAGAGCCCAAGCTCTCGTTGATGCAAGTGGTCTCTACTCGAGCGAGAAGCTCTGTGGACTTCGGGAAGTCCTCGCCTGGGCCGAGGTTCACATTATGTTGCATTTGATACATTAGTATGTGTTTGTAAGTATGAAAAAGCCAAACATCAATGTCTAACTCATTCTGGGGGGAAAAGAAGTCTCCACCTATCCTATGAAGTGAATCTAATCTAAATAGCAACAGTTTACGGGAATGCCCAGTGCATTACTTCCATGGCTGCTGAGAAACTGGGGGGGCCTGTTGGGGTCCCTTTATCACGAAGGTTTCAAGATAATAGGGCAGTGGCTGATGTAACGTATCCAGGCTGATACACGTGGCTGTTTGTGAAGCAAAAACAGAATTGCTTTGCACATTTCTTCAGAAAAGAAATGGGAAATACTTTTTAAATTGAATGCCAGGGAATAAGGCACGTAGTAGGGCTTGGTTTTGAGGGGAAGTTGACTGGCACAGCTTGTATAGTAAATTTTATTATTATGGCATAACTCCTCCAACACCCTCTTCCAGCATGTGAGTGATTTTATTGTGCTTCCAAAGAAGACAAGAAAGTCCCTATCGTCCACGTGTGGCTGGTTGTGGTTAATCAATGAAGACACAGACCCCTTAACCCATGAAAATTTAAACCACTGACCCCAGTCCACATATAACATACGTCACTTGGCTTTCAGAAATGTCAATACACATCTCTGCCGTTGGCTTGTATCATTTCAACACATAGCAAAATCAATTTTTAAAGACCTTGTCAATGTGTTCTTGTTTTTTCCTCAACCAGTTGGATTTGCAAAAGTAAGCAATACCAGTACATAAAGACTAATTTAACTCTGATAACCTACTAACTGGAACAGCAAACTCGTCCTCTTGGCTGTCTGCAGAACCCACCTTTCACCTTCTCCTTCCTCCATTGGTCTCCACCAAAGGAAGGGCTCATGGCCCAGAAAGCCCGGGTTATACCAGAGCTTAGACCTAACAACTTACAGACGTGCAAACCACGTCAAATACATTTGTAAATCTGGCCCACGTCTGTACCGAGGTGCTGTATTTCAGGCACGTAGGATGAACTCACCTTCCCATGCAGACCAAGGATAAAATTAGCTAAACGGGGGCAGGCGATATTCGGAAAACTAGTGATCTGAAAGTGCTGCCTGCTCGTTGCTTTCATTTATTGTCCTATTGTATCACTTCGAGCACTTGCCTGTGATCGCTAGCCCTTTCTTCTCCCCCCCGGCTCTGCCTTGGTTTAGTTGGTAGCAATGAATAGTCATTGCTGTCCTCTGCTTGGCCCAGGCTGTAGAAGAACGTTTCTCCCTGGCAGCTGGAAAAGCTCAGAGCTCAACCTCGCTGGTGGTGGTGGGGACCCCGCGAGAGCTGGGATGCTGCCAGTGCCCAACCGCAACCACCTCTGCTCCAGGAACAGTGTCCCTGTGCAAACCTCCCTTCGCCGGTGGTTTAAGTGGTTTGTGGGAAGGGTGACGGGGGTGAGGGACGCAGCGGTAACGCCGGGTGTTGGGGAGTTGACCAAAGGTGCCAGGGTTGGGGTCGAGCTTGCGAGGAGGAGCTGTAGGAGGACTGACACAGCCACCCAGCCAACAGCGGCAGGGCTTTGGCGCGTCTCTAACCTCCAGCTCTTTGCTTCCACCCTGCTGCTGGAGGGCATGGAGCTTGGTGTGGGGTGGCTGATGAAGGCAGGCTGAGCTCGGGCACCTGGACATCACACTAGGGTGTGTGCCCTCCTCCCCTTCCTCAAGGCATCATCTCCCGGAATGAACGTTTAATGAGACATATTGCTAATTCCACCTGATAATGCACGTTGGGAGCGGCAATCATGTTGTAGACCACCTCTGGATATCCTGGTGAGCCACAGACCAGAAGCTTAATTACATTGAATTAGCACTTCTTTCTCGATGTCTTGGGTCCCCCGTTGGCCTCAAACCCTGCCATGGGCAGCAAGAGCCGCAGCCCCCCACGGAGACCCTGGTGGCCCTTAGATCTTTGTACAGCCATCCTACTGGTACTGCTGGGGACCTGGCATCGGAAGACGTGCTCCGACTGGAGGAGAGCAGACCCGGCCCACGAGGGGAGCAGCGATGGAAGGGTGCTGACGGTGCAGCCTGCTCAACACCCCGGCAAAAGACAAACACCTGCTGATGACCCCTCGCAGATGACGTTGAAGCCCACTTGCAGACCTTTCAAACACGGGATCACTCGACACCGGCAATTATCCTTGTCTCTGTATAAGAGCACACGGACAAGCGAAGAGGGCCAGACAAATCCCTCCTCCAGGAGGCTTCAGGTTTGAAGGCAACACGAGTCCAACAGCCCCGTTCCCCGACCAACTGGTTTGAATAAGTTACGGGCTAAAAATCCGGAACATTTGTTCTTGTGCATATTAACAGCTATCCCTGGGTACTGATGTTTATCTAACCAGGCCATTTAAATAATTGCAAGGCATATGCATGAGTTCAAAGCCATCGGCTAAGCCGCGTCGCCTTCTTCTGTCATTAGTTGTGTGCGTGTCAAGCGAGGCAACCTCCGTCAGGTCTTTAGCCTGATGTTTTGTGTTTGGGCAGCTTCAAAGACCTCCACAAATGGACGCAAGGTGCTGTGCTCAGAAACACCTCTGCCAAACAGCAAATGAACAGAAAAGAATTGTATAAAGCTGGTTTCTTTACCTTATTTTTTTAGAAAAAACAGAATTGCTGTTTCCTTAACAAGCACCAATGGACCACATGCGAATCTTGCCTTCCCTTTTTACTCCCCAGAGCCACGTGGATGTTGCAATGGTACTGATAATTTAAACATCTCACATTTCAGGCAGGTCCCCAATGGCAAAAAAAAAAAAAAAAAATTAATTGAAGTAGTTCAGACAGAGTCTCCCTCGCTCACTCCTTAGATGCCGCTTTTACAAAGGACATTTGTTTATAAGGCTCAGCTGGATTTTTCTTAAGAAGTTCCCTAAGCATTTCAGTTGCCATCTGTGCACCTTTGTTGTTCAAGTGCATTAGCAGAACTTCCCCAGTTCAATCTAAATTGATAACTTTATCCAGTCTCCACTTAATATCACCATAGAGCAGCTGCTTGTGGAGTTGTTTAATCTCCATTAGAGCGCTTTGGTTAAAATCCAAGCTTGCATCCATATGAAAGCATGACACAAGCAAGATGCTCTGCCTCGGCAGGGCTTTCCAGGCCAAGGGTGTCTGAGGCCGTTCAGAGCTGGATATTTAATATTTGCTTGAAAACCGGGGCTGGCCGTGGGTCTCCCTGGAGACCTTGCATTGCCTAAGGGCGCGATCCTCTTTCCTTGGTGCGTTTTGTGCCCCCAGTTTATTTTTTTCCATCTGAAATTCATTTTGTGAGATGCTGAGTTCACCGTGGTCGGGTACCTGGTGCCAAAGCTGGGAAGGAGAGCTGGTGTTTATTCAAGGAAATACGCTCTATGAAAGCCTTTCTCTTAATCATCTCAAGTGCTTCCGAAGGGATATATGTTACACCTTGTTTTGTCTGCAGGCAATGAAACGTGGATGGTTAGGCTCACTTTAAATTATGTCTGATAGAGAAATGGAACCTAGATTATTTTTAAATCTCCTTATTTTGTTTCTACATCTTCCCATACATCTATCTCAGCTGACAGCCAGGGTGAAATGCTTGTCAGAGAAGTTCATCCCCAAGATTTATTACAGGGAAAAGAAATTATTTTGTGGGATAATATTTACATATTAGAGAAAAGAAGAACTACTTTTCCCATTCTTTCCTTGATAATTTTTCATCAAACAAATAAAACAGACACGAAGCATCAAGCTCCCTCAGTATTAGCGTCTCAGTCCTCTCTCTGAGTGTAACACTGTTGGGATTCCAGCCAGAAATCACTCTTTTGCATGACCCGCTGCTTTAGGAGAATGATTACTCCCTCTAACACAGCTGGGTTTTTCTTTGTGCTCTGGCCCTACCGAAGACAACAGCAGTTTTATCACTGATCTCAAAGGATTCAAGCTTCCAGCTCCCGTATTTCCATCTACATTAGGTTTTAGCTGGGCTGTTCCTAACAGACCTTAAATTTAAAAGAACTTACTCGATTTCAGCCACTAACTACGACTGTCCTACCTTGAGAAAGTCTGTCCTTGCTGAGCCACGTGTCCCATCAGCGAAGGGCAAGAAAGCAGCTTCACGGCTGCAGGACGCTGTCATCCAGCCAAAACAGCGAGTAGCCCAAATCTCCCGTGTCCACCAGCAGTGATGAAGGTGGAGCAACCATCACGGACCAGCCTCTCTTCTCAGGACAGCATGGTGGGATGCAATATATTATATTATATTATATTATATTATATTATATTATATTATA
>JAVJGG010000074.1:79833547-79858990 GCA_035590195.1 Aviceda cuculoides
ATAGGGCCAAAAGTTGCACGTTTTGGCTGGGATTCATCTCTCCTAATTTTAGCTGTCTAAAAATTAAACTGCCAGACTGGAGGGATTGCCCTCACCTTAATTACAGCTGGGACAAGGCCAGCGCAGCCTTGGACAATGCAGATCCAGGACCGTGACCTCCACCGGCCAGGGAAGAGCCGAGCAGCATCCCCGGGTGGTGGGATCCAGACAGTCTCGCACCTCGCAGAAGCTGTGATTCCCACCGGGAACCTCGCGGCGGCCCTCCCCGCGCGTTCAGCTTGCTGAGAGGCGGGAGGGCTACTCCTGAAATTGCGACGGTAGCCTGCAGCTTATTTTCGCCAAGTTTCTGAATAATCCGGGGGGAGGCAGGAAAGCAGGGTGACGTGACCGTTACACGGGGGCCTCTTCTCTTCTCGTTAACGTGCGCTTCATCACGTCCCCCCTTGGCACGCACGGCATTACATCCCTCTCTACATCCCTGCACATACTGTGGATGCAGAGAGCCCCGAGACAGCCCGGCGCTGCTTTCCTGCCTCCTCCACCTCGTTTGCAGTGACCGGGCAATATTAAGACAATGCGATGGGCAAAGGAGATCAAATCAGAATAGTTTGGTCCCTGCTGTAAAACATCAGCATCCCTCCTGCCATCCTGCCTGGGAGCGAGCTCCCTGCCTTGGCACGGCCATCAGCACCGGTGTATTTGTCCTCATTTCACTGAGCAGCTCCTCTGTACGCCTGAGACCTTCTGCCCTGATGGAGGCACTCAACATTCACCACCACTGGGTTCACATCCATCACTGTTATTCATGGAATCACGGAATGGTTTGGGGGGGAAGGGACCATTAAAGGTCACCTCGTCCAACCCCCCTGCCATGAGCAGGGACATCTTCCACTAGATCGGGTTGCTCAGAGCCCCGTCCAACCTGACTTGGAATGTTCCCAGGGATGGGGCATCCACCACCTCTCTGGGAAACCTCTGCCAGTGTCTCACCACCCTCTTTGTAAAACATTTCTTCCTTCCATCTAGATCTAGTCTGAACCTCCCCTCTTTTTGTTTAAAACCATTACCCCTCGTCCTATCGCTACAGGCCATACTAAAAACTCTGTCCCCATCTTTCTTCTAAGCCCCCTTTAGGTACTGGAAGGCAGCTATAAGGTCTCCCCGGAGCCTTCTCTTCTCCAGGCTGAACAACCCCAACTCTCTCAGCCTGTCCTCATGGGAGAGGGGTTCCATCCCTCTGACTGTTTTTGTGGCCTCCTCTCGACCCGCTCCAACAGGTCCACGTCCTTCTTGTACCGAGTTACTGCTCATGTGAACTCCAGGACTCACCACAATCAACTGGGACCCGATGCTGTGGTGGCACGAGGGTCCATCATCATCATCACTCTAACCCCACAGCAGCACGGCCGCTGCGCTGATGGGCGATGGAAAGGACCTTCCCCCGTTGCCTCCTCTAAGGTTTTTGTTGATTTTCTTTTCCACAACTGACTTCCTGAGTGCATTACCCACATTAAGAGACTTCCCCCCCCCCCAAAAAAAAAAACCCGGACACATTACGGCGCCCGGCCCTGCGTCACAGCATGCCATGAGAAAGAGCAGAAGCCCGGCGCGAGTGGGACGCCATCCATATGCTCCCGCAGGCCGGGCTCCAAGCATTAATGTTATCAAATTACAGCTAACGGGAGCAGATTAATGCACGGCGTGCCCTGCGCCGCTGGAGGAATTACCGCGCCGATCCATGCGGCGTGGAGCGTGCGGCTGTGGGCAGCCCCGGCTCCCCTGAATGCCGTGAGCTGTTTGGGGAGAAAAGCGTGGACACACGTACGGGATCAGTTGGTGTGATGTGAGGGACGTAACAAAAAAATCGATGAATATGGAGTGGGGTGTCTTCTGGGTGTAGGGAATGGGGCTATACCACCCCCACCCCCCCCGCAATGGGCAAGGTATAATGGAAAAATATGCTTTAAAAATATTTGTTGTCTCAGTGGTGGCTTTTCAGCAAGAATTTCACATAACATTTGCCAACACCCTTCACGAAGGGTGAAACACAGGAAAACGAAGCAGCTCGGCTCAGGTTTCCCCCCCCTGCCCCCCCCAGGGTGTGGATGGTGACCCCATCCGTTGTCTTTCTGCTGGGGCGCTGAAGGCTGGACCTCACGCGGCAGCAGCTACTGCAGGCAGCGATGAAGCAACCGATAGAAATTTGAGCTTTGCAATGAGAAATTCCGGGGTGACTTCAAAAATGGGGCTGCCCAGCAAAAATTACGTCCCCAGCCAGACAGGCACGATCGCAGTGGGCTTTCTGTACATCAGGGCCCACTGATTTCATTGCTCAAATATAATGAGAGGACGTTCGCTTCGCTTGCAGTGAGCATTTGTCAGGCTTAAGGGCATTGCTCAAGGGGAGTGTTGACAACAAAAATAAGATTATTCAGCATTTCTGTGGCATTTTACATTTTCAAGATGCCTTTCAGGCACTAACCAGACATTAAACATGAGCTAATCTTTCGTTATAGCTCCTCTGCAGCCATTAGATGGGATTAGGACTCAAATTGGGTGGATGTTGAAAAAAAAAAAAAGAAAAAAGAATCAATTAAAAATTTTCAAGCGCTTTTAACAAATTTTTAAGGGCCTATGCCATGGTCCATGCATTATGAACAATAATGAGCACCCCCACACTTCACATCGAGCTTGTAAGAATATCCTGGGCAACATCGAGTCAATGCAATTCAAAACTAGTCAAAATGGTGGCAAAATCAGGACTGTGAAGTGAAATGCCTGGACCTCGTCTGAGCATCATGTTGCCCCACATGGACTTTGGGACCTGTCTTTGGTGAAGGATGGACTGTGACCACTGCTGTCACCCAGCGTTGGGTCCCAGCAGAAAGGAGGGTGGTCCAGCATCTTGGTGGAGATGGGTGAGCTTCCTGGGTGGTCTGGGACAAACCCCTGAAATCTTGGTTCGCTGTCTGCAAAGCGTGGATGAAAGTACTTCCACAACACACAGGGATGCTGGAAAACCCTCAGATTGAATAATGAGGATTACATACAGACTCTATCTAAAGAGTGGTGAGGTTAATTGCCGCTGCTTTGGGTGAAGATTGGGTTTTTTGCCGTCTCAATGGGTTCTTGCATAAACAGCATTAGGTAGCTGAGTGGTCAGCAGCACCCATGGGTGATCCCGGAGGGGAGGGCTGCAGGATGGCCACTCCACAGGGTAGCTTTCCCATGAGACGGGTTTTGTTTCATGGGAATTGTCCAGTTTCAGCCTCTCCCTGGACCACGTGCCAGCCCGGATGCGCCCCAAGCATCTCCAATAGGGAGGGGGATGTTGTCCTCTCCCAGCAGCCCTGGGAAGGTTCTCAGCAGCTTTGGGAAGCCGCTGTTTCCTTCAACGACTAATGGTTCAAGGAACCTCACTTTTGGGTTCAGCGTTTTCAAAACAGAACGAGTCAAAGCCCATTAGTAACTCCCCCAAGCCGGACACAACTCTGCATTGCCACACAACTGACCATAGAAGGGCTTCATGGGCGGGAGCCGGTGTCACCGAGGGTGAAGCAACTCGCCTGGTGGGACACGGCACGTCGGTGGTGATGCTGGGAGCTGACTCGGGAGATCGGCACCACGGGGCTGCTCGATGTCCTCAGACCCACAGCAGACCTTGCTCGGGGGTTAGGGCATCACTTCCAAGCGGGTTACGTTGACCGGCACGGTCCCCCGTGTGCAGTTACGTGCACCCCAGCACACATCGCTCCGTGGCCCTGCTTGGCTGGAAGATGCTGGTCCCCCCCGGTGCCGGCGATGAAGCGGATGGAGGGGAGCGGGAGAGCTGCATACTCAATAATTCCCAGCCAGAAGATTGCCAAGAGGAAATGCACTTCCCGTAAAGTAGGCGCTGTTACCGACTTGTTTGCTGGAATTGCTTGAGTGGTGATTACGCTCCCTTAATATTGACATATTTAAATAGTTTCCAAGCATAATAAGAGTCCTGCCCTGCTCCCCCCCTTTTCCAAATTTCTGTGGTGAGTTTTCACTTTGAACAATGGATTATCTGGAGGGGCGTGACTTGCCAACGTCTTGTTTATTGTACAGCAAGTCCAGATGTTTTGCTCTTGTGCACGGTGCATTCGGATGTGCTGTTTGATGGTGCGCTGCCCCGTAAAGGAGCTACAGGCATCCGACATGCAGAAAAAAAAAAAAAATGTATCTCCATCGTGCTGCTTCATGTGGGAGTCTGCTGGTCATGACCCCCAGCTCACATCTTGATTCCGATGGGGTAACGCACAGCATCGTCAGCATCAGTCCCACAACATTTGTCTTTCATTCGTTATTTGTCAGAAGTCCCGAGACACTCTGTCCTGAGCACGGCGGCCAAAAAAGACCATTCCCTTCTTACGTTGTTTCGTGCGTGGGCCACTCTCATGAATGCTGCAAAAGAAGGGTTTGTTTTTTTTCCCAGAAAAAACATCTGACACTAAACAAATGGTAGGAACCTGGGTTACTTAATGCCCCCAGCGGCCCCCCGGTTTCCTCCATCTGTGGGACGTCCCATGCGTAAATTTATCTTGGTAGATAAAGACCCCCAAATTCAGTACCTTTTCCCCTCAAAAATAAATTCCTTTTTCTCTTGTGCCGCATCGCTGCAGTTGTTGGTCCCTGTATCCCTCTGAGCATCCTTCCAGAGAAATTTCCAAGCACGGCTTATGCAGCCTCCTGTTCCTCCCAGTCCTGGGCAGCCTCTGGGAGGACTGGTCTTTGCAAACATCTCCTTGGGTCTTCCTCTCCCCCCCAAGATGGGATTTTTCCATCATAAGTGCTGGCTGACCCCAGCGGTAACCCCTCTTTGACTTCTTCTGCTCCATGCCCAGGGCCATGGTACCCACGTGGTGTGGGCCGGACATCCCGTGGGGCAGCTCTCCGAGGGACAGTGATGCTGGTGAGGAACCCACCACCCTTCCCACCAGGCTGGACAGACACAAGCACCTTGCAGAGGTGCAGTTGTGCAACCATCAGTCCTCTTCTTGATCCGAGGGCACGTTTCACTTAAGCCCAGCATCATGTTGGCCAATTTGCTACGTGGCCTCGGGTCTAAAGGAGAGAAGCGTTTCTCAGCCTTGTTTGGTGAAAGCCAAAACAGGAAAAAACTCTCACACCGGCCACAAACCACCATGGCAAAGCTGGGCTGGAAAATGAGTGATTTCCCTGGGAATCTCGGTAAAGGCTAGAAGAGCGACTGCTCTTTCTCCCAGGGCTCCGGTTGGGTTGCTGCTGCTTGCACGAAAGGGTGTGCGTGTGCGTATTTTAATCTATGTCAGAGGGACGAGGAAGCAAAGAGAAAGCCAGCAAAGTGCCGGGGAGGTAGCAGAAAGGGAGCTGGGGAAACGCAGCGCCAAGCGGGGAGGCACACGGAGCGTGCAGGAGTGGCTCCAGGCAGGCTCGGGCTTGGGCTCAAGGCTGTTGCAGCCTACTTGGTCCTGCGGTGTTCGGGGAAACGGGACTTTACGTACTTTCCCGATTAATGCACAGAGTTGC
Source organism: Aviceda cuculoides (assembly GCA_035590195.1). Classification (NCBI taxonomy): domain Eukaryota; kingdom Metazoa; phylum Chordata; class Aves; order Accipitriformes; family Accipitridae; genus Aviceda; species Aviceda cuculoides. The sequence goes on from JAVJGG010000074.1 coordinate 79,839,080, forward strand.
ATCAAAGAAATACCTGGCTGTCATCATCAGCGTATCCTCCCAGCGAAAACGATCTTGGCAAGACCTTGAGTGGGCCTAGCGTCTCAGGCCAAGAGCCAACAATATGTTCGGTACAAGTTTCTTCACCTCCCTGTCTTTCATCATCTCCCACACTCACCCCACCAAGTTGCCATCCCAAAGGTTACCGTCGAGGTAGGAGAAAGCGAGTAAGCGAAGACACTCTTAATACTTGGAAGGGCAGTGCTGCGAAGGCATCATTAAAAATCCTAATTCCCATCCACCTGTCCTAAGACTAACCCCTCTCCGTCTGGCCTTCTCCATGGAGTGCAGGGTGCCAAATCCTCTTCTGAGTCTCCTAAATCAAGAGGATTCACTGGGCAACTTCTGGTCCTTATGGTCTATGATGGGGGACGGAGGCACTGCTAGGATTGCCTGGCCACATTTCCCAACTTCATGAGTCCCAGATCCAAGACCCAGACCATGGAGAGCTGAAGAAAAAGCCCTGGGTCCACCAGCCATTGCCAGTAGATCTCTGCAGGCTGCGATTTGGGACGTTTCAGAAATGCTCTCCATCCTATTCTGCCTTTTTTGGGGGGATAAGGTAAGGTAAGGGTCTGCCATGGCACAAACGGCTGCTGCCTTTAGCTGCTGCTGGTGCACACTGGAGAGATGAAAACAAGGGCTTCTCAAGACCAGGTCCTAAATTGTTTTGACCTGAAGATGACCATCAGCCCTCAGAGCCAGTTGCGATGCTGAAATACATCTGCATGAACCGGGTTTTTGCTCTCCGTTGGCTGCAGAGCAGCCCAAGGCCATGGGGGCAAGACATGGGATTTCAGGTCTAGGTCGGAGGGAAGGCTTTGGGACGCGATGCCGAGGGCTGGGGGATAAGCTGGCCTGCCAGCCCCGGCACGAGGAGCGAGGAAGGAGGGGATTTCTTCCTCGTTCTTAATTTCCGCAGGAGCAGAGGGTTATACAACAGCGAGGCAGATGGAAATGTCACAACAGCGAGCTTGGCAGCTGCACAAACACAACTAATCTGCCCTCGTTTAATGCTCGTAGCCACAACATAAACATACGCGCCGCACAAGGTAGGAGATGAGGTAAATCCGTCATCGGCAGCCTCATTACACGGGGCGCGCTGCCTCGCCGCCCGCGGCTCCTGCTCCCCGGCACCCTCCTGCTGCCCTCCTGAAGGCCCAGCGTGGTGGCCAGCTGGGCTGGGATGGCTGAAACCAGCCTGGGAAAAGCCTGGCATCCCCCAAAAGTCCTGCCCCAAATGCAGTTGAGATGCTACCTGTAGCCACTACTCACCCATCACCTCTTTATATACATATATATATATATATATACACATATAGTGTACTACAGGGCACCCACCCAAACCCAACTGGTGATGTGCCTCCACTCATGGCCCTTCAACAGCTAGGGTGGTACCATGAAAGGGAGTCATTTTATAATGATAGAATAATAAATAATAATGATGTGCCATTTTGACATATATGTACATACTATACATATACATATACATCCAAGCTGCCTGTCTAGGCTCGGTCCCTTCCCAATCAGTGTATTTCCTTCCTAATTAGTAGCTCTTTGGGTCAGGACGATGGTTTCTGGTTTATTCTCTAGCACGGCTCCTCTGTGTACTCACTGGACTTTCACTTGGCTGCACAGAGTCAGTGACAACAAGCAGGAAGGTATTGCTTGAAAATGGCCGTTTCTTCCCCAAATAGTCAAGAAAGGCCTCTGCCATCTCTCTCCAGTACGCACCAGTGGGGAAGTTGGTACCCTCAAATGTGGCATCAACCCATCCAGCCCCATGCTCCAGCCTCCTACCTTCTCCCCTGCTGCGGGGAGCCACGGACCAGCCTCTGCCCCCTTCTTCCCTGGGAACGGGTCACTTTTCAGGAGAGCATCACCTCCATCCTCTCAAGGCCACCCTTGGTCCCGGTGGCCACGGTGACCTGGACGTGGGTCCCTTGGTCTTGCTGTTGACATGCGCTGGTGTGGCGCCGGTGCGGTTGTACGTCCCATTTAGCACACCTAATTGACCGGAGAAACACAACGCTGTGATGAGTGAAAGAAGTGCTACTGGCAAACATCTTCTGGGTCTATGTTAGGGACGGACATGCTGCAAATCCACCTCCCAACCAGGCTAGCTGCTCCACCAGAAATGGTTTCCAGTCCCAAACTGGCCAGACTCAAACGACTGGGAGGACATTCGTTAAACTCAGCTTCTTCGGTCCTGCAGCAGTGGTTCTGTAAGACGTGCAAGTGGCCTCTGAAACTGCGAATGTGTCCTCTGGGAAACCAAAGCAAAGCAAGAAAGACAACGAAAGAAAGAAAAGAGGCAATCCTGCCTCGTGTGGCACTGGTGACAGTCGTGTTCCTCCGGGACCGCTGCGGACGTGGGGTTTTAGGAGCTCTCTCCACGCCACCTTCGTCAGGAGCTGCCACTTTCCCGGCCCAAACGTGTTCTGTCAGGAAGGAGGAGAAGCCAAGCAAGGAGATAAAGGCAGCCTGAAGTTTCTGACAATTTTTTAGGTCAATAATGTATTGATTACCTATTTTGTGGGCTAAAAGGTTGACCTTTCAAAGGGCAATTGGCGCCTGCGAGATTTGATTTAGCAGAAAGAAAAGAATTTAAATTTAATTTTCACTTCGTATTTCAGTTGGGAGAAACTTGCAAGATTGCAGACGCCAAAGCTGCTGCTTCTTGGGGGGAGGTTGAGGGTTTTTTTTCTGGAGCCATCACGAAGAAAGAGCTTCGTTTCAGGGTGAAAATGGCTCTGTCGCTTCTCTCCGCTCCACTGCTCAGCACTGCAGAGACACGTACAAGACACAAGGTACTAACCAGAATATTTAAGCTGAAGCTCTGCCAAGTAAATATACTGGATGCCGAATATCCCATATCAAGGAATGAAGGTGGGTTTTCCCCCCTGTAGGAACAGCCTGAGCAACAAACAACACACAAGGCTGTATTAGGAAAAAACCCCACATTTTCAGGCGATTCCTAGTGACCAATTCTTTGCCCACCATTTATTCCCCATTTCCCCAGCGAGGTGCCTTTGCCACGCTGGCACCCAGTGCCACCATCCCAGGTGCGGTCCCTCTTTCCCCACTGGTTTTGCTGACCCAGACCCCATCTGAAGAGGCCACCGGTGGTCCTCAAGCACCTGGTTTGGAAGAGGCTTTGAACTTCCAGCTCCAGTTTTGTCCCTGGATGGCTTATTCCCATTATTCTCTGGTTGAGACAGTCCTTAAATGGGGACGGCTGGCTCTGATGGGGCTGAGCACCCCAGGTCCCCAGTACCCCGAGCACCCACACTGGGCAGGATTCACGGAGAGGGGCACTGCAGACTGGGATGCAGGAGCTGCGCCAGGAGAGGGGATGGACCCTGCCGATGGCTTCAGGGACGAAAATAGAAGCAGCAGGGTAAGGCCAGCTGTTCCTAGTTTAAATTGCCAGTTTTTAATAAGCTGGTTTGCTCTTCGAAAAGCATTCGTTTCGCCGTTTCATAAACAGGAGGAGGGGCCGGGGTAGCATCATCGGGGACGTCACCGAGTTTGTCACCGCTCTGTAGCTCCTCTCTGGATGCTCAAAGACCTCCGCTTTTCTCCTGGTGCCATCAGATTTAGGATTTTCAGCAGCACAAAGTGACTATAAGGAAGACTGAAGTCTGCCATTTAGTTTGCCAATACAGCTGGCAAAAACTTTACGTACAGCCGAACATTTCATCACGTCTGCCAAGCCATATTCATTTTGGATTAATTTTAAGACAGTTTTTAAAGTGATGATGAAGGATTATGCCGTGTGCTTCAGAAGCATTAAAAGAAAAAAAAAAAAATCTCTTTTCTTTAAATCTCTCATTCAAATTGTCCCAGTTTGGCAGCTCAGCGGTGTATTTGATTTGTGATTTGGAGGGATTCACCAATAGTGACATTTTCATTTATCTGAGTACATGTAAGTGCTGGCACAACCCGTGAGTCGGAGCAGTGCCTTCTATATTAAACATGGCTACGTGAAGTAATTCATTTGCAAGAATGCAGTATAGCCCTCCCATACGAAAAGCATCCATCCAGCAATAACCTAGCATCTATGATTAAATGCTCACAAGCTTTTCATGCTGTAATCTCAGCTGGAGCCTTGCAGTTCAGGGTTGTGCTACTCTCAAAGCGCAAAGTATTTACAACACTCTTACTCCAGAACGGTCCCAGGTTTTCCCAGGGAAGGGATGCCAAAATCTGCAGTCAGGGCCACGCAAAGCTCACGCGTTGCTGCTTTTGAGACCCCAGCTCACGCGATCTTGCAGCCGTTTCCCTGATTACCTTAAACCATAGCACCCATAGCACCTCCCTGCCCGGCTCCTGATGAGATCTTGTACCCGAAATTCCAGCAGGAAGTACAGCTCTGCCGGTCAGGTCAACCGAGGTTGTAAGAATTGCCCTTTTGCCTTTGAAATATTATCTTCTGATAACAGAACCGTTATCAGCGTAATGAATGACGCCGGCGATGCGCGTCGATGTCTCACGCGCAGGGAGGACAACCCCGGGGGAATTCGGGCAGCGTCTCGGCGGTGCCACAGCAGCCTGGGGACGTTCTGCCAACAGGCTCCTTTTCTGAAAAGGGGGGAAAAAAAAAAAAAGAGGCAAACTCCCTGCTTTCGTGAGCCTTTCCCTGAACCCAGCCGCATGCTGCTGCCCCTGGAGCGCTGCTATTGAATCTGAACGTCATGAATGAACTGTGCCAAGGCGCCGTGAATGAATAATTCTTAGAGTTAAAAGCCAGCCTTTTAGCCAAGGCCAAAATAATTCCCAGCCGCATCCAGCATAACCCGGACAACCAACCCTGGTGACATCCGGGATATCCTTCTCCGCAGAATTTCACCTCAAGGGATATTTGTACTGTACTGAGAGCTCACGGCCACCACGGCTTCTGCTGCTGATGTCCAGGAGCTGATGCGTCATCGTCCAGGTGCTCAGGACGCCCTGAGCAAATTTGCTGCTAAGAGCTCTTCGGCAGTAAACCCAACTGGCTGCCCCCAGCCAGCTCTTGATGGTCAAGATGGAGCAGTTTGGTTGGATCTAGAGGCCAACTCCGGTGGAGCCGAGGAGAACATCGCTCCTGTCTGACCAGCTGACTGCAGCTTGCCAAGGGAGCGGGTAGGTATTCCCCCTGCCCTCCCCCCCCTCCACTTTTAAATGACAAATGACATTTGACTGCCAGAAATGTTAAAAATGATTGGGTCTGTGTCATGCTGAAGACAATTTTATGGATTTTCTGTTGTGTAATTAAAGGGAAAAGGAGCCTCTTGGAGCCTTTTGGGTGCAGGTATGTGCTTGATACAGAATTTAACCCCACTAATGTCAGCTGGGGAAACCTCACAGGTAAAAACCTTCATGCAGCTTTCAGTACAAGCAAAAGCTCCACAAATTGAAGAGTTGTAGCAAGATTAGCGCCCAGATCCAGATCTTAGCACCCTGATCCGGGCTTGGGGAGAAGGGGGAGAGACCCCGACGATGAACAGGAACGTACCGACCAAACATTTCCCTCCTCTGAATCTGGTAACTCCGTCAAGGCTGTTGTGTGCTGCTATCAGACACAGAGCTGTTACCTTAATTAAACGTTGCTAGTTGTGAATTAGTAGAGTCTGTTATAATAGAGAATAATTATTATAATAATAACTCCCCCCAAAAGAAGTTAACAACAAACCAAACACAAAAGTAGCTGGGACCCTGAATTTTACAGTATTATGGGTACCAATGGTAGAAATTTTTAAAGCTAGCTAGGTAAGGTGGCCAAAGCCCTGCTAATGGGTGAAGATGGGAAAGGATTTACGGTGGTCAGGCGATTATAGAAGTGCAATCGTATAGAAAACTCCCAGTCTTCAAGCACAGAAACCAGGGTTTTTGCAGACAGAGACCAATCAATCAGGTGAGAGCCTGGGGTTGACCAACTACAAGATTGCATTTGACATTTAGTTGGCTGAATTAGACAACGTACGCAAGAATAAAACTGAGTCACCCAGTAGAAAACGTTGTACAAAAAGCTTTAGAGTTTCCAAAGAAGTGAGGGGGGTTGTTTGCTTCTGCCTCTCCTGCTTAACTGGTAGATCAACAATCTAGCAGGCACATAGAAAACAGTTCGGTTTCTTTCCCTATAACTTGCCCAATACTCTTTGGTTTTCAGCTAGTAGGCTCGAGACGTGCCATGAAATCTGTCAGGGTTTTGATGGTGAACGATGAACGATGGTGAACGATGCCCGACTCATCTGTAGCTTCCAACCCACCACCTTGTTTTCACAGCGAGATCAGAGTTTCTCTCAATTAACTAAGGACAATTTCTCCCTCATCAGGGACACGTGCATCAGGCTTCACAGGCACAACCTCCACTTCGCTAACAACTTCACACAGCAACTTGGTTTCCTGACTGTTCTCCCGAAAGCTTCAAACCCAGAGGAGGCTCATGGAAGGGATGGTCCTCTGAGTGAGGACAGAGCAGACCTCCCTTCTCCTCCCCAACCCCAACGCAACGGATTTCTACTCAAGTAGCCTAAGCAGATGGTGTCACTAGTGATCAGCACTCTGAGCAATAATACGGGCACGTTAAGGCTAAGGTCCTGGTACAACACCCAACCCAACCCCCCAAAACCAGGGAGACACCATCGGCCTAAATGGTGTGGCCAGAACAACAGGGAAGAGCAACTGAGGCTGCAGCAACACCTCTGGTCTGGTCTGAAGAGGACAATCCTGTCCCGCCTCTGCTCCCTCCTACGACTGCGCGTTCCCAGTGCCCTCTCCAGGCTGTACCTAGCGCGACCGTGGAAGTTGAGTTGGCGAGAGCCCTCCGTTAGGTGGGATTCAGCACGACGTTGCAGCACGACATGTCCCTTCTTTCACCAAGCGGAGATTTAAACAACCGTCTACTTAATACAATAAATAAAATAATGTTCTTTTTATCGCACGTCACGGAGAAAGTTACAAAACTTCGGGCACGTTAGGTCTGATGACCACACCAAGACCTGCTGGCTGAATATCACCACGTGGCAGCTATCACGTAAAACAAATACCAACTACACCCTGTATTTACTGTTTTAACTTTTTTTTTTATTACGCATAATAAATCTTTCACACAAAGTAATGAAAAGGATCCCTAAGGTGACACTTTACAGATCTGAAGGAAAACAGAGTATTTGCGACCATGCCAGACTGCAGACATCAGGACACTGCCAGACCCACGTAGCGTTCAAACTCTTGGAAGAGCCAATGGGGCTAGCACGGATTTCAGCATAAATCTTGGTCTGGCTCTGCTGTTTCGGCTTTGGATTGTAACTCCAGCTGTTCCAAACCAGCTGGGCCCTGGGAGCATTGCACATTAATTAAATGCACAAGGAAATCACGCGATCGGAACAAACCTGTTCCTTCTGTACTTCAACTCAATGTCATCGCAACAAGAGGACTGCCGGCAATAATTTACTGTGAGACTCCTACATCGATTCAGCAGCTGGTTTGACCTATTCTATCCGATTGCTGCTTTATGTACCCTTCTCTCCATAAAAAGCCCTTTCAAAGACAAAGTGGGTTCTCTCCAGTTTGACACCTGGCTGATAAGCATCTGCTCTGGCTGAGCCCTCTTCCATGACGTGCTCCACTTGGGCTGCGGGCGGCGGGGTGGAGGGTGCTCCCGGGCGGTGAAGACGGACGAAAACTGAGCCATCCCAGTAGCTTCAGAATCCACCCTTTAAAAGTGCATCTTCGGACTGACTTTTCCAAAGGCTGGGCAGCCACGCTGACTCGCAAACACTCGTAGTCTTTTAATAAAGACAAAATGTCGAATCACTACAATAACCGGGAAGAGTTATTCCCCTTTGACGTTTGCTCAAAGACAAAAAAAAACCCCCACCGTAAATCCAAAACACAGCATAAACTTACGTGCAGCTCAGTCATGGTTCATTCATTTCTCATATTTTCTTAAGAAAAACTGCATCTCCAGTCTTACTATTGCCATTTCTCAAAAGCTTCTGCCATTTTAAAGTCTTAAATGCTCCTGGGCTGTATATGCTGCTTTGTAGCTATATTTAAATAAATTTGGAAAGCTTTAATTTTTTTCTTTTTTTTAAGCCAGCATTTCCATTTGTGTAGGACTCAAATGGACCTCCACCTCTAAACAAGCAGATAAAAAGAAAGTACAAACCTAGTGCATCCTTCAGGGGAAAATAATAAAAAAAAAAGGGGGGGTGTGCAAGAAATTCTATTTAAAGCCGCTCAAAGGACTGTCTGAAAGCAAATGCACCCGATTCTTCAGGTCAATAAACAGAACATGCTGGAACAGGCAGTGGATACAGGGGGTTGCCATGTATGTTTAGGAACTAATTCCTTGATATTTATGTTTTGGCATGCAACGAACTGGTGACAGTCCTTCACATAGCAGCATGTGGGATTAGAGTGTTTGCACGCATGTGCAACAGGCACCGTCAGGAGCCTCCCCAGAGAAGAAATGATCCTCATTTTGAAAAATGAGATGTTCTTTCAAAATCAGGTCAAGCCACTTCTTTTGTTCTTCCAACTGCAGAAACAGGTATATCAGGAAAGGACACTTTAAAACAACATAAAAGAGAAGTATTCTACATTCAGATAAATTTATACTTCTGCCATAAAACCTTTAATAGCAAACAGGGGATTTTCAACACAGAACTTTGCCAAGGATCCCCAGGACACACTGTCACCGTTACACACACTTTTACAGGACATTGCTCTATTTTACAATCTTATAACTATTTTCTTTGGAGATTTTTTTTTTTTCCCACACATTCAATTTCCAGGAACAACTTTTGCACAGAAGCACAGTAAAACAAGTCTGTAAGGGACCTGACTCTGAAAGCTGGTGTTTCTAGCCCTCTATAGAGTATTTGCCAGTCAAACAACAACAAAAAAAGACTCGCTATTGAAAATCCTCCCACAAACATTTTGACATCTAAATCAAGTGTTTTGAATGTGCCTGGGAGCTAATCTGATTAGTATGCTGCTTGCTTAGTTCACTCGGATGACAGTGTAGACACCAATTTAACAACTGCAGCCTTGACTGTGCCACCGAAACGAAGGGCTGTGAGTGAAAGCACGGGATTAGGTAACGAGCAACCCACGGCAGAATCCAACAGACCACAGAAAGCTTGTCCCAAGGAAGCTGCCTCGCTTTAAAGAAACGAAAATACAAACGCTGCTTCCAAATCAAAGTTCACAAACTCTTTCCTTATTTACCCCGTTAAGTTAAAAGAACAATCGGGTTTGTGGTTGGTAGTAACATCATACCCCATGTGTAAGGCCTCATTTTCATCAAACAAGCTCTAGGTTATAGGACTATGAATACAAGGTTGCCTACAAGCCATCAGTTCCTCACACCACAGCCTGTTGCCAGCGTGTCGGTGGCAATCTGCTTCCAAAACATCGATGTTGGACTGTACACTAGCGGCAAGCTTCATTCTCCGTAAGCTTTGGGGTCAGAGGGTGCACGCTGGAAGGGGTCACGTATTAACACGCGGTGCAGTTTCGTTTTCTGTAAGAGTTGAGTTGGCTTGACTGGGGCATCTCCTTCAGCCGGAGTCCATAGTGAAGAGCTGGATGTCATGCGGGTTCCAGTACAGGGCCACGGCGGAATTGTAGACCAAGGACCAAACGTAGGGGATGAAGAATTCCTCAGGTTGCTCCTCCTCCACGTACTTGAACTTCAGCTCAGGGAACTTCTGCAACGAGAAACCAAAGTCCGCTGAAGGAAGATTTGCATGTCTGCAAACACACACCCCATGTAAGCACTGAAGAAAGAGGTCTGGTGAAAAAAATAATGGAAGGAACCGAACCATTAGACCTGAAGGAAAATATTTACGGGATAAAGAGATCATTTATTATTTCTTCTTTGAACTGAAAGCTACATTGGCATATTGTATTCAACCCTTTTACCGTTGGTCACGCTCAATTTGCCTGTTAACAAAGACTAAACATGTGAATCCTTTACAAAACACAAAGGTCTTATGGAAAACTGTCATTTTTAGCAGCTCCACAAAAGCCTTCTTGCTTGCGCACCTATAGACCTGCTTATTGCAGTTTTTCCCTAAAAAGCATTTTGCTATTAATTATACTCAGCTCCTTAGCAGGACAATCCTTTGGAAAGGCCGTAAGAATAAACACAGCCTGTGATAAGTTTTCAGGAACCCAGTGTTATGGCAAACTGACTTTTTTCCATCTAATTCTCAAAGCCTTTATGTATGTAGAAGTTTCCAGGAAGCACGGTGGGAAGCATGTCTAGGCTCCGTGGGTGGGCTCCTGGGGTCCCGGAGGCCACTTCCAGTTTTGCTACAGGTTCTTCTGTACTTTTGGGTAGGTCATTACCTCTGTGCCTTGGCTTTCCCATTGCTGAGGAGCACGCTAACGGCATCACTGTGGCAATTAAGAGTGCAAAACCCTGCAAAAGCTCCTCAACGGCAACACATCGCGCATCTATCCCACTTTGGCCTCTAAGGCTGTAACCACAAGACCTGTGCACGTAGACCTTATTGCCCATCCGCACAGGTACTTCCCCCTCCCGGAAATTACAGGCCAGGCAATATAGTTTCCACAAAAGCCCTATTTTTCAGTAGCAGCTTTAAGCAAAGCACTTCCAGAATTAACACACTAGTCAGATGTGCTAGCCCAGCCCATCCTAACTGGATAGACATGCTGCATCCTCAATTTTCCAATCTTCCCTCATTTTTTCCCTCTCAAAGCAGCACGTACACTGCAAACCTGCCGCGTTCAACTCCTGGTAAGCCTGTGTTTTGGGGAAGAGCCGAGCCTACTTTTGTACTGTGCTCTTCAATCATTTTATCTACTTCTAAATGCTGCCTGTGTCGAGAGCTTGGCAGAGTCTCAGATAAAAGCCGCGTTACAATGATCACTGGGGTAAGATAAAACATGACCCATTTTATTATTTATAAGGCTGTGGCTAAGACTAAGAATAAACTCTATGGTGTGACATGATCAGAACAAGCACAGCAATGGCCAAGAAGCCTCTTTGCCCATTAATAATGAAGGGATACGCTATCATCTTTCTTGAGCTCACAGTGTCCCGTTTCCTCCTTGCGTTAGGGTACAAGACCCTTCTGGCTGGAACAGTCTCCTTTGAAGGAGCACTTCTTGGCCACTTGGCTTTCAGGGTTATTTATTTAACTTTTACACATCCAGGTTATTTGTATTCGGGGAGTCAGAAAACAGGGGAACTATTCTCCTCCTTCCTTGAGGCCAATATTCAGCCTGGGAGGAACCATTTTGGCCATCGGTGCGGCTGTCTTTATTGTACTTGATGACTTTGGAACGTGTGGGGAGCTCATCCTTATAGCGCTCGGGGGAGGGAAGGAGGACAGCTTTGTTTTCAGCACTGTTATCTCTGTTTAAGGAACTAAGGCAGCTAAAAGATAAGGTTGTTAAAGGCACTTCTGCATCTAACTCCTGTTGAGTTCAAAGCCCAGAACCTCAAAGGTACATCAGCAAGTTTCATTTCCTGCATCAGACATGCAGTTTGTGGCGGAGAAGCTCTCCCATAGCCCTTTTGTGCCCCTAAACCGTTTTCTACCACCTCTCTACAACCTCTCTCCCCAACTCCCTTTTGACCAGCCTGTTTAATCTTCTACATCATTTGGTTTCCTCTTAGGCATCTTGCACCTATACTCACCCCATCTCTCATATCCTGTCTTCTAGTTTCCCAGCCCCAACTCCCTTCCACTGTACCTTCACGATCTCTCTTTAGCGCATCTTTCTATTTCATACTTGCCCAAGTTTTCTTTTTTTCTCATCGCCCTTATGAGATCCTCCTTTTCCTTACCACCCTCTATCCCTTCCCACCTCGGCTCCAAAGCCTCAAGCTGAGCCTGCCTTCCCCCCCTGCCACCCCACCTCTCCTCTCAGGACACCGCGATTCTTTCGGCAGGTTAAGCCTCACTCCAATCAAGCCCTCATGTAGATTTTAATATTTTTTTTTTTTTTTAAACTGTTATTCTACTCTGCTTATCCTCAGTATAATCTTCCCCACTTCCCTCCTAAACACTTCCTGACTTGCGGTCACTGTAGACAGGAACACGTTCTGCTCAGCATTGCATCAGCAGAATGAATGGTTACACCTCATGATTAAACCACTGCAACATTTCCTAGCAGAGAAAAGCCCTTACACAGCTGTCGTTCTTCACCCCAAAGGTGGCTGCACGCCAGTACTGCAGCCTCTAGTAGTCCTTCTGGGAGGGAAGGGGAAAAAAGTGATTAAAGATGCTAATTTGAGTTGAATTAAACACAGATAACTTTTTTCACCTTCAGGGTCACAGATTATAGCTACTGGTTTTTGCAGACACTCATGGCAGTAGTCTGGGACCATTCTGGACTCTCATGCAGCTTAACAAACGTCTTTAGCTTTAAAACAGTAGGTAAAATTGTATTAGAAATTCCAATAGCTACATCTGAGATGCTCAGCTCTTACTATCCCATTATCTCCCAGCTGGGAGGGCAGCATAAAATAAATCAGATAGCATTCATATTTTCAGGCAGTAACAGTCATGCATTGATTTTATTATTAAGCCTTTCTTCAGACTGATCAATGTTGCCATCTATTGTGATCGTACCATAGCAATTTAATAATCAATTTCAGATTAAAGACTATAACTCACTGCAATCAGCCTGGACTCTCTCACACTCAACATATGCCTTGAACACTCTGCAGGCTTATCTTGGAAATGTAGACAAGGATAATGAGATTTCTTAAGGAGAGATACAACACATGTTGCCATTATAAACACACAATTTCAAATATATCAGTATAAAAGAAGGTAAGTAATGGCAGAAGTGATGGATTTTTGATGGTCCACCTGAACAGTGGACCCAGGATAGCTCAATGTATTGCTAATGAGACACGGGGAATTTGACTTTGAGGTCAATAACTCAAACCCGACTTCTTTGGATGACTCCAATGATCTATGGCTATGTGGTAGCCATGTTTTCTCATTCATTTAAACCAAGAAATCCTAGAGGCCCAGCATGGAGAGAACTGTACCAACCTCTATCTTGCACGATTTACCAGCATGGCAGTCATCCGCTGTTAAGATAAAAAACTACCCATACTGTTTCACTGCTAGGGTGGTCACTGAAAACGAAATTTGTTAACTTTCAAAATCATCAAATTTAAGTCACCTCGGAAAGTTTCTGACTTATCAGACTGACTTTAAAACAATTTGTAACAGCAAGGGTTAAACACCACCTAAAAAGCTTGACGAATGCCATAAAGCTTTAAGATTTTTGATGGGTGGTAGTCCCAGGAATGTTTAAATTCAGCTCTGTGCCGTTCCCTCCTGCACGTACGGCTTCCAAATGAGTGAGCCTTCACCACATGCTGCACAGACAGGAGATGACACCAGATGAATGTTTCAGGAGAGCCATAAAACCACCAGCACACAGGAGTCTCAAGGCACTCCCAGAAAACACCCCAGCCAGCACTGGTGAGGGTTTTATCGTGGTTAACAAAATTCCCAAAGTGGCATGTCAAAGTAGCAATTTCTTCTGCTTTGCTACTCTTGTGTCCATCTTCATTCTGGAAAGGCTTTTGCTTCCCAGCTGGTGACACCCAAATGAACCTGATTTTTAGCACTTTCTGAAAAGAGGGACCACTCTAGGGCATCTTAAATGGTAGTCTTAATAACAGAGAAAAAGCCTTGGCATGGGAGAAATCATCCTTTTTTTTCCTTCACAGCTCTATTCGTTCAGAAGGATGGTGTTGAAAGACGTACAAATACTTCGTCACCCGTTCGCTTCGCTATTAAGTTTTTGAACTCATTGCCCTGAGATAAATGGGTCCAGCGGAGTCATTATTTGCATTTCTCTCCAGTCATTACCAGAGGAGAGACAACTTCAGCTAATTTGAAACAAACCAACCTGAGACAGTACTTGAAAACTTGAGAACCAGAGGTAATATTAGGATTTGAACTGCACAGTTTGAACGCAGACACCACTTACCAGCCCTGGTGAATCAACGTACCACAGCACCCTATCTTGTTTTCTTCTGCCAGACAAAGCAGAAGTCAGATTTAGTGGTTGGGACAAGGGTATAAACTAGACAGACCAAGAACGTTGCAGACTGTCTGCACTGTCAATCATATGATTCGATGAAAAACCACAGGAAGTCCGATGAACAGATGCAGAACTGAACTGCAATAACTCCCCTACCGCAAAAGTTCAACAACATCGGGGTTTTTTGGTTGGGTTTTTTTTTTCTTTCTTTTTTTTTTTTTTTTTTTGCAGTTAACGATTAGGAAGATACCATCACGGCCAGTCAACAGCACCTGGCACGGCTCCAGGCAACGCAGTGGCATTTGAGCTAGAAGACTTGAGCCATACATTAAATAAAAAATCCCCTTCCCTTCACGAACGAGCCGTCAGCAGTGGATGCTCTTCACTCAGATAACACAAGCGAGGGCGGACGGAGCTGCTTTAAGAGCGATGGAGCGAAGTTATGTCTTTGCTTGTTCAGGGATCTAGATGCTTGACTGGATGAAAAGCAGCCTTCATCAAAGAAACGGGGCACGTGGAAAGTAAAGAAATCAAAGAATTGGATTAACATAAACCTGGAGAATCCTCTTTTCCTCAAGTCCTCGGTTAGAAACACTGGTTTCTGAAACAGCGATCCAATGTGAGCCAGTATTTTCAAAAGCATGTGACTGGTTTAGGAGAAAAGTACCATTTCCAGAGGAGTCTGAACACATTTGAGAGTCAAATTCTCATTAACTCTCCATGAAGCCAAAGCTTCAAAGTCTTCCTGAAAATCGGATTTGTGCGCGTTTGAAAAGCTTACCCTGAGTCTTGTTTGGTAACCTAATGACATGCTGGCAAATTATGTGTTTCATATTGCTTCAGCTATATATAGCATTATTGCCTGGGGAGCATCTGCAGGATCGGACCTTATTAGCAATATATATATATATGTATATATATATATAAACTGGCAAAGAAAAAAAAAGACAGGGGACACTCAGATTCAGCACCATACCAAGTCTTCATTATAGGTGCCGTAACAAATATTCACCCCAGCAAGATTTAGTCCTACAACATGCCTTGCACCAAACATACCAACCTGTAAGAAGTTTGGGCTGGGGAAGAACATTTATATTGGTCTGCAAAATCCACAATGTCACTTTGAAATCTGGTTCCCAAAATCCCAACCTGAGTCAAATTAATGGCTAATGGTCTTGAAAACAACTCAACAGTCATGCCTGCTACACTGTTCAGGGTACAGATATACATGTACATATGTAAACATTGATATTTTTAATTTTTATACAAATATAAGCATTTAAGCGCTTTGACAGAGCACAATTTTTGGAAGGAAATCTCTCAGTACTTCTTCTAAGATACTGACAGATGGAATTTTTTGCGATTATTTAATTCTTCTGGGGAGATAATGCCATTTCATCTTTGGTTCTCTTCGCATTTCACTACAGGGCTTCTCTTTGACTTAAGACAGAAAGTCTACGTGGCGTTGGTGAAATATCTGTATGGGGTACGCCGCACCTGCCCGATACCATCTTTGTCTCCTGCTCAGGCTTGGAGCACAGACGGCCCGGCCGAAGACGATGGTGGGGAGATGAAGGAAGCAAACAGGAAATCTGCTAGACTAAGCACGAGCTGCACGTCTTGTTCAGAGATCTGTGTAAGGAATCGGTGCAAATTTAAAGCCAGAGAAGAAAACAGCGGCTCGGAGCGTGTCAGGAGGTTTTGAAAAAGAAATAGAAGATGATAAGAAGAGGTTCAAAACAATCTATGCACGGGCTAAATATCCCCACGTTAAGAAATCACACGAGCTGTAGTAGAAAACAACATTTTTCCCCGGGAGTAAAATTCAGTTAAGTAACCCACACTCAACTGCTGAGATACAATCTTCCTGGTCCAGAAGGGCAGGGAAGTTTATCTATAGAGAGACAACTCTTTTAGCAAGCTAGGATCTTTGATACGCGATTTCCATTTTCAGATCACTCAGAGTAAAGCTTTGCACGACTACAGCTGCAAGAAAATAAATGCTCTGGGAGCCAACAGTGAATTTGCACTCTAAGATGTGAACTATCACCAGAGAAGCAGATGGGCCTCTAGTGAGAGTTCAGCAATTATAATTTTCTTTATCGAGTACTGAGAAGCCAGGTCAGTTTTAGAAAAAACAACCAAACAGCTGTGTCTAGATGTTTATTGGTAAAGCCACAATGCTTTGAAGAAGTGAAGTATTTGCAGTAATCCTGCCAGGACGCAAAGCTTTGCGGAGTACCACATTGCTAAAAAGAAAAAGATGGCATTTCTTTCTAAGATAGGATAGCAAACGCTGACGGCTTTGAAGTCCTTCTAGAGAGTCAGGGATGCATACACATACACACTTGTTTCTTTTCCTTACAGCTACTACTCTGGGCTACTTCTAGACAGGACAGTAAATAAATCGGACCACTGGTCAGCAGCTTTTTCGGCAAACCCGGCTGCAAACGGGCCACCTGAAGAGCAGATTTAGAGAAAATCCCTGAAGTGGTTAGTTTGAGAAAACAGGGGGATCCCTGCTCAGCTTCGGGGATACTACATCTACTTGGAGAAATTTTGGAATGGGAAGAGAAGATGAAGAAAGACTAAAGCAGGACTCGCATATTACGCGCTGTTAAGCATCACTAACCTCTACATAACAATGTATGTATTATACATATATAGACACAATTCCAAGATTTATAGTCACAATTACAATTTTCTTGCCGTGTCAGGATTGTTCTGTATATGGTGTTGTCTAGACGGACACACATCTTTTCTGAACACTTCCAGGATGACAGCTCAACAGCTAGGAGCCAGACAGAGCTGTGACTTGCTGCCAGACCAGAGGGAGACTGGGAACAGCCATGGGAACACTACAGGGATGTCTGCAGCACTGCAGAAAATACAATATATGCTGGCTTTGCCAAATAATAAGCAAAACAGGACTAGAGACTGATATATGTAATTACACTTTAAGCTTAAGTATGAAGGCACGATGTGTAGATGAGGTACCATCAACAAAAAAATTGAATGTTCATCCACTTCAGGGCTTAACCTGAAACAAAAATAATTCTTTGAAAATACAGAGGCCTTTTAGAAGAAAGAACATAGGCGTGGAATCTGAGCAAAAAATGAACAACCTCAACATGACGACAGGTAAAAACGAGGAAGGTTTCTAAAATTGAAATAAAACTAACCAAGAAAAAGATTTAAACATGCGGAATGAAGAAAGCTACTGGCCCAACTCCCAAAAACTGTTCTAGTGCCTGACCTCGCTCGAGCATTTGCGATCCTCTTATGTACACACACCAACTACTCAGATAAATACGTAAAATCCTTTGTGTGCTTTTGAATTTAGGGAATTAAAATCTGAAAACCAGAATAATCCCTGGACCCATTTCTCAGTGGCATTAAAGGGCACCACTGCACAAATGGGGACGAACCTATCAACTCAGAAAACTTTTATCAACATGAAGTGGATGTATATATAAGTCTTCCTACCACGGGATTTGCAGAAAATGCACATTTCCTAACAGCAGACCCTATTTTTACCAGTGCTAAGGAAGATGTAAATGAGTTTAAGCCCTGGCTTCCCGCATTTCAGCTCGCAACCCATCCTTCTCTCAATAATGTGCAAAGCTTTACACAGCAGTGAAAACCAGTATGTTTGCAGCAAACATTTTTGTTAAAACTGGAATGCATTTAGAAATCACTCATTCGCTGCCAACTTTATATGGAAGATTTGCATAGTTGCGAAGAAAAGGTTACAAGATTAAGAGTAGATTTTGGACACTTTGCTGCAACATACAATTAAGTCACTGATGCTTTAGCAGTACCCTCAAAGAAGGGCTCGGACATCCAGGAATTTCCTGCATCTCAGAATTAAACCTTATAAAGGCTTCCCCAAACCTAAAATACCACTCTCCCCCCCAACAAAGCAGATTCAAGGCTGAGGTTTTTTCTTTCCAGAATTTTATGAATGAGACAGTTGAAAATCTGCCACTTTTCAACTATGCAAAACGTAAACTTTAAACAAAGAAATTGGCTTTAATAACTCAGTTGGGAACCTCTCACTCACTTCTGCATATTGTGTAAATCAAGGCAGGGGCGAGAATATCAACTTTTTGAAGGTCTTGAATTGGGCAAAAACTTACGCTGACCTAAATCCTTACGTGCGTTGTTTGGATCACTCTGCCAAAGACAGAAAATATTAAGTTTAGCAAGCAAGTGAAGGCAGGGGAACATCAGTTACGCACAGTCAAGCAGCAGATCTGCGAGAAGCTGAGACGCTCGGTCCCTCCAGAGAAAGCTCACGGTGCCTTCAGAGCCCCAGCATCACCCAACCAGCAGGGAAACCCTTGTATAAAACAAAAAGGGCTTTTTATGGGTCAGGACTTGCCAAAGTTCGAAAGAATTCCTCCCATACAATTTGATTATTTGCAACAACGTGGAGAAACTCAAAGGAGGGTAAAGCAGGGGTGAAAAAGGTAAAGTCTCCTCTTGGAGATAACGTAGGTGACAAGAGAAACCTGCTACGTGAAGACAGCAGAGAAGAATTAACTCGTGTATCTGGGCTACAAAGTCTGGTCTAACTTCTGGATAAAAATTACAGATCTCTGTTCCTTTCATCAACCTTTTTTTTTTTTCAAACAGAACCAGTACTATAACTGCCAACCAATAACCTAGCTGTCACATCAGAGACAACTATCTGCTAATTATTTTCTGAAAAGCGAGTTGCACGCTTTTAGTCTAATTGATATAAGTTATTACACTTTAACAATAAAGAAAACCCCACCTGAAAAAGTTTTAAAAAGGTCAATGAAACATGAACAAAGAAAAAATTTGGTTTGGAAAAAATAATCCTGCTGAATAATGAGTACATACTAGTATGTGTAGCTATATAGTCAAAGATGGGGTGAGTCTACTCTAATGCAAATCTTAGCTCCTGTTACATATTTTAAATTTCTAGCAGCAAGATTTTTCTTCCCCCACGCTGGGAAAGGAGCTGGAGATATCGCCGTCCATCTACAGGCTCGGTCCCACCTTGCGCTCACGGGTGAAGTTGGTGACCACCTATAAAGTCTCCAGCACTGACCTCCCTGCTCTTCTGGATCTAAGATGGGGAGTGAAGTATGCTGACAGCACAAAACCACACTAATTTCATAGTTAAAGGATTTTTCCCTTTGGAAACTACCTATATGAGCACTCTCTGCTGCCCTAATACAACCTTGGGATTATCCAGGTGAAGCACAGAGGCAGAGCCAGAGATCAAAATGCTGTTTTCAACCGCCTGTTTCTTTCAACCAAAATTCTGAGTTACTACAATGTCACAGTTGTTTGTTTTCTCATTTAGTTGCGTAGAACATATTCCCCCAACACAAAAGGTGGCAGGAGAAGAGCAGAGTGATTCAGTTTGCATATTTTTCCAGTGACGAGGTCCCAGACATGCTTTCACTGGAAATTGGTGCAATGCTGCAGCAGCATCCAAAACACCCCACCAAGCCAAAAAGAACATTCCTTTGGACGACTGGGACCAAGCTCCTCTCCGTTATCACCGTACAGGGATCCAAAACACCGCCTAGGCTTTGGCTTCGGGCACCAACCGGGGAAACGAGACCCCTCTCCCCGCCGAGTTTAACACCTTCGATTCGCCCGGCGGAGGCGGACGTTCACAACGCGTTTCCTCGCGGCTCCTTTGACGAGGTTTGACTTTTACATAACGGCAGCCGCAAAGACGAAGCCCCAGCCGACATCCTCCTCCGGTCCCTCCCACCCAGCACGGCGGCGGGGCGGCACGGGGGCTGCGGGGCTGTGTGTCACCCAGGCTGCTGCCGGGGCTGCGGGGCT
>JAVJGG010000074.1:79859090-79888507 GCA_035590195.1 Aviceda cuculoides
CGGGGGGGGGGGGGGGGGGGGGGGGGGGGGGGGGGGTTGTTGGTCCGCTCTAGGCGGCGTCCGTAGGACGGAACACGGGGCTCCGTGTCCCCGCCGCGGCTGGCCGGTCGCGGAGGGGCTCGTTCGTTTGCCCGTCGCCTCCCCCGGGAAGCGCCCGCAGCCGCCGCACGGCCCCCGGTGCTCAGCGCCGGCGGGAGCATCGCCGGCCGGTAAATGAATCTGGTACGCCACTTAACCTTTTGTTTATGGCTCCTCAGAAGGACTGCGAAAACAGGATAATGAGGACATCATCGGCAATTAATTAAATTAGGAAATGACTACCATAAATACTGACTCAGCGGATAAACCAGGACTAGTAGAACGTAGGACGTCGTAATATATTCACTTTGGTTTATTCGTACAAAGGCAATACCGTCCACGGCGAGAATGCCATTTTACTTGCAATTAAAACATTAATCTATTTTTGGCCCCTATTTGTAATGTTTTAAAGTGTTTATTTTCCCAAACCCGGAGAAATAAATACATACCGGCACTTTTTAAAAAGTGACCAATTATAAATATGCAGCCCAAAGTCTAACTGTTCCCAAATGTAACTACTTCTAGTACCAGACATGAGACAAATTAAACTTGCAGGGATTCAAAGAAAAAAAAAAAAGGGCGGGGGTTCTATGTACATATCTATGCAAAGATAAGTGTTTAGGTAAATATCTGCATACAAACTATTTAAAATTGATGCACAGCACACAGTTTTAATGCAGCAGTGTTTCCTTTTGATTATGGTTTATTCTTGAAACACTAGACGCTGATATGATGTGGTAGCAGTTAACTTTTTGTGTATTTTTGTAAGAAAGCTCAGAGATTTTGGAAGTCATTAAATGGAGTCTGGCAAAGATAACATTATAAATTCAGTGTTTTCTAACAACGAAAAACCCAAACTGTTGGAAGAGTGTATGACTTCTTACAGAAAAAAAAAAAAATCCTAAGCAATGCACAGGAGGAACCTCAAGGTCTCCGCTGTTAACGCATTGCCTTCTTTAATGGTTATAAAGCTTGAACAGGGAAGTGCTGAGGTCAGGTAGCTTAGCTAGTATGTGTGTGCAACCTGAGAGTGTAACTTCACAAAAGATGAGGTGAGCAGTCATGCAACTTATGAAATTGATAGTGCGTTAATGGTTTAATTTTGAGATACATTTACCCTCTTGCAGCAGTACGCTGATAATTCATTTGAGACTGTTCTCCCAGGCTTTAAAAAGAAATTGCTCTGGCTAACCAAACAAGGAGGTAAAACCTCTAAGAATAGCACAGTGGAGTTTACAGGACATTTGTTTATACATAGGGCAGTAAGAGCTACACTTTGGTTTCTAGACTTTCAATACGCAGGATCTTTTTTCTTCAGCCAGTATGTACTATCCAGAATCTTAAAAATTAAATTCCCATTGCTATTGTAGTCAGTGTCCCTATGCTGACTCCCTTAGGATAGTCACTAATACAATTTGAATTCTTTACTATCCACAAAAAAGCCTACAT
Organism: Aviceda cuculoides; assembly: GCA_035590195.1. Lineage (NCBI taxonomy): Eukaryota > Metazoa > Chordata > Aves > Accipitriformes > Accipitridae > Aviceda > Aviceda cuculoides. The sequence continues at coordinate 79,860,618 of JAVJGG010000074.1, forward strand.
TTTAGACAAATCCACAAAGCGGCATTTCATTATGATGTAAATGGGAATTTGGAAAGTAATTTAAACCATTTTGCTTACCAGCATCCAAGATACTAGTTCTCTATGAAAGTTTTTCTACTTCATCTATAGCCTTTCTTCTCCTTCCCATATGCCCTTTCCACTTACACTACCAGCAACAGTCTCAGCCCATTATTTTCTTTGGAGGGTATTTCCAGGGTTAATGGCCCAGAGCCTTCAACTCCACCCCGCTAGTCATTAATCCAGAGGAAATACCCTCTGCTTAGAATAATTATTGCTTAAACACTAGCAAAATAGATCGCCTCTGTAAACAACACCAGGCAATTCAGGATCAAGAAGTCCTGAAATAGTCGTGGTTTATCATCATGCCATGTATCAATTTAAATTTGCAGACTGTCACAGCATTGTAAGTCCTTTAAGCCTTTCTCACTCTTCTTACATGATGTATAAAGAATTTCCAGCTACTGTGATTTTTAAGCTGCATAACGCCATAAGATCGTGCATGGTAAAGAGCCCCCTTCTTTTTAACATTTCAATATTAATGTGAGATCATATCACATGAAAATTTAATTTGGAAATTTGTCATTTAAACTTTGAAAGGAATCCATGGAAATTTGTGACTTATAGCCTATTTTTTCAATTCAGAACAGATAAAATCCCACATATGGTACGCCAAGTCATGCATTATTACTTAGTTCAGGTTTGCAGTATCACTAAATCACTTACTGCTCTGTAACTACGCTAGAACAAAGACAAGCAACAAGCAGATGATGTGTTACACTGAAATAAATCACATACAACTAAGCTTAAATATTTTACCAAAAAGGGTCAAATTATATATAAATGATTTGGAAACTTACAAAGGTACAGGCTGTTCATTGCTGGAAACCAACATACATCTTGATTACAGATTATTTCCACTTTTCTAGCAATGTCAAATTTAAACATTAGTCGAATAGCAAGGGAGAAATGGGAAACAATGTGTCTTTAAGTGAAAGCTGCAAATGAAAAGTCCTCAATTACTTGTAAATTCCAAAACCTCATAAAGCAAATAGTGACTGGTCTGTGATTTTTCAAATGTGCATCTCTTGCAACACAGAGAAACTAAATGTTTGCTTACTGAATCGTGGCAATAACCGTTTTCCCAAAAGCCAGCTAGGATCCTTACCCGCTTGTGTGCACTGGAGTGTGTGCGTGTGTGTGTACTTTTTGCATTCTTTTTGCAGCATGATCCTATTAGTAGTATGACAATAAATTGCCTCTGGAAAAAGTCCAGCCTGGTATCAATAGGGCCTCACTGTGGATCCTCACCAATGTCTATCGCTTGTCCCACTGAAATAAAAGTTATACCAATGTAAAACTGGCACATGACCAGATTCAGTTCTCTGAACTCCAGCTATTATTACGCATATATTTAAAAAGGCTCCAAACATCTACAGGAGTGCAAGCAGTTGTGTATTAAACAGATGACTGAGAAAGGAGCACGTTATTGCTTTAGTTTCAGATGTTGTATTGTAGGAGAAAATAAGCAATAACCATTGGAAAAAAACTATAATATATGTTGCCAGACATTTGAAGTGGCAACTCATGCATGCTGAATAAAACGTTGCGGATATGCTTTGATTTCATCATGCAGGAAGAATTATCTGAGTTTTCTTAACCACTCATTATGTATTTTATGTAGGTTCGAGCTAGCGCGATTGCTCAGGATGCTGATCAGAACTACGACTATGCCAGTAACAGCGTGGTTCTTCATTTGGAGCCAGGAGACGAAGTTTACATTAAATTAGATGGAGGAAAAGCACATGGAGGAAACAACAACAAATACAGCACATTTTCTGGATTTATTATTTATGCCGACTGAAAATGAGTAAAAAGACCCACCAAACCAGTCCAAAAATGAAGCTTTCTCTTCTAAGCAATGGATTTGCGTGGCAAAAGTCAATGAAACAAGCACCCCAGCAAAGAGTGACCACCGAACACCTCAGTAGCGGGGAAAAAAAGTCGAATGCTACCTGATTCACATCTGTACAACACAGAGAAACCTTATGTTAAAAAAATTACAAAACACGTTAAACAGATGTGCGATCCACTACCGCCAAAGCAAATACTTCCTCATTGTTAGTGTCCATGTGAATGAAGTCCTACGTAGATCAAATTTTTATAGAAAAAAAAACCACCTAAGGACGCTGAGTTATTTCTTCAGTGTATATAATACTTTGCTGTGTTATGATCTTGCTGCTTTATCCATACTTCAGCTTTGGTTCTTGTGACTTACTTGCTAACAATGATGCTTGGAGTCCACTCATACTGTGGTGAGGAATGATTTTACAATAAAAGGAAGAGGTAATCAAAATATACTTTCTCTCTCCAAAGGAATTGTTTGCCTTGTACTTTTCTTATCCTTCCACTTAAAACTAGAAACTAATCAGCTTCAAGCCTTAACTCAATGTTCCTGCTTTGTAGGTTTACATTAGACTTTTAACATAAAATCAATCCAGTGGAGTTGTTTAAATTTTGTCTTCCCTTTAGCTGTATTCTAAAAGAAAAAGAAGGATAGAAGAAACACTTCTTTTTCCTGAAAAATGTAACAGTTGACAAACTCTATTGGACCAAGTCCCTGATTCCACCAAAGCCAATGGCAAAACTCCCATTGATATTAGTGGAAAAAGGATTTGGCTTTTAATTTGTAAACGTGTAAATATATATTTAGACAATTATTACAGGCCCATTCTTGATGGTTAGTTGTGTAAATATTTAGCAAGCCTGGCATCCACATCCTCAGACTAAGGTAGAGTCTTTTCTTTGCAGCAATTAGTCTTCATTAGTCTTCTAGCACTTAGTCTGTACTTGGGTACTATTTTTAATAAAATAGTTATGGCTTAACATACCGCAGATGTTCAACTAGAATTTCGTAGGAATATAATGGGTCAAAACCTTATTTGTTTTAGGTGTCCTGTCTTGCTGAAGTTAGTGGGATTATTCCCACCAAGGAAGAGTGGGAGATCTGACACGTGAGAAAATGTTGTCACACAGACCTTTTCCATGGTAGCTAGTTACAGTTTGTAGTAAGGCGTGCCTATGAAATGGACACAGATAAGCATATTACCAAAAATGATAACAATGACTTAAGAAGAGAGACAGACTCGCTGTCACCAACTGTTAACTCTCCGATTGGGGCAGCCTAGGAAGTGGACCCTTATCCGCCCGAGGTTCGGGACACGCTAACACCCCTATTGAGTCCGCAGACCTTTGGCTCCTTAATCTCCCCAAACTGGAAAACGTACACCCCGACGGACATACTCCCTTCTTAAGTATTTCAAGCCTCAGCAAAGAGACGGTTCGTGCCGTGAGATGAGCAGCGCTGCCCCGCTACGGTGCAGGAAATCCTATTTATTTGTCTTGAGGAGCGAAACGTGAAATGACAGAAAAACCGCCCCAGTCGTAGCACGCGGTGCCAGACTGCAGCCTTATCTCTGCTGGGACCGCGAGGTGAGGAATCGGTGCCAAATGTGGACGTTTACGCGCTTTATTTTGCGGATGTGGGCTTCACAGCTTGGTTTTTTTTTTTTTTTTTTTTTTTCCAATTTGCCCTAATGCTGAGAGTCCTGTGAAGACAGACCCAAGCCAGGGGCATTTAAGTTGACCTCAACATAGAACCAGGGTGCCTTTTCTTAAATGGATTTTTTCATTGTTCATTCTGTTCTATACTCTCTACTATTCATGAAGGACACAGAGGTTGTGATAGCATGTTCAAATTAGCTACTGGAAACAAGCCTTTATCAATGATAGAGGCAAGTAGCGTGTAGGACGGAGAAAGGGATAGCTACTAAGGAGTAGGACAAGGATTCCTTCAAGGTGGAGGACATCTTGATGAGTTTTGAAGCTGGGCAACTCTATCTCCTTGACCAGCTAAGTATGGGGAGTCAGGAGCTGACTGCATCCAAAAAGTGATCTGTATGCTTGGTGCCCTGAAGCCACCAGTTTAAAAAGCAGCGCTCCCCTATAGTGAAACTGTGTTTTTCCTGATGCAAACGATCCCCTCAATCTGAAAAAGGGCCTCAAGTGAGCTGCTCCTTCAATAATGCAGGAAAATTACTTGTGTTTTCTGTTTTACTATGCTTTAGATGCAGTTTCCAGATTTGTTTGCCTTCACTGACGTTAACTGTATTAAGACCTCCTATTCTGCTCAAGAGGACATGAATCAAACAGTTCCAGAGAACTCCCCACCTTAGGCTAGGGAATTTTAAAACTCATTTATTCATAAATGCTGTTACGTCTGTCCCTTTGTTATCCAACATATCTGCCCCCTTCCTCCCTGCGCAGTCAGGTCAAGATTACCCTGGTGACAACACTCAAGTCTTTGCTGGTCTTAGCACAGGAGGACGGAGCTTGGCAAAACCTGACGAGACAGAGAAGCACGAGGAATTCAAATAAAGTTTTGCTGCCTGACTCCGAGCTCAGAGCTACAGGCACCACTTGAATCTCACGGGTCTCATATTAAAGAGAACACCTAAATTTCAGGACTGTGCTCTTCTTCCACTCTACTCCAGAGATACACAATTTCCCGCTCTGTTTTGGAGCTGCCGGGAGCTCACACCATCTAGCAGAGCTGTCTGATATAAGCCTCTGGTTTCCCATCTGTAAAAAGCCAATCCTTGCTGGGGTTTTTGATACCTAACACACCGCGGCAAAGGAAGGGAAATCTTCCTCCTGGAGCTCCTGGGTGCTGCTGCAGCATTATCAAGCCGGGAAATTCTCACCTCGCTGCTACACTGTCTGTCCTCAAGCCGAAGACAGCTCACGAGCCACAGGTTGATCGCTCTCCTCATAGCCGAAACACCTTTTGTGACAAAGAACCAGTATAAATTATCCAGCTGGCACGCAAGGAGTACGTCCTGCAGGACTCCTCGTCTTTGAGGAACATCTCTACAAGCTCTACAAGCCCGTGGTGGCTGGAAACACTTAGCACCTACCTGGAGTGCTAGTAGGGTCATCAAGTGCAAGGAGAAAAGCTGGGTAGAGGAGAATATAGCAGGGTTTTTAGGGTAAGGAGTCAACATGAGAACGCGGTCAAGAAAAATCCCTCCTTGTTTGCAAGCTCAACAGATTGCGGGTTGAGCATTACAAGCTCAGGAACCATAAACCCAGCCTAAATCCACCTGGGTTCAAGCTTCAACGCAATCATATCTGATACTACATAACAAATGGAGCTACAGGAACGGCACGGTGACCTAAACCAGCTGCCCTCTAGATCCTAACAGCAGCGATGCTGAGATACGTGAGAAATCCCCTGCTTGGCCAGGAAAAAGCCATCTACATCACTAATCATCCTAAGCAGGAACAAACAGCCTGTAAATCAACCGGAGAGAAGCACTGCAACTTGCACCAAAGGTTGCGGCAAAATTAAACTCGGTATGGGAACGCAGTTGAGGCAGCCATCAGCTGACAAAGTACATTTCTTCCTCATTCTCACTTCTTGGTGTAGCTGCTGTAAACATTCAAGACGCTTCTCTGATTTATGCATTTAATTAAAAGATATCTATAACATTCATGCTGTTTACATTTAACCCAACACTGCAATGAAAGCTGTAATTTTGTCGGGGATTTATATTCTGTACTCAAATTTATTTTGATTCCTTGATTTAAACACACACACTGAAGTGAAAATGTGTCAAATCATGAAAATGGAAAAGATTATACTCCATTATCTAGTTCATCTGTCAACCAGGGCAAAAATCTTCTGAGGACTGTTTTTCTCAATCTGCCACATGTTAGGGAAACTTAATTTAAAAGACTAATTCAGAAAAGACAGCTAAAACTTAAAAGTGGAAGAGCAATTGGACCGGTATAATTGGAAGTTGGTTACATGATTTTTCCTCCCTCTATCTTGTATTCAGCTCATAACTCGCCAAATCTTCTACCTTCTGGGATAAAACTGTTGGCCTCTGCCACATTATTATTATTTTTTTTTTTTTAAAGAGGTTAATCCTTTTTCTTTCTTTTTTTTTTTAATGGAATGAGAAAAAAAAGTGGTTTTTTTTTTTTTAAACTGAAGAAAGTAATAAATCCATTTTAAATGCAACTTTTTTTCCTTTTCGGCTACCCTGCCCATACTGAAGGCATGTAGTAGAAAACGAACACATGGGTTGGAATTAGGTCTCAACCGAGGAGAAAAAAAAAAAAAAAAAAAGTCAGAGCATTTCAGCATAATTTTAATTTGCTTTGACCAAAGTTGCAAGATATTTGGAAACAACACGTCATGCACATGCAGTGCATTTGGCACTGGACTTTTCATTAGACTCACAACATATGCAACTAAGTAAGGGAAGGCTGCGCAACACATGCGGAGCAGATTTAGTCGCAGCGAAAAACATAATAAAAGTATAGGGTGGCTTTCGAGGGTATGGAGGAGGGGGGAAACTTGGGAAATGTTATTTAGCTTGAGCAAATGTATAGCTCCGAAGTTAATAGGGGAAGGGCTCTGGCTCAGAGCCCTCCCTCCAGTAAGATGTCCTGGTGGACTGGGAGTTATGGGCTGCTCATGAGCGCTGGGCTCCTGCCAAGCCAGCAAAGCTCTGCAGCTCCGGGCAGGGAAGCTCCTCTGCGTTCTCTTTCAAAAAATGGGATCATCCTTGAAGGTTAACAGAGTTCGAATTACGCGGCAGGCGAGCGGTTAGCGGAATGGAAGTAGCTTTGAGAAACGTACGCGTCCAAAATGATGTTTACCAGTGTCAGAGAGCTGTTACTATGGGGAGCGACTTGGAAGGTCTCACGCTGCTTTCCCGTCCTCTCGTTTCTCCGGTGCTTTCTTTCTGCCTTATATTTTATAAGTCTGTCTTGTAGTGGCTTCCTTAAACCAATGAAATCAACCAAATTTAATGTAGCTGGTGACAACCAACCAGATACACAGAGAGACTGTTTCACGTTAGAATCTGGGTAAAGTTTAAAATCTTCTGCTCAAAGTCTCTACATGTGCCCCTCCTTCCTCTAAAGGGAATGACCCTATCTTTCTATGTGCCCCTGAAAAATTAAATTTAGGGAGTATTTCTTTATTTTTAAATTGCACAGCTAAATCAAAGTAGATGCACTGACAAGCAACACTGCTTCTCAAGATCTCACATGGAAAAATTGGATTCTGTTGCTACACTCGCTTCCAGTCTCGTTGGGTATTTCACAGAGCAATGGAAAACCAAGACCAGACTCTAGCTGTGCATAAAGAAATATTTGATTGATGTCTTCTGGCAATCCATACTCCTTTTAGCGACTGGAGTTTGTATGTCATCTCCTGACCCTTCCCCTCCCCAAAATGTGCAGAGCACCTAACATCACGTCCCACCTTTATCGCCACCGGCCATGCCTTGCGCAAGGATGCTCTGTCATCTGGGGAGCGGCAGCAGGAAGGAAAATTTCCCTCATCCTGGGTGACAGTAGGAAAATGTCACCACTTACCACTTTTTTCTCCTCTAAACCAACATTCCTGACAGTGGTGGTTCCTGCTCATCACTGCAAACCAGCCTCCTTCTGGGTAAGAACTGGTCGAGGCACCTTTCACCGGACGTGAAATGAAGATGCCGACCGCGTCACCAGGAGAGCACGACCAGACTCTTCTGACTCAAGGAAGAACAGGATCATTGCAATGGACTCCCCTTGTGTCCATTACAGAAATATTTTTCTGCTCCCTACAGGATGCATAAAGAATTACACACTTATTTCTTAAGATTCATATTTAGATACCTGGATATTTTTATATAACACCGATTTTGTATTTGTTGCTCTATTTCAGGAGAAAAGGCAAAGGTTAACGGTTAAGAGGTAACCAGTCTCCACGAGAGTACCGCTGCTGTTTCTTCATTATTGTTTGTTATACTTTCCTCCATACTCCCTTCCTAGTTTTTATCACCGGGGGCAAAAGGATGCTAACTAAACCCTTACCAAATGCTCAACGGCCAATTCTACGCTGCTATCAGTGCTGCTCTTTCCCAGACTTCTTGTCGAACCGCTCTTTCACCCCCCCCCCCATTTTTTTTTTTTTTGTTATGAACTTCCATCACAAACACGAATATACGACTTTATTATTACCTGGCCACATGATGCATTTGAAAATCCTGATAACCAACCCTCCACTTTCTCCTGGTCTGCCCAGACCCCAGCTCTGCTCCCGCTCAGGTTCAAAGGAATTCTTAACTTTACAACATCGATAGTTTCCCGATGGCCTAATCCTGGGTCAAAAAGAAAAAAACCCCACCTTTAATAACTGTTGTTATAGGACATTATTCCATCTTCTAAAGCCTCTGCATGTAACTGCATGAATTCTCATCTGTTGTCTTAATGGGAAGCAGTTAATTACAATCCACAAGCTGCCACAGGCAAGGCTGAGATTAATCAGCTTGGCTGGGTACGGGGCTATAACTGCACTTACAGTTCTGCGTAGCAGCGAAGGGACTAAACCCAGGTGACGGCAAAGCGCAGACAACCGCAGGAGAAACCCACTGGAGAACAGCAAAACTCTCGCACTGCTCATCACCCTGCTCCTACAAGGATTCCTTTTGCCTTTTACATTTTTCTTGGTTTGAAGAATTAAGTCTCCGAATCACTAACAAGATGTATTATTGTATTAATAGAATATGATTATATTTGCATTGATACAATTAAATTGTTATTATTATGTATTCCGTTTCTCCCGGCTGGGCAGAGAGAACCTTGCCATCTGAACATTTCGGTTTATTCTCAAAACTGGTTTTGGATAACCAAAACACTGTCCAGATATCTGTGGAAGGCTGACCTGCATAACAATATTATTGAATAGCTCTTCTGAAGCAGCTATGGTAACTCCAGGATAAAGCGATTTCATTCCGGTATAATTGTTCAGCTTTGTGAAGAAAGCAATTACTGTGGAATGAAGTGACCGAATCCAGAATGCAGCTTGCAGAAGGTAACTGGAAGCCTTTTCAGGGGTGGAGGGGACAGACATTAAGCCTCCATGTAAATATTAGTCTCCATGTAGACAACAGCTTGGGAATAGGAGTGTCCTGTGCTAGCCCACCCTTCATCTTCCTCTTGGCCAGTGCACCTCATTCCTGAACGGCAAAATCACTGTTACTCGAGTCACTCACCCAAGGCACCTCCCAAGCTACCTTGTCTTCTTGTGCAATACCCAGCTCTCGCTGCATGCCTTCATCTCTGCACAAAATTTGCTTCTCTGGATTCCAGTAAGATAAACAAAGCCCTATGTATGACCAAGACGCATCTTTCCTAGAGAACTGCGATCAAACTACGAGTAGGATGTAAAGGGGATAATGAAAAATACGTAAAATATTGGATTTAAAAAACACAACTGCCATCATAATCCCGAAGCTAATGAAAGCTTCGCCAGTGCTTCTGAAAACCCTACATGTAAGGTTTTCCTACATTATATTGGCATTTATACAACTCACTTCTTGTCATTATTAGCTATTACTCCAAATTAGTCTATTTTCAGCCAGTCATTTAAGAAAATTAAAGAAAATTAAGATCTTATGCAAGAGTTGAAGAAAGAAACTGGATTAAACTGTTTGGAGCTTCCCCTGAGGATAGTAATGGTCTTTTTGGGACCATGACAAGTTCACTGATTTTTCAACATATAAAGCAAGTGTGGACTTGAGTGTTAGCGCCACTTTGGCCTTGACCATCAATAGTCTCTCATCAACAGACATGAGGGATCTCCAAGCATGCAGAGCCCTTGGCAATCTTCTGGCTTCCCTCGTTCAGAATGGAAAGGACCGATGTTCTGCGATTCTCAGTACCGTATATGGCGCGCTATTGTAAATGTGCTTTTTCAAGGAAAATCATATTTATACTACTACACCACAATTTTTTTTAAAAGCAAGGAATGCGAAATTTGTAATATTCTTAAGTTAACTTCAGCTACAGGCACGGCTTTGAAAGCACCTGATTTTTACGAGTCTCGGTTACGTCAGCAAGGAGGCCAAGTCATCTACTTATCTTCTTCTGTAACGGCTTAGCCTTGCAGGCTGCGGACGGGGTCCCTCGCTGGCATCAGCCACACGCTGATCCCGCGGCACCAACCGAGCCTCGGCGAGGGGCAGATGAGACTTACACGGCGCTTTCGTAGGTTGCGGACGAGCTGTTCTCAGCAACTTTTTGTTTACGGGCAAAGGATCCAAACTTGTAACAAAGCTAAATGAGCTAAGGGAGCTCTAAATATTTGCAGAGTGATCCATTCTTAATAAAAAGGAGAAAGAGCTCTGATATAATAGAGTGCAAAAATTCTGTTTACAGGATCTTCGTATAAGCAGCAACGAAATTAAGTAAGGCTGTATTACTTGCTACTGCTATCAATTAATGCAGCAACCACTTCCAGACATAATAATTACCATATGTGCACTGTGCTTTACCTCTGGGCTTATTAATTTCATACACAGGAGGTTACAGGCATTGATTGCATTAAAACCTATCGATACGTTACACTAGAAATGCTCCCACTGCGACGCGCCGTTGCGCGAACTGAAATGGTCCAAGGGGTATAGAGACGGCCAGCTGCGCCCATCAGCAGACAACTCGTTAATGGTCATTTCTCCATCCCCTCCCAAACACAACAAACACGGAACTGCAACAGGAGAACGAGAGCAGTTCGCTCAGCTGCTTAGGGATAAAAATGATAGGGTCTTGAGACAGATGTTGACCACTGGGTAAATGAAAAATCACTAGCAGTACCTATCAATATTAAGAAATTAATACCAAGAAAAGGGCTCTTATTTCTCACGGCAATCTACCCCGCTGGGTGATTGCCAACCAGCGCTACTCTATGAACTTCAGAGCAGCCTGAAGTTTGGCGAATCGCAGGACAATATCCATTGGGATTTTTAAAAAGCCCTTTTGATTTTTGAAGTTTGCTGAAAACTCGATATATAATGAAAGGTAAGGACATCCAAAGAGCATCTAAAAAAAGTGGTGGCTGTGTTGCCATAAGACAACTGGGTTTCTAACCACTTGCAAACATTCAGAAACAACTGCACACTGTTTGCACTTGAGTTTTTTGTTGTCATCCTATCTGCATAATTCAAGATGTGTTTCTATTCAATTCTGGTTAAGCTTCTGTAAGTTGTATAACCTGCTTTAAGACCTCCCTGTAAACAACAAAACATTGTTTGTATTTCTAGTAAAGCTTCGTTTTCCCTCTTCTACTTTAGATGACATATTTCAAGCAAGAATACACTGGGTTCAGTAGGCAAATCTCACATTAAAATAATTCAACTGTCCCAAAATAATATTTATAAAGACAGTGGCAACCGTGATGCAAAGGAAGAAATATAACAGGCAGAATTACCGAGTTCTCTGCATTGGTAGTACATTCATATAGGGTGAAAGCACATGAGCGATTTCCAGAAACCTTCAGAAGTTAGAAGGAACCCGGCTTTTTTCCAGCAAAAGCAATAAAAGCAAGTACCAAGCGCAAAGAGTTAACGCGTTCTTCCTACTTCTGAAAGCAGGAACGCGCCCGATTTCGTCAGTGAGGTTTGGCAACGTGCGAAATCCTGTAACCAATTTCATTTCCTGATAAATGAACGGTCCGCGGGGGAAAGTCAGCCAGAGGCTTTGGGAACTGTCGAGAGCTCAGACATGACCGAGAGGCTCCTGGAAGGAGCCAGACTGTCTCTTCCCTTATCGCCGCCCGGCCAAACGGCACCATCCGAAGGCCGGCGCTGCCAGACTCGGTTTCCAGCCGGAGCTGCGGCGGGAGGCGATAGCTCTTCGTCAACACGCGGCATCCCCTGAAAAAATAAACCAGCTCCAGCACGCGTCTTCTGTTAGACTTTGGGCGAGCGGGCTGAAAACACATGGCTGGAGAAAACAGGCGTTGGGATGTGACTTGTAACCGTCTGCCTTGTTTATGTGTTTTAAAGCCAAGTGCTAGGAGTGACTTGGTATTCTGGAGTTTACAATCTTCCCCCCCCCCCCGCCCTTCCAACAGGAAAAAGCCAAATACAGAAGGATAAATCATTCATTATTGGATAGATTTTGGCATCAGCGAGACTGCAGAGGATGCGTTTTCAATAGGAGCTATTGGCTGCGTCGCGTGGAAAGCTGGACGTCACTCTTAGTTTTAAACTATAAATTGATTTTTTTGAAAAGTTATCCTCATAAATGTGACTTATAACCTTACTGAATCTTAACAGTAAATATCAGCTCTAATTGCAAGATGACAAATGGGCCTCAACACAAGCTCAGCTGCGAGTTTCTGTTCTATTCAAATGCCATCTTTTCATAAAGTTAACCTGAAGTGCTTGTTCGCTTTTCTATTATTACAAATTGATTCACAACTCCAACATTTTTACAGGAAATTCAAGTAGCTTGACACACAGAGATTTGAACTTTTTAAAGTCTAAAGTTGGAGCTTATAAAAAAATATTGCCAGTCTGATGACCCCTGAAGGGAAGATAAAAGGCGAAAAAAAATAGCTCAAATAATAACTTCAGGCCCTTCATTACCAAAATCCTGGGTAACTTTTCAAGTGGCTTGCAGGCTTATAATAGCAACAACGTCTGCAATTGATTAGCTACCCCAGCACAACCAGATGTCACAGTGACAGGGAGAAAGTACTGCTGGTTCTAGAGTTTACTGGGAAGCAGAACATCATTTCACTGAAAAACAAAATATCTAAAAAGGAAGTGGAGGAAACTGAAGAAATATTATGCTTGTTCTCAACCAAAGTGTCTGAATTCAGTTTTATTGCATCTTCCAGTTCTCTGGAAAGCCTGGGATAAATTCTGTCTTGCTCCCACGGAAAATGCGGCTCACTTGACTCAGTCTGCCCTTTGTCCCACCACCACTACTCATTCCTTTGCTGGGATCTTTGATGCATTCTGCTCAAGACTGTGAAAAACACAAGCTAATAATATCAAAAAAAGACGTTTCTCTATGTTAACTATCTCCCCAGGTTTGTAAACGAGGTACGTGCCTTGGAGGAATACCAGAGCAACCGCTCCAGACACACCAAGGTCTACGCTTAGAGCAAACTAACTCCAGGAGCCCCATCCCCGTTGCTCCTTCCGTGACTTCACTCAGGTTATTTAGTGAACATTTGAGACCCCAAACGAGAGAAGCAATGAGAATACCTGAAAGGGACACGAAGAGGATCAGTTCTTCTTTCAGAGCATTTTGATATTAACAATACGGCTGCCTTTGAAAGTATCCTTGATACTTTTGGGGCTACTGCTCTGTTTTTACCAAATATTGCGATGACTCCACACGCATCATTGCGGAGCGAGCAAGAAACGCCATGGCAGGAAAACAAGTAGCCTACTTTCTTCTCTTTTCAGGCTGTGGCATTAAAATGGAGGATAATACTGCAGGGCATGATATACTATAGACTGGTTGACGGAAGCAAAAACCGGCACTGTAATATTAGTAATCATATACTACTTCTACGAAAAGCAGTCAAAGCACATTGAAGGGATTTAGCCATCAGTGTCTTCCTTCAATTATAACCCAGATAAGAGAAATTACACGTTGAATAGTTGACATTTTACCATCCATTTCAACACGGGAGCTTGCAAAAGCTGAATGGATTTGGTGTGGGTAACCAAGGCTCACTCCCAGCTTCTTGGAGTTGATTGTTCACCAGTTACTCTACCTCCACCTCTGCTCCTTCAGCTGCTTCCCTCAACGCACTTCAACCAAGTCGGTTGAAGCTCAGAAGCTCACAGACTCAAGTTTTCCGTGGGCATGAGTGCCTTGCAAAGGCACGGAGCGCTTTGCTTGGCAGCCCTTCGGACTACTGCAGATATAGGCGATGGTCGTCTCACGCCTACGGCGACGCAACGCAAAAACCCAGTCCTATGCTGTCCTTCAAAGCAACAGAGAAGAGGCAACGCCAGGACACATCTTCTCAATCTTCTGCGCCTACCGCTCAATCAATGCGACTCCTACAGAACGGCAGCCAAGGAAAAGAGGGAGGAAGGGGACAGAGAAAAGGAGGAGTCCCTCTTCCCTCATCACTAAGACCAGTCACCACGAGCCACGCACTCCCCACCACGGGAGATGCAAAGTCCGAGGCACCTGCCCCGCGTCTTGCTCCCGTTGTGCCTGGTGGCATCTCATCAGCGTGAAGAGAGAGCTTGAAAACCTTGAGACTGTTGAAGCCAACAGCAAAACTCTCCAGTGAGAGCAGGATTTTTCCCATGGATCTCTGAAGCGTTTGGATATAGCAACGAATGTTTCGGTGACGAGGAAGAAAACAAGGTTGAAGTTCTCCATTTATTCTTCGTCTGTGAAGAAAAGCTTTATGCAGCGCTCCCTCAAAGTTGAAAGCATGATTATTATTTTCTGTTCAAAGAGATTTTGGCTCCTTTACAGCAAGAAACCGATATTACACGAGAAACAGTTTAAAGATCAGAGATTCAAGAGTTTGCTAATGCATATTTTCCTATGCTGATGCTGCAATGATGTTTATATTACTCTTCAATAGGGAGGTGTCAGAAAAGCATTAATATGTTTTTAACTGTGCGCCAGGCAGACAAGCAAAATAAAATAGCTTTTTTTTTTTCTTGTTCTAGTCAACAATGCCAAAAGTTACTGTTTATTTTTCTCCACCCCCATGGAAGAATTTATAACCACTGAAGTAAACTAAAGTTAAAAAGCTGTTTTTAATTCCAAAATTGACTGACAGCTGCTATGTAAAAGCAAACCTAACTTGTTTGGGTTCTCGGGAGCATTCGCATTTGAAAAATGAAGTTTCCTGGAGCCATTTGAGGGGTGGGGTTTTTTATGGTCCCTTCCCCCAGTGCTAAAAAAATAATTTAAAAAATGTGATACTGTATAATTTTCACATCGAGAAGACAACTGGGGAGAGGTGGAGAGCACATCCCCTTTTCAAAGAGCCTTGAGAGTAACATATAAATACGGTATCGGTTACAGCGCTAGCTAACTCTCTTTGGGAGCACCAACGAGAGGTTGTGAATGCCACGGTACACGCCACCGCTGTTAGACCTGGCAATATTCAAACAGATAAAATACTCAGCTGTAACTAAGTCCTTATGTGCAAACGGGCTCGTCTTATACCACACCAAAGAAAACCAAATCTTGACATGTATGACATTCAAAATCCATGCAAACACTTACTGGCATGGTAACTGTATGAAGAGTTCTGGTTGGTTTTTTTACTTAAAAATATTAAAGCAAACTTTAAAAAAAATAAATAAATATGCTTTATAAGTGACTCACCAACACTACCAGACTATGCCAACATTTCAAATGTCTGGAGTCCAGCAACATGATGCTCCATGGCTTTCCATGGATTGCAAGTTTCAAGACAAACTACATTTCAAAGGATTGCAGTGTAATTTATTTCATTTTCCCTAAAGCTTCTAAGTTAACCGATTTCTTCTCTTTTATGTGAAGGATGCTTCTGAAAATGAAGTGCTGTTAGTATTCAATCCAACTCATAACTGTATTTGCATTATACATAGCTACAAACAAGTCTCTCTAAAGACTGCTGAAATCCACTTTTAACCATGGAACAAAAGGAGTCACCAAATTTCAAAGACTCTGAATCCACAGATGCTAAAGCTAATTTACTTTGGCCCTTGCCGCCTTCAGTGTTAAAAAAAATAACCAGGCATGTAAGAAAAACGTTTAAACAAGCATAAGGGTTGCAATTTTGCTTAAAAATATTTGCAAAATTTGTTACCATGCTATATATTCTAACTAGCTACCTCCTGCTAAGGAAGTGTTTCTGTGGATTATCATATTAATGTTCAAAAATGATGGTGGTGTCTATTTCTGAACCACAGCTCCAAAGTTTTGGCTCCCTTCTGGGATTATGGAGTTAAGAGCTTGACTTCTGACTTTCTTTCTGTAAGTTTTTACTATACACAGTCAAGATGCACTATGTCAGCAAGCATCTAACCTTAAGTACTATAATAGTCACAGTTTTTCCATAATATTTTTCACATACTTTAGATCTTGCCTACACACAAGTCTGCACCATTTAATTAAGTAGATTTCAATGATATAAACTCCTGCTGGGCCACACTTATTAGAAAGTGGTGTCATTCAGTTTAGTTTCAACTCATTCTCAACAATTTAAGTAGCTGGGCTTATATTAATAGAAGAGCACCGGTATAAGGCTTTGCCCTGATTCAGACAGACAGACAGGTTTATAATCGCACTTTGAGATTAGCCCGAGTCGGCTGAGTGCAGACGTGTCTCTGCCTGCCCGCTCGCGGCTTCACGACGATAAGTTATTTGCTGACCACAAAGCCCACCAAAACTTCCAAGCTCGTTTTTCCTGGAATTTTGATTACCCCAAATCATATTTCTCAAGGGATGGCGAGTATATTCTTCTCTACCCGAGGTCTCTGAGAATCTGACCTCTAAAACGAATGCCTTCAAAAGAAACGTGAATTATTGTTCATCACTTACAGGTCAGCTCAGGGAAGCAGGGAAGTCTGACATCTTAATTAACGGTATAAATTGTCAGAAGGAAATACAGAGTCCATAAATACTATTATTCTTAGCATACGTTTGGTGTTTTGGAAAGGCCCCAAAAGCACTTTCTTTAAAAGTTACTTGCGCTTCTTTTACTAATCTGATCTTCTTCAGGTTAAGGGTTAACAGCAGCCGAGGGTCAGCAAAGGGAAGTCTGCGTTATAGATGCCCGCCTAGCGTCAGCCCTAAGGATGTATTACACACAGTCGGCTTCCACTCTAATAAGATCTTTGACCCTTCAGCCAGAAAAACATAAATATCACTAGGAATTTGACGAATTTATTTTTTGAGGAAGTTTTCCGTCTCTCTTGCTTACTGCTACGCCCTAGAGCTCTGTAAAGGAGTTGCTGGTCTCCGTAACTCCTCTGCCCCTACCTCTTTACAGTGTCATACAGAGTTAATTTGCGCAGTCTTCTACATAAATTACAGCAGTACGACAAATGCAAGATAGCTTAGGAATTACAGATCTGCCCCAAGGTTTAATTTGGATCATTAAAGACCACTGGTCTGGACTCTGAAGCCAGCATCTTGCCATGGCCAAATAAAAACCAACAACAACTAAGGACATCAGGACTCTGGGAAAAAAAAAAAAAAAAACCAAAAAACCAACATCAGGAGTAATTGTAATGGAAGATGGGGCAACAGATGGTCTCTTGGGATCAACATCACGTCAGGCAGGATGCATACATATAAAACGTTACCGATTTCTTTCGCAAGCCGGGGCACTGAGTGTGACCCATGCCCTGCCCCTCTGCACGGCGTGAGGGTCCGGATGAGCGTCCAACCGGCGACGTCTCGTTGCCGAGAGAGCTCTGTAGCTAAACCAAGAGACTGCTTAGACTCCTTCAGTTTTGGGGACTTCACAGGCATTTTCTTTTATGGTTATACCTTCTTCGCAGAGTTGACGTACCCCATTGAATTCACTGCCGCCTCAGTCAACAACTGTATAATTTTTAGGACGTTTTTGGTAGCCGAATTTTTGATGTCGGGGCTGCTGCCCCAGGAGCGGGGCGATGTGCCAGGGACACAAAGTTGTTCTGGTCCAGCTACCACCACTCCGATGACAATTTAGTTTTTTCCCCTGCACTTTGGTGCCTCGGTGATTAGGGGCTTTCTCCAGTGAAACAGATGGAAGTTGAAGGAATTGGAAGTACGTCCTTAATAGAAGGGGAAACCTACAAGAAATGCTTTTAACACCTAAAGCGAAACTTGTTCTGTCAAGAGACTGAAGGCTTTTACCTCTGCTCCTTTTACATATTCTGTGAAATTTTAATGCCTGTCGAACTAGAACGCACTTCGATAAATATTAAATTTTGTACCATACCAAAAAGGTGCGAGTTGACGGCATAATGGCATGTCCGCATAGCACATGAAGAACACAGGACAGAATGCGGACTGATCACAAAATGCTCATTGACACAGGGAGAAAAGGAATGAGAGAAAAAGAAAAGCAGCTCAGAGTATGTTCATGAAAATGCAATCTCTGCCTCAAGTGGCTTAGCTAATGGGAACTTTTATTTTCTAAAGCATTAAATGTGGCCTCCCAGGTGTGATCATTCCATGAACCCCAATGTCAGCCTCCAGTCACTAGCCAGCATTCAAAACAAGTTTTCCCACTTATTGCAGAAGAGCGGTTATCTGCTGGCTAACTCCCCTTGAAATCCTGCGATAAGTCGCAGACTCCAGACACAGTCCCACTTCTCTCACGCTCCTAATCCTGAAAGTACAGCTACTTCAGCAAAGGGAAGAAAGGCAGCCTGAGAACTTTAAAAAAATAAAAATAAAGAAAAAATGAGGCCAATTTTCACCTATCGCTACGATCTCTAAATTGCCTTTAATAAGCTTCTGCAATAAAACAGGGAGCCTGGGTTGCGAGCCGCTCGTCTGCGAAGGAGACAGCTCTATCTCCACGCCATGGCTTCTGCCTCCGTCCTGGGCATATTAACTGCATTTATCTCCTCCCACAGACTGGAGGAGAAAAAACCAGCTCTTGATTTCAGCACCTGCCCTTTATCTCTCTGTTTATGCAGAAGTCTTCTAAAAGGCTAATTACTCAGCTTGGACTTTCCCTGCCTTCCACAGTACACGGTTAAAAGCATACGCTTAAAATAATGTTAATTATATTGTTTGTCTCCAGTCAGATTGCTCCAGGACTGGAAGGAAAATATGAGTTAGACCTCCCATTTGCCAATAATTATTTGCTAAGAAAATGCAGGATATCTTTCCTAACACACACTCAAATATATATATATATGCGCTCACTTTGCATCCCATGTTGCTTCCCACACTGAAAAGGAGCAGGAGTACCAGGATGTGCTACAAAACTGATAAGCTCCATTATGCAGATCAGGATCGTGGCTCTAAGTGCTGTTATTTTTAGTTGACGTTTATTCATGTTTGAACTACGGTCTAAGCAACAGACTCAAGATCTGAATACGTGTAACACCTCTTGAATGCTCACTTCCTCGACAAAGGCCAAGATAAGCAACTTGAAAACATTCACTGTATTTATCTCTGCATACATCAGGTACTTATACATAAGAAAAAAAAAAAAACCACCATTGTCTGAGCTGCAGGGAAGCAAGTGAGTAAAAGCGCTGCTTCACTCCTCAGTTTTCCAAATCAAACCAGCTTTGTGTTTCACCCGCCTCCCTCAGAGTGCTTCAGCTGAAGACGATAATTTCGAGGAGGTAGGAGTCGCATCTCCGCAAGGTCTCTTCTACTTTAGAGCACTTCAGTACGCTACGGCAAAAGGCAAGGACGGCTTGAAAATTAATGAGCAATTAACCGCAAAGCCGATCTATAAATTCTGAGGATCAAACTCCGCAGCTTTGCACGCTGCCAGTACGCGGAGGTCGTGTCGACCCACACGCAACAGACCCCTAAGTCCTCCACCCGTGGTCCAAGCTGGCCAGGCACAAGCCAACTCCCATCCGGAAGCCACCTCTCCGAATTGGCTGTGCCCAAACCAGCCTGTGTTAGAAAACTCTCCTTTCGGCAGGCAATATCAGCCGGTCTACGCAGCGCGACGCCTTCCAGCTCGCGGATGCGAGTTTAGCGACGCGAAGAGCCACGAAGCCCATTGGGAAGGCAAAGCGACTGTGGGTAGGGTTGCTCCCACCCATCCAGACTTGCCCGGAGAGTGTCATGAAAGACATGTGGATTAAAGCTTTCTCCTTCATTTAGCTGCTGAAATTCCTCCGAGTTGCCAGAGTTGTTGCGTAACTCTATCTTTAGTCTGATCTTAATATGATTTTGTCGAGCTTTAGAATAGCTTCCCCTGAAAACCTGAGACCGAAGGGATGAAGGCCTGAGGAATTGTGAGACTCCTAGGAGAGGGGTACAAGGACAGAGAGCACGAAGGCTCACAAGGTCATTTCTATAAGAGGAAATCGTGTGCCGCTCATCATTACTGTCTGTGCAAAGAAAGGATGTTATTTGCATTTACAAATGAATGCATGACATTACAGATAACCAAGGTCAGCGTCACCAACTTTTCTCCATGCAGGAGTAACCTGCTCTGGCCAAACTGCTGCTCAGCAAAAGGATTTGGAAAAAAAAAAAATGACAAAACCCAGTAAGTATAAGCAGGCAGCGTAGAAGAATTATGTGCCAAACTGTCCGTGTTCACTTGGTAACCCTGCCCCCAGACTGAAGTCCTTCAGAGGAAAGGTAAGTGCTTTAAGTCACACTACAAGCATCCTTAAAATTGGCAGTACTAGACTGCTTGGTGAGGACTTACAGAGCTTGGCACTTGTCAAAAAATGTTGATCTGTTGATTTAAGAGGCAATACAAACATGTCATTTTGAACGCCGCATATAATTAATGCACAAAACGTAAACTTGATGGGATTTCACTCCAGAAACTTCTTGAAATTGTGGCCCAACGTGTAGGTCATCTGGCACGATAAGTAACTGATAAAACCTTCATTTTTTTTGTAAGCAGGAAATTTACTTAGCGTCAGGAAGGAATCACTGTAGCCTCTTAACGCAAGAGCTTTTAATTATCTGCCTGTAAGTATCTGCTGTCACAGAAAAAGCAAAGGGTCCAGTGTTTCTCTGTATTCACAGCATCACAGCGTAGCAAGGACACAACCTGAAGGGCTGGATTTGGATCCAACAACTCCTCTGCTGTTACTTCGGCTATTCCTGTACTGCGGCTCAGGACTCGGACTCCAGACCGATCTCTCCCGACGTAATTCAGCCCGAGTGACTAAGTACGTGCCACCTCAGGGACACAGGGAACTGCAGGAAAGACATTAGTATACGCAGCCAGCTAGACAATTCCCACTGGGTGTTTTAAAATTATCAGGGTATAAATAAATTACCAGCCGCCACCAATGGCCGTGTGTACTCAGCGTGCCTTATCAGACGATATTTTCCTAAAGTTACCACAAAAGAAACGGGTCTTGAGAAGATGCTCTCACTCTTTTATCATAGAGTAGTAACAAAAATGTTTCTGCAGAAAGCAGACAGTATTTAAAATACACTTGGCAAAACGGAGAAGCAAAATTTGTCCTGTTCTTAAAAACCACACGTAACTCTACTTACTTACCTACTTACACAGATGTCATTATTGCAGTATTTAAACATCACACGGCCATTAATGGATTTTAGCCTCACAAAACCTGTCAAGTTGGTAAATCCCTCATGAGATTTGAGAGACTCTCAGAAGGGAACGGAGGGGGTCTGCTCAGGATTACGCAGAAAGCGCGTGATCATGTTGACCAGGCTTACAGGTCCTGAACTGATTTTCACTAGGTTGGTTAATTCATAACTAAAGCCTCAGAAATGTATCTTTGTAGCATTTTAGGTAGACCCAGATGGAGGTGCAGAACACCAGAGAGAGAAGAATAAGTTAACAAAAGAAAAGAATGATCAAAGTTTGGTTACAGCTTAACTAAACAACGGATGGAGAAGTGGGACTGCATCTTTGACATAAGATGAAGAAAACCTTAGCCTCAGCAAATTTTAATTCCTCCACGCGCTTCAATTTAATAACTAATCAAGAAAACTCGCCCAAACTTTTAGCACAAATCAGGAATTTAAATTAAAACGTACAAATACGGCAATCCACAATGTAATCCCTTATCAGCCGCTATCGATAGGAGAAACAATGTTTTGACCTTACAGATATAAAGGGGAGGTATGTAATCGACTGGAACAGCACACTTTAATTGAGGAGGTCTTGAACACTTACTCTGAGCCTGTCTTTGGGCAACGCAACAGCTCCTTGCTTGATGATTTCCAGAACTCGCTCCACTGACAGCTCAGCTCCAGCTTGCTCTAATCGGGAGCTGAAAAAGCTGATCACCTGGAATGAAAAATCGGAGCACATAAATAAATAGAAAAGGAGAGATCTTTGTATCAATTTACACACAAAGTTGTCGTCTTCTTTCCCTGGATCAATGTATCTGTACTTCTTAAAGAATAATCACGTTATTGCTTGTGTCACAGACAGGAAGACTTTGTTAATGTCAAATTAGCACAATTATCAGTATCCTCCTGCAGCCATTTTTAACAGATAGATGATTTTACAATTTAACGCATACAGCTGAATTAATAAATTTACATTTTCAAGTCCTGTGCACTGACATATGCTTATATTTCTCTCTCTCAGTACTTCTGCACATCAGGATTTTTGAGGCCTTCCAGTCTCCTCTTTATAGTTCGGGCTAGAAATTTACTTTCATTTTCAAGCATTAAAGGAAAATCCTTATAGTTTCAAAAACTCCTGGACACAAGGCTTTAAGATAACTATTAAATATCTCAATCCAACTACAAGAGTCTACATGACTTCCTGGGGCTTCTGTAGCATTCAAAGCCCCAGGAATTGGAGGGGAGCAAAAAAAAAAACCCAACCCAAAAAACCCAAACCACCCCACAAAGCTCCTCTTCTCCCCAAATTAACCACCCGAAGTGTCCCACGTACCTTCCCCATCACAGATTCCAGGCCCAAGGACCTGGACGTTCCCTCTCAACGCTCTCATCCTCCATGCATCTCCCTGGTGAGACCAAGCTGATTTTCACCATATTTCCCTCCCCACCCCCTTTGCTGTGACCCAGCTGGTCCTTGTTAGCTAGAACACAGTTAGGTCAGGCTTTAACTTTCATCCCTCTCCAAGCTCAGTAGGTCACACCAGAAGCAGACATCCCACCGGCAGTTCTCCATGTGGGACATCAGAAAACCTCCATTTCTATAGCTCCTTTCATCCCAAAAGAGCGCACTTTGCAAACCCTATCCCTTATCCCAGAGGAACTCATCAGTCACGCAGAGGAGCCGAAACTCCAAACGACGCAAAAAAAAAAAAAAAAAAAGGTACGGGGCGAAATTTCAACACCTACTTAGAGTCCTTTGAAAGTACCAGAAGATGGTCAGAGCCACTTGGTAGAGCCCGCGCGCGCGCGAACGCCCCTCGGCTGGAGCCGTGCACAGTTTTCGCTCGCCGCGCACGCTGCTGGAAGGTTCCCCACCATCTCGTAGGCTTTGGACACGCTCTCCTCTGAAAAGTGCTAATGTCCACTTGTACCCGAGTCACAGCCTCCAGCCCGCGGAGTCATCTTTAAGTCTCCCGAGTAGAAGGGGGGAAAAGTGTATTATAGTACAAAATCTCTGCTGAGCTCTCTTTGTTCTGTAGTGAGACACGGCTGGAGCCAGAAACCATTACCCTAATTATGCCTCCCAGCTCAGCTGCTGTTAATAAAACAAAGACAGCTGATGGCTTGATTACTGCGAGATTCAAATTTGTTGTTCCTCTCCTGCGATCCCCGAAACCCTGGCCCTTCTTTTGAGCAGGTAGGTTTGCTGGATCGCAGAGTAGTTTTTTCTAGAAACCGAAGCGCCAAGCGAGCGAGATAGAGACAGATGACTCTTGCTGGAAGCTGCTTTTTGGGGTTTTGGTGGGGGTTTTTTTTGTTGTTCTGTTTTAAACAACAGAAGTATGGAAATCAGTCAAGAGAAAATTCAGGTTTAACCTTCTGTACTGTCCTTACGATTATCTCCATAGTTGAGTAGAAGGGAGAATTTCACTGCCTCTGGCAGATGCCGCAGGTAGGTTTTACATTCTTACAGATAAGGGCCCAGTGTAGCACCGTGATCTCTGATCCTTAAAAAACCAGGAGTAGGAAGATGTGCTGAGTTCATAAGCAAAGGAGCTGGAGGGAGGAACCAGAAATTAGGGGAAAATTGCAAGAAACAGCTTGCGCAAAGAGCGTGAGGACCTCGGAGTAAGGCTGACATGGTTTTGGCATAGGGTCTGGGACAAATTGCTGGTAGAGGATACACAGCTCATAGAGGAATGAGAAAGTTGCCCACAAACTTCGAAAGAAAAAAAACATCTTCCTGCATTTCAACACTCCTCTGATGTCAGTAATCACTGGCGAAACCTATCCTCGCCCAGGGCAGGCTCATGCAGAGAATCCATCCCACCAGTGCTGCCTTGTTAGCTCAAGTTCTGCTAAACCACAACAAAAGCAAAATTTAATATTTGCCTTTTAATCAAAAGGATAAAATAGTATCATAATACATATGCATAAAAAACTGAATGAAACTCACAGATACTACCTGAATTCTGGCGATTCCTATTTTGGAAAGTCAAAGCCTCTAATCTTAGCATGTTTTCAAAAAAGACTTTTATGTTTTTGTGGTAAAGGTACTAATCTTGGTTGAGTTACATTTCACTAAGAACAAAAGCAAGATAGGCTTCCAATATTTTCAGGCTACATCGGCATTTCACAGAACTTCGAATGGCTATTTTTGGTATGCAGTTGACGACTGAAATTAAAAACATCTACTTCAATAATAATACTTATCTCTAGGCATTATTTGCCTTACTGCTTCAGACAACATGGGATTGGAGTAATTCTCTTTCTCACCCTGATAGCACAGTACCCCAATGAGATACTTGGGTACCCAGTGAGTACCCCGAATGAAATAAGAAGGGGAGGGAGAGAAAAAAAAAAAAAAGGTGTTATACAGAGATCCTAAAAGAGGCATTTGCTTTCTCCCATTAGATCAGTAATAAAACCAAAAAGCATTATATCCCTACTGCCCAAGCTCCCATCTCTTCTGTAGCAGAATTTCTAACGCTTTACCCAGTAATCTGCCCAAATATAAAAAATACAAAAGCTTAACATAATATTAAGGAAGAGTAGCCTTTTCCTTTGAAAAAGCTTTAATTATCTTCCACACAGAAGTAACAGACCTGCGTTTAAAATAATCATGAATATTAACAGATTTCAACTCCTTGTCCACTTAAAAAGAAAAATGAACCAGAGACAGCAAACTGGGTGGATAACATTAAATGAGTTTCAAGTTTTAGCACATGCTTTAAAACCCAGTGCTGAACGTATTACTGTAATGTATAGAAAAAAAACAGATCTCAAGGCAAATGAACTAGGCTAAGAGATGGTGTCCATTTTTTAATATTTTGAAAACTTTTGTTCTCATTAATTATGCGGGCAAGTGGGCTAAGAAAACAGAAAATAACTGCAAAGACCGCTTAAGAAGAAGAATAACGAGAAACTTAACGAGTCGCTGTGCTTTACTTGTACCCAAGTCACGCTGTGCGCGGAAAGGCCCTCTCCATGCAAGGAACGTAACCCGTTTTAAAAAGCTCTCGCTCCAATCTGGTTTCCATATTAACAGAGATTAAAAGGCACATCTAATCCTGGATTAGACAACTCCTCATCAGGAATATCTTATCGGCGTCCAGATGCAACGGTGTATCCACAGCGCCTTGCCCTGTGCAGAAAGCCTAATTTTGGTCGTGCCAGCTACCCAAGCATGTGGTGTGATGGGCATCCAGCAACATGGCTTGGGCACCACCAGCTCACGGATTTCCAGGCTTTGTATTAATATACCGTTAATATAACCAAGAGCTCTAAACAAAAACTGTTTTCTATAGCGATTTCCAAAATCGGTTGTCATAAAGCTTTTCCATTTAAAGGGGTCGATTTTCCCCGAGAGACTCATCTTTAGTCCTTTTGTTTTCTAAACAACAAATTTACGAAGTAGCTCCAGAGATAAAAAGTGCTACAAGAAAGCTCCGATGATTTAAAAGAGACCT
The DNA here is from genome assembly GCA_035590195.1 of Aviceda cuculoides. Taxonomy (NCBI): domain Eukaryota; kingdom Metazoa; phylum Chordata; class Aves; order Accipitriformes; family Accipitridae; genus Aviceda; species Aviceda cuculoides. The sequence continues at coordinate 79,886,195 of JAVJGG010000074.1, forward strand.
TGTAGTTTTGGAGCTTTTTTTTTTTTTTTAAGATTATGAAGAAATAACCACAATGTCTATTATTTCACCCATCTATTGTTTCCATAGAGCTGAAAGGCTGACGTAAAGAAATATTTCTATTTACTATAGCATGCACCAAGCAGCAGAGCTATCAAGGACAAGATGTTTTCTCCACTTGGATTCTTTCACGGATGCTGAAGTGGTGTGATGCCCCAGCCCGTTCCCAGGCAGCGCTTCTGCCTAACTAACACTACAGCTCCTCGCTTTCTCCTCCAGCTAAAAATAACAGTGCGATTTGCTGCTGCCTCCTCTGCCCGCCACTGTCAAGGTTAACTCTGCAAAAGAGAAAAGAAGTAACTTGGCACCAAATGAAAAAGTTCTGATTCCTTTTTTGTCTTTTTTTTTTCTTTGGAGACTGATGAAAAAAAAGAAAAACGTGCGTTTTGACACCGGCTATTTTACATTTCCAGCCGCGTTCACCCCTGGGAGAGTAACCGGCTGTATTGATGGCACGCTGAAAGGAGAAGAAAGGGAGAAAACAAACCTCTTGTGATAAAGTACCATAGGATTAGCGCTTCAGCTAAGTAGCTTCCTTAGGAAGACATAAATCACAGCTCTGTTCAGTAGCTGACAGTCATACCTTCTGTCCTGGAGAAAAGTGAGGCAAAGCCACCCCTCACTGATTTAAGAAGGGATGAAATGGCTTTCAGGTGATTCGACAGCAGGAGAAACGCAAAAGGTTCATCGGCAAACTCGAAGTACTGAAGTTTTTCAGATTCACCTTGAAACTAGAAGCATGTTAAAAGACACAAAAACTTTTCAAGGTACTCTGCTCTTCTCATCTCCCCACTCCTAGCAAAGAGAGTGGGTAGGAGTGGGAAGAAAAAAAGAAAAAAGAATTCACTTCAAGTATTTAGCCAGGCTCTAATAATCAGCAGGATCAAGGTTTTTCTATGGGCATTTTAAGGAAAACCAGGAAAGATCGGTTCTCATGTTCACTGCAAGTCCTGCAGGTCTTGAAATAGGAGTTGCTATGCCAGAGCCAAGCCGACTCAACTGATTTTAAAATATCTAGCAGGGAAATGTCTTTGGAGAATTAAATTCCTAGTAGGAAATTGCCTCAATTCAATCCTTTGCATCACTAAACCATTGCTCCCGACCTCCTGATTTCTATCAGACTATTTTGCAAACACAATTCTAGCAGCTCCTAGTTAAGCCTGTTCGACCACATGATACCTATCACTAGCTCACAGGAAATATGAAAGCAATAAAAGCCAAGGAGTTCTCGTGATGGCCATGAACCAAACTCGTCTTTAGGAATTACTAGCAAAGAGTCTCTACCAAACTCCTGACACAGCTGACGTTGCTGACCAAATTAAGAGACCACCTCTGAAACTGAGCATATAGATAGTTCACAGCTGAAACATTTCTGCAGGAGGCCAGAACAGGAACCATAGCATTCCTCTTTGTTCCCCATCCAGAGGAAGAATATCCCATTTAGCTAAACAAGATGCACAATATCCTATTAAGATGACTTTCTAAAATGAAAAGTAAATTAATAGGAAACAGAAGGTATTTGCATTTCAGTTTCTTCTGTACAGCATTAACTGTTCCCATATGTTCCCAATCAGCTGGCAATGGTGATTTTTAGCTTATTTATAAAAACCCAGAGACAAATAAGTAGTTTTCAGTAAAAAAACATTCTATACGCTGATGACCCTTAAACACTCACTCATTTCTGCCTCAACGGTGACGCACACAGAGGTCACGTGTCATCTCTCGAGTAAACTGAACGGTCCAAATCCTGAGGCAAAGTCCATAATTCCTGCAACCAAGTCTGTACTGCAGTTAACCTGGGCAATTGCTGCCCTGGTCTGAGCAGCTGGTGGAGCTGCAGAGCCGTCCCCATACTCACGTGTGCCTACAGACACGTTCTGCTCTGCCCCAGCGCCATCCTGTCAAATGGCTGCTATCCGGAGGTCTCCAATGCTGAAGTCCCTGGAAACCTACCACAGTGCTTCGTTATTATTATTAACATGAGAAAGTCTTTCCTCATGACCCGTGAATCCGCAAGCATCTGAAAAATTATTATTCCTTTTCCCTTCACAGCAGCGTTTTATTTGAAAATTTTCACATCACCTTAAGCCTTCCTGCGGCTAATCAGCACCCATTCCGTTTGTCCTTAGAGGGCCTGTTTTCTACAGCTCTTGTTTCTCCCTAGAATTTATTCCGTGATGCCAGCTGAAGATGAGCCAGCAGTGTGCCCAGGTGGCCAAGAAGGCCAACGGCATCCTGGCCTGTATCAGAAATGGT
>JAVJGG010000074.1:79888607-79905266 GCA_035590195.1 Aviceda cuculoides
GGAGCTGGGGCTGGTTAGTCTGGAGAAGAGGAGGCTGAGGGGAGACCTCATAACTCTCTACAACTGCCTGAAGGGGGGTTGGGGTCAGTCTCTTCTCCCAAATAACAAGCAATAGGACAATAGTAAATGGCCTCAAGCTGTGCCAAGGGAGGTTTAGATGGGATATTAGGAAAGATTTCTTCACCAAAAGGGTTGTCAAGCATTGGACCAGGCTGCCCAGGGAAGTGGCGGAGTCCCCGTCCCTGGAGGGATTTAACAGACACACAGACGTGGCACTAAGGGACACGGTTAGTGGTGGACTTGGCAGTGCTGGGTTAATGGTTGGTCTTAAAGGTCCTTTCCAACCTAAATGACTCTATGAGTAATCCAGCTAAGATGTGGCTAGCACAAGTAGGCTTAGAGAACACCTCTGGGCTATTCTCCCTTTGCATACCCACACAGGACTGCAGCAGATGCCCTCTTTTTATTTGCACCACCAGCTACTCATTTCTACCTTCTCAGTGCATTTTCCAACTAATTTTGCATCCAACTTTTAGCATTTTCACTTCTTCCGTGCTTCCTTATTTGGTTTATGACAACATTATGTGCAACAGAGTAAAAACAGTAAGTATTAAAGTCAAGATATGTCATATCCATTTTATACATACTTGACAAGGCAACCTGGCAACTGTTCTGGTGTCCAAAACTCATTACAGATTGTACATATTCTGTATTTTGGTCAGATTTCTTCAGTATAGAACATTACCATGCTGTCTGTTAGTATTTCTAGATGAAATACAAATCTGAACTACAGATTAGGATCAGAGAATCTTACACCCAACGCAAGGAGGATTTTGCTGAAGCACAGAGGGATGTCAGGAGTGACCCAGAGCACAACACGCACCTTCTGCTCACGTGGACTTCTAGTGGCACCTCATGATGGAAATTACACTCACGCTTCCACTGTAACGCGGGTGGACATAATCCAAACGTACTTTGCTGTGTAATGACCACAAAAAGTACCAATGGAGGGAGCACAGCCCCTGTAGATGTGCTCTGGGGAATTCAGAAAGCTGACTTCCCTTCCCCACCCTTCCATTACCAAAAGCTGCAACATTTACCGTTTAAGACTATGATTTACACGCTTTGGGCCACCAAATCACATTGAGCACAGCAGCCTGAAACCCAACATAGCTCCCCGATACATGGGAAAGTTGGTGGATCCATCCTCCTCTGAATAACCAGCCTTGGCCACACGAAAAGCGTGGCCAGCTCACTATTCTGTCTCTGAGAGCAGGCTGGGACGGATGCTTAAATAAGAATATAAGAATAGGTCAAGAATAGGGAGATCCTTCCCCATGAATATATCCTCCCAGCTTCCAGCAACATATAGCTTAGGAATTTACTGACTCGAATCTGTAAAGATTTTTTTTTTTTTTTTTTTTACCCACGATTTTCTAAAACCTTTTTGAGCACATCCACATTTCAGACGTTCACAATGTCCCATGCGGCTGTGAGGATGGAGCTCCCACCTCCATCGCTGCCGAGAAAAGCCTGAGCAAATTTTGGGAGCCAGAAACTCATTTGGGTTCTGCTGATACTGCCCACATGGTCCTAGACAAGCTCACCCCACGTGTATAGTAAAACTAACATGATTTGCCACTTCTTCCAAGGGATAGCAAGACTAGTGAAAACATTTTGGCTGGTCGGAACAAGAACCAGAACAAAGACTGGTTCTGTCTGGGATGGTAGCGCTGCTGATACCGTGTATGAGCTGGAGGACGTGACGGGGTAGAAGAGGAGTCAGCTGAATCTAATCTTTTATTCAGATCCGCAAGCCTGACAGCTCTCACCACTTGCCAGCTGGTGACAGGTACATTTAGAAAAAAAAGAAAATCTCTTTTTTTTGACATCCTCGCTTCTCTAACAAAGGAGCTATTTAAAAATTCAGCATGCTCCCTTGCAAAGCTTTAAATAGTTTCTGAATGTAACTGGCATTATGCTGTAACCCAATATTAAATAGTTTTGGGGAGGAATTGTTTAAATTGTTGAAGAAAACCTACATTTAAGTGTTACAAAGGAAAGGGTGTGCTGCTACCCGTGGGAGGCACAGGGCTGTCATGTAGAAGGATCTGGCCACCACTAGTTTTCCTGGATCTGGCCACGTAACCAGAAAAGATCCCTATCTCAGACGGGAATGAAGAACACAGTTATCTTCACTGTACCATATCCTCTCTTTACGCAACGTGAAGACATCTTGTCCTAATCATCCAGGCAGTATCAGGCTGGATGCAGTGTGCAGCTGCCAAAAGTTGGGAGAGTTTTGAGCTCTGAATCCTCTGCTCTCCAAGCTCTTGCATGACCAGAAAATATGAAGTGAGAACAAAAGAGGAAGGGATAGGTACAGAGCAGGATTTCAGTTTGACATTCAAAATTACTTTCCTTTATGGATCATCAGAAATCTGTCAAGCTCCTGTAATATTTTAAAATAAAAGCAGATCAAGCCAGAACCTCAGCAGATTTTTATTCACGCTGAATAAATGTGCTATTCACTGCAACAAGAAATTTAATGTCCTGTTCAGCCTCCCCTTCCAGTATGTAGCATCCAGTGGTCATCATGACTTCAAGCATTGCTCAGCTCTGCAAGTACTGACTAGACGACAGAGAAATATTTCTTGCACTTAAAATCTGTTATTTTCTAGCAGGAATCATTACTCAGGTTCTCAATATGAACCTGAAAGCCACTATCAGATGGAGCAGTAATTAACAACTAACAGTTTTCCAAAGTCATATTCCATGGAAAGCCACACTGGTAACAGCTTCTGATCCACAGCTATTCGCTTTTGTTTTCTTCTAAAATGTTTACTTACCCAAAGGGATTGCTGTGGAGAGACACTTCGCAGGTGAAAGCACCAGACATTCAGACACAACCCAGGGAATAAGGCAGCTGAATGCCTGCTCTTAGCTACTTAAAAAAAATTCCCTGTAATCATCAATAGGCTGGTGATGGGAGTAAGAGAAAAGGAAAAGATTGGTTGATGATGAAAATCTGTTTTTTTCTCCCCTGAAAGACTGATTCTAACGAGGGGCAGTTAAGAGAAGCTGACGCTGTCCTTCCTTAGGGGAGTGAAAGATGTGCCACAGGTTGGGAATTCCTTACCAGATGCATCCCCAATCCCCCCACCCCAGCTCTGATGGGTTAAAGAGGTGGCCCACAATAAGTCACAGTGGAGGCCCAGAAAATAAGGGAGAGAAATTCAACATTTTAATACTTTCTACAAGAAACTGATAGAGATGATGAATATTTCCTACCTCTCAAAAGGATAAAGAGATCAAATAACAACGTCTAAGCGTCCTTTAAATAATGTATCACTCACCAGATCTATATTTTGCATTATGTCCTGGAAGGAAGGGTGAGTTCGAAACTGCTCAAACAGATCCCGCTTGTAAAGCAGCGCGTACACCAAGTTTGGGTTGTGATGAAGAGAATTTGTCAGGCAGGAGTTGATGATCTCCAACATCATTCGGATTACTTCCTCGATCACATTCAGGTCTTGCGCCTTTAAGAAAGGAATAAAAGGTTAGCGTGCCCTTTTCCGTTGTAAAATACATTAGGTAATAAAGACAGCGCACAGGTAATTATTACTAATGGAGCTATTAGCTGGTTAACGTCTCAATGGTGAGCAAATCTGGCATGCCTGTATCTGGAAAGAGATCTGTTTTCTCCTGTAATAACCGAAATTTTAACCGAAATGCATTGCACTCCAGTATTCAGCCTCATAGCTTGATTCTCTCAACGGGAGTCATCTTCTCATGCCAAAAAGCATTAACATGTTGTACTCAGCCAAATTCACTAAGGGTTAAGTGAACTTAAGTCTTCTCAACCCTTCCCATGCTAAGTAAAAGCACTTCAGCATACATTTAATTTAATACATTTTCTGTTGAGCCCCTGCTTAGGGAGGAGGGATAGGGAGAAGAAAGGAAAAAAAAAAACCAGACAAAAAGTGAAAGAGAAAAGCAAAGACAGGAGAAGGAAAACTGGCTGGAATCAAAACCCATTCCACCTTGAACATTTGCCACCATTCTCAGACTTTGTCCCTTGCCCCCCCCCCTTTTTTTTTTTCGTATTTTTTTGGCAATGAAGAATACTTGTAATAAATGAAAAAAGAAATCTCCTTTTGTAGTGCACTAAGCCTTAATGCTCAAGATAAACTTGTAGAGAGCTTTTCACCTCGCCTTCGACAAACCATTCCCGATGATTTTGAAACTCCAACTTTCTAAGCCGAACAAGCTGGCACGTGAAGCCCTGCTAGCCTTCTGGATTTCTCTCCTCGGGCCGCACATCAGGATATGCCCGATACGGTTGTTGAGACCGGAGAGCTGTCTGTTCTCCCTTAGGGTAGGGTAAAAAAGACAAATCGACTTTGTTCGTATTGTTAGGTCTCTCCGCCACATCAAACGTTGGACCGTGAGACTTTACAGGTCTGGCAAGAACGTGAATCATACCAAAGCGGCTCGAGTTTTTCAGCTTAGGATGAACGTTGAAACCACTGGCATTTCCTTTCGCCAACTGCCTACAAAGCAGGCATTTTCGGAGTCAGAAGGCACTTAAACACTTTGCAACGAGGCTGTATTTGCGAGAGCATTTTGTTGGACTTCCAGTCAATCCGTACAGAGCCGAGTTATTTCCTACTATAAGGTAGCGTTGCAGGAATCGTCACTTGTCCCATAAATGCCCTTACCAAAGCAGAACAGAATACGGGAACTTGCCATCACCCCGGTCAGACTCATCTAAAGAGCAAAATTCTTTGCTACTTTCAGTGGGAAGCAAAGGTACGTTTCTTGCCGCAAGCGTCGCCACGGCCCTGCAGAAGGCAGCGCCGTTCCTCAAACCTGCTCCGTCGCTTCCACGGTGCCGAGGACCGCGGAGAAGGGAGCGCCCATCCTCACGCTGCCGAAACACAGCGGCACCCCTCCAATTCGGTCATCCCCACCACTCGCCTTCCGCACGTACAAAGGAGATTGAAGGGATGAAAGCCTTTTGAAATTCTGAAGAACAATACCGGGTGCACACGCTACAATGAAATTTTCTTCTTTAGCAATGATGCCTGCCTGACTGTGGAGGTTACAGATTTTTTTTTTTTTTTTATGGGAAGCTCTCCTCTTTTTTTTTTTTAATAGCTTTGTCTCAGCCACCTGAATAACCGTTGTAACTCACAATGTTGGCAGAAACCCTTACAAAGCTGAGCACCGCAGCTACTTAGTCTGTCAGTGGGATGGCATTCTTCTGTGACAGAAACAATCCTTGCATTCAAAACACAGGTGGTTCCTCCGTCTGTATTTCCTATAAAATAGCATCCCAATTAGATGCTATGAAACGCGTGTAATGCAAAATACTAGACAGAACCTGAAATAATTGCTTCAGCTAGAATCTGAAAAAAAAAAATCCAGACATGGCTAACTTATCTGTGGAGTGGTACGTGGCTATCAACTTGGATTTAATTCAGAATATGGTATATTATGGTGGCTTTTAAAAAGCTCTGAGCATCGGCGTAATTCTGTCCCCAGTGCAGCAGGATGACGTGGTGACTGAGACACTGTCCTAAAATACAGAACGCATTACTTTTGCGGGAACATTATGATTCAGGATCAAACGAGTTCTATCCAGTTACCAGAAAGGTAACAAGTCACACAGTTGCTTTTCAAAAAATAAATGCTTTTTAATGAAATATATTCACCTTAAAACCCGGGCATACAGCTAGTTTAAACAGAAAGCATTGCTAACCATCTCCAAACACGTTATTTCAAGAAAAGGCAGACTCTGCTATTGGTCAGCTTCAAACAATTAAGAGTTACCAGAGGTTATTGCTCAGTAATCATATTTAAAGTTTTTAGAAGCCGATGGACAGAACCAGCCATCTGTTCTTCAGCTACGGTGTTCCAAGTGAAAAATCTGGGACCCAAATGAAGAAAACCAGGAGCTGCAGTGAAGATTTTTACCCACAACTGACTATACCAAAAAAATCATTTATAAGAGGAACGAGCTCCATAAAAGACAGAGAAGTGGGACCGCCTCCTGGTATTGCATATATGTTATCTGGAGAGCTGTATGCTCCTATAATTAGCGATTAAAGCATTTGTAAAGGCTTAAAAGTTTTCAAAACAGGAAAAAACAAGCAGAAAGCCAAGGACAGCATTTGGATGAGACAATGGAGAAATGCTGTAAGAGCTGATAAAATGCTGCGTGCTTTTGTTGCTCCGTATCACCAGTATCAAGCTACGGCCCCTCTGCATCTAGACGTGGCGTCACAACAGATATAAATAAGGTTACAAAAACATTTTGCAGTTGACGAGACGTTTATCACCCTGCGTATTAACTTTCAGACCAGCTGAACACAGCTGAAACGCTGAACGAGTACGGCCAAGACGAGGCCTACCACTTCATCCACAGCAACCCTGTAAGACTATTTTTTAAACTGAATTAGCTGTTCTATGAAAAGAAAAGACAGATATTGATTTGGGGGGGACGGGTAGACAAGTTTCAATCTCTTGAGCAGTACATTTAAATGAGAGAGGAGTTAGAAGTAACAGCATTTTCCTATTGCTTATAATTGACAAATTCAATGTGGCATTCACATTCAAAATTATTACAGTATTCCTTAAAAAACCAGGGCTCGGCTGCCTTTGTTGATACTGATGAGTACCAGTCCTCCCCCGCCTTTTTTTTTTGTTTATGCCCATAGAAATAATTATACCCATCATTAAAGGAAATGCGGAAGCTAAAGCTTGGTACCAACTTCCTGAGACAGAAATCGTGCCTACAAAAGGGATGGGAATGTAGGCACAACGCCAACATTACGGCGGGGAATCCTACGTAACCACCTCACGGTTCCTTCTCAGGACAGGAATTAAATGTGGTAGTTTTTGGCAAAGGTTTTCATTTTTAACGCAAAAAAGCCAGATGCTTGGTCATGTTCTAGTTGCACAAGGAACAAACCAGGCAGCGACAGGAGATCCAGGTACGGTTCCGGGTAGGCTGGGTCTCTTTTGTTAAAAGAAAAAGGAACAAACAAGTGATAATGCCAGAGAAAAGAGAATGGAAACAAGCTGAGAGGATGCAGAGGAAAACAGGACGAGCACAAGAATGAGAACATTATCTGGAGAAAAATAACGTGAGTTTGATAAACACTAACAAGGAACACACAAATGTGCAAAGCCAAGGCAAACTACGGGCAGAGCTGGATGTTCTCATCTCTGACCATCCTGGAATGCTGTTGCTTTCCTTACTGCAATATAATTAATAATTAGCATGACATCCTCCAGGGCAAAGGCTTCCAGAGATTTCAATACTTTCTGCTGGAAAGACACTGATGTGTAAAAACAGTTGAAGGTATATGGTTTATAAAATATCAGAGAAGTGAAGCAGCCTAAAAGCCAAACCCTGGGCAGATGCTCACAGTTTGGTTCCTTACAGGCATGGTTACCCCCCAAAAAAATAAAGCAGTCGAATCACAGTCAGTGGAGGACGCAAGATCTCAGCATCACCAAAAACCTGCTTAATTTATGGTACCCATCTCCCGTTTCCTACATTGGAACATTCGGAGTGCTCATCCTTTTAATTTAATTTGACATTAAATTGATGTTAATTTTTATTGTAAGAGAGAACAGATTTTAAAAGTTCTATTAGGAATAAATGCAAATCTCCAGCTTCTAAATGTTAGTAATTTTTAGGAGAAAAAGGGAGCCATGTCCATGTGTTATTCAGGTTCACTTCCCATAACTACCCCTCACGGCTTGTACTGTCTAATAAAAAGCCAGACAAAACTATTCTGCTTTCTAGCTTATATGGAAAATAACAGTAGTTTGAAAATCAGCATTTCAGTCACTTGCCACGTTACAAAGAGACATTTCTACGCAAGGCTGGACACGAGGCTGTCTTTCACCATGCAATAAGCTTTGTATTAAGTTTCAGAGAGAGGACCGCTTTTTTTTTTTTTTAAGATTTCTGGTAGCCTCGCTAAAAGCCGCTTTTCCCCGCGCTTGCGGCCTGCAATCTCAGCAGCCCACTTCAGCCTCCCTTTCGGCGGCCGCCCGAGACGTGGCGTCACCCGGTTTGAGTGCTCCTGTCCCCGCTTCGGCTCTGCGCCGCGGAGAAGCCCCTCGCTCGAGCCGGGCTCGTCTTTTGACCCTCGGTGCTGGGGACCGGCTACGAGCCCAGCGTTCCGCCGTCTCGGCACGGTACCCGGGGTATCGCACAGCGGGGATGCCAGCTGGATGGCGATTGATTTCTTCGTGGCGTTTTGCATTTTTGAGCGTTTACGCAGAAAGATGGCAAAGACCTGAGCTGGGGGAAGCGTTCGATGGCCAGCCACCAGCAGTGACAGTACAGCTGAAAAAAGGAATGAGGAATGAAAGAATTAAGTTTTTTTTTTTCTTTAGACTAAAAATTTAGCCTTTCAGTACCTGAAGGGGGCTTAGCAGAAAGACGGGGACAGAGTTTTTAGTAAGGCCTGTAGCAATAGGACAAGGGGTAATGGTTTTAAACTAAAAGAGGGGAGATCCAGACTAGATAGAAGGAAGAAATATTTTATTATGAGGGTGGTGAGACACTGGAATGGGTTTCCCAGAGAGGTGGTGGATGCCCCATCCCTGGGAACATTCCAGGTCAGGCTGGACGGGGCTCTGAGCAACCCAATCTAGTGGAAGATGGCAGGGGGGTTGGACGAGGTGACCTTCAAAGGTCCCTTCCCACCCAAACCATTCTGGGATTCTATTCTATGATTCTAAAAAACAACTACTGCACAAACTTCAAGTGTCATATCATGTCCACACGATGTATTATAATATAATTATATATTTATTTATTGCGAGCTTGAATTCACTTAAACGCAACAATTTTTTTTTTCATCCCATTTTCACCTGGATGTATAATAATCCGCAATCCAAAGCAACAAATAATTGTAAGCCTAACCGTGTCTACTTTGCAACTTTTTTAAAAATCAGAGATCTAACGGAGCAACTTTTCCTTCACGGCAAGATCCACATGAATGATGCCATGCAGCATACGACAATACGCGTACACATCCAGGACACTACCACCTACTAAAAAAGCCCCATTTCTCACCGTGCCTTCACATCGCAGCAATTTTCCAGCCAACTGATACTTTCAGCTCAATAACTGCTAGGGGTTTTCTGCCTGTTGAAATGGCATGACGACGACTGCTGTCAAAAAGGCAGTTATACAGTTAGCACAATCTGAGCAGGAAGAAGTTTATCTGCCTAAAAAACCAAAACCCGAGCAGGGATGGGTAATGCAATATGCTACAACTGCGCAATGTAAATAGGGTAAAAAAAAAAAAACCCAAACCAGGAAAGGCACACTGTAGCGAAGTCTTAATCCAAAGAAACCTGATGAAATAAAGTGGAAATGTCACCTATAATAGCAAAAGAAATACATGATGGAAATGCAAGCTGACAAAGAAACATGTCCAAACACAATTCTGAATTTATTGCATACGACAATGAAGGGCTTTTAGCGAGTGGTATCTTGCTGCAGGTAATAGGATGCCTTGACATTTGAATTTTCAAAAGTGCAACTTTCTTTATGTTGAAGCTCGGGGGCTTTAGTTCCCAGTTACTGACACTGCAGGCCCCTCTCCAGCGGAGCGCATACAGCATGCAAAAGCTGTAAAGCGGCGACTTAAAGGAGCTTTAGCTCGAGACGCTTCAATAGTTCCCGTCCCAACGACTCCAGGACTCAACCCAGCAAACCCATCTCCGACTTTCCACTTTCCCAGCTAGCTCCGACTGCCCCCCTCAAGGTCATTTTGTCTCTCTTTGCAAGTCCAGGCCTCCTCTCCCAGCCAGGTGTGTAGCGCGGAGGAAGAGTCAGAGGAAGGCGCGGCGGGCGCGGGACTCGGCGTACCGCTGCGGCGCGGTGGGGACCGCTCATCCTCACAGCTGAGGCTGAAGGCTGCCCTACGGCTGAGGGAATAGAGAGGGGGAAGGTTGCGTGGGCAACCGTAATTAAGGCTTTTCTTCATTCTGAGCCCTAGCCCACGATGCCTCACTATAGTTCTTCACATGTAATATTTTCAGTGAGATTTCCCCACCCCCCCCCCCAAAATATAACTTGCAAACATAAAACATAAAAACTTGTAATCCTAAACAACTACTTCCTTCATGACGCAGATATGACTTTAAAGGCGTTTTGTCAACAATGGAAAACAAAAGGACGCGCGCACCATATACGTAACACTTATCAAAAAAACTGAGAATGCCAAATTAACCCCAAACAGACAGCTCCTGCCACTCTTCTTTTTACCAGGGAGAAACAAGGAGGAAAAATTTGGTAAACTGTTCCAGATCCATCAGCCACATCCACAAAAAGTCTAGATGAACGGACAGCTTCAGTTAATTTTCCGTTACATTTTTTTCAGCTAGCTTTCTACATGCCAAGGAATACTTCAAATGATTGTGTTTTTGGACATTGAGCTTTTCCTCGCCTGCCTCTAACACAGCTATTATAAACTCCAGGGTGATGTACTCTTTTGTATGGAATAGACAAATTGGCACTGCAGGGAATTTCACCTTGATAACACAATTTAACAGCATCCACAATTATAATGATGTAAACTTCCCTTTCCTCTTTACAGGGGAATTTCTACAGTTAAATAGTTTCAAATAATTTACTTTATTTTTAGTTACTTTAAGAGAAGCATATGTATCTTGTTTGTATTAGCTTTGGGGAGCTTCCAAGAAAGCTGTCTGAATTTCCTGCATTTTCAGCAGAAAATAAAACCTTCAACAAAATAAACTCGCTCTGCCAAAGGATTGGAAGAGCAGAGGGAAAAGAAGGAAGTGCACAAGAAACCTGCTCTTACATTTAATGTGCAAATGAAGTTCCAAGCCAAGCCTTCGGTGACGGAAATCTTATCTTCATCTATTTTACTGGCGTATACTCTTTGGCTGTTCTATTTCAAACCCAGATAACTTTTGGCCATAACATTGAATTGTGGGAAAGTAGGTATTAAGTGAAAAATTGCAGGGCTTATGGTGACTATAGCCTCAAAAACTAACCCCAGCATCTCTGATCTCTGCTTAAAAATGAAAGTAGAGCTGTTACACCGGGAGCAAAGTTGGTTGCCAGATGCTGTACAAAAATAAAAATACCATCCTGACACTCACTGTTGTTGCCTTCCCAAATAATCGACTAAGCCAAAAGAGCAGATTTTCAGCAATGTCCCACCATTTGGTCAAGCCAGCCCATGGAGTAATGCAACATTTCCCAAGAAAAACACAACGCCTTCAGCCCATATCACGATGCAAACCTCCAGGACAGCCTGCGACAAGGCTACACTAGAGGAAACGCCGCGGTGGTGTGTCCTGTCTCCGAGAAAAAAACCTGGGAGCGCTCCGCTCCAAGGGAAAACAAGGCGAACAACACCTGCCAAGTACCAAGCCCAACCGCTTCGATCCTCCAAAGACCTCTTTGCCCCAGGGTTTGACTTCGGTAGCCACCGATCAAGAAAATACAAAGCTGTTTCTGAGGACGTGGATGTATCTGAGTGAAGGTACAATTCTTTTATTGGTACTTCTCACGCGACTTCACTGTACCGTGTTTATTATTTGGCCGACCTACAGCTAAGCCGCAACTCATCACTTGGCCACATCTTCACCTTCATCTCTTCTTCCATCCACGCACTTGCTACCTTTCAAATTTCAATCCCAAAACACTTCCCACTGAAACACTTCAACTTATCTTCTATCTCCCTACAAAGTCAGGCTCCCGAATCAATCAAAAATTCTTAGACATCGGCCTAAACTCCCTCAGTGCTTTACTGATTCTTGGTGATGTTTCACTCTCATAGCCCTGTGCCCGTTTTACCTCTTTACTGAGGATTTTACAATTGGGAAATCCTTTGGTTTTTTTAATTCCTGTACTGCATATCCCTGTGTGATATTAATAGCGGCATGAGGAGTTAACTGGCAAACAGTTTTCGCAGAGTAACTCCTTCACTGAATAGTGAAGCACATTCTCTCTTTTTAGAGAGGATCTCTGTTGGCAGCACGGCAAAACTTCGGTAGGAAGGACAGATTTTGACTGTGCTTGCTGAACCTACAGTCTGGTTATTACGGAAATATGTCCATCCTCTGGACCCAAAAGGATGGAGAGACACCTAAGTGCAGGAGAGACGCAGGCTTTGGCATTTTTCTGAGAGTGGGATTCAGTATCACAACTGCAGGAGGTGTTCAGGTCCAGAGAACAGGACTGTAGGTAGTCCTCCTCTCTGGCATTTCGTCCCGGCTTTTCCAAACTCCGTTCTTGGGAACCTCCCATCTAATTCAAGTGCTTAATTCCACCCTGGAAAGCAAAGGGCTACAAGTTTCCTTCTCCAGTAATTTCCCAAGATGTCAAAATGACAAACCAAATCAAGTAAAATGCTTTTCACCCCAACTGGCTTAGAAAAAGTAAATGAGTATGGAAGGCATTTACTCAAGGTCAAGCTTCAGAGGCTGGTCTAAGCCGACCGAGAAGCTCCAGCATAAGGGGATCCACCACAGTTTCCAAAATACCTGATATTCACCAGCTAGGGGCTCCAACACAATCCATGCAAGAACACACTATTTACAACACTGTCCATGCAAGAACACGGTATTTCCAAACCACAAGCAAGCATAACAACAAAATGCAAACAGTATTTAGTAGAACTAAACCCAATCATTTTCTAAGGTCCCACAAAACCTGGGAAGCAACTGCTGCTAGGAAAATGACCATGTTCATACTAAGAAAATTAAAGTTAAAACTGTGCATCCGTATTTTTCTCAAATCATGCCTGAAATAATAATGAAGTTTTCCTGCTGCTAAAAGGAAATGGAGAATTCTCCATTTCTCCTTGAAACTAAGCAGTATTCCCTAGAGGTATGGGAAGATTTTGTTTGGTTGGACTGGTAGAACAGGAAAGGACAAGTTCCATACACAAACCCAACTCCACCATACAAAAGTAAATAGATCATCATGATACAGGCTTTAATTAACAGAACCTGTCTACCTTGAGTACGGTTCAAGGACTTTAAAGATGTTACTCAAGTGAAAAAGTTTCTGATTCCAACACTACACATGCAGTTTAGCTGTAAAATGTCACCAGCAAAACTGTTCAGAGGTGTTATGCAGTAATTACTGCTACATGAACTGAAACTTTGACACTTCCTAATTCTTTTTTTTTTTTTTTTTTTTTTTTTAAATTGCAGTGCAGGTTTTTTATAACACACACAAAGTTTAGTATTTTTTAATTTAATATGTAAGCGTTACATAATAAAACATCTAGACCTAAAAGTGTATTCGTTAAAGATGACTTCTGATGAACCTCTTAACACTTCTTCCAGGAGGGTACAGTTGCTAACAAATGCGCTGATGTTTGTGTTTTAGTATGTACTTAAGTCCAGATTTAAGAACCCTTATCATATCTTTAATGCTTGTTTGAACTGGTTCTTATCCCTTTTTATCGTATGTGATGTTTAACTGAAGTATAGAAGCCCTTACTTCTATCATGAAGAAGAATAAGATGAAAAAACATTTCGCGTTGCAAAAGACAGAAGACCAATTAGCAATTTAAACCAAATAGTTTTCTTCACATTTTCCTTTCACACCTCCCAAACTTTCCTCCATACAGTACATCACAGCTATAGGAATGTAATTTATCCACCAG
Organism: Aviceda cuculoides; assembly: GCA_035590195.1. Lineage (NCBI taxonomy): Eukaryota > Metazoa > Chordata > Aves > Accipitriformes > Accipitridae > Aviceda > Aviceda cuculoides. The sequence goes on from JAVJGG010000074.1 coordinate 79,902,296, forward strand.
TTCCTTATAGCCCCAGCATCATCTCTGACTATATTATCAACTATTTTCTTCACCCTTGGTATTACGTTTGGCAGTAACAGCTATGACACTCATTGCAAAATATATATACATCTGAGAGCGATTTTCCAATGAACCAACTGCTGTCATTCAAGAAAATCACTCAGTGCTACAGATTTTGCAGACCTGTCTTCAGTGTCTAAGCTATTTTAATTGAGAAAGTATCAAAACTGACTGAATAAATACCAATTCCTCACTAAAGCTGTCAACTGCACAGAAGCTGAAGTCACAAGTTCTCCATCGGTTCCTCACTGATTACTGATACGAAGTTCAGCATCTTTGCCACGACATTTCAAAACCATCGTTGCCTTGGAACTATGACAACCGTCTTCCGCTGAAAGTACCGCTCCGAAAAATTTTGACCCTACTTAAGAGAAGAAACATCACAAGCGAGACTGTAGAATCCAAGTCCTCAATAATGAACACGGACTGCATCAAGTTTCCATCATTTCCAGACCATCCAGGCAGAAGATCTTCTGGTCCTGATGACGCACAGGATGTCAGTGGAAAAAGTCGGCGCTACTCTCCACGCGCTCAGCGGCCAAAAGCCTCTGTATTCTTGCCCTTAGGGTGAAAACTGGTATTGAAATTATCGTGGGAGGCCGATGGAAGTCAGAAGGAGTTTGCAGAGCAGACATTTCCATCGTTACAGTTTGGGGAACGTCAAGGAGGCAAGCGAAGCGGTGCTGCTGCTGAGACCACCCAGCACTCCTCCTGTGCCTCAGCAGCATAAGACTCCTGCTTTGCTCAAACGAGAAAAATCACCGCAAAGGTAAACCGAGTTGAGTAAGCCAACCTGTGGACTGCCCCCTGACAATATTAGCCATGTTTAAAAAGAATAATGATCATAAAAGAGGTTGATTTAACCCATTGCTGTTCATCCAGAAGGTGACGGTGTCCACAGAGAAAACTTTTGATGATGGTGCAGTATTTTTTGCACGTGGTAGCTCCTTAAATACTAGCAGCGCATGATAAAAACCATCAGATCCCAGATAACAGACACTTGATAAGGGATTGCAGTACAAAATTCCCAAACTGTTGTGAGCAAGAATATGCTGCTTTACAGCTATCATTTACAGCCATCTTCAGCCCAGAGCTGAAGATAAATCATGGAGAGTGCTTTCATTCCTTCTGATATATTAAGATATAGCAGCATGGGTAGAAAAGTAATTCAGAAATACAACTCTTTATGAGACCACCTGGCATACATACTATAATAATTCTTTCAGTGGTGTTAAATATTTTGAAAATTAAAGGGGATAGATAAACAAAGGTGTGAGAAAAAAGGAAAAGCTACATTATTGGTCTTTGAAGTGGTTTGCAGTCTAAAGGATCTATAGGTAAGCCCTTCTAAAATATAATGAAGTATAAGAAAGTGTTTTTATTTGTTTTCCTCTTACCTTACCACTTCTTCAAAACTAGTCACTGCCAGTAGTAGTATCTTTTATTCTATTAAGATGGGCCTGAAAAACCTCCATAACCAAATTTCAGGAGCAGCTCTCCAGCTGAACAAAATGCAAATAGGAAGGAGATGAGAACCAGCCTTTTGAGAGCTGATAGCATGCAAACCAAATAAATGGAGTAACCTTTAGATTAAATGTTGTTTTTACTACATGCCATCTTATTTTTCAAGTGCATTCCCCGGGATGCTGCATCAATTCTGATAAACACAGAAGCCGATGACCACTGCTCCGCTTCCTGCCGAACGGTCGGGACGCATACAGCTGCCGTAGCCTGAATGTCAAAAAACGAACCTTTAACTGAGATGAAGAAACCCCAAAACTCCGAGAAAATAATTCTAGAAGCCTGTGTACACAGGTACTCATTCCAAAATGAAGTATAAGCAACAGATGACATTTTTTTCAAATGCTGAAGAAACCCACTCTTGATAGACATACGGAAAAAACAAATAAAATTTGCTGAAATATTTATGAAGTCTCATCTATTTGGGGACAAAACTTAAATTTTGTGTAGCCTGGTTCATTAAGCACAGCAGTGCCAGACATCGGCAAGATAAGAGATCACTGTGTGTGAGAGACAGAGAAGCACTTGGGTATTTTGTATATCCATCCTGGAGTCAGTCAACTGTTCCTTGCCAAAATCCTGTAAGCAATTATGATTGTTTACCTATAAATTAAGCTAAGTTTTCTAAGGAATTCTAATGAACAGAGTCCACCGCAAGGTAAGATGGCTAATTTACTGTGGAAAAATAATGTTATATTTCAGAAAAATTCAACGAACCTTTTTCCCACGGGAATGTGACATGACTCTTCTTATCATCTCGATTTATCAAAATCTAAAAAGATTAGTGTGGGAATGGGAAAACTTCTCATTATTTGTTCAGATAACAATTATTTTTTTCTCTGCATTGAGTAAGCATTTGATTTCTTTGCAAGTGCCACGGACAAGTTGCTGATGAGTAGCTTAAAGACCTGCCTTTAGGAACTGCAACATCCATTCTCTTTTCAGTTTATCCGGAGAGGAGAGATATACTTACGGTTTTTATTCCTATTGAAATGAAAAAATCAAATCTAACCTGTAACGTTACAACCCATCTTCTCTTTTCCCAAAGAAAATGGTTGGGGTTTGTTGTTAGTAAACAGATTTTTTTAAGGTCAAGAGTTTGGGTTAGCACGCACACAAACGCTGGAGTGGAACAGGCTCCGTACATGCTGTACCAGCTCGATATCAAGAAAAACGCAGCAGAACACAGTGTCTTTGAAGAAGATGTCATATATTTCAGCAGCAGGCCACAGCTCACTCAGCTTGGGCTCAAGCCTAAATATGTGCAAGAGCAGTTCTGGAAAACCTCCACCACATTCCAGTAACATATCTGAAGGGCAATAAAAAAAAAATTAAAAAAAAAAAAAAAAATCTTACTTGTCTCAACTTTGTTTCATAGCAGGGTAGGCAA
>JAVJGG010000074.1:79921766-79950035 GCA_035590195.1 Aviceda cuculoides
CTGAACTCAAAACACAGCACTGTACCAGCTACTAGGAAGACAATTAACTCTATCCCAGCTGAAACCAGGACACACAGCAGCAACTATTTTCTGTAAAGAAAAGACAAAGTCTCTTAGCTGCAGAAGTTAAATTTCAAATACAGACAACAGAATCCTGGCTTGACTCAGGATCTGAGTGAAATCACAGGTTTCTCTATGTAAGAATGTCCAGTATTTCTTTTTAGCTCATGGGTAGGTATCCAGGTCATTTTTGCCTCCTATCAATTAACTTCAAGTTAAATAAAATTAAAGGAATAAAATTAATACCATAGATTTAAAAAGAATAAAAGGAGCACCTCCAGCGTGTCATGAGCTTTATCTGATTTTCTTTTAAAGCATTCCACCCCTCTAGCGACCGTATTTTCCTTTCTAGCCCACGTTTCTAGCACTGGGACAAATGCGAACACCCACTCCCAAACTACTAATCTTTGGGTTTGTCATCTAAACCAGCTATCTCTATAAAATACTTTGCATATATTCTTACATACATTTTTCACAAACTTTTTTGGAGGAAAAAGTAGTGTTCTCCTGGCATCCACCTGAAACCTCAGCCGCTGAGCTGTTTTCTTCAAAATCTTCAGAAAGCAAGCAGGAGTGGGTCTCATGTGGAGTGTTCACTAACCAGCTACTTCAGGGTCCTTCTCAGGTCCAGCAAGTCCGACTGCCACGACTGTCGCTGATGTTGATGTGCTTCCAAGGAGTTGGTAAGAGTTTTGGTTGCTCGTGCGCTTGAAAGACACAGCCTGTTTTGTGGGAAGCCCCTTCTATTTTACTTTGGGTGTTGTCGAGCTCTGTCTGGTGGATGAGCAGGGGGTGACCTGCAGGGACAGCAGGGTGAGGAACAGGGTCCCACACCACTGTGACAAGCAGCATCTCCCTGCTCCTATAGATTTCTTATGTATGATTTTTATTTTTTTTTCAGAGATATGATTTTGGTCTTCACTTTTGCAAAAAAATGCTTTCTTCTCAGGTAGAGAAGACAATGCTGTTCCTTGAGTAAACCAGGATATTTTACTGAAAAGACCAGGTTTATTAACAGGTAGTACTGGTGCCTGTGTGCAGGTTCCCTGTGCTAACGCATCATGGAGTACCCAGAAACGATCATGCTGTGCCAACACCTGCTGATGGCTCAGCAACAACTTGATTTTTACCCAAAGTGACTTAAACCATCCCCCCTCCAAGGCCAGCCCTTTTGGGCCAGCTGTTTCAGTTATTGGGCAGCACAACCCACTTCAAATCCCATGTTGAAGAGCAGCTGGGCCAGACTGTGGTGACAGTTAACCAGCTTCCTCCCCTTATCCATAATTATCTTCCACCACTCTCCTCTAACCTTTTCTTAAATGACAAGGTTTGTTTAGCCAAGGTATTAATTTCCAGCTCCCAGAAAGGCTCTGCTCTGTGACTTGTACATGTTGCATCACTCCTTACTATCTGCTGCCATTCTGCTGGAGAAAAATGCTGGTTTAGAATCATAGAATCACAGAATGGTTTGGGTTGGAAGGGACCTTTAAAGGTCATCTGGTTCCATCCCCCCTGCCATGGGCAGGGACACCTTCCACCAGACCAGGTTGCTCCAAGCCCCATCCAACCTGGCCTTGAGCTCTTCCAGGGACGGGGCATCCACAGCTTCTCTGGGAAACCTGTGCCAGTGCCTCACCACCCTCATAGTGATGAATTTCTTCCTTATATCTAATCTAAATCTACCCTCTCTCAGTTTAAAGACATGACCCCTTGTCCTGTCACTACATGCCCTTGTAAAAAGTCCCTCTCCAGCTTTCCAGTAGCCCCCTTTAGGTACTGGAAGGCGGCTACAAGGTCTCCCCAGAGCCTTCTCTTCTCCAAGCTGAACCACCCCAACGGATTTGAGAAAAGATGAAGGGGTGATTTGACCAAAATACAGAAATAGGCACATGGAGAAAAGAAGTTTGTTTACAGAGGATCCTTTAAGCTACCAAAAGAAGAAAAAGAGTTATTGAAACAGAAACTGAAGTACTGGTTGCATGGACACAGCTCTCTCTTACAAAGGTGGTTGAAACCAGGCTTGAGGCATAATAAATTCCTATTTACACTGTCAGAACAGCAGGGAGGAGAGAAAAATCTGGGAGGATAGAAGAGGATCTCAATACCGAGCGTGTGAGTTGAGCTTAGACTGATGCTACGACAAAAAGAAAGAGATGGAAGTCTGCAAGAAAGGGACACTGTCAGAGAGCAGAAGACCAACCCAGCACATTAGCAGAGGAAGGTCAGATCGAGTTATATGACAGAAAAAAGGAATAAAGATTGGACTTCTACCAATCCAAATCACTAGTGAGCTTCTCAAGGAGAAAAATTTTCAGTTATCTGAATACTTAAAAATATTCTATTTGTGCTGAGTAGAGAATCACTTGAGGACTAAAGCACTGATCCACAGAATTTATTTGAAGATTGGAAATTCAGATGTTCTGAATCTTTTCTCCTCACTCTCCTACTTCAGATGTATGCTGCAAACGAATGGAACAGCACACAAACACAAAACACTATCTGGTGATGGAAAAAACACCAGTTCCATGGATCAAAAAATTTGATGATGAATGTTCTCAAACAATTCAGCAATGCTCCGTGCTGTTCCTTCTCTCTGCTGTCATATACATGCCAAATGTACTATTGTTCTCAATTTTAAAAAATTAAATGTAAGCTCTAAACACCGAAACCACGTTATGCAAATGCTCCTTAAACAATAGGATTTTACAATGCCTGCATGAACGCCACAATCATATTAGAAAAAAAAACCCCTTTCTATAGCAAACTCTAAAAATATCTCAGTTTTGAAACCTGACATCCAAAAATTAAAACCACACCTTAATTCCTGTATATGTAAGGAACACTTCTTGGTTTTGACCTATTTTACACTTCTTGGTTTTGACCTATTTTTTAACGAATTACAGGAAAAAAAAAAAAAAAAAATGCTACGACACGAGAACTCTACACATGTGCTGGGTAGGGTGCCCGCGCAGACGTTTCCCAGCAGAGGCTCTGAATCATTCATCTGCTTGAATAACGGGTCGCGGACGGTCACGTACGAGGTCGCAGCAAAACAAACGCACTGCGCTGTTTCACGTGAAATACAGTATATGCACTGTCCTGTAGTCCTATATAGGAGGCCTGGTTGCAAGCAAGCGCGGCAGGGACGGTTCTGCAGCCTTTCCGTGGGCGCCGGAGAAGCGCTCTGTCAGCACTTAAGGAACTGGGAGAAATGCATTTAGCATGAGTAAGTGCAGAAAAAAAAAGAAATAAAAAAAAAATTACTAAGTCCCCAAATGCCCATGTCTACCGAAGAGCCCTTGAGGCATTCTGCATTTGAATTAGCCAAGCTGTAACGGCACATAAATAGAAATAACAAGAGAGAATAGCCATGGAGAACTCCAAGGGCTATGCGGGGCAGTTTACTCCGTGGAGGAACACTGCTCGCTCTTACTTGAGCCCAACTCTAACGCCTGGGAGACATTTGGGATTTCGGGAAAGAGAAACTAACCAATTAAGATATCAAATTGCTAAACAGCAAATAAGAACGTACTTTCTGTCTTACTTTCTAATCTTGTAAAGTGAAGCGTGAGTGCTGAGTAAAGCTTTGCTAACTAGTTACTATTAGGTCCGGCTGGCTTGCAGAGATGATGGGAAACCAAGAGACTTGCAGTGTGCGGTCTCCACAAAGGTCCTATATGCAAATAAAATGGTTTGTACGGACATCACTGATGGACTTACTCACCAAAGAGTGTCTAAAGGATCAGGGAATGAAAAGGGCTTCTCCCAGGCAGCAAAAGGTCCACGTGAGACTGGTATTGCCACGTTCTGACTTTGCTGGTCGGTGATCAGGCTTTTTTTGAGTTTTCTTGTCTAGTGCCTTCTCAAAAATGTAAGTTTGTGTCCCCTTGGAAACAGGCTGTGCACCTCGGCTGCCTGCTATTTCAGGGCAAACCCCAAAACATCGCAAATGATGTTAATGCAACCTGGGTAAACAAATGCTTTCTAACCCATCTTCCCGTTAAACAGCAAACACTAAAGACCATTCTCTTTTAATTCTACAGTCCTAAACCTAATCATAATAAACCAAGTACTTCAAGGTATCTTCAGTTCAGGACAAAAGTGTCTCAATTTTAAAGAGAATTCTTTTACCTGCCACTGCTTGCATATGAACAGATATTTATAATTCATGTGCTATGAAGACATTCCAAACTCTGTCTCCTAAAGAAATTTTTGTATTAATAACTCAAAAACCACGCAGTCACCATGCACTTGTGGCAAAAGAATATAAGCAAATTCAGAAGCAACTTAGAACAATTAATGGAGGCTTTGCATTAACAAACAGGATTTCCTGTTAAAATGGAATCAAAAAGACAAAGAGACTAGAAAAAACATGGAAGCAAGGAATTTGATGTGGTGAGACAAAAGTAAATATTTACAAAAATAAGCCCAGAGTTTAATTTGCAGAGAGCGGGAAACGTATTTTTCAAGTGAAGGCATACATTGTTAGGCAGCTCATGGCCACTTTCCAACGAATGTTGGGAAATGGGTGCTGCTTTTCCTAGAGAAGTAAAAGGCACAGAAAGCAGTAAAATCCTTCCACTCTATCTTGCCACAGATAATTTCGTTCCCCTTTTGCCTGGCACGCCAAATAACATCCTTGTAATTCCACTTAAAGGATAGAGTCAGGCAAAGATGGGGAGCACTACCTAGAAACAACACCTTTCTAACTCTACGCCATATTAAAATATAAACTCAATAAATAACCAGATTGTGATCTACTACAGATGTAACCCGCCATGCAAATCTGCTGTATTTTTCTCTAACCGAGAGGGGCAAGTGGCAAACTAAATTCAGGAAGGCTTAAAGCTGTGGGGGGAAATGTATGCAGTCCAGGATAAACAAAATACATGTTCGTAAAGCTCAGACTAATTTAAGGTTTATTCTGAGCTAAATATCCCTGAATCTGCGTTAGGTGTCTCAAGGCGCGAACGCAATTCCTTTCAGTGTTCCCTGTGTTTGTCCTGTTAATATTTTATAAGGATATTGAATGGGCAGAGTCCACAATATTTCCATTTCATCCACTTGCTCTTAATTCAATAGGGTAAGTGTTTCATAGCTGCTGAGAGAAGACATTTGTCTTGAATTAGGACAAAACGCTGTGGGTGAGAATCAGAGGAAATTGCTGGAAAAAGCACCCTGAGCAAAACTCCCACCCAAAAACCCAAAGACAGACTCTGAACAATGAAACAACAAGAAGAAAATTAAAAAGCCATCCCTGCCTTGCAATCTAAGGTCCAAATCCTTATCCTTTGAGCAGCTTTTATTTGGCATGGCTTTCCTCAAACACACAGGGGGTGTGTGTACATCTACGTACGTATTTATATGTATTTGGGTCATTGCTACATTATAAAGAAAATTGCTGTGCCTCTCTGCACTCGTTCCGACAGGAAAGAATCTGGATCCACACTGGGAGTTAACGGACTCATTCCGTACGCAGAGGATCACAGGGTATGTCTTTAACAGCCCTCTTTAGGCCAAGGCTTGAGCAAAACACGAATCTTGGACCGTGCTTCCATCACGACGAGTCCTCACCGCTGACATCGCACGTCACCCGCACCCCATCCTTAGAGCAACCCGGCGCGGGTTTGGCTTTTCAGGGCTCCGACGTGGTTAAAATGAATCGTTCATCGTGCTCCTCTTTGAACTTTGGAAATAATATCGTGGCTTTGACCTAACTTCATAAAACTGGGTTTTGATATTGAAGCAGCAGAACAAGAAACAAGCTGCGAGGAGGACACGTTATTGTGCTGTAGACGGAAAATATTAGTTTTCTTTTACACCTTCATTTCCTTTATCCCCACCTTTCTTCTTCTTCAAAGCCCTGTCCTAAAGGCGTCTCTGCCATCCTTGCTCCACAGGAATGAGTTTTATTGTTTTCCTTTTCCTCGTGGACTGACCTTCTCTCCGGTCAGGTGTCCTTCCTGATCACGTCCTCCTCCCTCCGGAGTGATCCTGGCAGTGGCCCGCTAACAGTCGTGGAAAGCCTCTCCCTAATCACTACAGTTAGTTTCACTACCTTATCGACATAAAACCTCTCAAATTTTAAGTTGGAAACATTTTTTTTTGAGGAAATAAAGACAATCACTTGGACCTATCGGGACTTTATAGTAAAGCTCTTGCTGAGGACCTTACAGAAATGACCAAAAATTCGAACTACACATAGGTGTCGCCGCTAAGACGCGCTCCCAAACATCATCTTGGATGCAAGGACTGTCTCTTGCATAACAATGAGGTCATTTCTAGACTTCTAAAACCCCGCAAGGAAAGAAACTTTGAAAGACTATGCATTTGCATCTGTAGATAACTTCCATAACTGTTCATAATGGGTAGTAATTTTTTTCCAAATCCAAATCATAAACACTTTGTATTTTCTTTGTGAGCCTTTGTGAACCACTGAGAAACTGTTATGAGTACCATGGGATCTAAAAAAAAAAAATCACTAATTAAGGAAATGAATATTTCTTGTCTTCCAGACAGAGTTTAGATGGCATGTGTTCAGTGTGTCCTGAGGCCACACAGGGAATAAAGATGATAAAAAAACAAACACACAAAAAAACCCCCAGCATGAATAATACTACATTCACTGAATGACGCTCTGCTTCAGAACAAAAACCAATGCGTAGTCACTTAATTAAAGATTGTGTTTTTGCTTTTGAAACAAAGATGCCGAGTTAAAACTTCACAGACAACCTTAATCTATTATTTCCTAAACTTTGAGTGAAATTCAATATTGATCAAGGCAATTGCTTTTTACGTAGTGTGTAAAACAAAATATGGACTTGAGTTTATTACAAACGCCTTCAGCAGAGTATCTCCATCCATGCCGTGTTAGTGATTTTTTTGCTGAAAAAAATCTAGTTTAACTGTATTTCCAGGCATGAACAAAATGTATAGTTTGAGCTGCAGTACTAAAAAGCTAATATCAGAGCAGCAGTTTGTTCATTCCCCTACAATTTCACCAGGCAGTTATTCAGAAGGATGCTCCTTCTCGGTACACAAACCGCAATTCCCAAGGCACGTGTATTCAAACCAGCAAATGCAGAATTTCTAAGCAAATTTAACATTTTACTTATGCATTCCTTTCTGAATAAATCATGAAACACATCTAAAGGAATCAAGAAGAGAGCTTTCTGTTGAAAGCGTATGGTACTTTATCATGAACTCAAAATTCACTCTACGGTATTTGGTGTAACACGAATGTATGCACATACATACAGATACACAACCTCCTTCAAGAGAGATATTTGTTGGAAATATTACTTCTGTCTGCAAATAGCACTGACGTGCAGGTATACATACTTCGAAAAAGACTGAAATGCTTAAAAATTTTCAGAGGTACATGATGGTACTACTACTTGAAAAAATGAAAAATGCAAGAAAAATGCAGGATAATGTCAAATAAAGTAATACATTAAATACCTTTCAACACCAAGACCAAGACTAAGTTTAATCTCTATTACTAAACCTTTCCTGTAAAAGCGTAACAACACTGTACTTTAAAAATAAATATCACAAGTAAAAATTGTCTACATCCTTCATTGTAATGTCAACATCAATCCCCTTTGTTGAATTTCTGCCGATTTATGTACCTAGATATAAACCTGCAAAATGTAGCCAGTCATAAATAAACCTCTTTCCAAAGGAAAATTCATGTCAATATAGATAGGAAATAAAAAAATGGGTCTTTTCATCCTGAAAAATATCCATGTCATTGAAAGAAAACATTTATCAAGAACACTAATTTTTTTTTTTTTTTTTAAGGGATGTTAACATCCAGTCAGAATCCAACAGCAGCAGATGCTGAACAAAACAAGGGATAGTGAAGCATTTCGTGAGAGTTCAGTTCACTATGGAAAAAGCTACAGTTAACGATCCACACGGAGGTTAATTTGGCTTTAGGAAGCCCCAGCCCGCCCTTGCCCATTTCAGTACAAGTGCTGCGCCAACATCCTGGGAAGCCAGCCCACGGCATTTTCTTAATTCCTGTTACTTAACATTTTTCTTTATTTTCTTAATTTCTCTATTTCTTTCTTCTCAGTTGCTAGAGCCTCTCAACAGCACCCGTGCCTATTCCTACGTAGGTGTTAGAAATAACGACAGGGCTTTTCATCTGCTTCATTTTCTGTGCTTCTTTCCTATGAACAACGAAGCTGCCCTTCCTAACGCGGCATCGCGTCCTGAATTCCGAGAGCTCAGTGGTTTTCTCACCCTTGTTCCACAGCTCAAAAAAAAAACCCCAACCATAAAAGGGAAAAACAACCTGTGCAAATATAGAACCTGTAACGGTTGCAAACGCAACTCCCAAGCACGGCATATACGTATCAAGAAGATAGCATCATCTTCAGCATCTACAGAACATTTTTAGAAATATCTTACAGACAGTTGGAAATGCTCTAAACTACTCATCGTTGCAGGAAGATGACACTTTCGGAACAGATCATCTGGAAGCCTTCAAGGAAGGAAAAATGTTTGGAGTACCGAATTCGCCCAGCTTTTGTCTCCATCACCAGTACTGCTCTCCCAAACGACAAAGGCGTGCGATCAAAATCAACGTGGCTCGCAGCAGGAAAAAGGCTCGTCAGCATCCTGAAGGAGCTCCGTCTTCGACCGTCCCTTCATCTTTTATAAAAATACTTTCCATATTTAGCAAAAAGTATGCCTTACCCATGTTTCACAATCCGACCTTGACAGAGCTAAAATGTAATCATGTTTCTTGACCGTAGTCTGCCTGTCGGGGTTTTTAGTTTTGTTCTTCAGTTAAAAAGGGGTTACAGACATTAACGGTAAAATTTAGAAACATGGGCACGAAGAGCCCTTATGTAAGAGAAATCAGATTTTATTTTAGGTAACACTTCAAAGTTCTTGTTCGTTACGTTTTCAGTAGGAAAATGGTCATTATTTTCCACGTACTCTGTCATCCTAAATTACCTTATACACTACTGAACTTGTCATTCTAAAGAGAGGATATTTTATTGCCTTCAGACAAACACACTCAAGTCTCGAGATTGGTGGGAAAACTGATACAGGTTTGATTTAATGATTCATTTCAGCATACTTGCAGTTGTGCAATATTTTTCCATCTTAAAAAAAAATATCATGTTGGTTTTTAAGTCCCAGTCCCTCAAGTTGCACAGTAAGTAAATTTACATTGTCTTCAATTTATTTGGAAATTAACCTCATTCCCACAGAGAAAAGAGGTTGTGCTTTTGTGCTTTACCTCCCACTCAGTTTTATACATCTTATTCCCCCGTGTAATTCTTTCTGCCTCTATCAATTCCAAAATCCTCCTAAATTCCTAAAAAAAATGCCCTCCCCATAATGTACTTTTTTAAAATGACAAATTTCTATGATGTTCCAGGTCATTCTCTGTTTTTCCCAAAGCAAAGCACACAGTTCCAAGAACTGAATTAGCATGATGATAAAGCAAACACCAACGGTTTTCTATTCTATACCGTACAAAAAAACCAAGTACAACTCTCATGGGTTGGGATGTTAATTCCCCTCCACCTTGGGAAACAAATGACAAAGCCAGAGCATGGGACCAAAGACAAACTGTATTTCAGCGGGATATTCAGAAGAGACACAACACGGCTTTCTAGGCACATGCAAATACCCTTCTGAATTTAAATTTATCTAGGTGACAACCAAAGGTGCGCCAAGGTGAGTTTTCACAACCCTGCTGGTGTCATCTGGATCAATCCGGGGCCAAAACTATTCTGGATACTAAAGCAATTTGTAAACACGATCAGCTGTACAGACAGCACAAAGGCTTGAAAGTACAATCAAGATAATCGTGATATTTTCAAATCGAGGCAAGTTGTGACAAACTGTTGAAGTCGAGGCTAGGGAATTGGGACAAAAAACTGGCTGAACGGATGGGCTCGGAGAACCGCGCAACGTCCAGCTGGCGGGCAGTCGCGAGTGGCATACCCCATTAACGTCGATTCTGGGGCCGACGGTCTTTAACATCTTCGTTAACGCCCCGGCTGGTGGGACGGAGCGCGCCCTCGGCGCGTTTGCAGGCGACGCAGAACTGGGAGGAGAGGCGGACGCAGCAGGCGGTTGCGCTGCTGTCGAGGGGGACCTGGAGAAACGGGGCCACCAGGAACCTCGTGAAACCCGACAAAGGGAAATATCAGATCCTGCACGTTGAGGGCCAACCACCGAGAAAGTTGCTTTGCGGAAGAGGACCTAAGGGTCCCGGCGGACACCAAGTTGACCATACGAAGCAAAGAAAGCCAACGGCAGCGTGGGCTGCGTTACGCAGAGCGTTGCCAGCCCACGGAGGGAGGTGAGCCTTCCTCTCTGCTCAGCACTGGGGAAGCCTTACCTGGAGCACTGGGCTCCCCAGTAGTAGAGACATGCAGATACTGGAGCGAGTCCGGCAAAGAGCCGCAAAGATGATGAAGTGATTGGAGCCTTTGACACGCAAAGAGAGGCTGAGAGACCCAGGACTGATTAGCCCAGGGAAAAAAAAAGGCTTGAGGGGATCTCAGCGGGTACAAATATCGGATGGGAAGGTGGAAAGAGGATGAAGCCAGACTCAGTGGTGCCTAGAGAAAGGACAAGAGGAAATGGGCACAAATTGAAATACAGAAAATTGCATTTAAATTTAAGAAAACAACTAAGTTAACCAGAAAGTTTGTGGAGCACCATCCTTGGAGATAATACAAATTAATTGAACATAGCCTTGGGCAACAGGCTCTAGGTGGCCCTGCCTCGGATGGGACAATCTTCAGAGACGTCTCCCAACCTCAGCCGCTCGGTGACTCCCTGAAATCACCATGAGCATGGCTAAAAAGTTAGCACAGTTGCAACAAACAAAAAAATGCAAAGAACACAGCCCGCTGGAAATGAACACCAAGTCAAGGTAGAAACCAGCAAAGCCACAACTGCACTATGAAGCACTTTGGGAAACACAGGAAATATATTTTAGGGCAAAATCCTGCAGTAGCAAGAGGATGGCTTGGTGATTAATTAGAAAAATGCAGCATCAGAAAGATGTGATTTTATTTATTTATTTTTAGGGGTTTTTTTATAATCACCAATTTTTAATTTCTGCTGGGCAAACACCACATTTAAAGCAAGGGCTTGCATCTTTTTTCCCTGCGGAGAAAAGTAAAATACCTATGCGGAATTCTCTTAAAACTATTCCGCAAAACTGACGAGTAATCACAGCAGAGTTCACAGTAAAACTCTAATTTAAGAAAGCACAGCTCTTTGCAGGACCGTGCACTACCAAACACATAACAAGAACTTTAGTGGTGTTTAAGAGTCAGTAGGGTTGAGGTTCACCTTCAGCAGCGTAGAGGTTCTCTCTGAGGCTCGTTTCTCAGTGGAAAACCATTAAGCTGGACTGCACTTCAATCTACGCCAGCTTACAAAACGTAAGGGTTGAATTTGCACCAACTGGAAGTCAAAAAACCTACCCCGCGATTCCTGATGGGTCACTTTAGAGGTTCCTTATTTTATCCTACCTACAAAATTGGATTTTCCTCTTCCATAAAATGTTCTGGTAACTGATACGGAACATAGACGAGATGCGATACTGCATGTTATGCACCTAGAAGAATTTAAAGTAACCAAGTACATGAGGCAGGAACATTAAATGGAAACTTTAAAACCTTCTTTCGTTAGTGTACACGTATTGAACTAGTTTTCAGCTAGGCTGACGCCCCAGAAAACTTTTCCAGCATTTAGAAGAAAAGCCAAATGCTAATCACTGTCCTGGAGGTTACACTGGGGCTGCAGGATTAGTCATCTTTGGAAACCAGTTGTGGTTGTTCTTATTTTCCTCTCCCACTGCTTTTTCTGATCTGCGGCTGGTGCAGTGGGAGCATTCTCATCAATGTTTTCTCACAAATTCAGCTTACAAACACGAAAGAACAAAAACACTTAAGAATAGCTCACAGCTCCCAAGCCCTACATCCTGCTGTAGCGTGGGGATCCAAAACTTCCTTACACAACTTAAATCAATCCTTTGGAGGATTAGAATAAAAAGCTGACTGATTTCCCTCTCCCCCCCTTTTTTTTTTTCCACCTCTGCATTTCTTGGTCAAACAGGCTGTGGTGAGAAATGGCGATACCAAAATGTGAGAAGAAATGACAGTTTTAAAAAAAAAAAAAGTTCCACACTCATGCTACTTGGAGCTGCAATTAATTAGGGAAATGAAAACTCTCAGGTATTAGCACTAAGCTCCTGTGCAGAACATCTCCGCGGCACTTATCACAACATCTGCTTTGAGACAGTCTGGGCTTACTGAAAAAAACCTGGATTTTACTATATAAGGTTTATCTCTTGGACTCATCACTTTTAAACTAACATACCATTAAGTATCCTGAAGTCAGCCAGTATGTGTAAAACAACTAGGCGTGCTTGCACTATCAGCCCCAAATCAGCAGACTAGTCAGCCACGTGTCTTATGCCCAAAATCCCATTAACCAAATTACATTTCAGCTGAAAGCCACGTGTGATGTTAAGAGTATGTTGTGAGGTTTTTTGGTTTTTTTCCTTCTTTAACTGCATTATTGATTGTTGGGTTTATTGATTAAAAATTACGGCTGAACTAAAATTTTACATATTTTACGGAGTGGGATACTCTGCATCCAACCTTAGAAGCCAATGTCTTGTCTCCTCCGTTGACGACAGAAATCTCTTGTTGCTTCTGTTCTTCAAAATCCTTTCCTAAAACTTCATCCATCACCACAGCTCATCTGCATGATTTGAATCCCTTAATCATCTGCATCTCTTGTCTCCAAGAGACACCTGCAAAGTTATTTGCTCCACCATTCTTCCAAGATACTTGTGACTCATTTGTTACTCAGGTTTGCAAAGTTTTTGGAAATATTTTAGTAGTTAAGGCACTACCCAGTTCCAGGTGGACACCCAGATCTCTCTGTAGACATCCACAGGTATGTATCAAACATTTAGTTCTCAATTCATTGCAAGATATAGACACTCCTCATGATTTAAAAGAGGAAAAAAAAAAAGTATTCATTTTGATGCTTAACTTCAGGCATTCTGGTTGGAACATCTTAATCACAATTATCAATTGTGACAATTCTAGCTGCAGTCAGTACTTTCGCCTGGTTTCATCCGAACAGAAGGAGTGCTGCAATCACAGCTACAGTCTGTTGATTTGCAACAAGAGCTCATGACGAAGAGGACTCCTGCGTAAGCCAAAATGTAGCTTTGGTGAGAATCTGTGCTTTAATTTGACAAATTGGAAGATGTTTTGAATCAGTAACATATGTTTGTTATTTTCTAAGTGAATAATTCTCTATATTTAGGCAATAATTACAAAGTTGTCTTCACTAGCCAAAGTTCATGCAGTGCTGTCTGGGAAACCAAAACAGATAACAGGGCATCACCTAGATGGACGAACCAAAGAATTCCCACACCGCGCTCCACGCTGCCAGTTTCAATGACTTACTGGAGCTGCTGGAGAGCTGCTGGTCTGCACCCCAGAAAAGTCAGCAGATACTCCAGAGGACCTGAACCTCAGTAAGGCTTTTTGGGCTAAGCAGAAGATTGGCTTATATGAGCATAAATGCTTTCTGCTTTCAGCTATAAACTATTAAACTATATTCAGTCTGACATCCATTTTATTAGCATTCTCCTGAGCTCTTCACGCAAGCTATAGAATATTTCTCTTTTTAGTCTCCAAACAATAGCTTATTTACATACTTATAAAAGAATAGGACACCCTCCCCAATCCTGATTAATTGCCAGACATTACGTATGAACGCGAAACCCCCGGACTCCAAACGTACTGCTACAATGGAAATGTGTGAAAGTAATTTTGTTCCAAATTCATCTCATGGGAACGTGGGTTCATAAGCATTCAATTAAAAATAATTCCGTCTGATCGAGATGTGTTTTAGTTTCACATGCTAATGTGGTAGAATGCATCTAGAGCACGTCTATTATCATGTGATATATTTTTACCAGGGTGGGAAGAATAAAGATTATTATACAGAAAGAACATAGCTCTTGCAATTTTTCCCCTTCTATTTAATTTTTTGTGTGTGCATGAGAACCCAGGGTTTTGGCAACCTGTGCTGTTTTGCGCTATTTGGGTCAGATCACCCTGGGGGATAGTACCTGAATAGGTAACATTCGTAAAGGGAGAATTCTGAATCAAAACGTAGCCTTTTAAAGAAATCTAAGACAAACAAACCAACAAAATCCTGCATGGCAATCTGCCTGTAACTCCAATTTTTAATGCCAAAAGAAGCCACTTTGATCGGCTTGTCTGACACAAGCCATAGGAATTCCCACAGCTACTTCCTCCTTCACGTCCAATAGCTGTGGCTGGACTCGGACATATCTTTTAGGAAAACATCCAATCTCATTTAAAAATTCCAATCTTGGGAAATCCAGAGCCCTTGTTAAACTACTCCAGTGACTCATCCACCGTGTAAAAAAAAAAAAAAAATACAAGCCAGTCTCAATTGGTTTTGCTTCAATTTCCAGCTACTGGAGTGCATTACACTTTTGCATACTAAAAGGCTCCTTATTAAAGAATTTATTTACCCTTAATCTCCCAAATCATTGCAGAGCAAACTCATAAAACTGCGTTAGGACTTCTAAGTCCTTTCAAAGTCCCAAGAGTGTGACCTACACGCATGAAATTCTCCCGGCTCTGTGAAAACACACCTTGCTTGCATCAGGTTGAGATGGTTACTTTTTGGTATCGGCAATCCTTCCCCTTCATTGATCACTGCTTCCCTAAAAACTGTCTTGGGACATTATTTTAAAAAGGGTAGGAGTTAAAGAACCAGTCCACAAGGGTTTCTACTAGAGGTGCACCCACTTGGCGAACATCCAGTTAAATTCCATTTTGAGACCTACAAGCTAGGTAATTTTTCACCCACCGCAGCAGTGATTTTTATATCTCGCTGGTTTCATGATTGATACGCTGTGCAGCACAAAGACAAATAATTTGTAATAGAATTATTTATAAACAATTCCACTCTGCCAAGTCACTCAACGTTGAGTGTAAAGTGATCTTTCCATAACAAAAAACTCCAAGCCTTCAATAAAATTATCAGCAACTGACTAAAAATCACCATCAAAAAGCAATAAAACATTAAATGACATTCATTCGACAGACCTTTGACCAATTTTTTTTTTTAATTTCTATTTTTTTCTCCAAAGGAAAATGATTAAATGAACTGGATTTCAGGGAACTGTTGTTCCACAGCATCGCAGTGGCCAAAGAAAAAGCCTCATCTCCTGACCTGTGATCCCAGATTGGGAACTGAGTCCACAAAAACATCCTGCACGGAAGCTCCGAGAACAGAGTTTCCACAAAAACTTGCAGGCTGCTCTATAGAAATCTGAGCATATTGGTATTAAAAAACCAGCCTGCATCCTCAAAGAAATATTAATGTAGCTTGATTGTCTTTTTTTTCCTTTGTCCATTTTTACTTATTCTTACTTTTATTTAAGTAAGTTAATTAAATTGTCAGCTGGTCTATTATCTACCTAGGAATGAAATTTAAAATGCACGTGCCATAATCATTGAAATTGATGATTATTACAGTAACCCACAGCATTGGGTTTGCATTGGAAAAAAAAAAAAACCAAAATTAAACAATGAATATTAAACACATCTGGAAAAATACCATCTTTGAGTCTCTAGGTTAAACACTGGTAATTGCAACAGTTGGAATTTGTCAGAGTACAGGTGATCATGTTAAGAGAAAATTTTTTAAATTGTCACAAAAATGCAGAATTTCTAACTCGGACATTAGAAGCTGGATGGATAATGACATATGTCTCAATAATCAGAAAAATTTCCCAACCAACCCATAATTATACTCTATGATAATGCAATGATATTGTAATCCCTGAATGGGTACCAATTCTGTTCTCATCAATTTTTTGGATTGGCAGGATGCTGAGCGGAGCACACGAAATAACGCTTGTGGGAGCAGAAAGGAAAAAGGAAAGGAAAAGGAAAAGGACCCCCAGACCATCGGTCGGATGCCAGTTTTGGAGGCGAGGCACAGAATCTTACTAACATATCCCGCAGGAAAAAAGTTTTTAATCAGTGTTGTCAAAAGAGAGCATCGAGCTAGTTTATTCTGAAAAAGTCCTTAAATCCACCAAGATTTTTAGACTTTTCCATTGGAGAAATACAAACTCTTAAAAAACCAAAAAACAAACCAACAATTTTTAAACTAAGTTATCTACTATTCCAAAAATAGTTTGCTTTAGTGATAAATGAAGTGAAGGTATTTCTCGCCTGCGACGGGTCCAGACTCTGCCATTTTCATTATTCTACTTCCAATCCTATGACATAAGTGGGTTTATTCATAAAACATGAAAAAAGCAAGCTGTTGTTCAAAACTTAGAAAGACTTAAAAAGTTTTTTTGATACGGTCCAATTGCTACATCACAAATTATTCTCCTTTCTCAGATTTTTATTGAGGTATTTATCAACAAAGATAAGATCCCGTGACTGGGGCCCCTTACGAGATAAGACTCAAGCATCATTTTCCTGCAGAAGTAAGGTTTTTTTTGGTCACCTTTGGAAATCGTCTCGTTCTCGACCAATTTCACCTGTAAAACAACATTTTTGCTTTCACACCCCACTTTGGACAGAAGCCTACCTGCACTGACTTCACTCTGTTGGGGCAACCGGTTTGCAGAGGCAGCCGCGTTTACCCAAGGTGTGATACCAAATAGAGACCTTCCCATTTAAATGATCGTTAAAGTCAAAATAACATTGCTCATCTTGTTGACTGCTGTGTTGACATGTTGTCCCACCTACTAGATGTTTCTAATTTAACTGTTAGGATTTCTCAGTAATGCTTTGATTCTCTTTACGCGGTGAACATTTTCAGCATCACCTCTCACGGGTGACGCAAGGATCAATATTTGGTACTTCGTATTTCAAATATCACACAGAGCAAGTATCAGAAGCGATAACTATTTTCAAAAGTTATAAAGAACTGAGTGTTTTAATTGGAAATAGCAGGAAAAGAATAAAGGACCAGTTTTCAGAAGGCTGAAGGGGCTCTTGAAGAGAACACCCGGACCTTCTGTTACCCAACTAGTACTCCCGCAAGGCTGATATACTGACATTTTACTTGCACTAACTTAAGGTGAGATTATTATATTAACTGCTTAAAACCTGAATGTAAACAAATGCTCAAGATGATCTATAGAATGAGAGAAAAGGAATCCGCACTTGTCAAAACCCATTTGAAGGACCACTAACTGACGTTCTTCTCTGTATCGCATTAATCCACGTAAAACCCATTTAAGGTTCAATAAAAAAACATATCTGCCTCCTGTTTCGCCCCACCTTCCCTTCACAGACCAAAGCCAAAGCAAATGTGCCAGACGCGCAAATGTTTTAGCTGGTTTTGAGCTCTGACACCTCTTCTGTACGTACTGAAGGACGGGCCAGTAATCCGTACGATGACAAAGGGCTGTCTATAAATTCCTGGGACGCAGCTCCGATGCCCCAGCACAGCTCACACTCCAAGGAAAAAAGGAGCTGGCAACTGGATAACGGATACGAGTTGGCTTTACGCAGTACTTCACCATCACATCGCAGCGACAGAAACATTTCTGGTAATTAGCAGTATTTTTCAAAGCTAACCTCCAAGGCTCTGATCCTGCAAAGGCTGCACATTCTTAAATTAATGTAATTGCAGAATTCCATCGACTCCGACGCATGGGAGGAGTACGAGGGCAAAGCTTATCCTCTACAGGCTCCAGACAATGTGCCAGAACCCTTCTGAAAGGGAGTATTAAAATCTTATTAGATACATTTTGCTGTTTAAACAAACCTAGCATTAACTAATAAAAGATAGGCAAAATGGGTAAACTGTGTAAATTTGACGTGGTATTTCTTTGTCTTTTTTTTTTCTCCGGGCGAAAAACTTAATTCAAGTGAATCCATATAATTTTTCCTTTTGCTCTACTGCTTCACGAACATGTTTACTCAATTTACAAGGCTCAGCAAGACCATATTTCCTGCTTTCACACAAACAATGTCAAGCTAGCTATGAAAATAAAACTGTCCTTAATTTGTTCAGCATCCCCAAAACAAATCATTGCTTGTTCGCTGCCTTTTGCTAGTGCATGCACTAAGCCAGTTTCGTTTTCAAAAACAGTTTCCCCGAGATTGACTGCAACCCAAAGAGGTTTAAAAGAAAAAGGGAACACACGCAAGCATTAAAACGTCACGTGATGAACATGCAATTCCAAAGGAAACCATAATGGTAAGGGTGGGAGAACATACTTCACATCACGAAGCACAGTTACTGCAATAATCAATAAATAGCACAGCCACAACAGAATTATTAGACAGTTGCAATGACAGATTACAATCCCAGGCTCAATATTTACGCTATGCTAATGCATCGCATAATAAAATAGGTGTTGTGCCTCCCCTGTTTTTATAATTTAGAAGAGGCGCCGAAGGCAACGCTGGCACTAAATCCCAATTACAGCTGCCTGGAGACCTGGTGCTGTGGGCTTACTCTGGGCAGGAGATATATACTATTATATAGATATTATATATATATTATATATACTATTTTCCTTCCCTTCTCCCCCACTTGAACCAGGGTTAGCTGTTCAGTGAGGGATGCGATGTGCTTATAGATTTATCAGGTCACCACCGGTATCTTACACCGATCTATGGTAGCTTGAAAACGTGAACATTGATCAGCCAGCAGCATAAATGCACTTTTCTAAGTGCTTTAAGGGAAACCAGTGGTTATTAACTACTATTAATTAGGCAGTGCCCTCATTGCAAAGCCACCTTCACCTTTTCTCCTTTGTTTTACTTTTATTAATTCCCTCTCCCCACCTCCAAATTAAAGGTTCATATACATGTTCATGTTTGCACACAAAATGTACCAAAAGAGGAATAAAAACTTTAATTCTACGGGATGGCTGAAGGCAGGCGACATCATCTAGGGGTATGGGGACAGTGCTGGAGACCAGAAATTACTCAGGGCTAAGTTTTATATTCCTTACCAGGAGCACTGCAAAGAGGTCTGGATGGGAGCGTCAAGATTTAAAAATCACCGTAATTAATTATCCTCTGCCTTTAGTAATTGATGCAGCCCATCTCTTCCCTAAGCAGGCTGCTCACAGGATAAAATACTGCAGGACGGATGCACGGATTCACACAAAACCCACTTTTTGGGGCACCTCCATTTATGCCACTGTATTTGACGCTATTATAGACTTACGCAGACAAGTTTCCTGGGCACGCACTTTTTTAATCATATATTACCAAAAAACCAACAGAGAATTAGCCCCTAAAACCTGCTACTTATATATTTTTCAAGCAGCAATTTCTACTTCAAATACTCTGTCCTCCTCCTATCTCATAAAAGGAGAGCCTCTCATGAAAACCAGAGATTTTACAGTCTCCTAGGCTGATATATTCTAATATATCTCAACTGATGCATAACTCCCATTTCAGAAAGTCATACCAGTAAACTATTTCTCCATCAGTTTCAGCATGGGGACTAACTAGATGAACTTTTTGCTCTAAAAACTTTACAAGCTTGTTATATGAAAATGCATATAGTGTTATCAGTGCTTATTTTCATCCATAAAGCCACCTGAAATATGCAATATCCGTGGAACAGTACTTAAGTCTCCCAAGGATGATTTTGCCACCTTAATGTTGTAGTGTTGCCGTTGTACAGAATTTCCAAAATTTCATTGAGACAAGCTGGAATAATTAATGCCATTTCTTTTATGTTTTCAGGGTATATCATTCCTACATGTAGAACATTCCATCTTAAACAAGATTTTGGTGTGGACCGCCCTCATTATTATTATTATTCATTTTTAACTAACGAACGCCTTTGAAATCTTAGGGTTTTGCCTACTTTAATACCATACCCCTGTTCCAAATTAATCTGGAGAATGCCCCTGGGACAGCTCGATTTTCATCTCCTGTTGAGATGCTTCAGTGTAACTCTCCATCATTATGTACTACTATAAAATTTCTTTTGTACAAAAAAAGAGCTATTTCAGCTTGCATGCCATATTTTCTTCCCTTGACAATCAAGCTGGTTTTACTTATGTTTACTGTGTGGTCTATTGCTATTGTATGCTGGCTTAGCTGGGAAGCTGCATTTCCACCCTGGATGCTTTCCATGTTCTGATCGATTTTGTCATGCAATTTTTTCCTTGTTTTCCTAAAACTTCTAGCGTCTTGGTCACTGTATTTTATTATCGGCAGCGTCAACAGTGAAATAGTAAAACTTAAATTTTTACTTGGAGTAAACATCTTAGAGCTTTTAAATGTTTTAAAGTTTAAAACAAAACAAAACGACATTTGGGTATTGCAAGTAGAATCTATTTCGAAATTCCCACTATTTTACTGTTTCTGTAGAGCAGCTATATTTCTGCATCATAAACAAGGATTTTACATTGTCATTTTGGGCTGATGGATTCTCACCATTCTTACTCTGTATAATCAAAACTGATCGGGCATATCAAAAAAGGCAGATCTTTCTTCATTTATCATTAAGTGCCAGGACAATTTACTGAACTTGAGGAAAAAAGTTCTATCGTTCCCATTCTCAAAAAGCAATTTGTATAGACAACGTTACCAAAATAATGGGCGTCAAGAAAGTGTTAGACACTTACATGCAAGACAACTTAGATCTCTGCACTAATTCCAAAGCAACTACGAAACTCTACGGAAGCTTTGTGAATCACAGCTTACGTCCTTATGTCATAGCTTTGGAAAAGGATTAAAATATTTCTACTCTAACATAAAAAGCATTGAAAACTTCCAAAGGCCACACATTAATTCCAGTTGTCTTCTAAATTAAAGAAAAAAAATAAATTATCAGACTCCCATTTCTACCACACTTTTCAGGCCATACATCAAGGATGCCATAAAGACACAAACCATCCCCTTTAGAAATTCACGTTATTCACCGGTTTACCGAAAACATGCACAGATCAGTCATGAGAGCATGCAGCATGCAGTAAACGGAGAGCAGAGGTTAATAACCTGGCAGCATAGGATCTGAGAATGTGAGAACAAGTTAAAGACAAGAGTTCCTCTCCATTGTCACTGAGGGTCGAGAAGCAATGCTGCAGCGTAGAGCAGTGAGAGTGGGGGAAATACAGTTTGTCCAAGACATATACATATCTCCGCAAGTGGCGGCAGGTATAACTGAAAGACAAGGGTAGAGGGAGAAAAAAACAGAAAAGAGAGGTATTTTCCTTTAAGAAAGCTAATTTACGGTTTCGCGTCCTCGGTTTTTGTGCCAACAGTCAACGGGAGATGCCAAGTAAGCAATGGAGCAGTTTGACATAAAGCAACAGTTTCGAAAGACAGAAGGATCTGTTAGCCCGTGCCCATACGCTGGTTCTGTCGCTACCGCAAAGGGAACTCGCCAAGTCTCACATGTTAAGAGATGCGAGAAATTGGGCTTTTTTTTTTTTTTTTCCCCCCCTTTCTTTCTTCTTCTTCCCTCGGTTGGTAGTATTAAGAAAAGGTTTTGCCTCTCTCAGCTCACCCTGAAAATATAAATGCGCGAGCTTGAACCTTGTTTACAAAGTTTACCATTAAAAAAAAAAACTTAGAGTATTCACAAAATTTAACTGATTTTCATGGAAATTGGCATCTCACTTTACAGAATTACTGATCAGTGCAAACTGCTCTCACAGCCTGGGATTCCAGTGGTAGAGTATTCCTGTAGTTAATTCCAGTTCCTCAAACACGGTGCTTTACCATAACCGAGTTACACACTGAAGATCTGTTCGGCTTTTTCATGAAAAACTACAATCACTTCCACGAAATATCTATAGAGCAATCAATAAAATACGTCGCATGCATACTAACCAGGGAAGGAGAATAAACTAATTAGAGTAGTTCGCCTGCAACAAACTGCATCACTGGTAAACTACGAAGCATATACATAATATACCTTGAACATCTATTATTATAGGTTTTACATAGAAAATATTTGACTGCATAATGATGCACAGCCCACAGTATAGTGTGTGGCAAGTCCTCCAGAAAGTGCCTTAAGCAGCCTAATACATGGTGAGATAATTAAGACAGTTCTTTATAAGTATCAAGATGCTCCTACCAGACTGTTCGCCGTCCCCATTGCAGCCTGGGTATCTCTCCAGTACAGACATATGCCCTTGGAGTGCTAAACTGGGAAAGTTTCCAGTGCAGAGAGTGAAGACTAAGTGATTGGTGAAATAGAGCCTCTTTTGCTGACTTTGTCAAGGATCAGCAAACACCTGAATTTTAGGCTACAACGTCCTTCCCGAATCAAAATAACATCGTTTCATAGCTTCATAGGCTGAAACTTGGCCAACGGGTTATCTACCCAACTGTCTGCGTTTCACAGGCTATCTCCCTAAAATCCCACTATTGGACATAGTCGCACGTGGCTAAAACATTCTTTCCGGAGACCAAATTATTCGTGTGCCTTGGGCAAAGAACAGGACAGAAAAGAGTGCGGCCAACAGCTGATCCGTGGGTGCAATCGGTGAGGTTCTCAGCCCAAGACTTCTACCAAAACCACTGTCTCCCATTGCTTTAGTTTAAATAGCATTCACTGCTGGGTTCAAGTCAGTCACCTACCTCTGCTCTGCAAGTTGAGGAACACACAATCCCTTTTGGCACTTGATTTATAGATATACTAGTTTTCAGGAGAGGAAGCAGCTGCAAGGAGGCAATTTCTTAAGCCACCATGCTTTTTTTTTTTTTTTTTTGACCACAGCATGTTTTGAGCAAC
Source organism: Aviceda cuculoides (assembly GCA_035590195.1). Taxonomy (NCBI): domain Eukaryota; kingdom Metazoa; phylum Chordata; class Aves; order Accipitriformes; family Accipitridae; genus Aviceda; species Aviceda cuculoides. The sequence continues at coordinate 79,944,630 of JAVJGG010000074.1, forward strand.
ACAGGCTATTCTCTCCACAGGCCGGGGATGGAGAAGATAAAGTATGGTATTTACAGGATCCCGTACCAAGGGGAACCCTCAACACATGAGCCTGCCCTTCCAGCTACCCCCAGAGGCCACAGAATTTTTTCCAAAACCAGATTAAAGAGCATCTTGCAGAATGATGTCGCTTAGAAGATTTAAATGGTCATGAGTCCACTGCTTCCCTTTAGTATATTGCACCAGCCTTGCTACTAGAAAACTGTACCTTATTTCAAGCCTCTAGAGGTCTCATTCCAGCTATTTGACCTTGTTTGGCTTTTGTCAAGAAATCGAGAGCGCCTTCCATTATCACTTATTTTCGACCCTGTCAATGTTCTCCATAGATAAGAAGAACAAGACTCGATCTCCAAAGCACGATGACCACATTTCGGCTTAACTGACAAACTGGATGAGAACGCAGCACGCAACGGGAGGAGGAGAAATTTCCCCGAAACTTCACCCAGAGGTTTCGTGCCTTGTTGGGACGGAGGCAGGGTGTCCTCCCACCGCTCCCATCCCCTCGTCTTGCCACAGCACGGATGGGACCGAGCTCAGGAGGGACCGGTCCTTTGGGCAGATGGTTTTCAGAGCCGGCTCCAGGTGTTGGTGGAGCTGCTGGCTGAAGGTGCCACTTCTTCAAGTGTCATACTTTGGAAAAACAACCTTCAAGCGTCGCCAGTCCTCTTGGGTGTTTATACAATACGGCCCATGCAATTCTGCAATCCTCCCTTTCACCATTTCGGGTAATGAGGGCAAGGCAATTCCTGTTTTTCAAAGTTGAACTTGTTTACTGAAAGGTGTGATTTTAAACCCACACCAAGAGCAACGCAGTCCCATAAACCTGCCTCTTCTAATTTGCATTACAGCCACGATGACCAGCACAGCTTACATCATATTAAAGACTAAGCATCGCCATTATTAAAACTTCTAAGCTAAACCTGAGTAAAATCAAGGCTCGGATCCCTCAACAGATATGTACATTAAGAAAAACTTACATTCAACCTTCACTGACTAATCACGGATATTGAGTTTGAAATCAGACTTACTTGATTCACCAGAACTCAGTTTTCTAGCAGCTGCTACATCTGCAGTTACATGTTACTGGAATTTTTGTCTTCTGTATGTTTTATGGGGCATATTACTTTTGCTTTACAGCAAAAGACAATCATCAACTACAATATAGTACTGAAAATTTTGAAAAAGCAATGCAGCAGAAAATAAGGAACACCATATTTGATTGATGGTGTGTGTGCACTTATTATTCATGTATTCTATTTACCCTGAGGACAAAACTTCAGCTCAAACTGTACTAAAATCCCACTCCAGAAGAAGTGGGATTTCTACAATTCCCTCTTATAAAAACTAAAAGCCATCTGATCAACATCTTGAATTCTGATAAGAAAACATTACAGTGTCAACTTCTAATAGCTAAAAAGTGGAGTGTCTCGTTACATAAGTCTGGGAAATCAGGGTGGACTTGAGTTAACCCAGCTAAAAAAATATATACATTCTTACATAACAATAAACGTTCACTTTATTATTTTCATTACCTCAAAAAAAAAAAAAAAAGCTCCTCTAATGCCTTCTTGCTACACAAATATTACCACAGCTATATTCTCTAGAAATTTAAATCTATTAAAGAAAAAAATACTCCATATGCTCCATTACACTTTAAGTTATCAGCATTCTTTGTCTTTAATAGCCAAGGCTATTAAAGCCATAGAACCCCAATATTTTCAGATCCAAACCAAGAGAGATTAGCATCAAGATTTTGGAGACTAAAATGGCAGGAATCTGTCTGTCTGGTAGTCACCCATCTCTCACATCTGATCAGCTGTGATTCCAGAATACAAATAGGTTGGAAATGACCATGAACATGGAAAGCCAACGACATCTTTAAGATAAATGAAAATGCTCAAAACTGACAGGGATCAAGTCAAAGCACCAAAGTCAAGCCTTTTCAAGTCAGAATATAGCATTTAGAAGTCTCCAAGGCTTTACTCCCATGGGTGGTTTTTTTATGGGTTTCTTGTTTTGTTTTTCACTTTCTCTACTACACACAGAGGGTGGGGAATTGAAAGAAAGAGACCAAAATTGAACAACACACTAAAACCAACACAGAAAAGGCTCATTTGCTGACCATGAATAACAAGTATTTTTGAATAAAAATATACCTAAAATAATTTGATACTAAAAAAGACAGCATAGAGAACCTGACATCTCAGAAGAGACCTGTAAACTACATACTACTTGAGAGTATCTTCTACTTAAGTTTCTGGCACCCGTGACGGTGTTTACTTCCCTGATCCCGGCATTGTCTAATCCTGCCCAGCAGCTGGTATAAAATGAGAAGGCAGGGAGAAAGCTTCAGCATTGGCTGGGCAAATGAGGAAAAAAAAAAAAAAAAAAGGAAAAGAAAAAAAACCCAACAAACTCTTTTACAAAAAGAAAAAAAAAAAGTAAATTTGCTCCAGAGGGAAATTGCTCTTCCTTGTAACTCTCCCCAACTTCTCAAATCGTCCTTCCTGCTGCCACCCTGTTCTCATAAATCTTCAGATGCAAATGCCCACACTCGACTGCTGGGAGTATACTCTCACCTGCTTATACCGATCTCCTGTAATCCCGGCGCTCTGGTCCTCTCTTTCCGAGAGCTTTTTAGATTTGTCTGAACCCGCAGTAGCTAAAATGAACGCTCGCATCATCACTCCGACATCAGAGAGGGCAGAGACCCTTCCTGTGCGCATTCTTCCCTGCCTGCAATCCAGGCACATGTAGGGGAAACAAAGTTTTTATATACGTATAAAAATTAACACAATATATCTGTATTTATTTGTAAGTGGGTGCAGATTTGATGAAGGAAAAGTTTCCTTTCCCATAGAGTCTGGACAATCCAAATCAGTAACGGTATTCCGATGACAGCAGTTAAACAAGGCCATCAAAGAAACCCTAAAAATCAGTGGGAGTTTGATGGCTAGAGCCACTGGGGAGGCGGAGGTTGGCTGTGAGCTCAACTGCCAGTTGCACGACAGCATAGTTACATCTCACATGAATAGAATAGAATATTTCCAGTTGGAAAGGACCTACGACGCTCATCTAGTCCAACTGCCTGACCCCTTCAGGGCCGACCAAAAGTTAAAGCGTGTTGTTAAGGGCATTGTCCAAATGCCTCGTAAAGACTGACAGGCTTGGGGCATCGACCACCATCTCGAGGAAGCCTGTTCCAGGGTTTGACCACTCTCACGGTAAAGAAATGCTCCCTAACGTCCAGTCTAAACCTCCCCCGTTGAACCATTCCCATGCATCCTACCACTGGATCCCAGGGAGAAGAGCTCAGCACCTCCTTTTCCACGTCCCCTCCTCAGGAAGGTGCAGAGAGCAACGAGGTCACCCCTCAGCCTCCTTTTCTCCAAACTAGACAAATCCAGAGTCCCGAGCTGCTCCTCACAGGACATTCCTTCCAGCCCTTTCACCAGCTTGGTTGCCCTCCTCTGGACGCATCCGAGGACCTTCACGTCCTCAAATCGCGGGGCCCAGAACTGCAGGCGGTACTCAAGGTGAGGCCGCACCAACACCGAATCCAGCGGGATAATCCCCTCTTTTGACCGTCTGGTTACACTGTGGTGGATGCACCCCAGGATGCGGTTTGCCCTCTGGGCTGCCGGCGTGAACGGATGCCGCGGCTTCCTGCAGCTTTACTGAGTCTCCCCGGTCATCTGGAAGCCCTCGAGAACCTTGTGTGAAACATGCAGATAATCGAAACCAACAAACTAATGAGACTTTGCTGAAGATTCTTCCAGACCTGCTGTTTTTCCTGTTTTTCTGAAGAAAATTCCATGACCTAAATGGTCACTGCAATTGTTTTGGTTTAAGTGACCATATCACTCCAATTTTTAACTCGAACTCCATGTAGTTCAAGAGGTGTACGCAAGGCTACAACCACAGACTAAACACTTAGCAAAAGCAAGAGTTAAAAAATAAGAAGTGCTGAAATTCATGATACCCTCACATTAATTTTAAGGACAGACTTGTTCAAGAGAACAGCACTAAGCAAAACATGCAAAGCCACTTACGTCCTTATTTATTTAAAGCAGAAAGCTGATATTTTCTCTAGTGAAGTTAACTGCAATTTTAGAATAAATATATCAAAGACAAAAACATGAACAGCACCAGGCCACCATCTTTTTAACAACAAAGAAATGAAGAAAATTGGGCAGGGTATAGAAAAGTGGTATAAAACCAGTATTCACTAACCCCTCTATAAATACAACCTAGTCTGAAACAGCATATACCCGATTCAAAAGAAAAATTCCCAGTGCTAATGTTTAAGTAATTGTAATTCATAATCTTCCTCTTGGTGCATGCCAGATTTCATAAAGGCTATACATCTTTAACATTATTGAGAAAAAGTAAGGTCTTGAAGACATACATGCCACATATATTAGCTCAGAGAAACTAGATTAATCTGCAGCAATAAAAAAAAGCCAATTCTGCTAAGCCTGATTAAATATTTAGGTCATATTGTTTCTGCGGCAGAATTTGAAAAATGCACAGCAAATAACATCTTTCGCTGAGTTTGAAGACTTAATCACTATACCTTCAAAAGGGAGTTACGCTACAACATGACTCTACGGGAAAGCCAATACGAAAGCCTTTTTAAGAGAAAAACAATGAAAGTATAAGCTAATTAAACTAGCACACCTTAGTCAGAACCCCAAACTATCTGTATATATGCGGGGAGAATGTCGTGACGCGCTACGAACATTTTACTACTGTTTGTGTTAGATAACTTGTGTTCTAGGAAGTTCTCTTAGTACTCGTATGTTCCCAAAGACAAACCCAACCAAAATACATTCTGTACTCAAATACTACATAGATGATGACAACTTATTAGATCATCCACTCCACAAGAATGGTTAATTTATTCTCTGCCTACAGTATCACCTGTTAATGTTATTTCAGACAGTATAAACAGCAGAAAGGCAAATCATCAAAAGCCTATCTACCTTCTTGCCAACAGTAAAATACATCACATACATCATCCAAAATGAGGATTTTGGATGAAAGTTTTCATTTCTGACTTGTACTCTGCCGTTGATGACATGATGAACTGTGGTACTGATGACCGGCAGTACAAAGAATACCATGTATTTGTTTTTCAGTACCAAGACTGTTATGAAAGATTTACGTGCGTATGTCCACGCAATGTGGTTTAGGGTTCTTTGGGGTGGGTTTCTGCCACTGTGGTGTTAGCACAGTGTCGTGGTTTAACCCCAGCCAGCGACTACGCACCACGCGGCCGCTCACCCACCTTCCCCCCCCAGTGGGATGGGGGAGGAAATCAGGAAAAGAAGTAAAACTCGTGGGTTGAGATAAGAACAGTTTAAT
>JAVJGG010000074.1:79950340-79966255 GCA_035590195.1 Aviceda cuculoides
ACTAAACACTACTGAGCAACAACTGAAACATCAGGGTGTTATCAACATTCTTCGCATACTGAACTCAAAACACAGCATTGTACCAGCTACTGGGAAGACAATTAACTCTATCCCAGCTGAAACCAGGACACACAGCTAAGCTGCTTAAGGTACAATAAAAGTCAGTAGTGGGGATGCAGGAGATTGCATTGGCACTTACCATACTAGGACACTCAAAACAATACCTCCTTTTTTAGCGAGTTTCAGTATTTTGTTTTCTTGTTATCTTAGAGTCATAATTAAGGTTGAAAAGGACCTTAGGAGGTCTCTAGCCCAACCTCCTGCTCAAAGCAGGGTTAACACTGATTCCAAACCAGGGTTTTGTCCAGTTGGGTCTTGAAAGCCTCCAGGGAGGGACTCTACAACTTCTCTGGGCTGCTGTGCCAGTGCTTCCCTGACCATGAAAAATTGTCTTTTCATCAGGCTGGAACCTCCTGACTTCAGCTCATGACCATTCTCTCTCATCTTCCTGCCACACGCTTCTTTAAAGAGCCTGGCTCCATCTTCTCAGTAACCTCCTCCTACGTGTGGGAATGCTGCTGACCTTTTCTCCGAAACTCCTGCCGTAGCCTTGCCCCGAAGCCTTCTCTTCTCCAGGCTAAACAAGCCCAGATCCCTCAGCCCGTCTTCCTACACCAAGCCCTCCAGTGCCCAACCATGGTGGCAGCCCTCCACTGAACTCGCTCCAGTTTAGCAACACCTTTCCTACGTGCCGGGGCCCAAAACCTGGATGCACTTCTCCAGATGTGATCCAACAGACAGCGGGCTTGCCATGGCACCAGTAAATTCTCACGGTCCTCTCGGATGCATTTCACCAGGTCCCATGGACGTCTATGTGTCAGTTCTCAAGTAATCCCTGACTTGATCCTTTTTCACTACTGGTACTTTCCTTCCTCCTTGATCCCTGCCTAACTTCCTAATCTAAGTAATAGGGTGACTTCTCTTAGCTCTCTAAAAAAACTTCGTTCCTGCAGACCTACTTTTCAGATACAAGTATCGCTAAATTTGTATCTCAGTGATGACAGGATTTTAAATTACATTATTGCAAAGCAGCAGTTTGGGGGCAAGGGGTCATTATAGGGTTAAAGGTGCCATAACAACACAGAACAGAGAAGCATGAAAATTATTTAAATACTTAAGAAATGATTATTTGTGATAATGTGTCACAGACTTAAGTTCCCATGCCCTGAAGCAGCACTCTGTCACAGTACTGGGCCAAATGTACACAACAGCCTTATAAGAGGAATATTATCTTTATGCATGAAAGTATTTATAGTGAAGGAGGGCAAGGAAATGAAAACCAAACAAGTTCTGGAGCTCTTTGATAGACTGAGAAATCAAATGACAAATAATACAAGATTCTTCTATAGAAAGGCCAAATTACCTCTGTACAGATGAAGTTCTACCAAAAAAGAACAAAAGGATTTGTATATTAGAAGCAGACACAAGCAACTGATGACCCATAAGAAAAAAAAAAAAAGATATGAAAGAGCTCGGAGGAAGTGTCTATTCAGTACTGATCATTTCAGACAAAGAGCAAAAGCTTTAATCACCCAGATGCACCAGTTACTGGGAAGGCACATATCCCTGGCAGCTTAAGAGATGCTACCATGGGAATGTTGCTTTTGAAACCTCCTGCGCGCTTATCCTTTGGCTAGACACTTGTGATAATTCACAGGCTCTGCACAGGATTACAGGAGATGCCTCCAACACCCGCATTAACGTGGACATTTGCATCTCAGTCTGCGTGAACCCGAAAATCCTCCGTCGGGAGACAACAGCTACGGCACGGCAAGAGAGGGCACGGCGACGAGTCGGCAGCGCTCGTCTGAGCCCTCGCCCTGCTCCGCAGCAGGATTCATCATCTCATCTGAGCCCGTGTAAATTGTGGTATTTGGAGAAAGACCTACTTGCGGACCCAAGAGCACGATTAATGAGTTACAGAAACATGTCTCTACACAACTTCACAGCAAATTTATTTATTCGCTGCAGAACTAAGTGTATTTACTTTACCTAAAAGCCTGTTCTTTCCTAAACTTGCTGAAGGCCATTACCATTAAAAAGGTTGAGTCATTCAACAGTTATAAAGACCTGATGCACATTAAAGTTGTTAAATCCTGATTCTTTCTTCTGTACCTATAGTTTCACCCTCCATTTAAAGGTGTCAGATGTTTCAAAGTGCAATGTGAGCCACGAAAACTATGGTAAAAGTATACGGTAGTGGGAAATACCTTGGCTCGAGTACTCAAGAGACTCAGAAATCTCATAAACTGCTATCTCGTATTCTTACGTTCAGTTTGAAAGCCTGCTTGAAAATCCTCACTTAAGCGTGGGGTCTGAATGAACTCAAAATTTCCACGTCTGGTGGAAAGCAAGGTTTTCAGGAGCAGTTTGGAGGGCACCGACACAGTTCAGTTGGGTGTTATCGGCAACCCCTTCTTCCCTCCCCGCAGCCACTCACACCCATCCTGGCTTCGCGTACTGGAGCGAAAAATTAGTTCACTGAACTGCAAAGCTGGAAAAACGTTAGACATATACGATGATGTCAGTTAAAGTGTGAAATAAGCAGCACCCTGACAAGAGAAAAAAAAGAATTATAATCAATGTTATATTTTTGTTTTGTACTAATGCTTACTTACAGCCATAATACTATTCTAGTTTGTCAGATAAATCCTTGTAAGTTCATTACTCATTCATTTCTTTAGATCATACTCCACAGTTTTTTTCCAAAAAGAAATTTTCTAAAAAGGAAAGAGTACATGTTGTATCTGAATAAAGTGGTTAATGAGCCAAATACCCTGCAACTGAAGATAAAAGACAGGTTCAAGCAAGTCATTATCTTGAGTCACCTCTATTTCTGTTAAGGAACACTGTCCTATAAATACATTCCATTCAAAACAAACTGAGAAGACAAGACTGCAGTTTCTAGGATTCTACTAGAATAGCAAATAATAGTAGACTATTAGAATTCCCTTGTTTTTTGTAAATCTCAGAAAATCTTCTGCTATTTATTTTATTTATTGCTATAAACCAGACTTTTTAAAATGCAAAACCTGTGAGATTCGCATCTTCAGTGTACTGCACATTACACACCCAAATCCCAAATAATACAGTGGGATACAACCCAGTAAACATTTTAGTGGCCTTAACCTTTTTTTCCAGGCCAGCTAAAAGAAATCAAAATTGCACCAGCAGGACTGGAACAGTGCTACCGGCTTTCTCATTTTTGTTTCGTTTCACTATTAAACATGCAGAAAACTTAAGTGACTCAAATCGGAACCTGAGTCTACTCTGCAAATTCATCTGTAAAGCAACACTGGAGGTTTATCACAAAAATAGTTTTTTTCTCTGCAGGTTTCCTCATGTATTTCTTCCTCTCCATCGTAACAGATTCCCAAGATCAATAGTTTTAAAAGCCGTAAGGTTCCACCAAAAAAGAAAAGTTTAATTCCCCAATCTGAAGACTATTATCAAACTGTACTGTTTTCAAAGAGCTTATGTGGCACAATAACTATGAATTCATTCATGACCATTAAAGATGGGACAACGGGACCTTCTGCCTCCAAACCGCAGCTCTCCGATACGCAAGTATCTGTGTGACGCTCTGGATTCCCTGAAACAGGTACCAAGACTTCAATAAACTTCAGTTCTATGGCCAAGATTCTGTGTTAATTTGCATCACGTTCGTTTAATCACACGTTCTGGCTGGCAGCTTATAAGGCGCTGAAGTACCGCCCAATTTTCTGGATGGCCGAAGACGAATGAGATGTCGTAATGACTTCTCCCCACAAAATGACAGAATTACCACGAGGGCTACGTCTTACAAGGCAGCAGAGACACAAAAAGTGGTCAAGGGAAGAGCAAACTATCTTGTCCAAGGTTGAGCTTTTAGAGCGGTACATATTTACATATTAAAAACCTTTTAAAGCCAGATCAGCAATGGTATTTTTAAAGAATCCCGTGCTATGATATGCAAGGCAGAGAGTAACATAGTTCAACCGCTCTGCTTCACATGAGAAGACCCTGAGACAGAGAGAAGCAAGAGTTTGCCCAAGACCCCTCTGCGGTCCACACTGATCCAATCTATCTCAAAACAAAGCTGTGAGTCTGTCCATCTGGGAAGTCTCCATAACCCGTTGAGTTTGGGGGTCCCGGGCTCTGACCACTTCTAATGGCACGCGGGGCATTCGACCGCTCACACCAGATGGGGGACAAGGGTATTACTGACCCATCAGGTGCCCCCTCAGAATCCCCAGCAGGTTCAACCAGGCTTAAACCAAGTTCAACGATATTTCCATGTTGGAAACAGCTGATATCAGCCTAAAACCTCACCTCCATATGTTACACACGGGCAAAACCGGGCGAGCCCACATGGAGTACTCCTCTTTCTGCTGGTAACAGCTAAAGCAGCATTTTAATACGTTTGACCGCAGCTACACTCAATGCATAGTAACAAAGGATGCTTCGTTCCTTTTAAAAAATAACTTAATTAGATTTACGTTGCTAAGTTATACCAGCAAGAGGACGCTTGCTACTAATATTCTCTTTTCCCTTGTCTGAACAATTGCTGTCTCCCCTTTTGTCACAGCCTTTCCTACTAATTGCAATGACACCTCCCAATTCTGGAATGGCTGATCAGCTTATAAGCTTCCCCACAGCTAATCTAGGTCAACAAGCTACTAATAAGGCCAGCATATGTTTCCTTTATTTAACGCTATTGAGATCTTGATAAATTGCTTCTGTCTCCCAACAAAAGCCACTCCACGGACTCAGAAACCTCTGCATAAGAAGTAACAGTGACACGGCGGAGGATGAAGAGCGTAAAAAGCATCTGCAAATAGGCTACTCTGTGCCTGTGAACAGCCCACGAAAAAGCCAAAGCTGCCCAAGGTTGACCAGTTGACGCCAAAATCTCGCCAGGTATCCTGCCGTGCACACGACTTCTACTCCTGAGAGTCCACCGATTAAAACCAAAGTTCATTTCAGATTCAGCGGCTTGGAGCTGGTTGATCTTCCATTCCCACAACGTCCTCTTTCAAACGTGGCCTGAACTTGAGAATATCACGAAGGCCCTTTTCTGAGAAGCCATTACTTTTCACTCTACTTGGCACATCTAATAAAAATGGGATTATCGTTTTTGTAACATACTGCACTGCATGGGGGGTAAAAAAATCTCATTATAAAGCAGCTTCTCATAAATAGAATATCATTTTATATCCAGGTTCGATAATACATGTTTTCTCCTCTAAACTAAAACGCTACAAAACTATTTGAAAGTTAAGATGCATTAAAAGCAAAATGTCTTTGAGGCTTTTCATTCTTATTTTTGAGGCAATGTCAAGCAGTCAATTCTGTGGCCTTCCACGCTGAAGACAATTTATTGCTAAAATCTAAGGCATACAGCACATGGTAAATGGCACCAAAGCAAAGGACACAGGGGAAGAAAAATCAACACAAATATTTCAAAGTAACACATTCACCAGCCAGGGTACTACATGGCAATGACAGTTTGCTGGGATGAACAGGCCATTTTCTATTGCTTTCAAGCGAACACAGAAAAACCAAACAAGCTGTTTGAGTTGCAGATAAATCACCTGAAATTATACCCACAGAAAGATGCTTTTCCCCTGTTTATTTCAATGATAAATAAAAATATGAAATATTTTTAAAATTTTAAATATACATGAAAATACTCTGGAACAGGAATTACTGAAAGTCACTGTTTGTATCAACAGGTCCCCCCAAAGTACCGAATCAAAGTCCAGGGCTCCAGGGCATCCTGCACCTTCATGGCCTGCACGGGAGCACCGCCAGTGAAATCCAACATCAGCCTGACGTTAAAAAACTCTCGTGTTTAGAAAACTTAGAAAACAGTCGTACTGCCGCAGTAACTTTCCTTACGGTAATTTCCTTCTAGCACAACTACAGTCCACGTGTGATGCAAAAGAGGAGACAAAATTACCTATTATCCTTGAACAGCTCAGACCGGAGATATTTATGTTTCGCTATCAGAAACCAGGGCTTTGTGACTGTGCCCCTCCCAATACCTGCAGAGGCAGATATCACTGGTTTAGTGAAACTCTTCATTATCTTCAATTCCTTTCTTTTTTCTTTTCTTTTGGTTATAAAAAAGGAAGAGGCAAGCTGATGCTCAGAGGGTTCAGTATTTAACAGCTCTGGCCACAGGACATTAATTCCAAGAACCACTTTCAGAGCTTGATCTTTTATTACTATATAATTTGACTTGTGAAATCTCTTGATGTACACCGGTGTGAGAGCAGAAGCAGCCTCTTTTCTCTGGGGTTTGCCATTACGAACACTCCTCTATTATGATGAAGAGATCAGTAAACCGAGATTTAATTTAATGGTCCAATTAAGGTTTGAACCCAGAATATAACAGACTTGTCTATTGATCTTTCTTACGGTGGCATTAAAGCCTATCCGAAGCCCAGGCTCCTCGTGTGCATGGTATGACGGAAACCTGCGTGTTTTAAAAGCGTCCTCGGAGCCACGCAGCTCCAAGCAACAGAAATCCCTTGTTACAATACCACCAGAGGAGTAATAAAGAGAGCAGGAACCAGTTTTCATATTGTGTGTTAACAAAGGTATAGGTTGGCTATCACGCTATGACTCTATCACTGATATCTTACCAGTATTGTGTTGCTTTTTGATTATTAAAACTGAAAGCTGCTATTTCCGAAATAAGACTTCTCCAAAATAAGGTTTCACAGGGCCAAAGGGTTTCACCTCTAAATTCAGAACAAGTTTAGGAAAATGGCTCTAACTGAACACCATTCATTCTCCTGCTGTAAGAAAGAAGCCACAAAGATGAGTTTAAGAGAAGTAATGCATACCTTATTCACCTAATTTCTTTTGCTCAACTCACACATCTTGTTTAAAGTTTGAAATGCTTGCTATGCTAAAATTTTACCATTTAAAAACCATGATTCCTGTATAAGAAGCAACTCCTCTGTTCCTATACTCAAGTTTTCAAATACAAATGAAAAACAAATGAGAATTAGGAACCAAACAGCTTCAAAGCATTCATGCAGCAATCTTGGGGTTTTTTTCAAGTTTTTCTCCTTAAGAAGTGCCTTTGATTTGGGTAACTCGATTTCACTAGTTTTCTGCACCAACTGTCCCATCGCTATTCTCCAGTGAAAGAGAAAGCTGTATGTGAAAGAGCTTCCTGAAAGCACCACGGACATCAAAGAAAAAAAGGCAGGAAAACCAGAATGTTCGCAGAGTGTAAAGCCATGTGGGCAAGAAATTTGTTTATCTTCCTACGTGAGCACCCTAATGAGTTTCGAGTCGACAATTACATCTCATTATTGGCACTGTTAAAAACTTTTATTAAGCAATTGGTAAATTCTCATTTCACCAGACTAACAATTTCGGATTTTTCAGCTGAACGTGGCCCCTAAGAAGCAGGTCAGATCACACGTCTCGCTGCTGCATAAACGTTTTTCTTCTTTGCTAACAGAGGTACTGGACTATTTGAATAAACAAATGCCTGGCAAACTCAAAACGTCTTCTGCTCTATACACAGAGATCCTCACTGAAGAAAGTTTAGGTTTAAAAACACTTCACCAATGTACACGTAAAATAAATAAAAAATATTTTCAATAAATACTCATAGGCCCAGAAAAAAAGGCCGTGGTAGAAGACACAATTAATACATGAGTTAGGGAGTCATCATCATTCTGCCAAACACAGCAACATGTGAAAAATTTGATTAGTTTCCTCCTTATCCCTAATTTATAAAAGCAACAACTGACATAATCTAGGGGGAAACAGAGGGAAGTAATTCGTTTTCTTCTTTTAAGGACAATATAATATGAAAATTGGCAATAATAACAATTAATCTGATTACTTACAGCCTATAAAAAGGAAGGCAGGAAAAATAATATGTCATGCACTCCATCAAACAACATGGGGGATATTACAAAGATGTCCAATTCTATAAAGACGACTGAAAAAGGAAAATACTGCAAGAGAAGTTTAACCACTTCATTTAGGGACACTGTGAATTAACCAAAATTCAAATTCACAAACCCAACAAATACTTATATCAGAAGTAAAACCCACTCTTCGATAAGCAGTGAACTGTTCTGCACACAAACTAATTTTCATTTCTGGAGACCCGAGCACTCAAGAATTACAGCAGTACCCAAGAAAAAGGCACACATTTAAATGATTAAAAATTGTGCGCTAAAATAGACAAAAAAAATTTCATGGCAAATGTTTTTATAATTCACTTTTTAACTCGGAGTTACTGTTTTAATCACACAAGTTTTACAGTACTCTAACAATCTTACTCAGAGCAATTAGGGCCTCATTGAAAAAATTGCTGATAAACTTGAAATCATTAGACTCTGAATGCACATTACTCCACATGTTAAAAAATTAGCTACATAGTTTCATATGCAGGAACATAAAATAAACAGGTACAGCATCTATTACCAAAATTCAGAGACTTCATCAGGAAAAAGTCAAGTTAAAAGACGAGTTATGAGAAATGCATTTTTTCCTTCATGCCATATGTATTTTTTACTTTCCGTAGCATTAACCACAGTAAGCTTTTTTTCCTCAACCAGCAAGAAGTTTGCTGATCAAAGCTACTTGCAGCTAGTAATTGTTAACAAATATACTGCAGTAGCAATACAGTGTTTCTAGAGAAACTCACACATTCCACCTTAAAGACAATTTTTAATCCAGCATAATCTTAAACTGAGTTTAAAAAGCGCAGTTTAAAGCAACATCACGTACTCTTATGCTTAAAGAACTGTGATAAACGTTTTCACCCAAGAAAATCTCATCCGACTCCTGTAAGAGGAAACCGTAGCAGAAAAATTAAATTACTAACATAGGAAACCATAAAACAAATGGCTTGGCCGGGGAGATGAAACTTCTCAAATACAGCAGCACATATCAGAGCGGATGGGAATTTTTCTTGATAGCTTATGAAACACAATTGACTCTCTGAAACGACGAACACTGCCGAAGAGCGCGAAGGGAAAGAAAGGCTTCAGCCTTCTCTCAGATGAGAGAAAGCCAACTTGGGGAACACCACAGTGATCCAGCCACCCTCTACAAGCATGGATATTTAAGCACACTACTTACATCTGTATTTAAAAAAAAGAAGAAAAACCCAACGTTGAGCTACTCCAGTGCCCAGCATCATGCTCCAAGACACCCTACAGCGCCCATCACCTCCAAGGCTGGCTGACCAGTGAGAAGTAGGATTTCTATCTCTGCTTCTTCCAGACAGCAAGAGAACCAGTACGGCCAGCTCTACGTCTCATGCTTTGCTCTCCTAACAGGTACAGGAGGGCTACGATGACACTCAAGTACGACACAAGCCTTCTACAGCACGCCCATGTTAAAAGTCTCTGTTCCGTATCCCCTTTAAGCACACCCTTTTTCCTAATTCCACCTGACTCCTATGAGCTTCAGGAGCATGACGGAAACCTTTCTTCCTATCGTTCCCTGAATCCCACTGAACTCTCTACGATAGCCAAAGAAATCAACAGAATATAACGCTGATATAATTACGTGCTATCTTTGGCTACTTAAGTCCCTTAAGTCATCTAACGGGGAGAAGTGCAACCGATGAAGTGTTGTGAGCTGCTCACACAGCCCTGCATGTGAACA
This sequence comes from Aviceda cuculoides, assembly GCA_035590195.1. Lineage (NCBI taxonomy): Eukaryota > Metazoa > Chordata > Aves > Accipitriformes > Accipitridae > Aviceda > Aviceda cuculoides. The sequence goes on from JAVJGG010000074.1 coordinate 79,960,034, forward strand.
GCTGTGGTGACAGAGTAGAAAAAAAGGAAAACTGCAGTGTTTCTAGCCTCATAAAGTCATTTAACGTTCAATGCGCATGTCTAATTAGCGAGGTGCATGGCAACCTCTAGTGGTATACGCTTGCTTAGAAAACACCTAACGTTCCAATATATGAAGCTATAGGAAAAGCATTTGCCTTAAGTAATCAGTCGTCGTCTTGTCACTAATTTTATTAGAATGATGTGGTGATGAGATGTCAGAATACAAGGAAATACTCTCCTCTTAATTTCCATGTGTCACACATACTAGAGCAGCCAGGCTAGCTGTAGAAAAGCTGAATATCACGAAAGGCGTTTCCAAATAGGTTAAAGGAATTAATGGCAACTGACTTGCAGTTTTAAGTGACAAACCAAATACCTGCACTAATACGCCAGTTAAGTGCATGGCTTTACTTTTTGGTAATTGTACTTGTAGGATAGAAACCAAGCAAAGGACAAACCTACCCTTATTGCAGGTACGTAACACTCCACCTGGTTGTGCTTCGTTGCTTAGAGACTATACAGCCAATTCTGGTCGTCGTTTGTGACAATAATGACATCAACACACATTTTATTTTCTTTCTTTATAATAGCCTACCAATATAATTTAAAGATAATAGGAATGTCAGCCCTCCACAAATGCAAGAGAGAGACAGTGCGCTGCAATATCACCCTTGGCACTATGGTGATAAAATAGCTCTGTGTAATTAAAACCAAAGCAGTGGTAACAGCAGACAGAGAAGGGAAGGATCTAAAAGTTACGGCTGCCTAAACTAGAGGACATCCAACATTAAACAAATACTGCCCTGGATCTTATTAAAAACCATCTATTATGTCTATTTTTACTTCCAGCAGCTGCTTCTGATAGATTGATACAAATCTGTCAATTTTCATGCTTGCTGGAATGTGATACAAATTACCCAACGTGATGAAGTTGTATTTTACTGAGCCCTTAAGTACACTACATTGAATACTCCCAGCTAATTCTTTCCTAGAATATAGTCCTCAGAATTTTAAACAATTGGCAGTCTCTGCTCAGAACAGGATTAGGAAAAAGCCTGCATTGAAATGGAATTACTTATCACATTAAGCAAGGAATCATTAGAGCATCTGGTGAGGCTTAAATTATGACTGTCTATTCAGTTGTATTGCTAAGCAGATTTTAAGTTAAGTGATTCACAGCTACTTAATTTAAAAACCTATACCCTAAAATACTTTATGTAATATAAAGTACCATCTTCTTTTTTAGGCTTTTCCTTCACAGCAAACACTTTTTCGTTACGGATACTGTGGTTTCTTCTCTCAGAGATACTTGCACTCTGATGGTAGAACCAGAATAGGAATTTAAATATAAATATTCTGCTTTGGAATCATGGAGCAAGCTGGGTCAATCAGCGCTGGTGAAATTTAATAACGGTGGCTAACAGACTTCATAAGGTAGGAAAAGGAAGGACAATGTGTGCCTCAAAACATTGATCTCTTATGAAATGCATGTGTTCGTAAGTATTTATTCCTATTGCTTTTCTTGATAACTGAAACTTTATAAAAATTCTGTGTATACTGAAATGGAATCAGGTTAAAATACTTCCTTTACGGTGCTTAAGCCTGCCAGGGAACCCAAGGCTGTAAAGCTCCTGAGAAGAAAATGTTACCATACTAGCAATAAAGACTTACTGGAAGTAAGAAGACTATTCCTTCCAGCCTGCCCATGTCTTAACCCCACAGGACATTTTACAACAGATTTTAATATATTTTTATAGTAGGGTATTTTGACTTATAAGCAATCATGATCATAGTGACAAATTAAATCGCAGTCTTGGTGGCCATTTTTGCCTATTGTCCAGTTTTCTACCTGCAAAATAAGATCTTTGGTCAACATTATACAAAAAAGGGAGAAAAAAAATAAATCAAACATATTCCCTAACTCTCATCTTGTTTTTCTGGTTCTGTTTTAAATTTAAATTCACCTCCTTGATTACAATTTCTATACTATACCAACATGGAGCATCTGGCTATGACGAAGCAGAAGCTTAAAAATAAGTGTGGAGTATCTTTGGAGTATGTAAGAATATCATATTCTATATGATACATATCACATTGCCTTTTTGTTTTGCTTTCTCAGTGGATGAGTATGCCCACTTTCTGTACCTATCCTTACATTACATCCAACTATAAAAATACAAGTCCAACCCTCCTGGCACGTATAACCAGCATCCTTCCCAGATTGCTATCCTACCACCCTACAGTTGGTTGGATATTGTCTGGTTATTATTTGTACTACTGCCCAGCTCAGATCCCATGTGAAGTCTCTCCGCTAAAAGCCACACAGAAACCACCCAACAGTAGCTACTAAGAGCTTACAACTTTGGAAGAACTAAGAGTTTCAAATAAGCCACTACTATGTGTTTGCTCTAAGGTCTTTCTTTCTGTTTGGGACATTTCAAGTGTGGCTTTGTTAGTCCACACAATAAAAGGTAGATAATTTGACAGACAATTTCGATGTGACAGATTTTTTTTTTTTTTTTATGTTTTCTGCCATTGCCTCCTTTCTGCACACACCAGCGTTAAGCAACAACAGAAGTCTGTGCGCCTTCAATAAGAATATCAGAACAATTATTTCACAACTAAAAAACAAGCAGCAATGTTAAAGTCTCATTGTAACTACGCATGTAGCCACTTTGTAACCCAATTAAATCAAAATAATCCAGCTGGGCTTCCTTTGAACCATGAGTTTAAACTTTGAACAGTAGACGTCCATAAACTCAGAGCATTTTGGCAAAAGCCAAGCCACCCAGAAATACACATGCAGTGGTGCTAGATGACTACAAGATTACTGAATGGTGATAAGGGCCAGCTGTAATGGGACTAGCAAGCTAACCTCTTCCTGGCCCAAATATACCCAGAGGAACACATCTTGCCTTGGTCTGCAGAAACAGCAGTAGAATAAAATGGAACAAAATCAGAAACCGGGAACATAAGAAAAAGCTCTGAAGTTGCAAACAAAGAATCACACTAAAAACCAAACCAATTTTTTGAGCATCAAGGTAGTGTATCTCACAGCATGGCAAGATCTACGATTTCAGGGGTCAACATTTGCAAACGCTTGGAAAACTCAGCCTCCCTGCCTATGATTTGAGAAATGAAGAGAGCAGGGATGCAAGACAATGTGTGTGATCCATTATCACTGCCAAGGGTTTGAAAAGAAGGCAAGTACCAAGCAGGGAAAAGGTAATGGCAGAATGCATTCATCCTGGTTACTTGTCCATACTTTTACACCCAACCATTTCCAAAAGAGAAGGGGCTCAGAGAGAATTAAATCCTGAAGAGCACTGATTTAAGAACAAGATGTATCTCTTGTTAACCCAGTCCTTTACGAAGTGCACAGGCACGCAATTATCATTTTCTTATTTTTGGCACACTGTCTGTACTTGACAAGCACTTTAACAGTTTATTCCAGATGGCATTAACAAGGACCTTCCCGGTTTCTCTCGGAGCGTGGAGCAGGGCTTGGTGCCAAGGTGAGAAGGATGCCTGATGCACGATTACCTGCCTTTACAAAGTGGTCTGCAGCACAGATAAAAACTAGGAAGGACCAACTTCAATATCTACTTTAAAGTTACAGCCCTGTTGTAGAACCAGAGCAGCTATTGACTATTTATTACTACACAGACTAATAAATTCTATCAGCTGAAAAGCACTGGTTTGGGTTTTATTGCTCGTATTTGCAGGGCCCCGTCACAAAATGATCATTGCATTTTGTCTGGTTTAACAAATAGACCCTTTGCCAAATATGCAGGAAGAAGTAAAGCAAGTTGAAAATCCAGTCTGTATAGTACTTGAGAACCACCACTCGGTGCATTTTTATAATAACTGATACGTGACTAAAAAAAGCATAATTCACACAAATCCCTGAAAACCTTCCAGTTTGAAGGCAGGCACCGTTCTGCTCAGAGAATCAGAAGTTTCTCAGAGAAACTAATATTTTTTGTGCATTCAGGACAGACTCAAGTATAAAGCAAATAAGGTTTATTCTGGGATTATTTAGTTATTCTGATTATTTAGTTATTCAGTCATCATTTCAGCTATTTAGTTCATCAGTATCTATTAAGGCATATAAAATTCAAGTTTCTCTGCTCCCGAGTTTCAGCAAAGATGAGTTTCAAGAGAAGTCTTTATATTTACCTGATGATCCTCTGAGCAGCATACTGATGAAGTGAGCGGAACTGTGCTGACATATTTGCTAAGGCTGCCAGACAATTTGTATGAAGGTATTTGTCCTGTCAGAAAGGAGAGGAAAGAAAAAAAACCACATCAAACTGTCCTTTTGGTATACACTGACACCTATTGCAAGAATCATTCAAAAGACTGAGTAATATATGTTGCTTTAAAGGACACGGTCAAAAGCATATAGCGGAAATGCAAAATGTATATAGTTGGTCATGTTTTAAATATGTTTTCTTAAAATATAAGGCTTATAAAAGAGTGATTGTTTCATACAGATTTCAGAGTGTATATGTATACAGACATATGTATATGTCTTCATATCTTTAGCAATGTTGATTCACAATGACATCATAAATGTAACAAATACTGAAAGACATTCTCCTCTCTCTCCTTTTTGTAGTCTTGATCCTAAAATTTTCTGCTTCATAACTCATCTCCCTATAAACTTTTTCAAAGCATTCTATATATCCCACAGGTATAACCATACAATACTTCAGAGTATTGTAGCATCCTTGAAACCATTTCACCAGATAAGCATTTAAATGATGGCCCTATCGAAGACAAAGGTTTTCACAGAACCAAACGTGTCCACTTATCCAATCCAATAGGGATTTATTCCCCTATTCAAGTCTAAAATATGCATTCACCCAACATAACAGATTCCAAATCCTACAAATATATGCCAAGAATGTCCTCGTTTCTTCCAATTCTTTTGATCGTAAAAGTGAAATCCTTAAGTTTTCCAATTTAAAATATATTTAAATATTTTTTGCTACTTTTTCATGTAAAAACTTCTGTGCCTTTAATTGTTGAAAGTATTCAAAAGTGCATGATACCATGCTTATATGTTTAAAATAAGGTATAGAATCAAATGCTTGACAAGTGCACAAAATCTGATACAAGGCTATAAAGTTGAAGCTGTTTTGCTTTGCTAGAGCTCAGAAAGATTTTATGGCCCGGTCACTGTCTTAATTCATAAAAACACTAACAATAAGTAGCGCTGAAATTCCCACTTCTGAGTAACTGAATAGAGACAAGCAACCTATAAGGAATCATTTCTTCTCATCTGAAGATGAGCAGTTCGGTGCCTGGATCACAAACTTTAGAGAAACCTACTCAATGAACGGAACGATAATACAGAGACGGTGTTACTAGTTCAGAACCTTAATACTGTGCTTAGTTCACACGGCTGATCTTCCCATTCCTTCCCTCCTGTTAATTCGGATGCCAACTGGTTGCAATAGAATGAAGAAAAAAATCCCACACCCTGTTTGAAATGGAATTAATGCCGTTGGAGTTAGAAATCCACGCTACGTGCGCAAATGCTACACGTAACTCTTACCCTTGTCCGTGTCATGTTGTACTGGATGGTTCTTATCACAACTAGTATCAGGAGACTCCCAAGTGAGATCTCTGTTAAGACACGCTCAGCATACCAAGTGATATTTTTCAATATCTGGGGGGAAAATAAAAAAAGAGAGAGAGAACAAAGTTCTTCAGCACCTAGGTCTGAATAAGAACATAGAAAGTTGTCTGGACTTTCACATTCCTTAAGACAGGTAAATTAGCTTCCAGCCTCTAATGTGACCAAAACCAATTGGATTCTAAAGCAAGAAGAATAAAAAAAAATACAAGAAAAAAAGAAAAACAACCACAAAAAGACAGATCTCTTGCAGTATTATCACCCAGTAGATCTCATCAATTTTATCATCAGTCATGTGGAAACACACTAAATGTAGAAAGATGATTAAATTCGGCAATTCCCTAATTTCTATGCCCTGTGCCACCACATTCCAATATTCTTTTTGCTCCTACCTGTCGTGGTTTAACCCCAGCCAGCGACTACGCACCACGCAGCCGCTCACTCACTCCCCCCCTCCCCAGCGAGATGGGGAAGGAAATCAGGAAAAGAAGTAAGACTCGTGGGTTGAGATAAGAACAGTTTAATAGAACAGAAAAGAAGAAACTAATAACAATAATG
>JAVJGG010000074.1:79968416-80002065 GCA_035590195.1 Aviceda cuculoides
TCCAGGCCCCTCACCAACTTGGTTGCCCTTCTCTGGACACGCTCCAGCACCTCCAGGTCTTTCCTGTAGTGAGGCGCCCAAAACTGAACCCAGCACTCGAGGTGCGGCCTCACCAGTGCCCAGTACAGGGGGACGATCCCTTCCCTGCTCCTGCTGGCCACACCATTTCTGATACAGGCCAGGATGCTTTGCATACAGTGGAATATGAGCAGGCTATATAGGAGTCCTATAGGAATATTAACAGCACAGTCGTCATTGCAGATGACAACTTTTTTTTTTAATAGAACGTATTTCTTTGGACGGAAAATTAAAAGTTGTATCATAAAAAGAACGCTTCAACTAGGAAGTTCTTATTCTCCCTTCCTAATTATCTTCCTGATCTTTGTTTCTCTTCCATCAGTCTGCTTTGGTATTGAATTTTCCCCAGGCTCCCCGTAGCTGGGTTTGGAGTATCACCAATATAATCAGCCAACGGACTACCATTGTCCAGTCCTTCCGAATGCAAGTCACAGCAAAGCATTTTGATTTATTATTTTACAGCACACCAATTGCTGAATCTCTCTTCTAGTCATCAGTCTTAATTTTTGCAGTGAGTTTAAGACACACATGCAGAGCGCATGCCTCCCATGAAGCCCCATGAACTAAGCAAATGATTTATATTCCAATCTGTGAAGCATCAAAGATCTTAAGTACCACACTGTTTTGAGGACCCGATAGGGGTCAAATATCACAGTAATGCAAGTTGTATTAGTGTGGAGAATGGAGAGGTTAGACTGTAATTGGTTTATGTCACCCACTCTGAAATACTCAAAAAGCCCTCTAACCTACATATAAAAGGTAACGTATAAAAAAACCCTACAGATAAAAGTCCATCAACTTTTACCTTTCAATCCCAAACACGTATGTCACAGCTCTCTTTGCTTTAAGTGTTTCTTTTCATTACCAGTTGGGATCAAGTTCTCCTTCCCTTCCACACACCATACTCCCACCTATTCCTTTAAAAGCATTTTTATCAGCTCCAAACCCAAAGCGAAGTAAGACTATCCCATCAAATACACAGCACGATGACAACGAAGACCTTTGAGAAACGCATCCAACGGATCCTCTCTCCGCAAAATCTGCAGTCGTGACAGACCTATACGTGATTAACCAGAAACATTCAAAGCAGCAGAATTAAAAGGAAAAAATAATTTTTTTTTTAAAGGAAGCATTCTCACAGGACTCCTCCTTCGGGGCAGAAAAGCAGCCACCCCCTTCATATAAGTGATTTTTCCCAGCTACCCCCAACTTGCTGCCCCTGGACGTGCCCAGCTGCCCAGGCCACCCATCAAGGCATTTGCTTTTCGAGGACTCCACCGCAGAGCACCCCAAGCCCAGCTCTGCAGTGGGTACTATGGCTTTTCCCAGCATTTGGGATAGGAGTATTGCTGGCAAAATCAGGGTATTATTTAACACAAGGAGCTGGGGGATATTATATTTCTCTTAGTACTGCGTAGGATCCTACCGTAAGTAATACTTAATAATCAAGATATAATTACCCGTACATTTTCTCAAAAACCTTAGTCAATAGATTCTAAAGCAAAACCTAAGTGGAAAAAAAAAGAATCCTATGAAGCTTATTCTAAACAAGGGTAATACTTTATAAGTACTATCTTTAATATGCCTTTGGGTTTTTTTTTTTAAAAAAACATTTTTTCACCTTCCAGGCTCCGCAAATTCCACATGCACGTACATTTCTTTAATTTACCTCCCACCCTCATTCTCATCTTAACTCTGTGTCTCTTGAAGCTCTTTGACAGTACAAGAGACATTTGAAATAGCATCTTAATTAGGATTCATCAAACTCTCTCCTCCCTCACTTTATTCCTAGCATACCCAAAAGCCTCTCTTTCTTGAAATATTTCAGAGAAGACTGCATTTGCCTATGCTGAAAGATCCTGGTGGGGTTTTTTGATGAACCTCCTAAAAAGGAGGAACATCCTAAAAGGATTCTTACCCATTTATGCTTTGAAAATCATGCATACAAAGGCCTATGCAACAAGAGGTACATCCCAAATATGATTACAGACTAAATACACTAAAATGAAAAAGATATAGCTCCTGAAGACATTTGGGAGGCTCAGGAAATTAATGTTAGTAGGTAAGCTGATGCAGTTTGAGATACAGAAGTCATTTCTGTACCATATATGAAAAGACAAAATAAAAGTTCAGATCATTAAAATTAAAAAAAGCATCTCCATTTTCACATGCTACCTAGCACCTGGCTTTTTGTCAGCACTGTCCCATTTCCCATAAGGGAGCTGAAGTGAAGCCAATGATTATAACCTATAGATGGGAAAACCACTGTTTAATAGTAGCACAGTGCTGGCTAAGGTGACAAACATCCCCAGCAACGGGTTCAAGTGCGACAATTTCTGGTAAACACCTTTTGCTAAAAGTATAGAAAAATCAGAGTAGGGGGAAAAGGGAAAGACTTGAGAGGTATTTAAGGGAAGAATGGTCAAGGCTGAGGAGCAAATAGGAAACGTGAAATCACTGCAAGAAAGGTTTCCACATATAGCAGGCTATGAATGGATGCGGAAACAGGTATAATTTCTGGTTACAACAAGTCACTAATACTATTTTAAGAGTAAGTGATGATGGTATAAATGAAAACAAGTCATCCAAGCAGTTTCAGTAAACAAGGACAACTAGTCAGGACGGTCGACACAAATGGTTAACAGGAGTAGCCTGAAAGACAAAGAAAAATTCACATGTGTTTTCACAAAACAGGCAACTGTAAAGTTAAAAGCTGTTAGTTGAGTAATTCACAGATTACACATGTGAACTTCACTGCAAGAAGATACTCTGCTAGAGAACTTGATCATCCCAAGGCTAAGCATAAACCTATGAACAGATATAGCAAGTTAGTGGGTTACTTCACAACTGCAAAATGGGAAAATAAGTGCAGACAGTCGCTTTGGTTGCAACTAATTGTTTTCGATTTCTTAAAAACAGCTTATTTATGACTATGTGAATATATCTGTTTTCAAGACAAAATTTTATATGAAGAAATAAATGAACCACTTTGACAATGAAAAATATCTCCATCTGAGCACTTGAACCTTCCAGAAGAAAAATATACTGTTATGTGAAGAATGATATACAGTCATTATGTAATGGTTACACTCTGTAACACATAAATATAAGAGGGATAAGTTGTGGTTGCACCTTTCATTTCCTGACTTCTGAATGCTTAGATGTCTGAAAATTTAACATACTCTTTAAAACAAAATATAACTATGAAAATGGGTAGTATAAAATACTGTTTGTTTTGACATGACGCACAGTATCAATCCAAACCGATAGCACAAACGGAGATATTTCCAGATGCTTATTCAAAAGAAATTTCACCCAACCTGCTCTAAAACGATACCCAAGGGTTGGTTTTTTTTTTCCCCTCCGAGACAAAATACACTTACCCCGACAAAAAAAGATCAACTTACTGATTAAATCTCTAATAAGCTATTTCTTATAGTCTCTCATTTACGAGTGAAATAGCAAAGCAACTTCCCCCCACAAACGAAACGAGGCCCATGTTTCCTGCCACCCCCTTTGGTACCATTTTGGGGGGCACATCCCTGGACTTTCCCAACCGCAGTGGAAGTCCCTTGATTCACGCTCCGTGATCTCCAAGGTCTTTCCCAACCTAAACGATTCTACGCGGCTTCCGCCGCTGCCCAGCGGCAACAGGAGCATCCCCGGGAGCACAGTCCCATCCCACAGGAGCTGGAAGCAGCACCTACACGAGCTTCGGCTTGTCCACGTGGATCTCAACTCATACATGATCCCTGGACTGAGGAGGACACAAACAGCCCAGCTGGCTCTGGGAGCAGAAAAATGAGAATATGCAATCGGCACGGACGTCGGGCCGCCTCCGGCTGTGTATCTGCTCTGCGGATGGGAACAGACTGCTCCTCTTCCCCTAGAGATTTATCATTTCATCAAATTTAGTCAGATTATCACAGCAGCAGAGCCCTAGCACAAAGGCCACCTGCCAAATTTCAAATTCCTAATGCAAAACGTGAAGTTACCAGAGCTTGTGAAAGAACACGATGACAGTTTTAACCATGGGCAAGACACGCTCATGCCCTAGTCTCACTCCAGAAACGGCCAGTGTTGTTTTTAAAGTTTCACTGAGAACCAACCCCAAAAAATTACATTCACTGAGACAACTATGCCTTAGAATAGTCCACTACTCCTAAAAAAAAAATTCAATAGTCCGCTACTCTTAAAAAAAAAAAAAAAAAAAATTAAAATTTAAATACCTGTCACCTCTACTCTCCTCTCCCCCATACTGAAGAAAGCTCCCATAGCAGGCAGGCAATGAAATGCCTATTTAAAAAATATACAACAACAACAGCAACCACCACCATCCCTCACCTGGTTTTGGGTTTCAGAAGCATGAAACATGAAAGTACCTTAAATTTCAAAACCATCTACCTGAAATCAGTGCCACAATTTGAACAACCTCATTGGTTTGCAGATAATATTAAAAGGGGAAAAAAGAAAAACAAAAAGCTCAGACCTGGGATGGTCTTGCAAGAATAATTAAAAAAAAAAAAAAATTTAAAAGGTTTTGATTGATTACTCATTTTAGCACCAGGCTCCCGGACACCTACAACTCAGGGTGCAAGAACTACAGCTGCAAAAAACAGGAACTCGGTTCTATATATACCAAGCACTGAGATTCTCAGTTTCCCATAACTTTGTTTGTGAGATATTTCTTAACACATTAAAAATAAACACAGTTAAATTGTGATTTTACGGTCTATCGCTATTTACTACAGCATGAAGTACTACAATAGTACTACAGGTTACTGCTACATAAAGTATTATATGATGTTATTTTGACATCTGGTGTAATTTTATTTACAGTTTCATAAATCAGAGAAGAAAAATCACCAATACTGTTCCCCTTTAGGGAATTCTTGCATTTACTCGTTTACTCTGTTATTAATATTATTATTAGTGAAAGAAATGGAGCTCTATGTGGTTACAGGGACCTAACTGCATTTAGCCAATTGCAGGAACAGGACCTATGGTTTTCATCATATTTTCCAGGCAGTTAAGACCACATTCATTTTAAACGAAAAACGCTTCAGCAGTCAAAAAGAGTTTCTGTGGTTTCCTGAGCTCTTTACCAGTCGGTATAATCACAAGATTTATAAAACTGTGCTTACTAAAATTAATCTTAAAAATCAATAAATAAATGTGGGTTAAATACCACAAAGGAAAATAGCCCATAAATGGACTGTACAGTCATGCTTCTTATAAGAACACTACACAGGATACACAGCAGCAGAGAGAAAAACAGGTTCATCTAAAATACATCAAATCTTTTTTTCTTTATACTTTACCCAAGTGATGGGGAAAAAAAAAAAAAATAATCCTGCTGCAATTGCTAAAGTTTGATAAATATTTGCAGTGAGTAAGAGCTTCCTTCCAGCTGTGTAACTGACACTACATGTTCACATTTTACAGAAACATCCATACAGCTTTCCCGACTCCCTTCATTCTGCTGCCCCGTAATACCCTCTCGGCCTTTAGGAGATATGGAGTTATTATTTAAGAAAGTATGAGACTAATTTCTTACTTTATACTGTATTTTTAACGGTAACTTGGTCATTCATACCTGGAAACACCCACTTAAAAACTCAAAAAGATGGGTGAGGGGAAGCGATTTATCAATATGGTTTTGAATCCTTTTTCCACAAAGTGGGGCACTAACTATACTCACTCCCCATCACGGGATCTATAGGAAGCCCCTGCCCATATATCCGTTCCCCAACAGTTCATGAGCTAGGGTGCGATACTCACATTTGTTTTCTGATATCCACATCCCTCTGTAAAGTTCAGGAATGGCACAGATCACATAGATCAAGAAGGCGACTTTATTTTTTTGAAGTATAATGTGTTTTTTCTCTAAATAAGGAATCCTTTCTACAAGGAATATGTAAGAGTTGGTATCACAGTCATCGGCTCTCGCCTATATCATAGTTTATTTAGGTGACTTTCGGCGTGCACAGTTTAAGATTTGAACAAGGGAAGACCTCTTCTTTCTCCTTCACTGCATCCAGTCCCTCCACGTGACACCAAGATTAAGCGCACGGGGCAAGAAAAAGCTTTCCAATTCCGTAAGAAAAGCACTGCAAGGGTGGAAAAGCAATCTGCTCTCTCCTTCGGCATGAAACATGCCCTGTCCATCAGAGAATGGAGAAAAGGGAAGAGAGAGAGTAGTAAGGAACAGAGGAAGGGTTAAGGTTATTCCGCATCCATCCTCTGCGGTGTCACAGCACTCCGTTGGTTTTTTGATGGTAAAAGTTTCCATTTTCACAGCTTTTTCTGCAGGAGGGCCGACAGGAGAAGTTCACATAGACAGGTCTGTAGGCTCCGGCGTTTTACAGCCACCTCATTATCTAGCGAAGAAGCAAAACCAGCAAAATTCTGGCCACATAACGTTCTGAATGAATGGATGCTTCACACCAGACACGACGGAGTGGGAAAACACAACCGCGGAGTAAAAGAAAGAAGCAGTTAGTGAAAGTCTGAATTAAAATCAAAGATGAAATTAAGAAGATGATGGAAGAAGCAAAGGCAGGACTGAGAAAAATCAGTGCAGGGCAAAAGGAACAAGGTGGGGTTTGGGTTTGTTTTTATTAAAATGGAGGCAGTAAACTAATATCCACATTGCACAGAAAACACTACAACTATATTGGCAGGGTTAGCTGCAAAGGCAAGAATAAACTGGACAAGAAAACTTGATTTATGTTTTCATTCCACAGCTGGATCCTCATGAACAATTTTAGGGAAATCTTCCACTTTTACTTATCCGGTAAGGAATTTATTGAAAGACCATGTGTAAAGCCTTCAAAATGAATGAAGAATGATGGGGGAAGAGACTGAGGCAGGAGCGAAACCTTGTCTGCTGTACTCTAACCTGCAACAAGCTCAATTCAGGAGAGAAGTTAAATGACTTAGCGATATGGAACCCCAAAATACACATCACACACGTACGCGTGCGTGCGTTTGTATAGGTTCAAGGCACACGAAGATGAGGCAGAAGAAAGTTTCAGGAAAATGTTGTTTCAGTCAACTGCATGGTTACTATAGGTGCTCCTCCGAAAAGCTGCTTCCTAAAAGCTACTCCCCAGGAAATTGCATATAAACACCATCTCTTCCTGCTTCCTACATACAGAGCTATAGGAAATAATCTGAAAGTTCAGAGAATAAATACTGAATAAATACTGTAAGTCTCAACTGCTTGGCACCAAGAAAAAAAATCCCAGTTCCCTCCAAAACAGGCTGGAAATTTACCTGGGAGAAGAGCTCTGTTTAGACACCTTGAAACTTGCTTCCAGCTTTTTGCATTTCACTAATTTCACATAACCCCAAATGAGAGTTTCCATGTCCCAGACAAAAAATTAAATCAAATCAGTGCAGACATCTTCTGCATTATCGTAGCTTTAGAAGCTAGGAAACCAGAACATAATTATCCAAGGTATTCTCCAGCACAGATGGTCAAGGCCCATCAAAGCTAGTCAAAATTTGGATCATATTATACAGACAACATAAAATAGATATTAATCTAGCAGAAAGACAGAAAAAGAAATGCCAAGTAAGGAAGTAACATTCAGCCTGGAAAAAAACCCCTCCAACTAAAAGCTCCTCTCAGCTGCATCAAACTGGTTAAGCAAAGTTTTTCAAAAGAAATAAAAAAGGTTTTCTGTTTTTCTCTCTCTTCTAGCCCCACCACTTCCATGGCAAACACTCAGCATCTTTGAGGCAGCCTGCCTGGCTATTACTACATTAATTTGTAACAGGAAACACCAAAAAAAGACAGAAAGAGAGGTATATGCAGCATCTCCTCTACAAGAGGGAGCACATTTGTTCACTCGGGAAATCTTTGAAATTACTCTTCTAACTTCAGGCTACTAGTCCTCACGAAAGAAATACGTATATGCCATCAAATTTGGACGAACACAGCCTCTGCTGAGGAAACAGATATACAGACGTATCTTTATAATAATAAATATTTAAATGATTTTTAGACCTGAAGAATTATTGACCAAATCAACTCACCACTTCATGAATGGATCGGTTGAAGCCATCATCCTCTGTAAGGATCAGCAAAATGATAAGAGCCATATAAACATGGTGTGAATTCCTTTCTTCAACGTGATAGAGTATTTCAAGAATTGGCAGAACCTTTAGGGAAGGAAAAACGTGTGTATTAGTTTAGTCTTCAAATACCTCGGACAATAAACAGAGGAGACTCTAAACCTCCCGTGTATCACCCTGCCCTTAACAATATCATAGCAATTCCTCCCTCTTGAAATAACCACCCCTAAATAGTGACGTGCAGTGTTCAAACACCTTCCATCTGTTTTATTCTGTCTCCACAAGAGAGTCTAAACAAATGCTTTCTTGTGGTCAGACACGGAATTTCAATTCCTAATAAATGAGATTTCCAGCCATACCAGTTACCATCGGCTCTGAAAGCTTTAGTTCCCCTCTAGACTATGGGAAAATAAAATTGTTAAACAAGATTTTCACACGTTCAAGCAGGAAAACAATTGTTTCTAACTACTTGTGCTAGCGCGAGCCTGGTCTGAAAGAAGTGTCCTCATCAAATATAGCCAGGCATATTGGAGCTGAGGTGTACAGAGGCATTTCGAGCCCTGAAACTCAAATCCCATTTTGGTGTGTGGAGATAATCCCAGAAAAGAACCAGTTTGGGTTGGGTTAAGACTAGAAAAGGCCTGTTTTTCCAATTCTAGATAATATGCAGCCAAAGAGAACTGACATTATGATGAAAGTTCAGCCCAAGGTCTCGCAACATTTCCACCAGGATGAACAGCTTAAGCCAAAGTCTTGCAATAATAATGAAAATGAGATTTCATTGCAACAGCAAGCATACCTGAATGCTAGTCTAAAGTTAATCCAGATGCAAACGTTGTCTCTCTACCAACTGAGAATTAGCTTTCCACTGGCTCAGTACAGCGTGGCTTCCCCAGGCTGCAAAAATAGGCCTAAATCGCAAAATACCCTGGAAAAAGGAACTGGAGAAAACTCTCAATTCCAAGATAGCAGATGAGATGCAGAATTTGTTCCAAGAAGCTTCTAGACACCTAAAGACTTTCTGTTTTTCAAAACAGGCCGAGTGCAGCAGGATGAATCATGTGAAACCTATTCTGGTGAGCGGCCAGGACACCAAGTGCTTCACAAGCCTCTGAAGTTACCAGAATGTTCTCTCACAATCAACCAGTCCCAAAACAGTTGGAACATATTAAAACACACAACAGTTTCTATTAAAACCAATGAGATTGATCTAAATGCTGCAGGCAACAAAACCTTTTGACAGATGCTTTGGCCAAGGTCAAGACAATACCCCAACAAAAGCAAGAGGGAAAAGGTATTTACAAATTTTAAACATCCTTCCTTTACCATTTCAAAAGATCCTTCACGAATCTCTCTCTCCAGTTGAAACTGGAGTCAATGTCTTTGTGTTTTGTGAATGTAGGTCTTGAGAGTAAAGACCAGGTTTTCACTAGAATAGCTACATAGCATATAGCAAAAAAAAAAGTCCTTTTCCTTGGATGTAGGAAAAGGGAGTCAAACATCACTGCATTAGTCCGCTGTTCAAATTATTTCCACCTCCAATATTTATATCGCATGTAGCTTTGCATTGCATAAGCACAAAGTCATTTCCAAGTCCAAGCATTATGATAAGCTGCATATAGCAGGAAGCAATGTAAAACTACCAAAGATTTGCATTTACAACTTGACTTTGCAGGGCCAACAACAGAAGCCTTTCTGAAGGTAACCAGTGGAACGACTCCTTAGTTTTCAAGACAGCTTCCAAATAGCCGTGCCTGTTAGTGCATTCGTGTTCCTCAAGTGCTCCAAGCCCTGAAAGTGTGTGGCTACAAACTACATTAAAAAAGGGTACCTTGACTCTGCCATAAAGACATTATAGACATTTCCATACGAGCCGATACGTGAAAGTACTCTTACCAAAATTTCACACTAGCTACTGAAATCTCTCTTACCCTGCGGAGCGATTTGGCTCTCCCGATCAGCACATTCAGTCTTCCTGCCCCAAACACACCTCGCGAGCTTTCAAAGCCTCCTCTTCCCACCTCCACCCCCCCGGCCACGCTTTCCTTCCCACTCCTCTCTCGGGCTTCCCTCCATCCACACACCAGACCGAACTCAAGGAGGCCAACGGCAACTGAACTCCCTCCACCTGCCGTTTCCAGAGGAAAACTGAATCAATTCATCCAGTTTCTATAACCCTTCCTCCCTCAAACGCTTTTTTTCCTTTGTATACCGATTGCTGACATAGACACTTCTTTAGGACAACTATTACCGTTCTGAGAACAAAACCTACTTGACAAGCCACCACTTAAATCAGAGAGAGTTAGGATATAGGATTAAGTTTAAATTTTAAGTACATTAAAATTTATCTAGAATTGTAACCCAAATGCATTTCTACACTTTTATGTTACGCACATACATTAAAACTTTTATAGCTGTCTTGTTCTGTAATGGCATCGTCCAGCCACGTACTGAGAAGACAATAACCACTTCTTTTTGTATTGCTGGCCCTTTTATTCATAGTTATTAAACTATCAGTGCTGAACTACTACTAACACTCCTCCATCGGGAGCAGCTTTTAACTGGCAAGACGCAGCCACCGTTAAAAAGTTACATTTAATCCCCAAAACAAGGGGCAGGTAAAAACAGACACTGAAAATTGCAGGTGCTATATTCAGTCCAAGGTCAGGAACAGTTTCCCCAGCAAAGAGTTTTAAAATAGCTTGTCTTTAGTATACAACAAAATACAAGACTGCATAGCCACACGAGTAACCTGCTTAAGCCAAATTTATACCACAGGAAAAAATACTGCTGTACCATCAGTCGATATAAATACATCATCATATACGTTATTTCAGTCCAGTCATGTTGAGCAGCAACAAAATGTCAACTCAGCAGCCACAGCAAACATATTCAATAGGAATAGCTTATTTCTTATAAGCAGTATTTCTTATAAGCAGATCTCACACCGGTATTTTTACCTCCAATATGGGTGTTAACTGCTCTTTCAAACAGAAAAAGGCTCAACATTCTCCCATCCACAGACTATGACACTACACTTAATTGTCCCCTATTTCACCAGTCCCACCAATTCCCGGAGAATCCTTGCAAGTACTTTCAGTAGGACAGCCAAATTCCAGATGTTAACACCTCTAACAGCATCAGATATTTAACCCAATTATTTTATCAAATTATACAAACCCACATGCTGTAAGTTACGGAAAATACACAAACATCCTATTCATTCTACCAAGCAGACTTATAATAAGAACAAAAAGATACATTGTCCTACTAATGATAAAGAATTATAAAGCACAACAGAAGATGAAGGTATTTATCTATAACTGACAGAGGTAGATTCCTACACAAATTAGGAAGCAAGCTGAGACATTATCTATTGTAACAGTTAAGAAAAACACACTGAATCAATTTACAAATTAAACTGAAGTTACAAAAGAGCAAAGACACGTTTCAAAAACCCCTAGGAAATGTCACAGAACATCTGCTAGTGATGCTTCCTGGGCACCAAACCCAAGAATTAAAATAGGGGAAAACACAACAAACGTGATGCACCGAGCGCAGTGAAAGAGGAACAACCTGCAACCCCCCTGAAAGTTGAAAACGAGCACTCAGCTGACTGCTGACGTGATCTCCCATCCAGCACAGACCCTTACGCTGCCTCTGTATGAAGAAGCCACCGACTTATGCCACATTCCTCCAAAAAGTCATCCACCCTCATTCAAAGATATCCACAGAGAGCCCTGTTTTGCCTCTGAATTAATTACCTGAACCGTTTTGCTCCCATATCTCTAAGCCGTGGGCTTCAACCTCCAGAATTTAGGTCTTAGCACGTCTCCGCAAGCGGCGAGTCCCTCCTGTTCGAGGCTTTCCCCTTGCAACGGCACGTACACATCCTGACCCTTCTCAAGCTCTTTTCTGACCATCTGAGCTAGCTTTCGAAGCCTCTCACAGTTTTATTGTTAATTTTAAAGCAAAAAAAAAAAAAAAAAAAAAAGTTTCTCTCCCCTCTCTCCATTTTTCAATAGCCTGTAAATATTTTATGAAGTATGGTAGTACACCACCAGAACAGCACGCAGCGTGTTAGCACCACTCTTGCAGTTGCCATATAGGGAAGGAAATAACCAGCTCCATGACTCCTGCCCCTTCGTCTCGTTTACAAGCCCAAGACTGAATTGGCCTTTTTCACCGCAGGGTTGTAATTGGGACATCATGAGTTCTTCGTCCAGTAACCCTCCCAACCCCCAATCCTTTCTGTGTCTGGCTCAGCCTGTGTTCCTAAGCAATTAAAAGTGCTCTTCCCACTTGGCTGCTGCTCTTCCTTACCTACTAGCCTGCTAAAAACAAGAGGATTGGACAAAGATGTCAGTAACGTGTCAGGAGGGATCACAAAAAGGAAGGGTGTTCATGAAGAGCAAAATAAGAGCAGGCAGTTTCAAATTTTGGTATTAAAAAAAAAATAAAATCCAACAAGCTGTTGACTTTTCAGTGATGCTTTTCTCAATTTTCTCAGCTTTTCCCACAAAGTGTTTAGTGTTGCTGATTATTTTTGTGATTCTGGGAAATTTTTTTTATTTTTTTTCTTTTTGAGGGGAAGGAAAGATAGGTGATAATATATGAAAATATCCCACATTGCAGAGCATCTGAGTACCTGCATCTGGATTTGTTTTGACACATGCACTTCATGCTTTTTCTGGAAGTTTTACAATATCTCAGACATTATAATTATAAAACAATGTACACACTTAACCTTTACTTCTCTAAAGGTAAATTGATATGACCAGCAGCTGTGAAACATGTCATATCACATACTAACACCCCAGAAAATTACATATGACCATTTGTTCACAGAATTCACACAAAATGACTCAGCCCTCACCTAGATAATCTGCAGCGAACTACACAGGAGTTCAGTCTTGAATCAATTCAATATCAACCATCTCACCCAAGTTTGCAAAGAGTGGTGTCTATCAACTCTGATTTTAGCAATACGTCTGCTAGAACTTGGACCGAGACCAAACTCATTCCATATCTGCCATCAAACAGGCAAGGGATCTAATTATCTGGCAAGATTTCAAATATTAAAATGGAAAGGGTTCTCTATTCCGTTACCAATTCCCCTAGACAGCCATTATCTTATTAAAAGAATGCTTTTTAATAAGTAAGATTTGTTAAAGTGGTTTGTGACATTACGAAACACAGTGGGGAGCATAAGCTAATTTATAACCTACAAAAACCGTACCAGGTGTCTGTTATATTGGCCATTAACCACAATCCCATTTAAAGCAGTTAAAACGTCACTATAGTTGCATTTCTATAAAATCTGTCAGCTGCTCCTTGAGGAGTTTCAGCCTCAGGTCAAGCCGGTAAGACATTTGGCATATTAGTCAAGTTACAGTTCATTTTGATAACTATTATCCCTGTATGCACACAGTAAGCTTGTGTAACTTTTTGGCCTGAACATCTAAAAAAGAAAAAAAGAAAATAATGAGTAGTACGATATCTGCTACCAGCTTCTTTACACTATGCCCAGAGGTCAGCAGGTTTGACCTGGATCAGAGGGGACACTGAGAAAGACGGAATCCAAGACAACCTGGTAGCTTTAGCAGTACTATCTTCTACTGCAGTGACACGTTTAGCATCATACTCCTGAGACGACATAATAAAAATGAATAAGTGAGCTAGAACTGGTGAATAAGTGAGTCGGAACCTGCTGCCCCCACCGCAGAACAGGGGACACTGGCAGCCGGTGACACCCAAGCTTCCAGGACCACCCCTCTGTGATGAGCGTAAGGCAAGCAGAGCAATACTTACAAGATTTTCTATGTCCGTCCGTGCCAACACATACGTCCGTACGTTGCCGTTTTGATGCAGAAGCATGTATAAAAGAAGAGTCGCTTGATCTGATTTCTGCTGCTCACACAAAGCTGTGTATAAACTGTTAAAATTAATCTGGAAAGCGTGTGGATTTGATGATGAAAAGGCAGTGCTATCTGAAATGAAGAAATAAAAAAAAAAAAAATCCTTAACAAATATATTTACCATCCAGCTATTTGTTAACTTTATAAACTCTCTCAGTGAAATATTTCATACAGACACCACAGTAAGGAGGAAGCAAAAGTCATCCATGACTCTCTTCACCAATGATCATAAACCTCAACAGGATCTCAAGAAGCTTCGCTTGTGCCAAAAAGCTGAGGTGGTCCTCCCACATGAGCTCCAGTATGCCCCCTGTATCTCCACAAGACACTCATCATACTTTATAAAGCTATTCTGTTCTTCCAGAAGGCTTCCACTCTCAGAAAGGCAGGCAATCCCAGGAGCTGCTGCTGCAAGGGCAGCGACAGCGTCTTCTCTGGGACCGATGTACTGATGCTTCATGTGTTTCCAAACCCTGCACCCCGAACTTTCAGGTTTAGGTCACTGGCATCAAGGTGGAATAACTCCTACCCTTTTCTTGGCACAAGGCGCATATGCACATAGGTCAAGACGATCAGGATATTTTCAGGGAAACACAGTTGTTGTGGTCAGGACTTTAAAGATGCGTGTGTGGCGGGGAGTTCAGTGGGTTAAAGCGATTTAAAACACCACATCATATAGTCTAACATCCCTCAAAGTAACAACAGTTTGTTCACGTTCACAATACAATCCATGCCAGAGCTGGAAGTGAGAATAAACCAGATTTCTGTTCACAGAACCTTTTCACAAGAAGCTTTACCAGTTTCAACAAAAACGTCCATCAGCACAGATCTCTAACATCTAGGAATTTCCAGTGGAAATGCAAAAAGCAAGTGTGACAGTCGATGCACAATATTCATGTCAGAAAGCCAGACTCACGTCCTTATTCAGCCTCCTGATCTCCCCAGGTCAGAGATTTTGCCTTTGCTTTCTTCACAGAAAAAACCTCTGAGAGTACAAGGTTTTGTTCCAGTGCAGAGCAGGTACATTTCTCAACTCCCAAAAAGCTTCACAGACCTGTTTATAAAGTATTTTCCCATCCAGCTCTGTTCAAAAACACTCAACCAACATATGCATCATCTTTGATGATACATGAAGTAGGACGAGTCTGCCTTTTTGGACTGATTTATTTCAGCATCCTGGCAACTGAATACAACGGCTATCTTTTCTGAGCACACAAACAAGCTATGCATACGGAAAAATTACAGCAATTTCATGGCAAGATGATATTCTGGGAACAATAGCAGTTTGGATACTCAAGTATATCAAAGGTCTGGACTTAAAAATTTCCATATTACTACAAACAAGATGTCCAAAGTTGAAGAATTTAACTAAAATTCCCTAGTTCCCACAACAACAGACTACAGATTTCTGAACTGTTTATTGTTTATTAAAAACCCATTAAGTTAAGAAAGCTGTGCTGTATAAAACAGCACGACAACACTACTACTACTCCTGCACAGTGATTTGTGGACAGGAGGGATTTTAAGGAGAGGAAGAAAAGACTCAGAAGAATAAAGGAAAAAAAAAAAACAATGCAAATTTCAAAACCTGCATTTTTACAAGGCGTTTTACAGCCAACTGTATTACCATAGCCAGCATAATAGGCAGCAACTATTGCATTTCATCCAAATCTTGCTTTTTCTGCAAACCCTGAAAGATTGCTCAGATATTATAGATTGCATCGCCACAGAAAACGGCGAGAACGGCGTCACCACGTGTGTGCCCATGGGCAGCAACCGTGAGCCAACGCGAATTTGACTCTTAAAAGAATACTCCCATGGTTTCTTACCAAACTTTTCCATTCTTCTGGAGAAATCTCTATACTGGTAGGGACTGATGGCACAAAGACTCCCTACACCCACTGAGACGTGGATGTCTCGCCTTCCCCTTTCTTTTTAGCCTGCATTCTTAGCAAAGTTCCTAAATAGCTTTCAGCATGGAAGAACGCAGTAGTAGTTCACTTATTTTGAACGACATTTCCACCCTCTTTGGAAGGAAAAAGCGCTTGGAAAACCTGCAGGAGCCCCACAGGAGCCCTGGCTTCCACCGGGTTTCTGGGAGCCCGGCGGAGACGGCGTGCCGGGGAGCCGCCGCTTCTCTTGGCCTGGGCGAGGGGTGACGGCTCCAGCCATCCAGCTGAACTCGGCAGGAGGCACCGGAGCAAACGCTTCTCCTTCCCGCAGGGATCGGGAGGCACCGCCGCGCACGCAGAGGCGAGACGCAGCCCGTCGGCGACGGAAACGCCGCCTCTCCCCAAAACCATGTCCCGGCAGGCAGAGGAGAGACCCAAACCTGGCTTTTCTGAACTACCGTTTCTGTCCCCACGCCGCCTCCGGTCACTGGTCATGATTACGGACCGGTTGGGTTAAAACCGTCCTTCTTCGGGCCAGCGTTTCTCTTTACTAGGGAAAATTTGGAAGCAGCCGGCAAAATCGGATCGATTCAACGTGCTCTATTAAGCAGCAACTTGATGCCACGGTTCATTAGCTGAGGAGTGTCCGTTGACTTTCAAGCTTCACTTCTGTGGATGTTTATACCATTCCACTTATATTTATAGCACTTCACTACCTGTTTTATTAAGGCTATTTAAAAACTGTAAAAAAAAAAAAATCTAAGCAGCATTTAAAGAAACTTATCAGCAACAGCAGCATATCCTGTATTATTCTACAAAACATTAAATTGAACAACAGAAAAATTAAACTAAACTAAAAATTCTAGACCACGTAGAATAATGAAAACTATCCTGAATTTTATTAGTTTTGTCCCAATTATTTTATTAGAATATTGTATTAGAATTACGGATTTTTAGAATTGTAGAATATTATATTAGAATTATCTTTATTAGAATAAAGAAAACTATCCTGAATTTTATTGGTTTCATCCCAATTAAATTGTGTAAATTTCTTCAACAAAAAAGCTAGTTTTCATTTTATAGTCATATAGTATAGATCATGGTGACAGTAACTAGGCTTTCTTTTTCATATCATTCTCCTCTCACCAGACCCTCAGAACATTGACAGGAATCATATTTAAGCTCAGTTTTATGAATACTGCTAGTGGAAATAAATAAGTTTACGGGAAACAATACATCATTCTATAAACATACACATCTAGAGAAAATACTGCACTTCACGGTACTTTTGACATAGAATAAGTTCTTCAAAATTTTATAATGATACAAGTATAACAGTTTTCAATTAAATACATTACTAGCTACTGATGACATGAAACAAAGTCGACCAAAATAAAACATTCACAGAAGTTTGCAGGTTAAAAAACAGAACAAAACAAAAACTGTATCAACAATTTGATCTCAGTTGCCTGTAAACAGTAGCCAAGAAATCAAAGGGGCACGTTACGACCAAGAGTTCTTCTTACGAGAACAACCCTCCATCCTCATAACCCCCCAACTTTTCCTAGATAAAAGTGAATGAATTTAGAGCTCAACCTGCTAAAAACTTAATGGTTCAAGGAACAGAAGAACTCCCCCCCAAATAAAGTGAATAACTCAGAGGTATTGATGTCGTGCAGCACCTAAGCCGTGCTGAGGAGCTCTGGGCACGCCGTCAGCCTGCATAAAGCCAACGAAAGGCAAAACCCCGTGGCTAAAACTTGAAGAGACGTGAGTGTATGGATAAATACAGGAGGAGAAGCACGCTACCTGCAGGCTGAGCTATCTAGTCCGTCCCAGCTGCGTCAGGACGACCGCGTCCCAAGCGAGACCCTCTGCGGCAGGGCGCGGCGAGTACAGCATCGCGCCGGCACTTACCCCACGGACCGACTGCAACCAGCCTTCTCAAAAAGCAGGCAAGCACCGAAACAACTCGGAAACCTTCCGTACGTACAAGTCCCAGGAAAGAGTTTCCGTCAACCAGCTTCTCCTCGCATTTGCAGTACAAGAATACAGTTAGGAAATCAATCCAGTTGCTTATCTTAGCTCTATGGAACATGACTCCAGCTAAACAGAATTTCCCCAAGCGCTGTAAAGTTTTAGGGGACTCCTGCAGACTCTTGGATAACCAGCCTACTTACAGGTCAGTTTTATTTATATTTTATGAAGTTATGAAGCTTTCTAAAATTTCTCAAGTCTGAAGGATAGAGTATTCTTCTCCCTCTGCCCCTTCCATTAAGTTCCAGCAGCTGAGGAACTCCACCTCAAAACTCCCAGAAGAAAATGTACTGTTACTGCTCTTCTACAGGCTGGCTGGAGGGGAAACAAATTTTGGAAAGAGAACCTTCAAGTAGTCACAGCAGCTTAACACTTCATTTTCATCAGTTCACGCTTAGAAGTAAGAACAGATACAAACCTTGTGTGTTCTTGAAGGACATAACAGCCTGCCTGTAGGGATTTGGCGTATCTGGAGCATCGGTCAGATTAGCCAAGACCAGCAGAAGCAGCAGACTCTGGTTAGCGAGAGGGGAGCACTGCTCCAGCTGTGGGGTTGCTTTACTCCCCACCCCACCTAGCGTGAAGACTGTCCACAGGCCAGCTAGAGAGAAAAAGAAAAAAAAAATATATATATAATTACGTGTGTTCACGTTTTAATGCACAAAGCTGCTGTAGAGGAAAAGATAGCGTCTGAAACACAGGTAGAGAGAAGAGGGAAAAACAATTCACCTCCGTGCAATGAGATGAAAGGTCTGGCTACTCGATTTCTCAAAATGAAAATTTCAGGAGTAATACAGCAGTGGGCATGGAGCGGTGGGAATTAAAGGTTACTGGAAATTCAAGAAAATTAAGTCATAGGAATATACAAAAAGGAAATTAGGAGAGGTGAAACAAAGGCATATGTTTGAAGGGAAGAACCTTAAACGCGGAGCAGATATCAGCTGAAGGATTCATGTAGCAATCCTGATAATGCTAACATATTAAGGGAGGAAAAAGAGCTTGTATGTTACCTTTTTAATAAAACCAACTTGGTCCATCATGCGGCATTTTTCTCTCATATTCTATTTTTAATATAGTCTGCATATTTTAGGCAAAACACAGTAACAAAAACTAATACTGCTTAAACTAGAACCTCCATAGTGAGAGTCCTGTAGAGATCATCATCATTGCTCATTATTGTGGGTAGACAACATAATAGCAAATAATAAACTTCTCGGAAAAAAAGACAGGATCAACAGCAATTTAAATTTAAATTTTAAAGTATTATTAAACTCAGCCTCCCATTTTTGCATTCCTACAGAAAATGAAACAACTTCAAAAGGCACCCCAGTTGGAAGTACTTACACTGCTCCGAACGTTTTTAAGAGATTGTATATAAGATGTAAAGGTATGGAAGTACAAACTGTTTACAATAATTTGAAGTTAAAAGCCTAGTTAAAAAAAATAATAAAAGTTTGAAGTGACAAATCACTATTGATACTGTCAAAAAAACAGACTGATTCGTTCCTCTTGGGCAAGCAAGTTTTTGTTGTCTCACAACTGCCTCAAAGATACACACGTAACAAAGCACCAAAACTTCATTCATTTTAGACCCGCAAAAATTTATTAGGTACAAAAATGTAAATTCCACATTTCCACATTCCACACCATCTCTCAGTTCTTTGCTCGTGAACTACAAGAAGAATGCACGTTAACATATCCTCCCCTTTACCTAGGTGTATATGTATGTGGTGCATATACAGCTCCAGTATTGAGGCATAAAGGTTAAAGCCCCTCTAAAGCACCTGAAGGCTGCTCATTAAAACTCTCATTATCATACCGTTTCAACTTTGATGTCTGAGCCTGAAACGCAGAGCCATTTTCATACTTAATCCCTACCGCGTTAAAAAAAAAATTAAGTGCAACCCTCAACTACTGCATTTGAAATTCCTGTTCCTAATTACAGCGGTGTTGGTGAACCAAGTTGACCAACTACGTGCCCAAAGAGGGATTAAAGGCGACTGGAAGGGCGAAGGAGCAGCAGGGGAGGATTAGGAGACTCCCCTCAGCCACCTCCAGCAGATCCATACAGCTTTTTTCCTTGCCACCGCTCATGAGACTGCCAGGATAAAACTTGTCCCCCCCCATGGCTACGGTGACACATGGCAACTTCAGCGTCACCGGGCCTCTACCTTCATCACATCTGGGCTCCCGATACCTTCCCAAGTGATAAGAGACAGCCCCTCCCATTCACATTGGATTATATTTGTCCCCAAATGCCAAATCCCCAAATTTTTTTGAACGTATCTTGAAATATTATGGTAGACACTGAGCATTTCATCAAATTATTCATTTAACAGGTCAAAGTCTTGAATTATATACAGCACAAAAATAAGAAATAATCTTAATTTTTAAAAGACCCCAAAGTTCTTATTTCCTTTTTTTATTAATGCCTAAATTAAAAATTAATTCTAGCACAGTTTCTTAAAGAAAACATAAAAATTAAGGAAGTTTCGTTTTCAATCTTCTGGTCTACAAGATTCTAGGTGCAAAGAATAAAAAACCCTGTAAGCCATTTGAATGCAAAACGTAAGTACAGTATAACCAATTAAAAGAATTTAAAGTACTCTTAGGCCTACAAAATTTCAAGCCAGCCAAAGAGTATTTTTCTTCAAACGTAATTATATAGTCAGATTTTGTAAAAAACCAACATTCCCTTCATCAACACAATTGCAAGGCAATTACTGCCATGTCAAGGGCAAAAGAACTAATGCCATTCGGTGTTAAGCAGCTTGAGGGAGTTCGTACAATAAAACGTACTATAATTACAGCCTTCTTAGCAAAAATTTCACGTTACATTAATAATCCTTTATCACCGTGGTTTTGATCCACTGTCCTTAAATCACAACGAAGCCGAATAAAAATGCTGACCCCAAAGTAGGCTTTTAAACTCACGTGAGCGATCCACATAGGTAACATGCAAAGAAATTATTCTTTAAAAAACTGAAATAACCTTATATTTATCATAATGTCTTAAATGAATTCAAATTCGGCACACGTCCTTTTTTAAAGCTTAGTGTAGTTCTCGTTTTTAACTTTCCACCGCCCCACCCTTCTGTGGCTGGCATCTGCCATTACTACACCTTTCCTCAATAGTTAGGAAAAGAGGGATATGGCCAAAATACTGGCAAATTAGTTGAATCTTCCACCAGGGAGAATGAGGTAATTATGTCCAAGAGAAATCTGCACAGTGATATATGACCCAAGTAACCTCCTGAAGTTCCCTCTCTTGTTGGCAAGTGTATTCCTCCCGAAAAGCAATCCCATGCTAATGGATTCGTAATATTCCTTTCAATTCCGAAATGCAAAGTCACATTAGGTGCTAAGTACTGGATGGTGCTCCCACCGTACTCCAGTTAAGAGACATTTCTAAGGAAAATATTGTTTCTTATCATTAACAGCAGATTAAAGTGCTAAATAGATAAACAGCTCGGGAGGACAGAGACAAGCAGTCAGTGTTTCTAACTGTACTCTGTACGTTAACAATATTTTAGATATCACTTTGCTACACCTGGTTTTACATTTATGTGTATTTCAAAATTATTAAGCTATATTTAAGATTTTAACAAGCAAAACAAAAATAATTTATACTGTAATGCCTTAGAAACTCTCCTCGCTGTATTTTTTTCATATCTGAAGTTACAGTTAACAGAAAACATATGAAGAATATACAGCAATACAGAAAAAGTAAGCCAGAATCACATTTCAGATTCTGCTTCTTCAGAACCTCACAGAAAAACCAGACTAAAAGGAAAAAAATCCCATGTTTAAAATTCCTGTTTAAGCCAACAAGATAGCCATAGGTAGCTGTAATTGTAGTAGTGCTGCCTGGCATCATTAAAAGCATGGAATGAAATCTGCCTAGACACTTTAACATACAGTGTTTAGATTTCTTTTACATTTAGATTTCACTTTAAATGTCATTTACTCCTATTCTCTTGCCATTTGAGTATATATCCCAAGGGAAATGCAAACTATAGAAGTTTTCTTAAAGCTTTCTCTAGCTCTGGGCAGTGGCAAAGAGGAGCCACAATTCTCAAAATATACCACTGAACCATGAAAAGGGTGAAGGGGCGGATTGCCTGCAATAGCATCACGACCCAAAGTATTTTGGAAGCTACAGACTCCGAAAAAGCTCTACATTACCAAATACTACCTTTTGGGTGCTAATTGTAAGTGACAGAGTTAATAATCCATAAGCCTAAAACAGGATCCTCAACTGTGTATGTATTTGGATCACTTAATTCCATCCATACAATTTACTGTTTTCTGCAAAATACCTGTAATCCACTTTTAATTCCAATTCTTTAATATAACTTTATTTCTTGATTCAATTCCACGTGGAACCACATCCTTAGAATTCTTGTCAATTAGTGAAATATTAAAATTTTGCCCATTATTTCAGGCAAGTACACAGACAGTTTGAGAAGGAACAGACTGCTGTTACCTTTAAAACGAAATGGGCCAATCCAGTTTTTCCTTCTCTCCCACAAAACTACCCATCACAACTTCTTTTTTTCCCTGTTCACGCAGTTCTATGAGGCACAGCAAGAAAAGCAGCTCTTGCTTAAGAGCAAGGTTCGGTTTTTTGCAATAGAGAAGCTGAGGTCTTCTGTAAGATGCCTAAAAACATTGCTCATAGCCACGAAAACAAACCCGGGATTTTAATCTTGTTTGACAGTCTGTGGAACAACACTTAATGGCAAAACGAAGTTATGACACATTCAGCAAAAAAGAACTTTCTTTCACCAGACTGTTGTTTAACGTAAACACAATTCTGCAGAAATCTCAGCCTAACGCTCTGGTCTCCGTTACACAACGGGGAGATACAAATAAGGTTCATGTTTGTACCTACTTGGAGAAAAGTTTAAATGCCCTTCCTTGCAGTTTCATGTGCTGCAACAAAATTTTAAGAGCTTGATTTTCAAGACATATTAAAACCAAAAGACAGGTAGGACTTCAGAGTGTACTTTAAATTTTTACTCTTTATAAAGCATTGAATTTATAGCCAACTGAACTTCTAGCATGCACACTATTATTTCAAGTTAGTGTATCAACAAACTGTGAGCTATAATTGACTCGTGAGCTTTCTTGGGCTATTTATTAAACTAGTTGTAATTCTTCCACAAAACACATCTTACTTTCCAACGTTCAGCGTAAAGGCTTGGAAGATAAACCCTCTGAGCTCTCTCCCGGGAAAGAGCATTAAATTAATGCAGAGGAAATTGGTGTTACTTATTTCAAAGTATCTTTCTGGGAAAAGGAGATTTTTTATTTTTTTTTTTTTTAACTTAATAGCAGTTGCAAAATGCAATCGTATTAATAATTGAACTTCACCAAGTTTTCCTTCAAATGGCCTATCCTTCATTAAGTTCAAACATCGGCATTAAATTTCAATTAATGCTGGCAGAGCCTTTTTGAGTATGCTCATTTCTCTCCTCACTGGGCCGTGGTAACAGAGCAGATCCTTTCCTCGTTCCCCCCTACACACAACCCGAGTCCTATCATACCTCAGGAGCATCCTGCCAACGAGTTTTATTGCTTTTGAAACTTATTTTGTAGAGTGAACCGGACTGAGGTGCTGCCCCAGGCTGCTTTTGACGCTGAAAAGGAAGTAGTAAGAGTTTTGGTAGACATGAAGATCTTCAAAAGATCTTCTTGATCTCTTCCCGTCGTTTTAACATTTCCAAAATGTCAGTCCTGCTCCCTTGTTGCAAAAAGGGAAAGAACACAAGTAGAAGAGGCTAGAGAAGCAGGTAAAAAAAAGAGTTAAATATCAGAAAGAAAACCCAACCACAAAAAAACCACCAAACAGAACAGATCTAAGTTAAGTTTCAGTAATCTGCTCAAATCAAGTCCTAGCTCCACACCCCGCTTCCCTGTTTATGAAACTTGCAGTGTCCGGAAGATTGTTCAATGCTTCAACAACATCTAAGACAGCAGTAAATATAGATTATGAAGAACTAAAGCAAAAGTGATTTTCATTGCATCTAATTGATACCATCATGTACTTCCTCCACCAAAACCAGCGAATAACGTATTATTCAAAAACATTACAATTACCATTTCATTCTTATTACATTCAAGCAGCAGCTTTGGGAACTTGAGGGTTGGGTTTTGGTTTTTTTTTTTTTACTTAATGCTTATTATGTGTGTCACATTTCTTAAGTCAATTCAATGGTTCTCACATTGTGGTCTGATGAACACTTTCTGGTGGCCCATGGAGAGCTGGCAGTTCATGTTGTGCTGGCTCTTGGCCTTGTTTCCAGCTGCTACATTGTGTTAGAAGAAAGCTAAAAATACATAAATACTTTCCTACGATTACTTTTCCATGTAAGCAATTTCTCAAGTTGCCACGGGGATGTTATGTGATAATGAATGAGAGAGGAAAAAGCAGTCCATGGAATCGCAAGCCGGAGAGGCTGGATCAGCGAGGCAACTGCTATAGCAAGATGCGGTTCCCATAATGTCTCAAGCCAAAGTCATTTTACACCTTATAAGCAGATCCTTAACATCTCAGAACTTTATTTAAGCAACTTAAAATTGCTAATTGTGAGGAGCACCGGGGGTACTTGCTTAAAAGACTATAAAAACAACCGCTACGTTAATTTTAGGGAAGTCCCACTGCAAGTTTTTGCAAGATGCATTACAGCAAGAAACTAGCAAAGCTGAAGTATAGGAAACATGGAATAATTTTTATGTGGTTAATGAACTTGCGTGTTAAGTAGTCCATCCTCAAGCAACATGAAACTCATAAGGAGCATAAACACACTGATGCATACACAAACTACGGCCTCTAACTGAAAAAGTGAATCCGATTACGATGTAGATTTTTTAGGTAGGGAAATTACAAAACTCGAAGCATAAAAATGGCTATCCTAAATATTGCAGTAACTTTTTGTTTGCAGTAACTTTTTAATTGTGGTAACTTTTTCAGCTGACAATTTCTTATAAATGATAGATTTTTGCAATGTTATCTCTGACATGGCAATACAAATGACAAAAGTAACAATTTTTAAATTTTCAACAATATTTTTCATGCTCTCCATTGTCTGGCATTAGTCTGACAGAATTAACCCAAGCTAGCTTGAGACACAGAAGGAAAGAAGTTTTAAAAACAACTAGAAATTAACAGTTTGACCAACACAAAGTCTAGCAAAATAAATTCACATTTTAAATACTGGTAGGCTAGCTGGTTTCCAAGTCATCAGCAGGCTGCAGCAAGAATTCACACGTGGGAGAGACGAAATTTAAAAGCTCGTGCGCAGTGCTGTAAATATTTTGAGACAACAGCTATGTACCAGCCCATCTTGACTCTACTTACTGTTTGGAATATAGGATCAGTAAAGGATGTATATCGGGGTAAACGTGTGATCAGTTGAAACAGCGTATCTAGGCTTAAAATCCTAATCAAGCTACATTTAGTCCCTGGTGCAAAGTGCTGCGCAAGGTCAAAGTAACACATCTCAACAATCTACACAGTGGATCGCCATGGGCTTTATTTCAGGTGATTTATTATATTTCAGGTGCTTTACTATTATTATTATACTTTATTTTCAGTATTTAATTCCTAAAAACTACAGAACAGTGACTGCAATGTTACAGAAACATTAACAGCATGTTTTAGATGACCACTTTAAATTTAAAAAAATAATTGTAGAAGACGTGTTTTAAAAACAAGTTATTTTCTTTTCATCAAATCAGTGCAACAGAACCACTAAGACTCTGTCATCGAAATATATGACCGAGTAAGACTTATTTGTTTGTGGTTTTTCACACCTAATAATACTATTCTAAAGGAGACAAGTATTTCATCCTACTTGCCAAGAATAGCAGAAGGTAATAATTTCTGTGAAGCCAAGGCCTGCAATACAAATTCTGCTGCCTGCCCCACTCCTGATCACATTCTCTCCACGAATAGCCCAGAACGTGTGTGTGTGTATCTGTATTTTTAAAATACACCCCAGGCACCTGATTTTTGCCTGTCCCCATTGCTCCCAGCAATGCTGCAGCAGCACAGGAAAGCTGCAGGGAGCAGCTGAGCTATAAGAGCCACTGGAAAAAAGACAGCCCAGCAAAAACTCCAGCTAAGCTCTCCGAAAGCCGCAGCCCCGAGAAGCACCGACGTGTCCGAGGAGGCCGGGGCCGTGATGTCATTAACACATTCTGGAAGCAGTTTTTCAGGAAATGAATCATGGAAGCAAGTGAAATGCAAAGATGTATTAGGTAACTGTTCATCCCCTACCCATGCAACAGTGTTCCCTCCAGTACATTTTGTTATTCTATCCAGTCTAATTTTAAGGGACTAGTAATGGAGCTTGAACCACATCCTTTGGGAAGAGTGTTCCATAATCTAATAAACCTCAATGTTAAGATTTTTTTTTTCCTAATATCCAGCTTAAGCATTACTTTGTTGAACTTCATCTACTTATTCCTATAAGTGGTTCTATGTAATACCATAAAACATTTCTTCCCCAGTTCAGTGTTTACAGCCTTTAAATAAAAGGCACAGTCATGTCTCCTTTGTTGCCTAGCCAAATTATATACACAGATTTTTCTTTCCTTTCTTTGAAAGTCTTTTCCACTTTGCTTCCTGCGATTAATCCCAGCTCCAACACTTTGCACAACTTCTCAAGCGTCACTGCACTGAAAAAAGATTACAAATACTAAACTGCAGGGATTTAATACAGCAAGCATATTCTTCAATTCACTGCAAAAATAGCATTTATTTAATTGAAAACTATTTATCCTCTTTTTTTGTCACTAGATCTCAGGAGTTCTTACTGTGACATCTAAAACGATGTAGGCTTTTTTCAGGGCAGGAGCCCCATCTATGCCATTAGATTGCCAAACTCTTTTTTTTGATTGTTTTGAACTTCAAAATAAGAAGAGCACCTTCTCCCAAGAGCCTGAAGTTCAGCTGCAGACCTCCCTTCCCATCAAAGCTTTTGACACCCCGGCTCTATTAGAAATGTATAAAGACACCCCAAAAAATTATGTCATCTGAAAAACTACAGAAACATTTATAAACTAAGCCAACACCGTTAAACTGTCTCAATGAAGTTATACATTTAACATTTCCAGATGGGGTCTGCTTCTCTTACTTGCATACAGGTGCTGAAGAACGGGATAGCTTTGTTGGCTGGAAAGCTCTGAAGACATTTGTGATATCTGTAACATGAATCTGAGCAGTAGACATACCTGGTGACAGACACCTTGAAGAATTAAGCAAATTACATACCACATTCCTGAATCAAAAGGCTATAAAGTTGCCAAATAAAGCTGGAAATAACTCTAATAAACCATTAATTCACTTCAAGAAATATGTTCAGAAAAAACTAGAGAACGGGAACATCTTAAACAAGGAAGGAAATCTTCACATTTTTATTAGCTCCACTCCTGGCCCGTTGCTGGAAACACCTATTTCAATTCCTCTGGACACAGGGAATACAATTTCTGAGATGGAACAATATTTCTGCTATGCATTTGAAGACTGTCCAGTATAACTGAAGCTGCAAATGTGACCACAGTATAAAAAAGAAAGGTTTTATGGTATTATATAAGAACACAATACCACAGGATTACGACTATTTCAAACCTGGGAAACTAAGTGCAAGTTAGAAAAGAAGAAGGTGAGAGACAGGAAAACGTATGAGAAACGTGGGAAAAACTGGAAAACCACCCAGTGTTGGATTCAATTTTACAACTGTCTGCCTCAACCAGCTATCAGCCTTGGAACAGCAAACCTCAAGCCAACAACGAACTCACACAGCAAGACATTAAAAAGGAGCTGTCAGGTTTGGGGGGGCTTTTTTGGGTTGGGGGTTTTCTGGTGGGGTTTTTCTGGGGGTGGTTTTTAGTCTTCTTTTTTGTTTTATTTATTTATTTATTTCCAGGGAGAGGGTTAAATAGAAAACTCCTCTGGCTTTTGCCCAGGGCACTGTCCTGGTGCTTTATTGTTGTGATCAGAATGGGAGGGAGCACAGCGAATGTGCATAATCCCACTGACAGCGGGATTTTCAGTAACATTTTTTGTCAACGTAATCAGGCAAAATTGGGGAGAGAAACAAACATGGAAACCTGTTCAAAAAATATCTTGGCAAAGTCAGAGCAACATTTATTTGCAGCACTGATTTTGACAACAAAATGATCAAACTAGTCCACTGAAGAAAAACACTACCAGGACCAAACTGAGGGCTCAAACAAACCGGATGAAGAGGATGGAAAAGACAGAGAAGTTTTAAAAATTTAGTGGAAAACAAGAAATAATTTTTCAGAGGATAAGCTCACAAAATGATGCAGGCTGGAAAGGACCTCAGGAGGTCTTTGGCCCAACCTCCTGCTCCAAGCAGGGGCAGCTATGGGGTCACACCAGGTTGCTCAGGGCTTCATCCAGCTGAGTCTTGGAAACTTCCAAGGATGGAGATGGCACAACCTCCCTGGGCAGCCTGCT
The DNA here is from genome assembly GCA_035590195.1 of Aviceda cuculoides. Classification (NCBI taxonomy): domain Eukaryota; kingdom Metazoa; phylum Chordata; class Aves; order Accipitriformes; family Accipitridae; genus Aviceda; species Aviceda cuculoides. The sequence continues at coordinate 79,996,916 of JAVJGG010000074.1, forward strand.
CCACTGCTTGACTGTCCTCACGGTCCTCACGCATAAATATTTCCATAGGATTCCAGAATCTCTTATTTTCTTTTCAAACTAAGTCTTCATTTATAAAAAAGGAAAAAAAAATTCCCTTTCCAATCCTACACGTTTAACACAGGATTAAGGGAGAAGGAAGACAAGCAACAAAAAAAAGTTCTCACAAGTACAAAATAAATTTTTCAAGAAAAATGACATGCAGTGACACTGATATCTGATCTTACAATTTCACGTTGATTCCTCCCTCTACCCTCAACAGATTTAAAGTCAGGTGCACAGGATTTTAAGATACATACATGCTCAAAGAGGAGATATTTTGAATGAATTAAAGAACACATTTAAACCTAGTGCTGGCACATGCAAACATTTAAAACAAACGAAATACTAGGTCTACTTACCAATATCAAAGTTACTTTTACTAATACAAAACCAGCAAGTCAGACACTTGTCAGCTGTACTTGCCAGTCATTATTTCTTTTACAATGAAGTCGCCAGGTACTTCTCAGCAATCCGAGCTACACCTACCTCTGCAGAAGGCACTGTAACACGCACAAAGGGAAAGAACGCCTCTCTCTTAAGCATTTATAATAGAGAAGAGAAGGAAAAATATAAACCTGAAAGAAAAGCACGGAGTACAAAACAGATGAAGAAGGTAATTATGTTTAGTATACTGTATAATAGTTAAGAATGATTAAGGAATGTATAGTGTAATCCATCAAGGTGAATTTATCATACTGGGCTAGCTACAAACAGCTTGAGTATTTTGACAAAGACAGTAGTCAAGAGTAATGTGTGATTCTTCTTGGAAAAACATCCACCACAATCACACTCAAGCTACCCCAGACAATAGTGCCTACGCAGCCACGTCAACGGTGGGCAGAGACACGATTTACCAAGAGAAGTGATCGGTGTTGTGAGGTTGGAGATGGCGTAACGGTAAGACAGCATTCTGAATTGAACAAAACTCTGCAAGATTAAAAGTGAGAAGTCTTTCAAGGTTCGGGTGTCCAAAGGTGCTCCGTATACCACACGCAGACATTTCCAGGAGAAACTACCCGCTGTTTCGGCACTGCAGAAGAGGTTTTAGACCTTCAAGTAATGATCTTGGTAGAACATAGTGTATGAACCATAAGAACAACTGGAGCTGCTGACTGCCAAACATTTCTGGAAGTCTGATTGCTATTTACTAGAGAGTTGCAGCCAAAAGTTTTTAAATAGCTCCTAGCATGCTGCAGAATACTCTCTGGATTTATCCCGATAACCTTGTCCTCAAATTATTTTTGGTTTACTGTGTACTCAGAGAATTGCAAGTATTTCTTATCACAAATTTATGCACACCTTGATTAACCTCCATTTCAGAGAGAGGGAAGAGAAACCTTTGAAAGCCCGCTTGACGGAACAGGGCTGCCAGCATGAACTCCTCTCCGTAGCAAAAAGGCCAAATATTACTTTAATGTAGATAAATACATTTGGGGGTTTATATATGTATTTTATATAATCATAATATTTATTTATATAAATTATAAAATATAATCTATTTATATAAATTATCAAATCTATTATATCAACTATAAACATAAAAATAAGGTAGAATCATGAGGTACTCATCATTTATAAATACACATTTGTAACGCATGCATTAAGCGCAAATTTTCTCCAAGTACAAGGGCTTCTCCCAGGGACAATTTGCTGGTATTCCACGCAAACAGGTTCTGCTGCACTTCGAACACCATGTAAAACCTAACTTAAAAACGTGGTGTTCAGTTACCGAAACAAGCGGTAATGGAAGTTTGTAACACTTCCTCATTCTTCTCCTACTGCAAGGTCAACCTGTTCCAATCATGAACCGCAAGATACACAAGCAACACCCTGGCTGACAATTTCAGGCAGCTGAAAAAATCATGGTTGTCCATACTGTGCCTCAGTTCCCTTCTCTTGCTTACGCAGATGATACCAAAACACTTACTCACAGGAATCCCTATTTTCTATGCCTTAGATGATCCTACCATAAATGCACTCAAATTTTCCTTTTTACCACCCATCTTTATCTCTTGGATTCCAGTATTATTCTTAAATGGTGCTAATCAGGGCACCTATATTAACTAATGCTTTTGAAGCAGTACCCTCAGAAGAACTTCATCCCTACACAAAAGGGAAAGAAGAAATTCCAACTGCCATTGACAGAAGTGACCTGAAATGTTGCTAGACAGATCAAGGCACCCAACAATTGACTTTTCCAGAGCAGTTAGAATTTTCTATCACTTAGCAAGTTTAACACACTGCTCCTGTTGACCTGTTGTGACCACAGGCACTCAATTCAAAATGAACCTGTTTCCAAAGTGAGACATGAGAACACGAGGCACGTGAGCAAGAGGCTCCTGGGAAAGATCTCCCTCTAAAGTGATCCGTCTAATGTCCTAAAAAACCAACAAACCAAAAAAAACCACAAAGAGGCAAGGGACAACTCCTTCTGGACTCAGTTGCCTAAAACCCAAGATAATTTTCATCTTTCTGTTCCCTTGCTTGTTGAACAGCTCAGTTTTCACGGCAAGTAACACAACAAGACACATCCCAATTCCATGACAAGACATATCCCTTGCTGAAGGACTTCAGACCTCATTCTTGCCACCACTCGAGGGGCCAAATCCAGACTGATGTTCAAGCCCAGTATCCAGGAAACCACAAGGGTCAGCTTTACCATAGCAAAACTCAGCATCTCTCTAGCTGTGTTTAACAAAGCAAGAACTAAGCAATTGCGATGGAGCAGGATGAGGTAAGGGGCGAGTTCACTGCCCGAATCACCACCGGACGGATTAGCAGACCTGCCGGACCTGGCTCTGCAAGGATGCCCCTCTCCTCCTGGCCCCAGTTTTCATCATTCCCTCCGTCTCATTACTGAATTACATCTCTACAGCTAAATCTCAGCATCTGCCCCGGCCTCTTCATGCCCTTCCTTCTACCGAAATAAATGCCTGCCTGCTGCTTTCCCCAGCCTGCTGCACGTATGCCAGATAAAGATCCCAATCTCCTCTTTCTTGCCCCAAACAAAACTAAGCAGGAATAGCTAAGAGAGCAAAGTCGTCACAGATATGCTGCTTCCCCGCTAGGCCTAAGTTTCACTCCTCCAAACTTGTGAAGCACCTGAGCACTAGTACCTGCAGCAGTTCCAACCTGCCTCTCTACCAGAGCCTTCCGGAGAGCATTTAAAAAGCAACTAAATAAAACTCCAGATATAAGTACAGTTGGAAAACTCCGTGCTCTTGGCTGCCACCCTTATTTCTGAGAAGATTCGCTCATGCTCCTTGGACTTCACCACCTCTCCTCAATGCACCCACGCAATGGGAATGTTGTTTTTTAACCCATCCCAGCCTGTCCCTGTTTTTGCTCTAAGCCGTAATATTTTGTAACGCAGTGAGACTTCCTCCTCTACACTACCTGCTGCGCCAAGGAAGAGAAGGTCCCCGAGTGTTAATTCTCTTCCTTGAAATCTGGTCCACCAGCAACTGGATGAAGCAACTGCAGGGAAAGTCCCCTTCCGCATCCTGGCACAGGCTCGCAGACTTCCCGAGGGGTGCCGCATCCCAAAGCCCCACCGGCATGACACTCTGTGGAACACACTTCCTGAAAACTCAACGTTCAGACAATTTTGCTGTCAGTTTTTCGACAAGTTTCCGCTCGACGTATGCAAGCAGCAAGCTGCAGGACCTTGTAACTTGGCCAGATTTAGTGAACTTTAAGAAGGATTGCAAATGGCACATCTTTGTTCGCTGTTTCACTCCCCTAAGCCCCCCTTCCCAAATCTCAAGAGCCTGTTCCAAGGCATGAAGGCTCTAAAACTCCTCAATAAAACAGATGTAAGAATTCAGCACTGGTTAAGTAACATTTTTCCTTAACCTCATTCTCAGAAACAGAAGAACTGTTTTCAATTAAAGCAGTACCACAAAAAAAAAAAAAAAGGAATAAAAAAAAAAAAGCCTAAGTAAGATACTCGGGATGAAAAGTTTCATCACAAACTGAAGTTTGAAAAAAATTATCACCAATTGAAAATTGGATTTCAGTACAGAAAGTGCTGTATAAGCTTATCTACAGGCATCAGTACCAGCTCCAGCCCCATGAACATTATGAAAATGGTACTTTTCATGATAAAGCATTGAGAAAAATGGCAGGCCTGAAGAATGAAGTCCTATCCCTAAAACAAGCGTACCACAGGCAAACCAGGGCAACATTTTCCTTATCTTGACTAGCAGAAAATGCCTCCTCAGCTGAAAGAATCTGGTCTCCCTGCTCACTCTTCAGAGCAGGACATAAATTACGGCCAACGTTGATGAGCTGTTTTATGTTAGCACCTGCCCTTTGGCTTCGGTCTCCCAACCGAAATCAGCTCCAGAGGCATCAGATAGTAACAAGTTTTTGTCACCAGACACCACGGTTGGATTCAAACCAACAAAATGGAGCTGCAATACACGATATCCTATCTGAAGTCCCCTTATGCATCTAATACCTATTAAGTCGCTTGTCTTTTGGGTAGATGGCCAGCACAGAGGGAATGTTGTTGGAAAAGGTTTTGGCGTATCAAATTTGCTGACTACAAAAATACAACACTATGGGGAGAGAAAAAGGCTGACTAAGTATTACTAACTCTGCCTGTATATACACACTTTTTTATAAAGAGATTTTTTTTTCCAACAAAAATTGATAGTTAACATTGAAATTATATAGAAACATGTGCTAACACTCATCAACTTTACTATTAAAGACTAAAATTACATATAATGCATTAAGAAAGTTTTGGTTCCAAATACTGATTTGCCAGTTGTTATTAACCTACCTTATGGCACGAATTACATAAAGATTTGCATTTATCCCAATATGAGAAGTTACATTTAGAGGCACTTGATTTTGTCTCTAGCATGCATGTTCAGTTCCAAAACGTTTCATCTTCAGTACCCAAAAATGTTTTACCACAGGGCAAGGGATTCCTTTAGGCTCTTCCTGTTCATAAGGATTTTGCAATACTGCCAAGCTATAAAGAGCAAAGCATTTGCTCTCTGGGAAGACAGCTAGGAAATATGGAGAATTATACACGACTGCCTTTTTCTGCTATCATCCACAATAGGTCTAAGCCCATG
>JAVJGG010000074.1:80002165-80017484 GCA_035590195.1 Aviceda cuculoides
TGATTGAGAAAGAGAAGTTAATACAGCTTCTTAATACAACCTACAATGTCATTCTCATTCTACCCAAGAATAACCCAAGTGTTAAAAATGCCAATTCAAGCAGCAGGACCGTCCTCGAAACCAGGACACTGCTTTTAAGGAGTTAATTGGAATATCGTAATATTTTTTGTGAAAATATTTCCGCTACCCCAACATCGACTCAAGACTTGCACAACCATTACTTTAGCTAACTTTATGCAAAAATCACAAATGCTGCCAAGCTCTTCGGTACATACGCTGTCTCGCAAGCCACAGCACGAGACCCCTGCCCAGGGCCGGCACTGGTGAGGCTGGCCCACGGCTCCGAGCTGCCTTGGAGCCTGGGCACGACGGCATCCCGACGGTCCGGCCACCCAGCCGAGCTCCCCTTCCCGCTATTCTCCTGCTCGGCCGCTCTCTTACCTCCCATCATCACCCTTCGGGAGGTTGGTTGATGATACCGTCGCTTTTAACACAGAGTTTCAGGCTCCACAAACTTAAATGCTCGTATACTAAAATATTCAATGCTATTTGTATCTATCAAAATTACAGTTGATCTGATAGCGTTTCACATTAATTACCCTACCATGCGGGTTCTTCAGGAATACTGACGACACGCTTCCTCCAAAGGGGAAAAATGGGTATCGATTGCCTATGTCCTAAACTCCACTTAGCAAAACAAAGAATTACAATTAGCAAGACCAGACCAAAAGAGAGACACGTATATGCTGTATAGACATTTTACAAAATCATCTGAATTTGTTAGTTAAGTGTGAATCTTACACAGGTTATCACGTGCAAACAGCATGTTTTATTAACCTTGAAGCAAGGCCTAGCTGTTAAATCATGAGGATAAAAATCAGGACACGGGAATTTTGTTCCTAGTTGTAATGTCAACTCATTGTACAATTTTAGTCAAGCTGCAAGCATGTTATTTCCTCTATTTCCCCTATCTGTAAAAATGAGAATTTTCTACTTCATTAAGGCATTTACCTCTCGATGCCCTTGGCCTGAACGTGCCGTGTTTGGTCTGGTTAATGCACTGGACAATATTCATTTATCACCTCCCCCAAGAGCCCAGCTCACCAAGGTACTGAGCACAAGAACAATTTCACTGGTTTTACCAAAACTACTCTCATAATTACAGTTTCCCATGGAGGTAAGGAGTAAAATAATAATTCTGGAAACAATCCTTAGCTTTGTAAGCGATTCCTGAATCTGGACCAAAGAACAATTATCAACGAGTAGTAAACTACCCGATTACAGCTTCCTGATTACTGCTTCGGGAAATAAAAACAATGCCGGGCTGGTGCAAGTCAGGGACAGGACCGACGGCTGCAGCAAGAAATCCCGAGCTAATGTCCTAATCACCTAAGACATCTCTGACTCACTGAAGAGAGTCAGAATAGATTATATATACATTGGAATAGATTATATAACACATTGTGTGTGTGTGTGTGTATGCACATGTATATATACCTACAATTATATAAATATGTAGGTACCATGTATAAAAGTATAGAAAGACAGATCTTCTATTGACAGACGTTCTGAAAATGGCAATTGCTGAGAAAAGCAGTTCCATAAATATAAGCTATTGAGGTTCAGTTCAGACATCAGTGGTAAGTTACATGGATAAACCTGAAGCCTAAAAATAAAATTATGCAAGCTAAAACATTTTTTTTTTTTAACTATATTTTTATATTATCTACACTCTACATAGGTACATTTATTTTAATATATTTACATGTATTTTGATCTTTATATAACATGATCTTTAGAGTTACATAACAAATCATTCTGACATGAAACTTACACTTATTTTTATTTGTACTAGGTATTTTGACATCTACTAGCTATATATACTTGTATACACACACATTGAATATAAATATATATAGTATACAAGGTTATATATATTTTTATATTATAGAAATGTATTTATCTTTGTATTGTTTAAATACAGTTACTGTATTTTGTTTATATTATTTAGTTTTCCTATTACATAAGTACATACACATGCACACACACAAAACTAGATGCTATCAAACACCCGTCAACTTCTGTGCTGCCTAAAAACATCTCCCATTCTTGGAGGAATTAATTTGACCTAGATTTTCCTCCCAGCTGGAACCTCCCATAATTCTACTTTCCCTTCTATTTCAGACAAGGAAAACCTTTGCTCAAGGTCATGATCTGATTTTCTTCCTAGAACCCAAAACCCTCACCAACCTCCACATAGGTATTTCCACAAGCGTTCTTAATTGAAGTCCATTAACTATAAAATGTTCAGAGGATTCTTCCAGTTTCCAAGTATCTTATCAAAGTGGACTTAATTTTGCTAGTTAGCAAGTTCAGCATTGACATTGCATTGACCTAAAAGCTTAAGAAACAGGTAAGAAAACAGGCTCAGCTTACGAATTGCTTGTAGACAGCAGTAAGACAACTTAACGTCACTGCATTAAGGGCTCAGCGAGGATGTATACCAGATATTAGAGGCCCTGAACAGAACAAAAAAGCACCAAGACTCAACTGGAAAGGAAGGAGACTATTAAATGTAAAAAGATTAAGTCCCTTCCAGATCAGGAAAGAAAAAGGTACATAAGCTTTGGCAAGTTCAATGCTAAACCATATTGAGTCAAGCCAAAAATAACTTAGCAACAGCTTGCTAAAGGTATAAAAATTAACAGTAAAAGCTTTTTCAAACAATCTGAAGTAGACAGCTCCTCAGAGAGGCCAGAAAGCAACGGAGGTGTTAAGGGAGCATTCCCAGAAGGCCAGGCTCTAGCAGATGAGCTAAATGAAGTACGTTGGGTGCATTTTCCAACACCCTCTGGATACACCATCAGCAGCTCTGATGCAAGACCAGTGGAAGGAGCAGTTGCTGTGGTGTCCCGCTCAGCCTCTTCGGCAACAGGTCTTCTTCAATCACGTTAAGGCTCAACAGGAGGCCGCCTTCGGAGAAAGTCTTCAAATAAAAGGTCAGGAGAAGATTTAAGAAAAAAATTCAGAATAGTCACAAATCATCAAGACCAGAATGCTCACCTGGTAGTGCTAAAGTAACTCTACTATAAAACCCTCAAACAGAATGAGTCTGTTAATAGAGAAGCATAAGCTGGTAACTGCAACATCAATCTGTGAAGAGCTTCTTTGGAGGCAGGACACGACATCTCCGTACCATCACTGTAGGCGATGTATAAGCAGTGACTACAAGCAGGAGACACATGAATAAATTACGATTTTTGGAGAAGATTCAAATCGGGTTCTTACATAGGTAAGTCATACCTATTAAAAAAGTTGCACTGACCCTTCCCATTTGCTTAACATTTATCCATATGTTTAGCTTGCTGACCTTTCACAACTTTTTGAAGGAGTCAACAAACAGGAATAAGAGCCACGAAGCTGAAACAGAGCGTACGTCAACACAGAGCCTCCACCAAAACCAGCAGCCCCTTCCCTTTGCACATTTTTTCCACACTTTCTGTACCCTTCTAGAAAACAAACAAAAAAAACCCCCACCAGTATTTGTGTAGCCACACAGGAACATTAATTTCTTTAGCCAAGTTGAGGGGAAGGACAATTTTCAGCTAGGTCAGTTCTCTGCGACAGCTCACCACATGGCCACACAAATGCAAAAATAAGCAAAAAATGGAGAGGCAGAAATACGCAGGCAAAAGCAGTAGCATGTGGTCTGGGCTTCTTTCAACAGCAGCTCACATGTCTATTGGATTGAAAGTGAATGCGGAATTGCACTCATTACAACTGGATTTCTAGGAGATTTGTCTTTTTCAAAAAGCGCCCCCAAACTTCTGAAAGAATAAGAAAAGCATTCGTAAGATTTAACAGGAAATAAATAAAGATGGTCAGTTTGCATAACGAAGGAAGATTAGCTGTGGATTACCATACAGCTAACTGGGGTACACCTCTGATTTTCCACACATCTTGGAAACCAACTAAGTGCTCAGGGGTTAAAATCTGAAGATACAAAAATCTAGCACAGATCATCAAATCTAAAGTGACTGAGTCACCGAATAATCTCCTGATAGAATGCCAGCTAACTACTGGGGTGATAAATGCAAGGGAGGACATACGTACACATGGCGGGGTAAGAAATCCAAGCTACACGTCATAGAAAATTCTAAATTAACTAGTTCCATCCAAGAAAGAAATCTCAGAACCATTACGGACAGTCCCCGGGAAGCGTCAGCTCAAACCTTACAGTCATCCAAAAGTCAAACTGATCAATGTTCGGATCTCGAGTACAACCATCCTTACCCCCGTGCCTCTTTGATTTGAGACTGGGCAAAGTGGAAACACTGGAAGACCTTTAGATGTTCTGACAGCGGGAGACAGAAACCTAACAGAGTGCTGGACGGGGGACAAACCCTTTAAGCCAGCCTGTCACCCATGTACCAGTCCATCCACCTAAACCATAATACCTCATTCAAAGATGCTATAGGAAACTTAACAAAGCCCGGTAGACAACTTCAACTGCTCTTCCCTCACCCACAGCTTTGTCATTTTACCATTACAAAGGCAATGCGGTTGGCCAAGCACCATTTACTTTTGCTCCAGCTGTCCGACCGCCGTAGCTAAACCAGCACCGTTTCCACAGCTGGCTAGCACTGCTGCAATAGCATGCCAGACAAAAATTCAGAACTATATAATTTCACTTTTAAGACATGTGGCATTTTTAGATTTTCCCACAAGACTCGATATCCACATCAAGTGTCGATTCTCATCATTTATCTGGATCTGGACTACTGAAATTCAGCTGTGTAACTAAGAGATGCAAATCTTTACTTTTTACTCTTCATATTAATTTCACGCCTAGGAATCCTCACCATAGATATCATTACAGCCAAGCCAAGCTTCTCTTGTTTGAGTTTATGCATTTAAGAAAAGCACAAGCAGCCATAGAGACACCTGCCTCCACAAAAAGGAATGCCCTGACGTAGTTATTGCAGTAGAAGCCTCAGTTCCAACTCAAATACCTAAAATCAGGACAAAGTTGTGTAAACATGCCTTACATACTCGAGCAGAGCCTATGGACCTCATTAACTAGTTTTTAATCACCACTTGGTACAAGCCCAAAAGAGAAAAACAAAACACAGTACTGCTTAATTAATATCCCAAACACAGCATTAATTTCTTTGAGGACGATGTGAATTAAAGGACTCCAAAACACATTCAGAACAACTTTTAAAAAGAAAATGTACAATATATCAACTATTATATCCCAAGCTCTTATTACCTCCCACACTTCTCACACAGACATAAGAGTTTAATGATAAGACACCCACACGCATGCATGATTATAATTTATGGATAGTGGACCACATTCAAGTCTAGTTAAAAGCATTTGGCATTCTAGCAGATTATAAATCCCTTCCTACGCTTGAGAAAGGATACAATGACAATTTCCATAACGGACACCACACTTCATAAGGAATTATGTCTAGCACGACACCCACACTAACCAGACAGAACTATAAATTTCAATTTATACAGTCATTATTTCTTTTCAAAGTCTGCCTCCTAAGGAGGATAAAGTGACAAGGAAAATGTCAGTTCTACACAACAAAGGGATTAATTTGTACATAAGGTGCAATAATTACAAGTATTTCAGGTTTCCATCTTTAGTAGTTGCCTCGTGCTTGTTTCAAGTATGTGCCAAACCACAGTGAAAATTTAATTTAAACTTAATTAACTGGAGAGCTCTAAATATGTGCTGAAGCAAACTTTTACACAGTTTATATGCTTTACGAATTGACTACTGCAATTTGCAAATATGCCAGCTCTTGACATACCAATAAGATGCTGAAATGACTTAAAAAATTACTTCAAATATCAGAGCATGCCATGAGTTTTAAGAGCCTGGTTGTGGTGGGGAGAGAGAGTGCAAAACACAGAGGGGAAAAAAAGATGCTATTAAAAAGACAGGAAGAGAAACACTGTTACAGTGATTGAGAACACATTATTTTCCAATACACAAACTGCAAAAGCCCACAAGGTTATTTTTTTCTTCTCCCAGTGAAAATACTAAGCAGCCAAATGGCAAAGATAAACGTTTTCTATTTAGCAAGAACAAAAATTCCACAAGTAGCTACAAATTATGTGACAAATCATGAAGCTGACTAAACAAGCTACAAGGGACTATGTCTAAAACATTTTAAATCTAATTATCTTGAAAATAATGCTTAGATTTTATTCTCTGTATATCATTTAAAGTAAGTTTACCTAAACTTTCATTTCTGAGAGACTTTTACAAGTAGATGGAGTGTACCAAGGGAACAGGAAAAAAGAGCAAGGAGAGACAAGACTCTTACAGTCTAGGATTTGTTTTCTTCCTATCACTTGATGCACTTGCTTAGTAAACATACACAGTCCCTGGAGAGCCCATATTAAACATAATGTATTTTCAAGTCATGAAATAGCGCTAGCATAAATGGCAAATGCACTCAGACCAGCCACACTCAACAGTTTTTCCCTGCATTTGTTAATTTTAATGCTGCAATTAAATCACTCAGTTGCACCAAGTGCTGTCACCAGGACTTTGTTTTGTGACTGCTACAGCAGCTAAAAATTGTTTGTTTGGGAAACAGTACAAAAACTTTTGCAAAGCTTCAGAGTGTTTTAGAACTCGGGATAGGGCAAGTAAATAGATCTCAAAAAGGGGAAAACGTATATAAATCTTCACTAACGAGCAATTCTAACCAATACAGCAATTGTAACCAAAAAAATGTAGTGACAGCAGCCATTGCAAGTTAAAAGTTTACAGAAAAATTAAACAGAACATTGGGCAAGAATGGCTAATGAGCACATTTTCCATTTATGCTATTTCAAGACAACTTTCTTAATTGCAGAAATGTAAAATGCTGCACTTTCAGTTGCATAAAACCTTTACATAACAAGCAGTTCTCTAACCTAGATTACATGTAATTCCTGTCCAAGAACAACTTGTTACAAAAATCAGAGGCTCTATAGCTTCTGTCCACCTCCCAGGCTGCTCTGATCTAGAAGCAAACACCACCTTGAAGACTATGTTGTGCAGCAAATCCCTAATTTAACTTTTAATAGAAATGACAGCCCACAATATCCCAACACTGAAAAACAGAAGAGGAAGTCAAGGAGGAAAAAAAATGCCTGAAAAAAAAAGTAAAGATTTCTCTGCAGCAAAGTGACATTATGTTTAAGCATGTTGGCAAACTCCATTCAATATTCACCAAACTATTACTGAGATCAGTTGAAACAGCAAGCCTACCTCTAGGAGTTGCAGTATGCAGATCTTAGATTTCATTTTGGGAGCAGATGCTCCAGATGCTATTTGAGAGAGACCTTGGAAGACCAATGCTTCTGCTGAAAACGTCAATGGAAGAACATTTGGCCTCCTCGGTCACAGGCAAGATAATTTAAAATAGCTGAATGAAAGTCATCTCGATAGCTTTCTGATTACAGTCATCCGATTCCTTCTACCAAGTGTTTGGCTACAGGAAAACTCATGGATAATCTCAAGTAAGGCCAGACTTTGTAGCAATGGAGTCCCCTCTTTATTCAAGTATGGGAATGTGTCTGCTTGGAGTAGTGCCCAGACTTGCCATTATTCCCATAATGAATCTGTTTGGTTGGTGGGGGGGTGGGGGTGTGTGTTTAATTCCAAAAAACTACTCCAGATTTGTTGCTGTTCATGTGTTTTCTTGAGACTAAACAACTGGATCATTGAGGAAACTTAGAGATAACTTATTTTACTGTTTGGAGATACACGTTTGAAGTCCCTCATGTGCACATACTGACGCTCAGAGCGCCTCACCATGAACAGCAACCATTCTGTTTCTGTTCCCAGAAGGTTTTCAGCTTTTGAGGACAGAACTTATTTCCAATATCCATAATTCCAACTGAATTAAGATTCCTTAATGACTTTATAATAAGTCTGGACTAGTGCCCTGAGAAGCTCTGAAGTCAGCCACATGCATGTTTGGATGAAAGGCAGTCTCTCTGTCTTGGCTCTCCACATGGTGAAATGGAAAAGCAGCACTCGCTTTAGCAGGAGAAGGAGTGGTTTTGCTTTCGTTCCCATTGCCAGAAGAATACGTTGGTCTAACAAGCCTACACAACCTCAACCAAGTATTAATTTCAAGAATTCCAAAATCATTCTTCAAAACATTCGATATTTCAAATTACCTGACTTTGTAAGCACAGGCCGACTAGTTGGTTGTCTTCATTGGATTATTAGGAAGAGGAATTTTTATTTTTACTTTTTCCTTCAGGAGATTGCAGGTGATAGAGTTGCAAGCAGCTACTTCACTTCCTCCGATCAGCTGTTTGAAGAGCACGTTTGGAGTCAATCCCACCTGCCAGAATTTAGTATATATTCCATACCAGGACATACAGCTTCCTAGCAAATCCTCTGCATAAGGAGAATACACGTGTTTTTAGCAGTGTACTTTCAGATTTACAACTACTTTTTCTCCAAGGAGACACTTTCCAACCCGAAGGAATCTTTATTCCATTACCTAGTACAGGTGTTGTTTCTGGTTAGATACATGCAGTTGTACAAATCATTTTTGGGGTAGTTGCTAGGTCTCAGAGGCACAATGTCAAATTCTGTTGATCAGAGCTGTCACTGGCATTCCAGCTGCTGTGCCTGATTGCCACCCCCCACAAGATCATGAACAGTTTACTAATGTGTCCTAGCAAGTACCCTTTAAGCAATTTGTTGTTAAACTCATTACATTTCAAAAATTGCCTATTACTATTCTATTTTCCAGCCATGTTTTTATAGCAGTTACTATATTTTAGAACCTCTGACATTCTAAAAGAACAGTTTCCAGTATAGGTAATTTGTCATGCATGCCATAATATACTGCTTGACCTTGCACTACGGAAATCCAATGGAGTTCCATACATTGTACTTGGAAAATAAAATAATTATGTCTTCTCTTTAGTAAAACTGTTATTTTGTTCCATTTGCCACACTTCTCTAAGAAACAGCACTTAACACAAAACACCCAAGTGTTTGCAGTTGACTACAGAAATTCAAACTCTTCACAGTATTATTTAAATATCTAGATATCAAGACATGCTGAAACTGCACCTTAAGCTTTCAGCTCTTTTATCTGAAAGATGTCATGTACAGCCTCAGGACCAAAAGTGGCTACAGACGTTTTATCACAGTGTTCCCACCAGACATCAAGGTGCTCAGTATATGTTGTACCACCACATGACACACCTGGTTTCTAACTGGCTACACCACCTTCCTTCTTCAAATGCTTCAATATTGTGACTTTACATTTGTTCCAAATATGGTTTTCTGATCACTTTCAACGTAATTGTTTTTTAAAAAAAAAAAACAAACAGAAAAAACAAAAACAAAAACATACTCGATGTGGTATACTAGGAAAAATGAAATGCTCCTATATTTCCTCCCTCACTATAATTGCAGAGCATCATCAAGAAGTGTCCCTTCTTCCCTACAAGCATTCAGTACCTTTGCTAAAGCTAAAGAGTTGAAAGCTTAGGCTCTCATCTCAAAAGATTTCCACTGAAGCCACTGGGATGCTGCAAGCACACACGATATCTCTGTGCATAACCGCACCCCAGAATCAGCACCATACCCAGCTTTGAAGCCATAAATACATGTCCTTTGCCACGCAGAGCAATAGGAAGGCTTTTATGTCACACATCCTATAATTTGCCATTGTCATCTATGCTTAATGGCAATCCTCAGGGTCTGTTCTCTTTTGAGAAAGAACTGCATAGCTTCTGATGTGTTTACACAAAAACTTCAAAAGCGAAGTATTCCAAGAGTACTTTAAGACCAGCTTATGCAGTTGGAAAAAAGACGAGCCTTCAAGCATGCAGCCTCTAGTTAAATTTCTGTTTAAAGAAATGATATGTTCCTTTGCCAGTACAAAATAAAAGTTTGTAAGCCTGATAACTATAATACAGGATTTTCCTTGAGAATACAGAGGAAAAAATAGCTAAGATGGTTCTCAGCAAATGATTCACTTCTCATATATTCTACTGGCTAATCCTTCTCCCCACTTTTTCTACATTTCACTTCACAAAGCAATGTATTCAGGCAGATATTACATGACTGGTACAGTAAGAACCAGTTGCGAAAGAGCTATTTCTTGCCTGCAAAGTCCTAGTTCCTTTAAAGACCTAATTCAGATCTGCTGACAACTAGTTCATCCTAAAGGCTCAATAGAATTTATAAATCCAGCTTTTCCCAAGGGTTCAAACCTAGCTACATGGTAGACATCTTAGGGTTTCTAATGGTTAAACTTCTCCTAATGTAAAACTAAGGCTTACGTACAGACTATACGCTCTGAGGGTCAGAGGACAGCAAATTTGGTTATGGCAGACGTACCCCCCAGGCAGGCTCAGGAAGGGTGGGCACACATGCCTGCGTTTTGCAGGAGGAGTTATAATAGGATTGTAAGAGAGGAACTTCTCCTTTTTCACTTAAAAGGAAACACGAGACTTCAGTCTCCCACTCCCCAATTCTCTAAAAGACAACAAAGGAGGAAAAGAAAACAAAAATCCCAAAGAAAATGAAAGCAAACCCCTGCATAAGACGTGCCTGCTACCCCCTTCCTAAAACCCTCCAGCCACGGCACTAGCTGTGAGCATCCACCAGGACATCTCACTTGTGTAGATTCTGTTTGCTACAGACAGAAATGACACGAGACGGTGATTACAGGTGTCGTGGTGGAAAGAAAGAAGATCTGATGCAGAACATCCTCTTTACAGCCCTGTGCATCCCGTTATAATCACCGTGTGTTCTAGGAATGGGGTTCCTGATGAACGTCTGCGCATTTTAGGTATACTCTTCACAAGATTTGAAGGGCGAAATCGAAATAAATCCAGAAGCCAACCTTAAATGCCTTATTGAAGCCTTATAGTGCCAGCTGAAGCTGACCCGAGAAAGCCTGCTGATATGTCTTTCACCCTCAAGCACCCGAAAGACTTGTACATTGCCCCAGACACATGTTAAAACTTGAAGTCCTACAACAACTGTTTAATACAGAAGACTCATGTATGTGCGTGGCAGAAATAGATGGGCTTAAACTTATTTTGAATGTTAGCTGCAGCATAAAATTATCTCACTTAAGGAGAGGGGGTTTGTGTGAACTAAGACCAAGGGAAAAGTAAACATTTTCAGTTCAGTCAGACAGACTACCGGTCTGTGTATTTATCAGCTAGAGATTCTCATTACGCTGAGCAAAAATCCAAAATATTAGCAGGGATGCTAAGAAATTTAGTCTTTTAACAATTATAAGGAATTATTCCAGAGTTAGACTCATTCTGAAATTTTTCATTTCGACAGAAAACCTTGTCCCGTTCCTGACCACAATTCTCTTATGAAACCTAGTTTTGAATTTATTACTTACACTGTTCAGTAGAAGAATGACAAGGTCTCAACTCTGTCATTATTAATATCCACAACAGGAAGACAAGGTTTGGATCTCGGCCAAGGAAAATCTGTCCATTGAATTGCAGCAGCTCCCCCGATAACAGTCTACTTCAAACCTCAGAAAATGCTCCATAAGGAGTGGGAAAGAGGGCGATGCTTGACACAAAGGAAGAAATGCTATCCAGAGACCCATCTAGAAAAACCAAATATGAAAGCATTTGCTTAACATGCTAAGTAACGTGCAAGAGCTTGTCAGACCAACATGCTCTCCATTTCGCAAGAGCAAGCCCCTAATGATCCCCCAACAAAGGAAGTTTGTTTACCATTAACTTCTCGGTTTATACATTCACATCAGGAATGTTTTAATGTCCACAACACTGATTTACATATAGGCAAGAGCTTTCACGTCAGCCAGCCAAATCATTGCTGAGTTAGAGATATCAGAGTGTCATCTTCCTCCCTACATCTACTCTGCCTTCCCAGCTCCACACCATCCCCATTCCTCACCTTACAGGACAGAAAAACTCGTACAATAAGGGATTTGCTTCTGTGCCTTCCTCTCCAGCCTCTCATCTGCCTCATCCTTCTCTTACATTCCATGGTGAAAGAGATATAGCTGTAAGTTTATAAGGCTTAGTTTTATTAAACTCAAATACTTGTTGATTGAAGATCAAATTAATAAAGCTGCATTCCAGCTATGGTGCTGGTAACAGAATTTGTATTTCAGGATCTGTTCCCAGTAAAATGGTTAGAGAAATCTTCCTTTAGGTGCCAACATCAAAGTCTTTAAGCCCTCTACTAAGGTTGAATTCTTGGAAGCTGTGCCATCTGAAGATGGTTTGGGTAGCACACGTATGGTGTTACACTTTGCATACATCCCTGTGTTATTCCAACTGCAGTAACTGGTCTAATGGAAAATACTGCCTCTCTTTACAAACCTCCCCTTCGCAGATAACGACTACGATGCCACCACCACAACTTTACAGCTATTCTTGTAAGACTCAAAGACCTCCTCTCCTGGAGGAGAGGACACCACCAAATTACACCGCCATTGGCAAAGCATCCTTAGCACAGCAGACACCAGCAAAACACCATTTCTTCCCACTTGCCCCAGCCCTTCACCCACAGTAAGGGAGGGGCAGAACCATCAGGCTGAAGCTTTGTCATTAAGCCTGTCCTAACGTGGCTGTGCCCTCCCAGTCAGCAGCCCAGCGTGCACGAAAGCAGGACGTCACTTTGGTCTGAGCCATGTCCCCCCACCCGTGACAGTTACAGCCATCAAGCAGCCTGACATAGCTTGGCAGCAGCAGGGCTCTGGACTTGGTGCAAATTCGAAATCCAAATAAAAATCTAATTACTGAGAAGCAAGCAAAAATTCACACTTTCCTATAAGGATAATAATTGAATTTCCATGTAATACAGAAATTTATTTTTCAATAATGGAAACCCATTCTTTTCACCGGGATGTGTATTCCTAGGTGCCACATTCTTTTCTTGTTAATAGTATTTTTCTTTCCCCAAAGTGAGTCACTCTGGAAAATGCCACTCGCTTGAAAGAGAAAAATTGACAAACAAACCCAACAGTCATGAAAATGAATGGTCACCTCTCTATACTATGACTACCACATACTGGTAACTTAACTTAAACTTCAATCAGAAAAGAAAAGTTCCAAATTACTCAACAATCGTAACTGGCTTCAGGACAAGGAAATAAAATTTAAATCTGCAACTGTTAAAATAGTTTCTACTAATACACTGCTAAGCACATGATCTATTTGGCTTTGCTCTAATTTGGCTGGGAAGTCTTTCACAGAAAGACGGAAAATGTTTTTGATGGCTTGTTCAAAAGGAAAAACAGCCATTTATCAGGTTATGTAAAAATCTCATACTTGTGTTGGAAACTACAGTTTGGCAGAACACATTTAATTACCATTGGCTCTTCTAGGATGTTAAGTAAAAAATAACTATGTTATAATCGCATTAAGGGTTTGTCTTTGTTGGTTTAAGACAAAGATTTTAGTCAAAGGCCTCATTAAATCTTAGATCATTCTTTGCAGAGCTTAGCTCCTCCATGGGTCTACGAAAACAAGGAAGTACAGCTATAATCCACAGAAATAAAAGAAAGATGGAAAGACTTCCAAGGTTTTTTATGCTCAAACATAAAGAGGAACGTTCTCCCTCTCAAACAAGAATTGTTCATTAGAAACTACAGCTGTTGAAATAAAATTATTGGTGAAAAGAACCCTCAAAATCAAACACTTCAGTCCATACAGGCAATACTGTAAATATGTGCTCTTGAGTACAAACCCAACAAGGCTCAGGAGAAAACATACTATGAGCCACATCCAGATAGAGTGTGGCTCCAGAGAGGTTGTACTACCTCAAAATTACAAAAGTCATTACAGCAAAGATTTTCATAGTAAGTCCACTTATCCTCCAAAATATTTGTCTCACACTATGCAAATTCAACGTACTTTTTACATATTGACTACAATTAAAGAAATGCACTATAAAACTGAATTAAAAACAATGTTGCATAGGAAAATAAAAGTTATAGTTTTATGATCTGACTCAAGGCTGAAAGTTTCTCTACGATTCTGCAAGACTGCAATTTTGAACTACAGATGTCCTACTGCACACAAATGTTTTCATTACAGATTAATCAGATTCAAGTGTTCATCTGATTTTGAGTTTTGGCACCAGTAAAAGTTTTGCTTTTGTAATACACTTATGTTTTGCTTCATTTCCCTTAGAGCCCCTGCAAAACCTACCACAGCCACCATATCCCAAAAGCACAGTATTCCTTTGCACCATGTATATCCAACAGCCAGAATGACATCTTTCTACTTGCATTAATGACTTAGTTAACAAGGTAGTTAATTATCCATCTCCTTCTGGACAGGTTGTAAGCACTAGCAAGACAGCTACCACTTTCTGCAAGGAACACTCTTGTCTCATAAGTACCAGTATTAAATAAGAGCTCATCTGCAAGCTCCTTATGTAAATTATTCTTTATATTTAAATGTTGCAGTTGAGACTGACATCACAGATTAAGACTATATTCATACCAAATTCATATACTAGATCTGATCTGTTATGTAAATTAAAATGTCTGCTGCTTATTGGAAAACCATAAGCTCTGCTGTATCTGCAAGATGTATACTTCGGAAGTTCTGCTGTGTTAAGTTAAGGATTTAATTTAAGGATTTAATGCAATTAACAGGTAAGCAAACTCACTGCTCCTCTTGACCACGCAAGTGACAGACACTGCCTCCCTTATCTCCCAGCCATGTATGATTACATCCCTAACTGTGAAAATGTACTCTTTAGTTTTTTATTTTTAAATTCCACTCCCTTTCCAAGGCAAAGGCTGTTTTAATTTATTTTAAGCTTTGAAGTAATTTCTCGTCTCCCCTGACAAAATTATTGGTAAGGCAAATAAAACGGTTTGAGAACTTGATCTAATTTGATCATGACACAATACTTCCACAACTGACTTGTGCTGCTCCTATCAGTAATTTTATGCCCAACATAATAGATATCATGTGAATAAACTTCTCCTCTTTCACCTTGTATATGTTAAAAAAACCTACCAGACTTCAGGATTTATTTGAGGAAGGGGTTAAAATACAGATTTTCATTGCAGATGCACTAAAAAATAATCCATCATCGCTTATTTTGGGGAAGGAGCAGAAAGCTAAGGGTGAAAGGGAACTAAACAGAAAGCACACAGACATGCTTTCAGCTTCCCCACGTCACCTATAACGTGTAAATAATAAAATAAATAAAATCATAAAGAAAAAATGTAAAATAATGTGGCAACTTTACAGAACTGGTACTCCAGTAGGCTACTGGAGGGGGAAGAAAAAAGAAAACAAAACC
>JAVJGG010000074.1:80017584-80071771 GCA_035590195.1 Aviceda cuculoides
AACCCAACCCCCCCCCCCCCAAAAAAAAAAAAACCACACACAAAAAAAAAACCACAACAAAACAAAGAACCAACACCACAGAAAAGTGGAGCTAGCTAATCAGTATTTCAGACAGGCAGTCCACAGCATAGCCTTTGCATTTCTTCAGTCTTTACAGACATGACCAATAACCGAAAAACAAGATTTAATAATGAAAAGGTGTTGAAGTAGAAGCGAACGCACCAGCCAGGAGGCAAAGCAACTCCCCTGCTACGCTGAACTTAGGCAATGGTTAACCTGAATGATCTGATGTCCAGACACTCCCACCCCAAAAGATGGTACAGACATCTGGCAGGAGAATGAAGGGAAACCAGTTAACGTGTAATTTAATAACAAATGCAGCTTTGGATGAGTTTAATCCATTAGCAGACCTGAAAACCAGCAATAAGAAAAAAAAGAATTTGTTGTGTTTTATCAGTGTTCCTCACCCCGACCTGAAATGCAGCTTGTTTCCTCCATTCACTTTCCAACCCCTCCAAGAGACCTGCCAGTTATCAGTCATCAAGTGTAGAATAATTTGTAATACAGTATCAGTGCATCTGAAACTAAACAGGCCATCCTTTTTCCTGAACTACTAAGCCACTTTAATCAGAAAATGTGCAGCAGAACACAACTTCAGTGATACACTGCAGATATTTTCAAAATTATGAATAATAACTGCCTTACGGAGTTGTAAGTCACAGGTGTTACTTTAATATACCATATTAGTGCAAAAAAACCCTGATCCTTTCGGTCATATATTAACCCTACATACTCTGTATCTAACATCCAGAAGGATGACCATCAAAAAATTTAAGATCAGTTAATACTTCATGAGAAGCACTGTGGCCTACAGGAAGAAGATGCTGAACCTGAAGAGTTCAATTCCCAGATTTTGGTCCGTTTCTTAGATGTCATGGTCAACCCTCTTCATCATGTGCAATATGTTCAAAAACAAAGTGGAAATAATGGTGTTTACAATGTTCTTAAAGCGTTTTCACATGTATTGCTAAAGTAAATGCTATGTAGGAGATGAACACTCTTGTTGACACTGGATTGTAAGGTGAAAAAGTACAGATTTCTTACCATAGCCTAAGTGAAATTTATAGGACTTTAAGAAAAACTCAAGTATAACACTTTTTCTTTTTAAAATAACTGATTATTGAAGTTTTGTAATTATAAATATTGTCTTTATCTCAATTTCAATTTCTGGAATCCTCTAGAGCTAAGAGTTTGGAAAGCATGAAATACCTCCTTTTCATCAATACTGAATTCATTTTTCCTAGCCCTCATGCTTGCAAGATATCAAGTTTTAAAATTTTTGTTGTTACAATACATCAGCTTGATTCTCGGTTTCCTTTAACAACCAATTTCCCCTGAAGAATTAAAGAAGAAAAATCATTTTTGAGCCAATAGGTTTTCTTTTTGTTTTATAATGGGTTATTTGAAGCTGCTCAGGTTTTGGAATATCAGGATAAATGTCAGGGAGATAAATCACCGACACACCTCGTGAAACTTGCTGCAGCACTCGCAGTAAACAAGCTAGAACATATGGTTGCAATTACGATTTGTATGACCACAGAAATCAGAGGCTCTAGTCACGAACCACAGCCTCGCTGTGCTACGTATCGTACACACTCGGCAATGGTTCCTACCCTAAACAGCTTACAGTCTCCACGTAGGGCGAGAGACGAGATGGATTAGCACAGAGAGGGGCTGGAGAAGAGGCAGTATTAGTCAGCACAAGAGCTGAGCTCCCAGCACACCGCCAGCCTAGACAGCGTCAGGTAGATATCACAGAAAAGAGGCTTTCAAGACTTAAAAACAAATAAGCTTTAAGAATGTTCCGTACGAAATGTTTTGTCACTGCCGTAAGGTTGGAGTGGCGGCAGCCAAGGCTCCTCAGGAGCGTCTACCTCTCCAAAGGAAAGAAGAAAACCCTGCCGTTCGCTCCCTGCAAACGTGTAAGTCTCACCAGAGTCAATGGAAGACTTCCAAGAACTATCAAGCCCCAGATCTTACCATATAAGTTGCTCTTCTGGGAAAGGATGCTTTGCTCTCATTGCCATCAGCGTCTGTGAAAAGAGTGGGGATCCCAGAGCAAAAGTCTCGGCTACCTGTCCAGCTAGTTCTAAATCACTGGTGCTTTACTACCAAAAATACATAGGTGAAGTTTATAAGATCGATCAAGAATTTCTTAAATAATTATGCTACAACTCTTCTGGTTTCAGATCCTTGTGACTGAAAGCCCCAAGAGTTTGGTGGACGTGGGGCAAGGCACGCTACCAGAAGTGCTACTGCCGTGTAACTCTTCTACACTCTCGCATCATTCAAAACCACAAAGATAGCTTAGATTTCAAGAAAAACAAAAAATACAACACAGTATATGTCAAAGGAAGTGTGCAAGGGCTTGATAGTGAATACATCTCTGGCCTGCAGAGATTTATGCCAGAGGCAATGTTTTTCCGCGCTACCGTGATTAAGACAGAAGATGAGTTTTATCTCATGAGAAAAGGCAACGAAGACTCTCAAAGGGGACATTTAGGCATTGTTCCGACAGTAGCTCAACCGAACTTCAAAGCAGCTCCTACGGTCCTCACAGCACCAAAGCACATACTTTGGCCAGGATGACGCTGCTCTAGAACCCAGCTTGCTGGGCAACTTTTGCAGACTGAGCCTGCCACAGCTACACTACTATTAATACTCAACTACTTAGTCTGAAGGAACGTGTGCTTGAATTGCAGCTCCAGTTTTGCTCCAGTTCAGACACATCTTTAAAGAAACTAAGAGAAAGGTTAGAGATCTGGACACTACCTAAATCTTCACATTTGGGCAAGTCAAAACGCCATGATTACAGCGACAAGAGGATGACGCTGTTATGGACTGTGAGCAAGAAGGAAGATGAACAGACAGAACTGGGAAAGAAGCCTCAGGTCTACATTTTCATTATGGTGAGCATGAACAGGCAATTAAACATTGACTAAGCACCAGGGAGACAGACAAGGTTGTAGTTATGTAGCAGATCATACACCAGATCTGTGACACATCATGAAAAGCCTCTGGAAGATAGAAACAACCAGCCCAAAATATTTGTTAGTAGAAAAAACCCTGATGGAATCGTAAGAAATAACAGACACATCATTAGTAGCTTTTTGCGTCTCTCTCTTTTGATATGTTCAAATCTAGGTATTACAAATCAGACTACATTAAACTGAAGAGGAAAAAGATATTAACATAAAATGCTAAATACAAATAAATAGTTTTCTTGTAAAGTTAGAGATAACCATGCAAGTGCTCATTTTAACCAGAATGTAGGACCAAAAAAAAGCAGGAATAAGCTATAGTGTATATATAAGTCACAGATGTACAACAGAGGTCATCCAATGCCTTCAAGTACACTAATGCTGAATGACATAATGCAGAGTGAAGTATATACTTACATGATAGAAAGTCATTAATGGTCAGGAATGTTTGTCTAGTTCCAACCAGAGAGTACAGACATGAGAAAACCAGTCATTATTGACCACCATACACTGAATTCTGCAATTTATATTAATGCTACAACAGTACATTTGTGGGCCAGATGAGTTATGATGATTGCTTAGGTGATTAACGAAGATGAATCCGGCTACTGCCTTTTCATTAGTTTCTTACAGGTACAACACTGCACCCATTACATCTATAATCATCTTAATAGCACAAACTAAGTCAATGAGATCTTACTGTTGCAGTAACTCTTAAGTACTGCAAGATGCATTAAAGTGTGTTTGCTTTATTTTTTTAATAGCGAAGTATCAACTGGGTCAACTATTGCAAATTAAACCATTTAAATTCATTTATTTTTTAATAGTCTTGAGTAGCACTAACATTTTCCTGTCCTAGCACATCATCTGTTTGGCAGTTCCTCACTGTAACATGAATTTTATTTTGCAAGAAATAAAATGACTAATTTAAAAATTTTGCTTGCCCACAAAAAGTTCTCTCAACTTGGTTAACTGTGGACCATGAACTGGCAAATGCTAATAATACTCCAAAAAAAAAAAAAAAACCCCAAAAAACAAAAAGAAAAGGATTTAAAACCAACAAAAAAAAAAATGTTTTTTGAAAGTAAGTTGGTTCAGTGTACCTTTTGAACCGAGAAAAATGGATTTCTAATTTCTAATATATGAGGTCTAATCTCTACTGCCATGCATATTGGTGTCATTTATGCCTTCACAACACATCAACAACATAGCACCAGATCTAGCAGCACTTTATAATTATTTTGCACACCTACAAAAAGATTGCAAAGACAAAGCAAAGTTGACTCAATATAAAAGAATGTCCTTTATCAAGTTACAGAACTAAAATATCATTATTTCTCCCCTCATTCCAAACCCACAATTGTTTATTTAACTACTGGAGGATAACATAATTGTCAATACAAGTCTAATCAAGGTGTTTTACATACAGGATGGAGAAAGGTACTTGCACACAAATAACCTGCACAAAGTCAGAGGCCAAACCAAGGAAAAGTAATTGGTGTGAGGATGTTGGCCGTATGGTTTCAGAGTTAAGGAGGATCATGAGAGGGGGGAAGAAAAAAAAAAAAAAAAAAAAAAAAAACCACCACCACCCCCCAAAAAAAAAAAAACCCAAGAAAAAAAAACAGAACAACCCACAGGCTACGAAGGATAAGAAGCAGGAGAAGGTGAACTGTGGGAAAGGGTAAACTTCTGCTCATATCGTATATAATTATCACTCCCGCTGAATCGCAAGGAAGGAAAAGGGGGTGGGGGGTGGATTTAAAATACAGTGCTTATAAGAGTTTGTTGATCTACTGCTGCTGTGCAAGTGACTACAAAATATGCATAATGTAACACACAGTAACGTAGATGACTATGGTATCAAGTTAAATAATTTCAAATTAACAAATACTATAATTACCTTAGGCCTCGAAATTTCACATGAAAAATAAGTGATTTTTAACAACAGGCTCCTATCTCCTTTCATCCTAAATAGGTAATATCTAAACTATTTCAGTAAGCTTATTTTAAGCATTATGTGGTATGTAAAAGACACTGAGCAACATAAAAGTGAATTTTCAACTCTTCCATTCTCAATTCTTACCTTGTAATGATTACAAAATACACAAAAATAACACAATACAGAAGTCATGTCTGTTTCCACATCTGTTCATTGCTCAAAACTTGCTTCTGTTTCATGACAGACTATCAATTTGTGTTGCTGTCTTCTAATCTGTATTGCACTCTACCCATGTACCTGATGCTATATAAAACAAAGGATTGCAAAGGATTAATTCAGAGATATTATGGATGGGCAAATATGCCATTTAGTCTACCAATCCTATTGTGTCTGAGTTTCATCTATACTCTAACACCATATACAGGCAAATAACCAGACAAAAAAACCCATTAACCAAATGTTTGGGCACAAAGAGAAAAAAAAATTTCAAATTTCTAACAGGATGTGGTACTTATTTTTTCCCCTTTCTCAGGGCAGGTCATTAGAAAGCTCTTTATAAAGGCTCTTTTACTTAAAGCTTTAAATGAAGATACTTAATTCACTGGGAGAAGAGATGGCACTTCAGGTACTCATGAAAGAAGCAAGAAAATAAGCGTAGGAGTATGCCAAGGGAGTTGTTAAGCGAATGGTTCAAGAGGAGAGTGAAGGGGGTGGAAGTGTAGGAAGAGACAAGAACAGACGTAGGCTGAAACCTTAAGAGTTTGCATTAAGAAATGCAAACTCAATATACAAGAAGTAAAAAGTCATGGGGGGATATGGTATTGGAGGAGCTACAGAGGAAGGCAGGAGTGGTGGCAATTTGGATGGACCTCACAAATCGAGCTTTACAAAGCTATTTTGCCTGTGGCAGCATTAAGGCAGACAGACACTCAAGCGTGACTGGAGAGATTAGAACCAAGAAGAAAAAACCCATCAGGTAAACAGAGGTATCAAAATACACAGCGAGAACTGCTCTCCAGTCACAAGCAAAAGTACAAACCACATACTGAAAACTGCTTCGGAAAAACATTTTAAAAGCAATTTTCTCTAGCAATTGAAAAGAAGGAAAAGAATGTACCTGTTGGGACTCTTGAATAAAAATGTTGTAGGGAACAACTTAATTTCTTCTCTGTTTAAATAAACTGCAAACCAAGCAACTGTTTTTTGACGCATTTACGTTACGGGCACAGCCTAAACAGGGCACTGGTCTAGCCTTGAGCACGTAAACTGGAAACCAGAAAGGAGATGCATGTTCCAGCAGCACATTGAGCTGTGTGTAACCTCATCTTACGCAGTGATGTGTTTAGGCTATGCTGCACCAAGTTAGAGACGTGCTCTTTTACTGCCTCCATGAGGAGATCCACGCGCACTGTCACAGACTGTAAAATATTTTCTGGCAGATCACTTGCGGCCTGAACTTTAATATCCCCTAGGGATGCTTCCAGTGAATGGATCTCACAAAA
The DNA here is from genome assembly GCA_035590195.1 of Aviceda cuculoides. Classification (NCBI taxonomy): domain Eukaryota; kingdom Metazoa; phylum Chordata; class Aves; order Accipitriformes; family Accipitridae; genus Aviceda; species Aviceda cuculoides. Next base: position 80,024,070 of record JAVJGG010000074.1, read on the forward strand.
GAGCAAAATAAATAGCATCAGTTTTAACAGCAACTGACATGCAAAGTGTTATTTAGTTAATCGGGGAAAAAGAAAATAACATATACCTTTACTGTTAGCAATATATTATATTTTATTCTTACTATATGGCAAAGAAAAACCCTTAGGAAGAATTTTTATATGTTATACACACACCAATAAAACACATCTGGTGTGGGGAAGAGAGCAACCACCAACCAAAACACAGTATATAGTATAAGAAACACGAGAACCCTTTTTCTTAACAAAAAATGGCATCAAGTCTTTTACATTCTTCAGGCAATATCTCTCTATAGCAAACAGTCCACCCACAAAAGGTCAGAATCTAGTCATACAATTCAGGAAAAAACATTAGTCAACCTACTGGGAAAGGCATACACTACAATATGTTACAAAATTCCTATCTAGGTCACTCCCTTACATCACAGAATCCTTGAGACTGGAAGGGACCTCCTGAGACCATCTAGTCCAAACTTCTGCTCAAACAGAGCCACAGAGCAGGTCACCGTATCGATTGAGTGATTATAAAAAATAAAACACGCACATAAAAGTATTTCTTACAACATTTTAAATCACTTGAAGCATGCGATTTATCAAATGGGGCGCTACTTGTTCATTTGCTCGGAGGTTTTTTTTTTAATATCTCCATAAAAGAAAACTAGGGCCTAAGCACCACTTTTACGATGTGCTGTCCTGCAGGTATCCCTGCAGTGCCTGCAGATGTAATTGCTTCAGATTCTAACGCACCTCGAGATGGGCCGTATATGATTACGATCCAAGCAGGCCTATAGACAGCTTTTCTACACTGAGCATGCACACCAGTATCACTTGCTGAAAAAGAAATGGGCTACAGGTGTGTTTGTAAGAGAGGTCACATACAAGGCAAAACTTCATAAGGTTTGAAATAGAGTTTATAGAAAATAAGACTCACTTGCCACCCCAGATGCAATTCCATAAAGCAGTCCTCCTCCATCTGTTTGCTGCTGAAAGACATGGGTCCCTGGAGGAGGGCTTCTTTCTTGTCTAATGAAATTATATAGTAAAGTTTTCACAAGTCTGCTGGTATATGGGAGACTGAAAAGAAAAAGAAAACAGCTTTAGTTGACTCACAGCTTGCAAAAAATTGGCACAACAAAGGGTGCCCTGGCAGGGTGCAAAGGCTGGTGTTTGGCATTAAACATGGACAGTAACTCTCCCAGTGCTGAGCAGACTGGAAAGGGAAAGAATGCCAAGGTCTTGCCTATGCAAAGATGCACAGACTTCAGCAGGGCTCTGCAGAAGCACCTTCAACAGCAGGATCATGGAAGCTATTTTTTGTCTTCTTTTTTCAATATCACTTTTAAACCAATCATGTAATTTGTGGACTCATATTCTTTTGCCTCAAGACACAACTGGAAAAATATTTACCCAAGAGAAAGAAACATATTTGTTTCGTTTTCCCTCCGTGCTTTGGTTACATAGAACAGGTAACAATAGTATTTCTCCACACCCCCAGTATTTTTGTCTGTGTGCGTGGCTGGGACCAATTTGCAAAGACCAACGAAACATCTGACCTCACATCAGTGAGTTTGACAAATGCACATAAAATTTGTTGGATTTAAACAAAAGGTTACAATAATCCTAAAACAGAGAAGGATTTCCACCAGAAGCAAACAGTTGGTTCCCATTCCCATATGATTTAGAGGTGAACAGACAGGGGCTGTGTTATGATGAACTCCAGTCCCCTCTAACCAGTACCCCTCCAGCTCTTCACCTTACCCTAGATTCCCAGTCACCAAATTCCCACCCCTGTCTCCAGAGGCCAGGCACCTGCTACTCCCAACTCAGACCTACACATACTACCTCTTCTCCCAAGCATTCCCCATTTTGCCCCAAACCCTCAATTCCTTCAGTGCTGAGACTTAAGTATCACCAAACCCCACAAATACCTCTTCTGCCTCCAGTTGCTCTGCCCACATATTGCTGAAGTTTGCCCTGTGCTCCCTCTGCCCGCAGGCACGCTGAGCCTCCCTCCTTTCCCCGCGTGTCACCCTGGAGCAGTACCTCCCTCTTACATCTAGTAGAAATTTCAGAAAACCAGACAATAGACACGTTGACCAAAAATCTGCCCACATGGAATTTAAAGTTGAAAGAGGATGAACGGTAGCCTGACTAAAATGCGTACTAGCCACCACGACAAAGCATTTAAACAAAACAACCCACTCGCCAGAACAAGTAGTATTACTCACAGGACCGAGTTTACCACCTGCTAAGTATTTCCACTATTGCAGCTTAAAACTCAGCGTAGCACGTATTTGTAACCTTTCGAGGGGCTGCTATTTATTTGTATCGCAAGAAGGCTCATTAGCACTTCTAAGGTACGCGGGTTGTCTAGACTGCAGTGTTACAGGACAAGACCCATAGCTGAAACAAAAAAGCCATCCTGAAAAGTTAAAAGCTGTTTTAAGTTAATGACATTACCAAAAACGAAAACGGCTTCCAAAATAGTTTTACTGAAGTCCGGGCTGTGAAATTTAAACCTGAAACTTTCCAGCAGCCTTTACAAATGTTCGCCTTCGTGTTCTGTTTTCTTTTGAGCAGAACAAGTTTTCTACCAAAATGTATTTCGCTGTCTTTTGTTTTCAAGTACAAACAGTCTAGATAAGCCATCAGAAGCATTTGCTTTGCCATTAGACACCACCCCAGAACACAACATACCATCGACCATGCATCAGGTATTTGTGAATGATGCTCTCTCGTAGAATTTCTTTGTGGAATAATTGGCAGGAGAGGAAGACGATGAGAGTTGTCACAGCTTCTAAGGAAATGCTGTATGTAATATCTCTGCAGGAAAAAAAGGAAAATTTATGACGATTAATCTACTGGGTTTGTTTACAAAATGACTTCCAAGAACACCTGGTAGCTTCACCTGAGGTTATACATCGTTTAGCACAGCAAGTTTCAATTGGGAACACGTAAACAACAAATTAAAAAAAACCAAACCACTCGAAAAGCAACATCTCTTCATAAGAACAATGGGTTGTTTTTCTTAGATATAAGCTTTTTCTCCTCCCCCCGCCCCCCCGATACACCAGAAGACAATGTAAAAACATTGAGGTATTGCCCAGAACATTCCAGCTGCAATTTTCAGACTATGCTTCACTCTAAAAATAATAAATATATCTCAAAAGTGTGTCCTTTGTCCTGTTAAATAAAATTGTCACAAAAACATCATGCTAAAGTCAGGGAAAAGTCCAGCTAGCCAAACACGGGTCCATCTGTCAGGAAAAGTGGATCCCTAAGAAAGGAATATAATACACAAATGCTAGTTTGTGTAAGAAATGCTCAGAATATCAAGATACTACATACAATTGTTCAGTTTTAAATGGTATTTTTGAGGTAACAGTGAAGTCTGAAGATATTACAGCCAATCCCAAAGAATGTGCTGTACTGATTAAATACTGATACCAGACAGTTTAGCAAAGCTCATTAAGTTAAGGTTAATTAGGAAAGGCTGTGCAGCAAAATGGATGAGAGATCAAGTATTTGGGATATCTTGTGCTTTCTGATCCCACCTCTGCCTATAATGTCTTTGTGACATATCTCATTTTTAAAAGGGGGAGAAAAATGGCATTTGCCTCCTTAATCAGTCATAGAATGCAGACTATATAAAACCTTTTAAAACACAACGAAATAACTTGGACGTGAACCAGTATCGTTCTTGCTTTCAACCAAAGACCATTTCTACCTCCTCCAAAAGTAAGGAGATACTCCATTTGGTGTAACAGTACCATCCTGTAATCCATTAGAAAGATTGTCATTAAGTACTTTTAAAGTTTCCCCCACTGTTACTATTTAATTTCCACTGTATGCTTCACAATCGAATATCATTAAGCTACAAAAGCTGTCCAGCATGAATTATCAAGGGTTTTTTGACACCTGGGACCTACTGGAAATTCAAAATCTATTTATAGTTCTCAAATTCAAAGATTTTATAGGCTATATATTTAAAATTAAAAAAAAAAAAAAAAAAAAAAAAGCATCAATGATGCTAAGTTTTCCTTTGGTACAATGTCACCTTCCAAAGATTTTATTCTTAAGAGTTAAAACAAGCATAAACATAAAACTAAGTGCTCTTTCAAATAACAATGACTTGAAAACTACAATGCAATCTCTCTTGAAACGAGATAAATTAACCACAGAAAAGACTGGCCGGAGTAAAACTCTTCATTAGTCTCAGGATCAGAACTGGTGTGGTCCTTACCAAAATGAACAGGATTTCATTTAGAAGAAATCCGTCTGGTTTTCAGCACACTCAAATACTTTAATATTCTCGAGCGTGCTGGTAGAAATACTGTAAATAACGTGCATTACTGTAAAGCAGGAGAAGAAGAGTTCCACGCATCACGGTGTACGGACAGCTTAAGTTAAGCTCTTCTGCAGTAGCTCTAGGCCAGGGTTTCTGAGCAAAGAGCACACTAGTGATTTGCTCAAAGTCAAGAGCAAACTGGAATCACAATTTCCTGGACCACAGTCCGCAGAACCACACTACCGCCGATACAAAAACGTTTTTGAAAGTGAAGGTTATGCAAAGTCTCTGGTTTTGTTTTCACTTGCGTAATTTAAGTATTTGAATTTGTAACATTTTAAGTTTGTCAGGAAGAAACATACTCCTTGAATAACATTCTTCCTTAAAATCATGAAGTACAGTGTAATTCCTTTTCGTTTTTGTGAGTTACCTGACTTTTTGCCCACTACTGAGGAAGTTAGCCAGTGTAAATGCTGATAATTAGATCAGGCCAGAGGTTACACTGTGATCTGGTTCCACTGCAAATTCATCTCCGCCAGAAGCAAGGCTGAGCTAGGAAGGGCTCCCGCTCCCTCTCCACAACAGGGATGCTTTGCAATCCACTACCCACGTTCAGCCCAAGCAAAGCAAGGAAGACTGATACATATGGATTGTTAGAGGTTTAGCCACCAGCAAAAAAAATTAAGAAAGGTTTTTCTATCAAAATAAAAACAACAGCTTGGAAAAAATACTTTTTAGCTATAGAAAAAAAAAAAAAAAAAATCAGAGGCTTATTACCAAGGCTGAGAATACAAGAATAACATCTCCAACCCTGAGTTGATGAATCAAAAGGCTAACTTCGTGACACGCTACAACATCCACTGGGTCACTTTGCTGAGAAGAAACAAATTTTAGAGTCTACTATACTTTTTCTCCATTTCAATCATTCATTCACTTATTTTTCTGACAAACCATACAAGTGGAATAGCAAATTTGAGGAGACATTACAAAATTCTTTTCTATTTTTCTAAGATTGGATGTAAAGAAAGAAACAAAGAGGTTACTGTAATGTATTAAGTACATTTTGGGGAAAAGAAGATCTACTTTCAATACCCTTATAGAACTCCGAAAGAAAAAAAATAGAAAGAAAGCTAAATTCATGCAGTTCCACTTAGTGAGTTATTCTCATTTTCTTTCAACTCAAAACCCAGTAAGGGCACATTTAACTGCAGAAACATTCCACTCAACCTGTAGAATCTGTTCAAATTAAATCTGCTTTGACATAAACACAACCAGAGTCCTGATAGCTGGGGTAACCCCTCAGCTACCAGTCACCCTTAATTTATCAGCACAAGGATAAAGCTTCAGAGCAAAATTATTTTCTCCGCCAAGGGTCAAATGTACAGTTTTCTGAAACTCAAGCATTTCTAAAGGGTCACAAGAACTACCAGGAACCTCTTTTAACTTCAAAGAAAATACTGTTTATTTATATTGAGAAACTATAGAATAGGGGGGGTTGGTTTTGATTTTTTTTTATTATTATTATTCAAAGCTATCGGTCATATAGAAAGACTTTACATGGAACTTATGCTGATCTCCAACTTCCTCTGAAAACTGTTTGCTTGCAGATAAGGAGGAAACTAGAAATAATGAACTCATGTATCAATTACATGTCAAAATTATTTAGCTATTTCAGAAAACCAGAAGAACTGCATGATGAGTTGAGTTTCTGTGGTTGTTTTGGGTTGGTTTTTTTTCCTTCCAAAGTGTCTTATAAAGCAAACAAAATCCACAGAACTCAGATAAAGCTCATGTCCCAGGAAAATAGACTTCATAGACCAATGTACCAAAGCATACACAGGTTCGGGGTCCCCCCCCCCCCCTTCTGGATTTTCTCTTTTGGAGATTTCGATAGTTATTCTCACTTATTTTTTTTCCTTTTTCTCTCTCTCCTTCACACTGGAAGACATACTCCCATATTGGGTAGACAAGCTAACAAATATTATTCTTCTTTCCCTCTTAAGACAGTGCTTCTTTCATGAGGGAATAATCTGGCATAGACTGAACTCTAGAAATCACAGCAACCGTTTCTCTCCTGCATTTGGGTTCTTTCCTTATTACAAGTAGCTGTCCTCCTTGGGATCACGTTTCTTACACAGCGACACAAAGCAAGCGCCTGTTTCTTCAACCAGATGGAATAGGTCCAGGTTCTTCTGACACCCAAGTTAAAACTGATTTCTGGCAACAAACCTTATATACACACATTTAGTCTCTAAAGCAAAGACTTATCATATGTATCCGTTATTATTGTAAATTATGAATTCTTTAGAGAATGACTTGAGCTCCAAAATGTAAGACTCCTAGACGCTAGCGTAACATAAACGTGTGCGTATCTTTAACACACTTTTTAGTATCTACATTTCAATGAGAAACAGTTGATAGGTCAATGGATTCCTTCCAAAAGCACTGATACCAGATAATTTCAATGAATGCTTTTAAATAACCATGTACAATTTGTGTTACAGTAATCTTTTGGTGACAAGTCATTAAAATCAAATGACAAAAATTCTAGTAAGTCAGCAACACCTTCCATCTTAATCCCTTTTGTCAGATAGATAGCAGAGATCCTGGACTCCAATTTGACACACCTATGGCCCTGGGAGTACTGCTTTAAAGCAGCACTGCATTTAGACTTAAAAGAAGTACTGCTTTAGAAGAAATTGGTAGAGTAACTAATTCTTCCAGGATACAAACTGGAAAGAATATCACTTCTCTTCTGGTCTTCCATCAAGAACATACTTTTTTATTGATTTATTTCATTTATTAATTGTGGTGGCAGACTTGTAAATTCCATCAGAGCTATCAAACTTCAAGCATTTCGGGCTTGAGAACGGCACCAGACCACCTATCTGCATATTACACCCTCACAAGGTTTTGTTGGCTTGAACTGGACCAAGATTTCACCTTCCCCTTTTACAGACACTTATTTCAAATATATCACAATGCTGAAACTGCACTTAAAAAGTTCCAAATGTCTGAAAAAGAGGTCTATGGTCAAAACAGTAATCTTTAACAAAAATGAAAGATCTTCTTTGTGGTGGAAACAACAAAAGAGCACACGCAAGCAGCTAGTTAAGCCAACCTGCCTGAGCAATAACTCTTCCAGCTGCAATAGCTTGAACACTTGCCATTACTTGCACCCACAGCCAAGTGCTCACACTAAATAGTACCACACAGCAAACAGATGCCACACCATGACACATCACTAGGTTTCGAAGTAGATTTCTTCTGAGCTACAAAGAAAATGCTGGAGTCTGAAGCAGACCAAAACGTGAAGATCATAACAGCAAGGCCATCTGTCAATTGTAGCCTGTGGGGAAAATACAAAAACCAAAATACGCTTGTCTGCTCCTGCAGACTCAAGTAAAAGCAACAGAAGCAGTTCGCCAGAATCTGATGCTACCAGCAGCTTACGTATCCAAGTTGGTAAGGTGAGGGGCATTAGGATAATTACTATTTCCAAATGACGCAATCGCCCCCCACAGAACAAGAACTATGGTCCTGTCAAAACCTCAGCTCCCCAGTGTCCTGGCATCTGTTTTTTCCATTCAAAACCATGTGGATGACCTTCTATCAGTGTCATCCACTGAGAACTTCAACAATCTACCTATGTGTCACCATCCTGCTGCTGCTGGCTTCTCTCCAATGCCAAGCTCTGCTCACAACTGCTTTCTGGGCTCCCCACATCATTTGGCTTTGTTCCCTGCCTCCGAGAGGGAGCTCTGTGAAAGAAGAACCAAGATGAAGCACAGAGGCAATATAGAAGAAAATCTCAGCTAGGAACTCCAATTACCACTCTGAAGGCACAGGCTGTTGTAAACACTTTAATTACTCAATGAAATGCAGCTATTTCTATACCTTAGCAAACAGAGGCTGAGAGCTCATAAATTATTTCACACCTACAGAGCAAACAGCCTGAACAGTCAGAAACAAACCTCTGAATTTCAAGTCATACCACCAGACCAAACCCCCTCCCAGTTTAAATATTTTCCTGAACTTTCACCCAGCCAGAGCTGTCTACTCTGAGTATTAAAAGGTTAAAAGGTAACTCATTTTCTAATTTAGGAGAGTTGCCAAAAGGGCTGATTCATACAAAAACTCTCAAATCGTACAGGAACCAGGTTTCATTTCCCTGCTTCCTGAGGGCCCACCAGAAAGGTGAAAGAGGAGTCACCACAGAGAATAGGATCAGTTTTGAAAGCTGAAAAGCAAGCAGAATATCTGGTTATCAGTCTCAGGATACAAGTACAACAACTCAAAGCGAACATAATCTTTCCTCTTGGAATCACTCCTAATTTTACACCCATTGATGCCACATACGCACCACGGCAGCCGATAACGCGCTATGCTCATTACAGCTGACTCCAAACACTGGGGACATGTCCCAGAGGGGCACTCAAGAAACACCAACTGGAAACAGAGAGCATCTCTGACATTTCCTACTGCATCTCCCCTGCACTGGGTACTCTCGACTGGGAGACAGAATGAGAGTGAGAAAACAAAAAAGATGGAAATACTCTAAAGAGGGTATTTGAAGGATTAAAATGACAGTTGGATTCAAGACCCTTTATTCCCAGACCTAGTCCTAAACCATTTCTACACGGCTGTGTACGTTTTCACCTCACTGGCATCCAGTTCTTCCCTCTAGAGATTAAAAATATTAGAAAAAGTCTAGGACTTAAATGTTGCACAGAGAATCTACATTCTTCTGTATTTACCTTTCATATCGACAACTCTTGTTAGCAATACCCACTAAATCTAAGTGAAAGACCTTACCCTTCAACGAACAGAACACGAGAGCAATCCAAACACCCATAAAAATGGACAGCTCGAATGACTGGGCTTGTGTAGCTTTCAAACCTCAGGGAAAACGCAGCCACGGAGACGACCCACGGGCTCAAAAAGCTGCCACAGACCATGGCAGAGATCTGGACAGAGCCAGACCAGACGACTCACGTCCCGTGTTCCAGCCGCGCAGCCCGCGTGAAGGGCAGACCTGCTCTGCAGTCTCCCCGTAACAACACTTCTCAGATGTGCTGGTTTCAAGACAGAGCCATCTTGATGTAGTGGCAGAAGTAATCTCTTTATGTCTCATGCCTGTCTAGGCAAAGGAGAAAAAAGGCTTATGCCTGTCAACCTGGTCACCGTCACCGCTTTGAAACAGTCTGCAAACTCTTAAGGTCCCAAAAAGAGATATGCTTGACTTCAGTGCCTAGGTGTCTTTGCTGCCCAGACCAACGACCAGACCCAAATAACTAGCAAGCAGGTGTTTTTCAAGATGCCTCCAATATCTTTCGTGAAGACAGGGCTGAAAATCATAACAGAGAACACAGATTATTAGGAGTTTGAATATACAGCATGACGTATGATAAACAGTACATACCTCTGATACTATGCTCTGTGATTAGAAAGTTTGTTATAAGTTGAATGTAAGTTAAAGCGCACCTAGTGAAAAGGCAGGTCAGAAAGAAACACTGATCTAAGTCTATAATAGAAACTAAATTAGAATAGACTTGGAACAGAAAGAAGAATATGTGACAGATAAAAGTTCTTCTGCTTAGGACCTTTAGACACTTAAGAGGCCACACAACTGCCATCAGAAAAGAGAAAAGGATATAAGAGTGATGAAGAAAATCTTCTAAATACATACATATTTTTTTATTTGCTGCACCACCACAAGGTGCAGCAGCAAATAAAACTCCCTTTATACTCATCAGATCCCTCCTACACAGAGCACAACAGTCTCAAACCTTGAGGATCTTCAAAGCGAAGCAATACACATCTCTCAGTTTGGATATTTTTGCTAGCTTCAACCTAAGTTTCAACAGATGGAATTTCCCTTTGATGATTAGATGAAGTTGCCAAAAATGCTGAAGTCAAATAGCTCTTCAAATACTGGAGCTACTACAATCTTGATAAAAGTTCCTTAAATAATCCTTTTTTAAAAAAGCATTATTCTGACTTATTGTTTTTAAAGTAACAAAAAAGTTAGAAATATGACACTCCTGAAATAGAAGAGTAAGCAGTTCTTAACCTCTTCACTGCTCACAATTAGCAATGAAAAAAAGCCTAAACATTTCTCATCACCTGTATATGGCATCATTCCTACATTGCAATGATTCTGTAGAGCTTTATAATCAATTATATAGCCCTTCTTCCTCCTACATTTGACTTTTAAGCTCCCAGGAAATGTAGTGAGCATCCTTAAATGAGTCAAAACACTGTTAACATTTAAATTTGGAAGTAACTAAGATTGCAACCTAAAACAATTGTAACTACAGAAAATAATGGAATGTAATAGTAATATCAACTAACTTCTACTGGCACCACAGGGTGCTACTTAACAGTGATGTAACAAGATCACACTATTTCATTTTTCCTCCATATGTATTTGTAGTTTTTAATGAAGTGAAAATGTACTGATAACAACCAGATGTTCAGTTATGTATACCAGCTCTTAACAAGCTGCTGAAAGAAGCCTTCATAATTTAAAGCCTTGGGAGCTCTATCTTGCAACTAAATGTTAGCAACAGTTTCTACATAAAAATCATACAATTAAATACTGAAGCTGCATCTTTTTGCTGATTATGCAGTTTTAATCATTAATGTACACTCTTGAGTGCTAACATTAACAAACCCAAAGAAAAAGCAGAGTATCCATAACATACCCAAGGGAGCCATAAATCAAACATCAACACACTGTAACACAAGTGTTATAAGGGACTGCACAAGTCTAATTCTTGAAAAGCAATAATGCTGTAGTTTCTATAAAATGTCTTAAAATTAAATGTGAAACCTTTTCCTTGGCATTTTGTACAATGCAGCAGAGCTTGTTTTTCAAAAGAGGAATTCAAGATCTTTTAAATAACTCTGAGAGCGAGCCACAATGCTGCAGAGTCCCATGGTCCCTACTACAACCTGTTTTAGCTATGCTGAGTGTAACTGCCTTAAAGCACATTTGCCTTCCTCAATATAAACTAACTTTGAGAAATACGTTCCTTAAATTCATCGTATAAAATTCTGAGACACTCCTAGATATGCTTTGCTGTACATCTCTGCAGCCTTTCCCAACAAAAATCAACACATTTTGGTTCTTCAGTTGTATTTCATAGCAAGGGACATGGAGAGGTGGGTTACAGACTTAACCGTTTGTCGTCTTTCCCATCTCACACACCTTCCTTATTAATTTTGAGCTAGACTGCCCACCTGTGTTTTCCAAGTATGTCTGTAGGTTATTTTGTAGGCAGACATGAGCTCATTCTGCCAAGGCTTCTAAGCAGAGCAAGCTCAGAGGGGAGGGCAAGCTCTGCCCACGCTCAGGAAAGACTCAAGCCTTCATGAACTCTGTGCCCCTGCCAAGCCCAAACTCTTACACTTGCTTTTGGTCAGTCTGGAACACGAGTTAAGATTACGTAGCTGCCTGCAAAATACCACGCACAGGTATTGTAAGCTCTCCTCCCAACAGTAGGTGTTGTCCATCATATACATCTTCACAACATGATACTCAACAGTGAAGAATAACAGGATCTATGTTATAATCACAAACTTCTCACTACTCTGTAACAGTGTCTACAGAGCATCATCCAGCAATGCTGTCCACTCTTCAGTAACACATTTAAAAAAAAAATTAAAAAAAAAAATTAAGACAGCACATCTGAAATTATATCGAGAGAGTGGAAAAAAATTATAGTACCTCTGAAGCATACTGCTTTCACCAAAAAGCACCTGACGTGATATTTAGAACAACTTCAAAAGCAAAGAGTGCAGGACTGTTATACAGGTACTTCTGCTCCTGCAGTTTGGACAAGGAGATGGTCTTCCATGCTGTAAAAATAATCTTAGTATTTTGGTGAAGGAGGAAAAAAGCAGCTTAAGCTGGGGTTTAGAGAAGCAATATATTTAGACAGCAGCTGCCAGCTGTATCCACTCCTTCATGAAACTGCATCTACAGAACCCAAGGGACACACTAATTGTGACAATCCTCTGTTAAGGCTATTGAATGCTCCTAACAAAAACTTTGCTATTCTGAATGATGCTTCAAAGACAAGCTCAGCATGGAGATTTTAATGGTCTGTCACAACAAAAATTCATCTTTAATAGCAGCTTTACAGACAGACACTCTGTTAGCAGTGCTACTGTAAGCTGCCAAAGCTGCCTATCCTGTGGCAAGTGATCCTAAGTCCTGCTGCGGAAATCATTACAAGTTTGAATATTTCATGTATTGCATTCAATCTATTCCTTCCCAAAATTCACATACTAGGCTTGTAATTTTCTTGATTTATTCCAGCTAAAGACAGAAATGAATTACTCCCTTGATACAAAGTAGGGAAAGAATTTATAGTGTAACTCTGATCAGGGAGAAGGAAGGAAGGAAAAAGTAAACTCACTACTAAAATAAACCTGATCATTCTCCTGAAAAAAATTAATATTACAGTGAACAAAAATGTCTCAGCCATATAACATCTCTATGAAGAACAGAGTTGGATTGTGTATTAAAGAAAGCAAATTTTTCCATACCTCTTTTCCCCTACCCTACTTCCCCTTCAATGATATCATTATACAATCATTAGTTAAGGCATTATCACATTGTTAAACATATTATACTGGTAAACAAGACAATAATGTATGCTTTTGTACGTGTTAGTATCTTACTCAAAATTCAGTAGCATGCTATTTTAGGTAAAATTTAGCTAAGAAAACTTATTTGACAACCCCCCCCCAAAACCTTCCACATCTCTCTCTCATGAAAAGTGAGTATGTTTTCAATACAGCTGAACATTAAAGATTATAGACCAGCTTTATAACTTCTCCTTTTTTAATAACCCATTATTATCATTATATTATAGAGTAAACTAAGTGCTTTCAACAGCTACTTCCATTCCCAGCAACCACATTCATACAGACACAGATATGCTGACAGGTTCAGCTGTTGAAAAGGGTTAAGAACAACCATTCCTGTAAAACTTTTTCTGCCAGAAAGACAGAATAAATGATATTGGACTCCACACACACATCGGACTTCCAAGAAAGAAAAATAAAACCCTGCAGGATTTATGAACTTGCCCATATATCGCAGTCCTTTCACCCCTCTGTACTTCCTCTAATCTGCTCCAAACAAAAAGTGTATCTGTTCCAGGAAGTCCTGACAAGCTTTGCAGAATGACACTCTAAATCATATCACTAATTCATTACACACTACCTACACAAAACACTCATGTAATGTTGACAGAGTTGTATTTAATGAGAGCAATGTTTCAAAAACTATTGCATCTTTGTCAGCTTTCCAACCAAAAGAACAATCCAAAGTACAAAAACTAAATCATCAGCAGAGGTATATACTACACTATAATAGATAGTCTGAAACTCTCTCAAAGCTGTGATGCTTTAACTGGGGCACTGCATTTTAGGCACAGATTACAATGCAATTTAACACAAAAGATACTGCTAACATCTTTGGTAAAGTTTATCTTGGGGAAAAATGAAGTTAAAACTTATCAGGACAGGTGTAGAAAAAGATTTTTATTTCCAAAGAACAAAGTAAGTTCTCCTTCATATAATACTGAAGCATGTTTCATGACACATATCCCAATGAGATGCAGAATCAACAAATCTCAAATACAGCAGATGCATGAAAAAAGCCAGATAAACAAATCTGGAGATCTACAGAAACTTCCCTCTTACTCATTTCTCTTCTCTCTTTTTCAGACATCAGTTCATTGGTATTTCAGAAATCAGTATTAAATAAGTCATATGGCTTACGTAATGGACATGCAGTTCAAAAACCCATACAACTGCAAAGGGGAACTTTTGTTTGCACCTCGCTGCATCCCCGAGATGAAGTGACACCTCAAATGTACCTCTCCTTGTACAATTAGCACAACCATTTCTAGCCAAAAGTTAGCAGTAACTGTCTATGTGCTGACAGAGGCACCTGAAACAAACATCAAAACTCCTACAAAATAAAACAGGATAATTTCTGTTGATGGTTTGAACTGGGTGCGAGATGCTCATCATGTGCTTCCAACAGAATACTCAGGGGCTGGTACTGGCAGCAGGTTATCATTATCAGTACTGCACCATCACATGGAACATTCAAATACAAGTATTTAAACGTTATAACCCCATCACTCTAAGTTTTATATTCTCTCAAATGCTCAGTTTATACAAGAAGGCTGGAAAAAAAAGAAAAAAGCCAACTTACAAGAGGGGAATTTCAACAATGAGCTGGATGAGGCAACACAGCAACTCTTCTATGAGGTCTTCACACTCTGTTCCTGAAAAGAAGCATAACAAAGGTTTTCTGGATTTTCAAATACCAAAAGAAAGCAAAGATTTAAACCCATGGATCCAGACGAAAAGTATTTTACTTAAGGAACAAACAGTAGAAGAGTTTAAGGAGATAACATTCTTTCCTGAACTAGAAAGCACTTGGGATTACCACCAGGGAAAATGGTGATGCTTACCCTTTTGTATATAAAACAAATAACTAATACCAATTGGATAAGTTAAATGAGATGTTGATATTGTACAAATATGCTAATACTAAGCACATCAAGCCTTATTTTACTATTTACCCAAGGTCACATTAAATGGCATTATTACTAACAGTTGAAGTGATGACTAACAGTTGAACTAGCGACTTCTCACTGGTCCACAGTTCAAGCCTCCTCTCAAAATTCCCTGTACTTCGCATATTTTCCCACCCCTTTTTTTAATCCCAAGTGACAAATAAGCAGAGACAAATAGAAAACAGTTTCATTTGTCTAACATACACGGAACAATATTCTAAACTGTGATCTGTCAAATGAATGCAGCCTACCATACACATCACTGCTGCTCTTATGCAATTAAATCTACACACTATTTTTTCATGAATGCACATTTATTTATTGAAGAGGTTTTTACAGTTCTATGACAAGCAAGGATTCATTAATTTCCAGAGCGTATTTTAAGTGAGCAGAAATTATTCTCTACTCATACACAATGTGACAAAATGCACGGGATGATTAAAAATTAGTTTTAGAAAATGGAACTATTCTAAGCAGTAAAACTGGTGGTATTTTACATTAGCACTACAATTTTTAAAAGCAACTGTAACAAAAGACTTGCAAGACTTACTGCGGAAAAAGCTTATTAAACCATTTGAAGTTGTCATATAGTACTAACAAAATAGAAGATAAATCTCTTGGCTCATCAGGATTTTCTCTGCTTTCAAAATAAAATTAGAAAGAGAAACCTACAGCACAAAGAAGTATAGGGTTTTATAGTGCTGAATGGCCTAAGAGCAGTCATAGTTTTTCCCTCTGCATTACCTGATAGGCATTACAGCACTGCAGCACAATGATTACCCAAATGCTTGTTTATTTTGTATTTTCAAATAAATAAGTCCTGCAATAAACACAACATTATAGCCAAGTTATGGTGGTGTTACTCTGTTTAACCCAAGTTTGTTCTTAAATCCAGGACTCAATTTTAAGAAGCACACCAGAGGGAATACTCACAATAAAGCAAAATTATTTCTTTCCACAATTGGTTTATTAAAAACACATTAAAAATTGTCACCTAGTGAACTGCACATTCTAAAGGAAATCAGTTTTTTATCACGGAAACGTGGTTTCCTTTATATAGAATCCCCCATGAGTAACACAATGTAGCTCCTGTTAGTAAAAACCAAGAACTGCTAGGACTATTTAACCTTAGACAGAAACCACAGCCAATAATGAAGCCCAGATAATGTCTTCTTAATGTAACTGGAACGTGACAGTTTCCTAAGGTTTTCTGAATCTAGAAAATGCTTATAGAGCAAGACTGCTGTTAATTCCCAAAAGGTACCTAATTATTTCTCTTGACAATTGAGAAGAGGGAGGAGGAGAGAAGAAAAAGGACAAAAAAAAGTAAAGTGAGTACACCTTCAGAATATCATTTCTTCCACCGTGCTATATACACAAGTCATTCAAAGAGAAAATAATGTTATCTGAGTATGAAAGAGGGCTTTCTCCCCCCCCCACTATACTCAAAATAAAGCAAGAAAACATTGGGTCAGCACAATCACGGAGAATGGAAGATGTTAGTCTTTCCTGCTCTGTTCTCAAACTATTTTTCTTTTTTTAAAAAAAGCTTAATTGCTGTAATCAATGTGATTCAGTTACAATAATTAATGTATCCTTTTCCCCACTGGGGCACACGCATTCTTGTTTAATTCTTGTCTTGCGGAGACAATGAGGCGGATGCATGCCAAATCTATAACGTGAGAGTGAGATATAAACACGGAACACTATGTGTTTTCATAAACAATGCCTTTTTCAATAGCAGGATAAAGACAATACACACAATACTCATTCACATTAATAGATCACATGCTTGGATCAAAGACACATGTTAAGCCTTGGGGAAAATAAGTAAAGGGTGAATCTGTCCAGATAAGATTAGAGCAGACTTGCAAAAAGAGGAATCATAGGTGCATCTTCTAAGCTCTATCATACTGCAGAAGTAACTGCAAACACACACAGTTTTTAAAAAGCCCAGTTATGATGCGGCACCATTTTTCATCAGCCATGTTTAAGTTCTCAAACATGTTTCTGGCTTTTTGGTGGGGTTTGTTTGGTTCGGGGGTTTTTTGGTGGCTTTTTTTTTATTATTAAACATAAATAATATTTTAATTTTTTTTTACATTTCAAAGCTACGCACATAACACACACTGGATTAGCAGACAGTACACAGGCAAAATGGCTTATCCAAAGGGAAGTATACATGCCAGGAGACTCCACTTCCAGTTAAACCAGCCCAGCTCCCTCACTGGCCATGATACAGGGTCTAACATAGACAGTAAAACAATCTTTCTTCTCCAGAACCTAACTACCATATTGTCACCACCTGATCCGAGCTGCTGTAGCAGCTGGATGTGTCTGATGTCAATAAGATATTCAGGCATAGCAAACTATAGCCTCACCTTAGATGCTACTTGTTTTTCTGCCCTGCTGCTCCTACAGATAGGATAGACCCTGGACATCTGTAATGAAATAATTCATTACTTGTAAAACCCTACCTAAAAGCCTCACACATTCAATTAATGACAAAATCAGCAGACTTAAAGCTTCTTTGGGTTTTGTGGTTTGATCTTCAGCTCTGAGGACTCTCGAAAGCTCCCAACTTTCACTTAACAGTGTTAATAATGAGTACGTAAACTAACTGCCATCCCCCATTTCCTTTATATGACAGCTGAACAGTCACGAAATCATTTAAGGGTTGCAGTAAAAGTATTGTTATTTATTCCCTCCTTTATGTCCTCTTATTTGCTATAATACACCAAATACAGTCCTTAGCAGCCTTGTGATAAAAACTTCTCTATAGAGAATGAATAAAGTTCCCTACTACAGGTCAGGGAATAGGTTAAATGAATCGATGGTTGGACTTAGAATACAATACACAGCATATGCTCTCTTACACCCCTGAATCACAATACAGTTAAAGAACATGCAGAAATTATGGGATGCAGACAGTGGAAGCCTCATTGAAAGATGAAGGATTTGTGTCAGCAAGACTAACTCCAGCTTCAGATCAGCATATGCCGAGTCCAGTTTAGGAATTAATATCAGGATTTTGCAGCTGAATCTGTAAGGATTTTCCCACAATCAGAGTTGTGCAATATCCCCTAAAGTTATACGCAAATTCCCAATTATGGATGAAGAGGCAAAGGTTGCACTTCCTGGGCCAAAGAACCATCTGAAAACTGTCAAAAGGAACAAACTTACACTAATGGTCTGACTGTTCTTGAGGGAAATCAGTAAAAAGTGCTGTTAGCAGGGACTCGGTCTTGTGCAATTTATGCATTACAGCTTTCTAACTGTAGGCTACAACATATCCATGCACTCAAACTTTTTGAAAAATTAAAAACCTCGATAATTACATTTTATGACACAAAGCACAATTGCACAGCTTTCTTCTGAGCTTAAAACACAGCCTAGAAGGAAAAAGCACAAGTTGGACGTTCAGAAGAAGTGAAAACATATGAACTGCAAAATCTGGGAGGAGAATTCTTCCAGATAAAAGAGTTATAAAAAATGCTAACTAAACAATAGTGGCTATGTCATATATAACCTGTCAAAATACAAGACGTATTGCTGAGTAGCCAGTGACAAGGATATTTTCCATACATCATTACTATTATACAGTACACACTTCTGCCCGACATACCAAATATCTCATAGCAGGTCTGATGCTCTGACTGCGGTGTGAGCAGCCTGACGTGCTAACACCGCAATTACGCACTCTGAGTCCCCAGGTGCTATATTTTAAACTCACAGAACATGGTACTGGGATATATTCTCCAACTAGAAGGAAAAGAAAAGGGATACTCATAGTTTAAACAGGGAAACAAACACCACCGCACAGTGATTTCCAAAGGAGTTTTAAGATGATCCTGAAAAAAATGGTCACCTTTTCTGAGAAGGCTTTGAGATTGAACAAAGCATACAAAAACAGATTGTAAGACAGAGGGGTTGTTTGTGCTGTTGGTTGGTTGTACTATTCTTTCCAGTAACTACTCACCAGCCATTAAGAAAATAAGCAAACAGTACTTCAAAATTCACACTATATTAAAGCTTTCATCTATATGGATATTTTTTTTACATTATATAATTAACGTAATAATCTATTTTATAAGGTTTGTTGTATCATGCTCATAGTTGAAGAATATTACAATAACGTCAAGCTCTGGTAAATGAAAAGATGGCAAGGACAACTAAGAAGAACTTAAATTTTTTAAAAGCCTGTTCACCAAAGATACTGTTAAGTATATAAACTTTATATAAAACTAAAGTATATAAAACTTTAGTAAAGGTACTAATAAATCTGTGTAAACTTCACAATAACAAGGCACGCTCTAGTTTCCAAAGAATAAAGATTCAAGAAAACTACACTTGACATAATTATAGAAATACAAACAAAAAACCATTTCATTTCTTCTGCTCACTTTAACGGCCCTAACACAACAGCAGTTTATTACACGCCATTATTGAGACTGCACTTTCCTATAGCTAAGCATAAAAGCTATAGGAAGGCATTCACCCCATTGCCACAGTCTATACATATTTAAAAAAAAACCTATGTGACGATTTGGTAGGAACCAAAAGTGACAACTATGTAAACCCAGCACGTTATGAACCTCGATACCTTGAGGAAGGTCACAAGAACCCTCTGCACTCGGAAACCCGAGTCGAAAGCGGCAGCGGACTCCGGCCACAGCAGAGCGGGGCAAGCAAAGGAGGAGCTCGTTTCCTGCCTCCATCCCCTGCTCTCATCAGCAGACCACACACAATTACCTCCCTAATCAAGAACATCCAGCAAACAATCCGCTCAAAGATAATTGCTAAGTACATTTGCCATCAATATGCACAAAATTATCACTAATAAATGTCACTGTGAATTATAGTCAAGTGCTACTAGACATGGTATAAACATGGATCTACCCCAGCGACAAGAATCGCTTTTCATACCATGCTGTGAGAACTCCCAGCATAAGCAATAAAAATCGCAGGGGTTCAAGCTAACAAAACGTCTCAATTTTTCCACCCATTCTACTGTGCTACACTATACCACTGAAGCAAGAGGTGGGCAATTTTTTAAAACCAAGTATAAACCCATAGGCACTCTGCAGTGATAGCTTATTCTAAGCAGGTGTTATTTCTAATGCATTGGTTAGCTGACTTCATTCTTGGAGATTACTCATCACAGTTTAAAATACATTAAACCATTTCAAAATGTAGCACTTAATCTTTTGACACCAGAAGTCTGATTTCCCCAGAGCAATGGCAGGTGCCAAGGAGTTAAACAGATTTTAATGAACAGTTCTCACCATTCAGTGAGCAAGCAGCTATTAGGCATTCTCAACTCGTGTCCTTGCTGGACAGACTGTTGAGGGAAATCCACACTCAGATACTTTTGGTTGTTCTTCCACACTTCACTTGCACTGTATTAGCATCCTGATACCACTCCTTTTTGCCAGACCATTTTTGGCTCTATGCTATAAACGATGTGCAATTACAAACTCAACAGTATCTTTACGACAAAGCAAAGGAAATCAGGGCTCCTGTGCCAGCATTATCTATCACGTGTTCTGTAAGAGCATCTTGATACAGCACTACACAAAGATTTGTGGCAGACAGTGTTACGACCTTCTTTTTGCTGTAATCAAACTGATTTTGAGCGCATTCACATTATTCATATTCAAAAAGAAGGACCAGATAGCAGAAAGAGAACAGCTAGACTATTTGAGCATCTTCTCTGCCATCTTTCATCTTGCATAATGCATGCTCCATTTCCTGGAGATGCACTTAGATTTGAATGTTCTGGTTAAATTCTTTGTGTTTTCCCGTACTCTTGTATAAACTACTGCCCACTAATTACATTTTATCAGTTGCATTTTCAATAGATCAGTTCTAACTATAGTACTGTTATCTTCCCTCACTAGATTCCTAAAATCTGCATTCGATTCACTCCCTGGCTGCTGCCAGTTTATGAAACCTATGTGAGAAGAAACACTAAATAATTGCAACATCACTGTTCTTACAGTAGTATGCGGTCAGCTTCACCCCAATTCTTTTCTGCTCTTCTGAAGAAAACCGTTACCACCTTTCAAACTGCATGAAAATAACTAAAGCTAAGTAAGGTATGTCTACAGCACCACTACTGAACAACTCTTTAAAAAATGCCAAATTAAGTTTGTAAATAAATGACTGTGTTAAACTTAATACAAATTCTTTTAAAGAAAAAATAAACCAAACAACTTAAACCCTGCTCTAGGAGGTCTATTTTGCTGTAAGAACCTGTAACTTGTCAACAGCTTGTTAACAAACACTTAATTCTAGCAGATGACAGTCAATATGTAACGAAAAGCTCTCATCACATTTTGAAGGTGTTCTCCTTCACACGTATGGTACAAAGGAAGATGGTTTACACCAAATTACTTCAGACCCTGAAAGAAGTCAATCAGTTTTGCTGTCGACTACATACTTCCAATCTCACAGGTTGTCCTGAACAGTAAACATGTTGTATCTAACCTCACTGGTACTTCGTTTCTAGTTTTAAAGCAAAGTTTGGGACTCGTAGTCTAAACAAAACATAGAACCATGGAATTATTTAGGTTTGAAAAGACGCTTAAGATCATCAAGTCCAACCATTAAGCTAGCACTGCCAAGTCCACCACTAAACCGTGTCCCTAAGCGCCACATCTACAAACATCAGAACTTTTTAGTCTCTTGTGGTATATTTGTTTCACTAGCACTAGTGTATACCTACCGTATGAGCCTGGTGCTTTGTCTTCATAAGTAAAATGAAGTTGCAGCTCCTCTTCTGACATTCGACTGATGAATACTTTCAGCAAACAGCAAATAATAAACAGTGCATTGTGAGCCTGCCAAATAAAGAGGTGACTAGAAAAGAAGCAGAAACAGACAAGAATCAGTAATGCTTAACCTGTAAACATGCATCAAAAACCACAAGAAAATACATGCCAGAGTAGGCAAAGGGGTTCCTACAGTTGAAGCAAGGAAAAGCCAAAGTGCTTAAGCAGGGAGCCTTCAGTTGATGCTACAGCAAACAAACTGGAAGTGTATTTGAAAGAAGTATATTCTTCTTCCCCCAAGAGAATACAATTCCTAACTTTTACTCCTAACTAATTATTACTAAGTCTGTATTGTTAAAAACACCACAGTTGCCAGAAGTACCAGTTTTTGAAGAGCTCACTACGTGGCTCAGCATACTTCTACAGGTTTCTAGATACTATAGACTCAACCCACCCAGGCATTTGAAAATTTTCAACAGCTTCGATATGAAAGCTACTCTGGCTCCCTGAACCTTAGCACTTTTCCCAGGCAAAAAGCTTTCAGATAACCGTAAGCATTTATGGACTTCAGAAGCACAATACAGCGAGATTCTTCTATGCAACACACAAATATTTTCCAAGCTTTCTGAATGCAAGGGGAATATAGCTTCATTACATTTTCATGAGTCCCAATAAGCAACTGCTGGGAAGCCCCTACAACAGCATATAGTCAAGCTCTTGCTTGAAGCTGTATTTTCAAATTATTTTTGGATTAAAGCAGCAGAAGCTATCCAGGCAGAAATAACTTCTTTCTCCAGATATAAGCAAAAAGGTTGAGGTCAGTCCTGGGAGCAAGGGGGCATTAAAAAGAGTCTTCCTTTTTGAAGTGCTAAATCTGATGAAAGTTGGATGTTTGTCTATGGGTATGAGGGAACAATTACAGAAAGCTTCCTGAAAAAACTATACAGTGCTGCACATGTAACCTCGTAAGAGTTATTTCCTACTGCTGAAGGGGCAAGCAAAACCAAAGGCAGATGCATGATATGATTTGAAAGCAATGTCTTTATACAGATGTTTTTGTTCAAATCCAATCCAATTTCAATTTTTTCCAAGATAAAATACTGTTTCATACATTAAGATTTAGCTAAAAAGGTCAGTTGATTTTTAAACAGCTCTAAACCCATAGTAACCAGAAGTTACACCATTTGTACACAAATGTGTTTATGTAACACACAGCATGAACACAAACATGTCTTTTTCCCCAGCAATCTATTTACCTATTACACTTAATCTTCTGTGTTTGGCAAAGTACTAGATACTTGTTCTGTTTCAAACAACAATTTAAGAACATTCTAAGTTTTGGTCTGTGAGTATGTTGCCTAGCAAAGTAAAAAACTCGAAGAGCTAGCAGCAAAAGGAACATTTACAAACTGAAATGGCACACACAGCTTTTTTCCAGGTACTTACTTCTGACATTCTGCTGAAATTTTTAACTCTTTGGTTCTAGAAAGAAAGACTTTAATCAATGACCCAAGGTTTCCTGTTCGAGGATTCTTCTCAACTAGATGAGGAAAAATGAGACACGATTATATAGCATGTGTAAGTTGACACTGTTTAGTTCAAACAATACATAGAACGAAACCAAATTTCAATGTCTTAAATATTTCTACGTAAAGCACAGTATGTCCGCTTTTCTGTACAGCTTTGTTCTTCTTTTAAGATTTGCCAGTACATGCTTTACTACTCCATAATTGTTCTCTAAACAATACTTTTCATCCTAGATTTAAAATATCCCAAATGTGGAGCTCTTACTTCTTCTTCCTTTCCAAGACTTGCCTACAGCACAACAGTCACCTGTCAGAAACCTGGGCAGGTTTTCACAACTAGTTTTTACCTTCTTGAAACATTCTTGATCACATTTATATTATCCCTTCCTTTCATCCTCTGACTAATTCTTTCCCCTTACTGATCAGCTTAGAGTGCAGAGGGAAAAAGAGGTAGTAAGGATCGAGTTACTTGTTTTAAACCTTTCAGTCATTTCAAGTTCTATAAAACAGTTAACGATGGAAGTTTCTAAAAGTCTGGGATATATATAAACACACTCTCTACACTAATCTTACTATTGGAACACATACAAGTAGAGATAAGTATACTAAAGACATGGATGTGCACATGAATACTGTTTCTTAATTTTTCTGATAAAGCACATGGAAAAAAGTTAAGATGTCACAATTTCTCACCTAAAGACTTGCAGACTGAGATTGTGGCTTCTTCCAAGAGCTTTAAGTCAGCGCTAGGGGAGGAGGGAAAAAAAAAAAAAATGGTTACACAAGCAGTTAGGTTCCTGTACTCAAAGTGAAAATTCTTTACAAGACAGTAGTAAAATATTTCTATGAAGCACTTAATTTTACCAATCCATTAGCTGCTTTACATAGATACCACAGAAGCATAGAGTGGTTGAGGTGAGAAGGGACCTCTGGAGGTCATCTTATCCAACATCCCTGCTCAAGCAGGACCACCTAGAGCCAGTTGCCCAGGACCACATCCAGGTGGCTTCTGCGTATCTCCATGGACAAAGACTCCACAACCTCTCTGGGCAACCCATTCCAGTGTTCGGTCATCCTAGCATCAGGCAGTACAACACGCATTTGAAGTACAGTGACAGTAAAACAGGACACTAATATTCCAAAGTTTGTCAAAATGAAGTGATGTCACTACATTATTTGTGTTACTACCACCTTTGTGGCTTCAGTACTGCCATGCTTAACTTGATGCCACCAAAAATACACATAGAACAGCAGCTTACAGGAAGAGCTTGACTTTTGACACAAACTATCATTTGAAGTAACGCCTTTTTAAAAAGCATAAATTAAAGAGTCCTCAAACTGACATTTAACCTCAACCTAAGCACCACTTTCCCTTAACTAATGTTATATTAATGCAACAATCACATCAGATACACCAAATTTTTCATAACTTCATTAACTGCCTGTTGGTATGCCTCAATGAAAACCATCAGCTGAAAACAATAAAGCACTAAAGCAGAACCTTCCAACAACTGCTGAAAGTAAACACCAGCTCCATCAAAAGACGTTTATATACTTGTATCACTACAAACCTACCAGTACAGAGTAACTGATCCTTGAAAACAAAATAGAACACATGGGAAGTATATTTTTCCTGAACAGATGGGGGAAAAAAAAGACAAATAATAATCAGATATTGTGTCCAATGCCACATTAAGTAGTATGAAGGGGTCCCAATACTAACACCTAAAGGGCAACCAGTTCCAGTGTTTCACCACCCTCCTCGTAAAAAATTTCCTCTTTACATCTAGTCTGAATCTATTCTCTTTTAGTTTAAAACCAACACCCCTTGTCCTATTGCTACAAGCCCTACTGCTCAGGATATTGGAGAAGATTAAAAGCCAGTCAAAAAAAAAAAAGTTCAATGCTTGCAGACATAACATACTATGTAATATAGGCTGAACAATTTCAGAGGTCATGCAGCTACATCCTTGTAATTAAAGGCATGAAAATCACCATCCACAGAATAAATAGGAAAGTAGCAATGTAATGAAACCTGAATAGTAACTAAGCCTGTAAAAGTCAGTGGTGTGGCCTCCGTTCAAGCACTCCTCTCACATAAAAATATTGGAAAACTTAATACTGCCATAACTAGATTGCCGAAGTTGCTGTTGCTTCCTAAGCATTAAATTTTCTGATGAGTAACCTGATTTATATAAAAACATCAGAGACTGAAGACAAAAAGGGCACGGTACCACATGCGCTCTCTCTCTGTCCCACCTGCTCTTGGCAACTACCTACAACTCTGCCAGTGAACTTCTGAAATGCAGCGGTGGGGGAAACAGTGCCCCTTCTTTCTGTTCTTCAATTTAGATGGTAATCCAGTTTACAGCACAGTCCTAAGAACTGTTGCATCAAGCTGAGACTAACTGTGGTGCTGTGTGGGAAGCCCCTAAACCAGCTCCACTGCTGAAAACTCATGTGGGGCCATGCTCTGGGAAGCTGTTGAGTTTGTCTGAGCTGTGCTCAAACTCCTGAGGACTAGATGGAGGTAAGGTTATTGCTAGATACAGCAGCCAAAAGAATTATTTCAAAACTTTTCAATAGGAAATGCTTCAAGATAGAGACATCAAACTAATTAAGTTTTAAGATGCCTGCAAATTTTCCTGTATATCAGACTAATTTACTGTGCAGTGAGCTGACAGCAGAGACAGCTCTTCACCTACAGCTGAATATCATAAGACAACTTCAGGTTATCCAGATTGGCTTTTTTAGATATCAAGTATCAGCATTCTTTCCTCCCCTATAAATTGCTTTGCAACATAAGTTTCAGAAAGAACAAACTCACGCTTTCATATATACTTTAAAAATGTTAGACTTAAGTCTCAAAGGTGGTCTCTTGTTTCAGTGCTAAAAACATGCAGAGTAATTAAAAACAAATGGTATAAAACTAGAACACCCCACCAGCAACTACAGACAACGCAGTTTTCTAGTTCTATACAAAACAAGGACTTTTTGCACTTAAAAAAAAAAAAAAACAAACAAAAACGAAACTTCTAAACTTGTCATGAGTATGTATTCTTTCCTGTGAATATTGGACAGCAACTGACTAGGGAGTTCTTAGGTACTGAATAATCATAACCCAACACAACTTGACCCACCTTCCACTATCCAAAGATGCTGGGGACTTCTATAATACAGACTAAGTGATTACTGTAATTGCTCCAGGATTTAAACCAGAAATGTAGACACACAGCTTTTAATTCTGGTTAATTTTTCCCCTAATTTCTAAGCAGTTTGGTTTTAAAGTATAGCATTCTTACAGGTCTGTCTTTTTTTTTTTTTTTTTCTTTCTTCCCATCCAGTTATAAAAACCACACAAAGTCCTCAAACAAATTCCACAGAGTTGCCTAATTTCTACAAGTTGCCAGGATCAAAAACAGTGGCAAACCAAGCAAGACCTTCAGACGTTCAGCAAAGCTTTCAACACTTGAGTCATTCTTTTTCCTACCAAAACAGTTTAATGTTGAAAAATTAACTACAGCCCACTCCCCTGTATCCATACAACAAGAATACAGAATTGAATTTTGCCATCCTCAGGACGAGGCAACATCTGCAAAATTTCAGTTCACGCAATAGAAACACCTAGCGAGGAGGAACTACAGCAGAATACCACCCCAACACACACACGCCAGTGAAATGGTGTTCTTACACTCAAGACAAGTAATACTACTGCTACATCCCCAAGGATGGATTCATAGAGAGAGTATGGGGGGGTTACAAAAAAATAGCAGCCCATTTCCAGGTAGTTGGGGCGAAGCTTAGCAGTGGCTTTCTTTCCTTAACTTGGGCCGGAAAGAAAAGTGAGAGATGTGGAAAAAGCCATCTGCCTATTTTTTTGTGCTGGGAAGACAGGAGATACATTATAATAACACTTAGGCAGAAAATGCCAGAGCCAAGATCCATAAGGTGGCACAAAAGAAATGCTACAACCAGCTATGGTATTGAGTTTGCCCTATAATCCCTGTGGAGATGACATTTGGATAATGAATATAAGAATGGAAACCTAACACTAAAACATCCGTCCTTTCATTAATCCACAAAGCAGCACTGGTAGTATTCAAACTGTTTTTCAGCACTAGCAACAAGAGCAAGCACTGATAGAGTGAAGCTCCTTCACTGCACTGATCCTTGTTGCCAAATCTATGTGTATATACACAAACACAGAGAGAGATATTTTAGGAGCTCACTATTTGGGACACAAAAAAAAGTCTAACATGCATTTAAATTGATCCCCTTCAACACATTACACTTAGTTTTAACGAAGTACCTATGGAAGGATCCAGGAGAAAACAACCTTTCAGAAAAGAAAAGGAAAAAGATCCCACACATTCTCCACTCTGCAATTTTGTCTACCGAGAACTGGGAAAACTAAAATTACCCTTTTTCAGAATGGAAAAGAAGCTCCTGAAAGACAGTGTTTTCTAGAACACATAAAAACAGAACAGAGATTCATTAGGGATGGAGGAGTAAAAAATAGCCTCTGGTCTATGAGAACCATTAGTACATTCTCAGCAAGAAAAAGATTATCAGTTTCTAGCAATAAACAAGCAGCAAGGTAAGTAAACTCTTCCTGCTGCTTGATAGCACTGCTGAGCATCACCAGGAGAAACCCAGGCAGCCCAGTAACATCCAGTAAGCCCTGCCATGGAAGAGACACCACTTTAGAAGACGTTCACATGCACACAGCAACAAATACCAGCTTCAGGCCACGGATCTTTAGTATCACAATCACAGTGACCTGGGTGAGTTTGTACATGTAATTAAATATTTCAGCTGGCACTGCCTGAACTAAACCATCTAAGTCTGGGAAAGTAGTTACATATCCCAATCATATTTACCAGTTTACAATTTTCCGAGGCATCAGCAAAAGGTATCACCTGTTGTGGGTTTCAAACAGGTTGTGAGCACAGCAGGGAAACACTAAGGATTCAAAGAAAAGTATACGTAACCACACAGACTTGACTGGATCATTTAGATCCAAGCAAACATGTGAGGTGCAGGATTGCTTCCCACACATTTTAGGAAAAAATTTCAGGCTTCACAGGAATTCCTGCCTCATCCTGTGATCTGGTGGCCAGCATTAAAAGCAAGAAATTAATTTTATTTGCTTTTTTTATGTACAGGGTAGGCCCACAGACTTCAGCAAAATTAAAATTAATAGTAATAGTGAAATTTGCTTGCTGACAGCACAGACTTCTTTAAAGAAAATGGTTTTATCTTGTTTTATTTTAAAGGCACCAAAACAGGAGAGATTTTACAGTGGCAGTGATTATTGTCTTGTAACACCTCAACACGGCAAGCAGTAAGAATATTTTGCATATAAATTGTCGCTACAAACTCATCTATACACAGGAAGCATCTGTGTGACACCAGGTATCACGTATCAGCGATGGAATTAAAAAGTAATCAAGGGTAATTACCTTCTGTAGGAAAGACAACAGCACAACCACTACACCCCTACATCACATAAGGACACTGTACTAGGAAGAGGAGGGAAAAAAATCAAAATTAAGTTCAAACTTGCAAGCTCAAATACTGCCTCTCTGATACTAGAGGTCACCTTTTCCTGATCCAAAAAGTTCAATCCCTCAAACCTGTACTATCATAAAAATGCCATTTGGGAATTCGATGCACACACACTCACTAAAACAAATGGGAATTCTAACAGGCCAAAACTGCCTCTTCTTATTTCACAAGGAAGAGTGAAAATTAGGAGTTATCTATCATATTCCATATGTATAGGCAATTATTATTGACCAAGTAAAACAAAATATTGAAACAGTATTTAGACAATACAAATTCTGTTTTGTCTTGCTGAAATTGCTCTTCCATCATTTCATAATTGATCTTATGTCAAGTTTTTTTATGTTGTTGGGATTTAATCACTTTGTAGTTACTGATCATAGTACAAGGAGTTTCTTCATCAGCGAGTTAGTTTTCTGTAAGAAAGCATCTTTTCACTAGAGGTAGGGAAGAATGGTAAATTAAGCAGACTATTGCTCAAAAAGATTTCATAGCTTTCATTGACTGCACATTTTTATATCTGGCTTCATACTACCAGAAAGACGGATTCTGCAGTCAGCTACTCTGGCATATATTGTAAAAAAACATTACTTCCAAAAAGAGGGGGGTGGGGAAGAAGAAAAAAAAAAAAAAAAAAAAAAGAAAAAAAATCAAGGGAGTTATTTTAGAGCAGTTGAATTCAGTTGCCTTACTTTAAATTTGCTAACAATCAGTCCCACAGACTTCAGCAAAACCATAATTACTAAAAGACAAAGTTGCCTCCTGACAGCAATCATCTTTGAAGAACATGTTTTTATCTGCTTTTATTTAGAGGCATCACGGTTTCAAAGTGGCAGTGACTACTGTTAAAATATCTCAACACGGCAAGAGAAAGCATTCTGCATACAAACTGTAACTATAAACACACCCACACCGTGACACCTACCCTTATCATAATAAGACTGAAACCATAGCAGACAACTACCCCCTCTAAAACGGAGGGAAGAAAAAAAAAAAAAGGAAGCAGCTTTCCTGACAGTTTTTTTCCTCTAAGTAAAGCTTTTTTCCTTGCCATCAAATACAAAACAGAAGAATCAGCCCATTCAGTAAATTCATACTGTGGGAATGCTGACTTTAATGGACTAGTTGGAGGAAAGACATCAAAGAATAAAAAGCTGCATATAATTTATTGTACCAATTTAAAAAATGTACCATATTAAGGCAACATAAAAGTTGCTCATTTTTATGTCTTTCCATTAAAGGCTCATGCACACTATTCTTGAACCAGCCACTCATTAAAAACTCTGGGGAAGGAACAAAGCGGAACAGTAAATATTAAGCACATGATTTTCAGCAAGTCCTGTGTTAGTTAACTCTGCTTTAAGTTTTCCATCAGGAAAGAATCGTAACTAATACCACCACTAAGGAGGAGGTTGCGTTCTTGGTAGCAGCTCATAGGAGAGCCAGACAAACACAAAGGTCTGCCTAAACTGAGAGCTAAGACTCCAAAGTAAACCTTACAGCTCTTGCTCCTAACAATAACTAAAAAAGTCATCCAGAAAAGCCGTATTTTTTTTCCAATATCCAAACATTATTCAGATTGATAAGTCAGCCACTTTAAACGTAGGAAGTGGCAGATTTAAGATGTTTTACACAATTTTAATTCAGCTCCCGCGAGTCCATTCTGTGCAACAAATAAGGATCCATGAAGAAAAAAGTGAACATGCAGGAGTGTGAATTTAGACTACCAAGTACTTCCTAACGGCTGAAACCAGAAATTTCTCAGCAGACACTTCTGTAGCCCAAAGGGATTTTACCTGCCTAGCATCCATGACCCGCTTTATGGAAGAGGAGATCACAATATACCTTTTACAGTTAAAAGCACGAGGCAACCTAAAACTAAATTGCTAGTAGCTTTTCTTTTTACTATCACTTAGGCATACATCACTTATCTCCTACCACTCCTAAATTGTGCAAGGCCCCAGTGGCTTTACCTGCCAAGTACCCAAGATTTGCCCTGGCTGTTACTATCACCCACATGCAATGTGCAGCGATTCACCGCCAGCTCATTTCTCATTACTGACAGCTGATTCATAATCAGGGTTTGTGAATGCACAGACCAGAATTACTCCCCGCTTCATATCCCCTCTTAATACTTGCTTAGCTATTAATAAAATCAACATTAGGACAGGAAGAACAAACAGCCCAGAAAAGCACAATATTATACTCCCAGCAGCCAGCTCTGCTTTGACCACACACTTTCATATTCATTTCTGGATAGCACATCAGATTTAAGCAATCCCACCTTTTAGCCCAACAGCCTGCTGTGCCCCAAAAATCAATCCCTCATTGTGCCAGAATTGTTCTGTGGTGCCATGCTATGAATCACTCAAGAGAATTAACCTGGCTGAAAAAATAAACACTTCTTTTTGCCGTGTTGTTTTTCAGGCAGATTAGTTCCTGATTAAACCCACAGCAGACCCAAATAAACACTGGAAAGGACAGTGAAAGGGCATGAGTATCTTGCATCAGTATTGCTGACAGAGACACAGTGACATTGCAGTCAGTAACACTAGTATTTGGCAAACTTTATTCCCCCCTGCAAACTACCTTGTGTTCTTCACAGAAACAGACAAAAAGTTAACTGGACTGCAAAAAATAAACCCAGTAAAGAAGACATGGCTGAGTAAATGAGCAACGCTAAAGAACTATACACAGAACCACACAAAGAGAGATTAACATATACAATCAGGTTAGGAGTGGGGAGAGAAAGAAAAAGAGAGAACCAGGAAGATTAGAAATTGATGAATGGAGAAAGAGATCAACCAAACCGAAAGGGGAACTGGAGAAAAGCAAAACAATGACAAAGAAAGAAATGAGTACAAAGTGCTGAGAAAACCAAAGCATAAGAAAATGAAGACAAAGAGAAAATTAAACAAAGCAATACCATTAAAAAAATCAGATATGGTATCACACCTTCACCTTTCTCAGATCAGGAAGCCAGTAATTCACCAACTCTGAAGCCAAGGCCCTGAGCTTCTCATTTGGGGGATTAAAAGACTATCATTCCTCAGAAGATCCAACTCTGTTTGGCAGCCTAAAAGATTTCCCTTTGGCAGCTGTGATCAGCAGTACCTGGACTAATTTGGAACAGCTTCTGTAAAGCAAAGCACTATTCACATATTCCTCACTAGAGAGAAAGCATGCACGGAAAAGTGTTAAGAACCCCACAAACTTTACTTACACAGATTCAAATTTCCCTTAAAAGTATCAAAAGTACCCTTTGCCTCCCTTGCAGATACTGGTTCCTTGCTATGGGCAAGGTTTCATGACAACAAGGTGAATCTGTCAGGCATCTGTCACCGAAAGGAGGCAATCCACCCCAGCCTCACCACCTCCCACGTGTCGTTGGGTTTTGGTTTGGGTTTTTTTGTTGTTGGCTGGGTGGGTGGGTGGGTGCTTTTCCTACTACCATGGATTTTCCTACTACCTTCTCCTTTTACGTTTTTCTCCTTCTCTTTCCCCATAGTACTGCTGTATGTAGAACAGAAGTATGTCCAAAGCAGCACCCAAAGAATACAACCCTCTTCTCCCTGGAGATCACATCAGTCCCATCTTTGCAAAAATCTGATCTTTTACTCTAGAGTATCATCAATTATCTCCATGAAAAACAACACACACACCATTTATATGGCTCCCAATAACACTTGCGAACAGTCACTAATTTTGCAACAGACAATTGGAAAAAAGAATAATTTGAAAAGACAAGAAAACTTCAAAATTCTGTCCTGTTTGACAGGTGAAAACTGGGTCCTTTCCACAACACGCAGAAACTAGCATCTTTCTCCTGTCAAAAGTATTACCCACACTCAATCCTCATTAAAACAAAACAGAGTTAACTTGATACTTCGCAAGCTTTCAATCTCAGAAATGAACATTGACCTCTATTGTTCTGTTCCTGCAGGCAAGGTTATCTGATTTAGACAATGGCTGAGGGTGCTGTGCAGCCAACATCATCTGACATAATTTGTCAAATGGTTTTCAGGTAGATGCAACTTAATGGGAAATTTCTGTTTCCTTCCAATTATTAAGCTGCACAAAAGATGCCGCTAAAAATATTTCTCTTCTAGCTGCCAGGCAAGAGCACCATCTGGTGGTGTTCAGCTAATTAAACTTTCAACCTGCTTTTGGATCAGTTTTTTTTGTGTGCTTGTTTTTTTAATTATGTTTCTTGTTTGGGTTTTTTTTGCTTGGTTGGTGTTTTGTTTTGGTTTTTAAGCAAACTTACTCTGCACTGGATCTGACTCCATGAAATAGGCACAAAAAAGCTGCAAAGCAAATTATTAAAAACTTCTTTACTTCGGTGGGGGAGGGACGAGCAGTAGAACAAATGAAAGAAATTGCTGGTGTTTTATATATAACTATTTCCCACAAAAAAAAAAAAAAACAACCACCACAAAGCAGTATTATATGACTTCTTAGAATATTGTCCATCTTGTTAGTCATGGGCAGACTGTAAACAATTCTTGCATCTTCAGAGATCTTAGAGAAAACAGGCCTGCTCCCTCACCCATTGCCAATTATGTACCACCCTTCACAAGCTTTACAGCCCTTCACAACACTGTACCTTCTTGCTACCCTCTAGCTATTCTCTCCATGCAGAAGCCAAAATCCTTCCTCCTCCTCACTCTTTACAAAAATAATGCCTAGAAAATGCCTCCCAGTTCTCTACCTTAAACATTTTCCCTCCCAGTTGTCTGAACTTTCACTTGCTCACAGGCACTCTAGTATGAGACACAGATTATCTACCAGATCTGCTCCTAATTGTTATGAAAATAAACATGTCTCTTAGCCTTTCAGAATCTACTGTGCACAAGGCACAGCACAGAGGTAAATCATGTAACAAGTAAACTATATCTCACTAGAAATTGTATTCAATTCTTCATTCAATCACTAATTTATATTCAAGGTTCCAGAGCTCAGGGTAGTCATAAATCTGAATTATTTTTTTCACCTTCTGAAAAAAAACCAAAAACCTTTGACCACCATTCATTTTGAGAGGAGCTCTGTTTTAACAAAAAAACTAAACTGAGAGATGACAATAAAATTAATTGGCCACAACAGCACTCAAACACATTTCAAATTTAATAGAGATTAGAAGTGTTCCCAATTTTAGCAGTAACACATTGTGGCCTATTTAAACCTGTTACACAAGTGTTTAGATTTAGTCTGTTATGAGCCTTTATGAAAAAGCTAGGGCCTTTGCAAGGAAATACTGCTGATAATAGAGGGGGTAAATAAGACAGTCACCTGACAGAAAAGTATCAGGTCACATTGTAAACTGTATAAACAGTTTAAGTAACACTTAAAAAGTATTAAGTAATACCAGATTGTTCTTGTAAGACTGATAATCCACACACCGGCCAATGAATTTAGCAACGGACTTGTGTTAGCAGAAGTCACAAGGACTTATGTTCTGTATTTCTGGAGATGTGCTACAGATCCTCTCAAAAATATTAATTCTGTTTATATCTACACCTCTTGCTAGAGTGAAAAGACATGCAAAACTTGAATTTTAGATATTTAGAAAATATTTTTATGGAGACATCGTGACAAGCCCCTTTTTAAAATGTAAAAGAAGGGGGGAAAAGCGCCAGACTAAGAAACTGAACTGCTAATCTACAGTTAAGTCACGGAAGATGCACAATTCACTGTAAGTTGAGAGGAAACATCACACGTTGGAGTCTTCAGCACCTCCAGAGACACCAGAGGCTTTCTCAAAGGAAAAAAAAAAACAAAACACCGACCAAATGAGCACCCCAAAACAACAACCAAAAAACCCAACCAAATGAAAAAAAAAGAAAAGCTCCCTCCCTTCCTTCTGATCCTTCCCAGCTACCAGGAGAATGAATAACAATTACACCTATTATGAAGAAGAAAGGAACCCACAGGAATGGAAGAGGTGGTGGAAAGAGCTTCCAAAATTAGAAACAACAGTCCATTTTACATAGGCATTTATTCCTCTGCTACCTAAAACAGGCATAATTAACGTAACCACTCATTTGCTTTCAGACTTGTCACTTCCATAAACATATTAATCAAAGTTTACTTCCCTCTTACCTGTTTGTTGGAGTGGTAAAGCTAAAAGACAGCAGCTGATTCCAGAATGGATCATTCTCAGAGATGGGTTCTGCTCCTGATAATTTTTTTAAGTATTCATTTTCTGGAAGCTCACTGATGCTGCTGCTATTTGCTCCCATCTTCTTTATTTGGCAAATTCCTTTCTAAATTTTCATTTCTTCAAGGGAAAAAAAAAAAAAAAAAAAAAAAAAGAGAGAAACATTTGAAGTTTTTTGTACAAATAAGGAATATACAGACCCTAAATTAGCTATCGGTAAAGCTTTAGTTCACTACCTTGAACAATTACTGAAATGTAGAAAACAGGCGCATAGGAAGACTTATTAAAAATTTTTTCTTTCAATAAACTTAAAGACAATAACATCTTCATCCAAGGAAGTTAAAAGGTACTGTGCTACATACCTCAGTCATCATCTCACTTGGATTTTCATAAATTACATTTGGCAAGAACACAGTGTCACAGTTTTATCAATATCAAGGCTGCTACCAGTGGGGAAAACTGCAAGGAACTCACAATTTAAACGGGGGTGTCAAGTTGACAAGCTATTCAGAAATATATTTTCCCAATGAATATGCATAGATAGAAAATTACTCCTATTGTCAAGAAAGTGAGTCCATCATGCAGCTAATTCCTGCATGCCATCAATGATCTACACCTTCAAAGCTCCCACCTTGCCAGAGCAAGCACAGGTGTTATCACGCTGCACAGCTACTCTGAATCAAATGACAAAAGGTACTACTGACCATACGTGAACCTCCTGATCTTTGTAAAATAATGGGTTGGTTCCAATCAACTGCTTCAAGGGGGGAAAAGCTAAAAAATTAACACAACGGAAACACAACCACTTTTTGAATCAACACCGCAGAAGTTAGTAGAGATGCACTCCAAAACCTCTTTTCATGACTAGCCGTGTTGTACTTGATCTGTGCGTAGAATGAGATTTCAATTCTCCATGCTGGTTATCAGCACTTCTCACCTTTATAAACAATTTAAAGGAAAATCCACCATGATGCTACTAACTACATGCTAGGGATGCTCCTAAGCATCTTACATCTTTCCAACGTATCGGCTTCAATAATGTTCCATCTTTTGAGAAGAAATAACTGTGACTAATAGCTTTAAAATTTTATATTTAAAAAACACCCCCACCAAGATAAAAGAGCTGTGCAATGTATTACTGCGTAACCTAAATACTCAATCCTGAGTTGGCATAAGACATAAGAACAGGACAGCTATACTAGAAGATGTAAGTTACTACCCAGCAGCAACTCTTCCCTCGGTCTCGACAAAGATACAGGGTCTGTTTCAAGAATCACTCCAGCACCAATTCTCTTAGACTCATCATCTTTGCAGCAGCAGTTACTTCCAGAAAAGACCATTCTAGTAGCAGTTAATATTAATAAAGAACAGTATAAAAATGAGGAAAACTTACTAAAAAGAAACTAAGAGATTCAACAAAAAGCTGCAATGTTTGCAGCCATCAGGGAGGCTATCTGAAGAACTTAAATTCGAGATTTAGAGCGAATGCACGGTACCCAAATATTTCAGAAACAACAAAATGCCGGCACAGATGGAGAGTAGAATATAGGATACTATTAAGTAACAAAGACGTCTTTAAAAGCTGAGATCCTACAAAACTGAGGAAAATGTTCATTACTTTCTAAATTTTGTTTGTAGGGGACACTATAGGCTGGGAAAATACCAGTCCACACTCCTTCCCACCATTCTTGTACTCCATTCTCCACCATCACCGTTAGCTGCTCTAGGAGACAGAATACAGTGAGATGAAACTTTACACTGACTCAGTACATCTGTTCTTATGACAACTCCACCGCTGTAACGCTGCCATCATGCACCCAGGGAGCTCTAATTTATGAGGCAGTTTGGTTTCTACCACCTTCCCTTACTTCTGACCAAAGGGGAGGGAGATACAAAAAACTTATAACCTCATGTACATCTCATTTAGCACAAAGCTCTGAAGACACTGTCTGCAGCATTTGCAGAAGGCATTTTTGTCATGGAGACTACCTGCAGGAAGAGAAATTTAAAAGTGGCCTAAGAGTGAAAGAGGAAGTTTGTGCCAGGGAATTCTGTGGAGAAGCATTAAAGGATTATAAAAAGTAATTAGTTTCAGAGGGCTTCCAGAACTTTGGTGGAATGTTTACTCACAGAACAGAATGAATGCATCTTACTTGAATAAAAATTTCGCCGCTTCAAAGAAAAAAGCCCAAGACTCAGTGTACACTACCTTTGAAATAAAGCCAATGAATACTAAAGCTAGAGAATAAAGTAGAAGAGAAACCATTTTGCATAATATACGAGAATACTGGATCATCACTTTGAAGGAGAAGATTCAAGGTTCAGCTTGTACATGGACATCTCAGCTCTGCAGCCCAACTACTGCAGAAGCCAAAAACAATGTTCTTGGCCCTGGACCCATGTTTTGGCTCAAGTCTCTTCCTTGTACCTTTAAATGACTTAAAGGTCATACATTTAAACCTTTATTTCTTGGAGTACAGACAGCTCAAGTCCATGTGTGCCTCAAGTTCCCATCCTCTGCTCGTGCTTTCCAGCTCACGTAAGGAGCAGCTCATTCACTCCAAGATGAACACCCCAGGGAGAAGATAAACAAGAGGTAGCTGGAGCCCTGCCTTCAAATTCCTTCACCTTAACCTATAATTCTTGAGTTCCCCATGGCAGCACTCTGACCGTGCCCCAAATCCTTAGCCCATCCTCCCAAGGTGAGTAACTCCACTTTGTTCTCTATTTCACAAGCTATTCTCACAGCTTGCTGCAGCTCCCAAAGCCCCCCAATTTAACCCATTTCCCCAGCAATACAAGAGTGATGGGAATAGGTTGCAAGCTAGATCTTGGAAACAGTCTGCATACTTTCCAGATTTCCTGCAGTATCCCAGTAGAGTAAGTTCCATTAAAACAAATCCTCCAAAATAAACAGTGCTTTAAAAGCAAGTTTTGGCAAAATATTTATTGTCTATTTTCAGAGTCAGTGTCCAATACACATTGCCCAAGAACATGCCCAGTTCTGTGGCCAAAGCCATACTCTCAAGCAACAGGGCGAGTTGCTGGCTAGAATCCCTTGTGAGCTCTCCCTGCGCCCTAGTGCCCGGCTGGCTCCTTCCAAACTGCAGAGAACATTTTTTTATTCCACAGCACTTTCTCAAAGTGACAGAAAAATAAGGCACTAGCCGATTTTTTTTTCCCCACCTCTAAATGAAATAAACATCAAGCCATCGAGATCTGTCAGACGAATCCAATTGCTAGCTTGAGCTCCAAATACTTGTAGAGCTAGTTAGTAGGTTTGTGGACTTTGCAAGCTTTGCCTTCCGCTAATTTGTCAGCCAACAAATCGTAGAGCCATCAAATAAACATGCAGATTTTTCTCTCTCTGTTATATCCCAGTAAGTTTTTTTTTCTTCTAAGAACATTATATTCACTATACTCCTCAAAAGTCAAAATCTCAGGAAGTTCTACTGATACTTATTGCAGATGACCATACTTAGAAACAACATACAATGGGTGTAACAAAGCTAACTCCTTCCATCAGGAACTTATGCTATCTCAAAACTTGATGAAGTGCTCTGCGACGACTTTACGATGCAGCCTGAGCACCTTAAGCTCCTACAACCTAAACAGCCATAGGCCCAGCTTTAAATAAGAAAGACATTTCTGAGGAACTCCAGCCATCAGGTTACAAAAGAAACTGGTCTTTCCTTTGGAGTTCAGGAATATCCTACAGAACAAATGCCTAAATATAATTAAAAATTATAATTAAAAAAAAAAATCAACATTTAATTTCCTGGCATTTTAACAACAGTAACAGATTAACCCCAATGCTTTAACTTAGATGGCTACATGCTACCGATGATCTCCAACACATTTCCAAGACAGATGCTATTAAATAATACCAAATTAAATTCCAGTCACTACCTTAAATCATTTTCAAACATGCTATTAAATAGCAGACATGTTTCTTTTAGAAACAGCTGCCTTTAGCTGAAAATATCACTCAAATAAAACATGTAACCACTTAAATTTGCAAATTGCCTTTGATTAAGAGGCACTACTGTTGTGTCTCTAACACTGTATGCTGGTTAAGGCAGTAGAAGCTCAAGCCTTCAGATAACTTAAAAGGTTGGTCAGTACTGGGAACGCAACTACCACGGTATTTTTTAAATAGCATCTAATCCTCACTTAACCATGATTTTCCCTAAACTTGACTTTCATAACAGCCCCCACTGCACAGAATTGCTGCTCTAGGAGATCCCAAAGTCACTTCTGAACACAAGGTTAAACAGATTCTGCTTCCTCACATGCTGAAGTGGGATAGCCACGAGAAACACCAAGTAATAAGAAGTTCCCTTTGACTCCAGAATAGTCAATCTATTCCCCAGTGGTAAATTACCAATGAAATCTAAAATTTTCTTTCTTGAAACACACTAAATAAATGCATGGTTCATTAAAAAAAAAAGTTGTCTTCTCTTGAAAAGCAATTAATCTAATTATTTGCTCAAAAAAATACAGACACAATTTATTAGCAAGTAATTTAGTTTAATACAGTATTATTACCTCTAACAACAACAACTCTTTCTTTCTAAATAAGCTGGGAACGGCCCCAAAGAATGATAGCCTGGTCTACAATTGCCATGCTTTATTAAACCCGACATCTGTTTAGTCCCAGAACTTGGCTCCACAATGCAGAAGCAGACACTTCACAGCTAACACAAAGGAGTTTGTTTTGCACATCAGGACTCATTCCAATCTCAAGTAGCTAGGGGGAGACATAAATCCCAAGTTTACTGTCCCTTCTAAAAGACTTTAATTATTAACAATGTTTATAAGAATATCATTTTTCCTCTTCAAGTTAAAAGCAATTCAGCAATACGTACAGGCTGTGTCTGAGCTCACTTTAAGTGTAACTCAAGCTACAGTATGTGTACTGTTGAACTTGGGGAAAAAAAACTTGTCACGCTCCCTAAGCCTTCTGTTTAAATAATTTTAGACAAGTAATTATAGTTTCATTAAGTATTAAATCTCCTACTGCTCTCATAACTTAATTGCCAACGCTGACATTTTGCTAATCCATCCAGGATAGCCAGCTCCCCCTTCCAAAACTATCCTTGCCATGATTGTCTGGCCAAGTCTGCAGACAATCAGAGTAATATAGATTATATATACTATTTTTTTTTTTTTTTTTAAATAAGTACTTTAACGTGAAAGAATGAGACAGTCATGCAGACAATTTTAGGATGCCATCTGAGATCTGGTGTCCAGGTTGGGTCTTTAACACAACTATATGAAAATAAATTAAGTGATGCTATTACACATTTGAAAAGCTAGCAAAATTTCGTTCCTATATATGACAGCACTTTGGTTATCTTTATAGTTTGCTGCTTTATGAACTAAAACAAATGGACATTGTTTTCCTTTCAAGCAAAGCAGCCAATATCACTGTAAAGATAAGAACGTATGAGATGTAATACAGCTTATTCAAGTATTAGAAAAGCTGCTGCACTGAGGTTTTTGGCTGATTCCTATCTGCATCCAAAAACTGTGTGTTTCAGACCATCTTTCACCCATAAGACATTAAAATGTCCCACAAAATCCTAACATAAAACTTCCCACACAGTTGAGACTACCACAATATATATATAATTCTCCACCAACAGAAGACACTGAAGATACATTAATAGTAGGTATTGTTCAGTTCCAATATTTGAATTTTACTGTCCACACAACATATTTAAATTCTGTCTACTTATTCATATTACAATAGTATTTATACCTAAGGATCAAATGCTTTGTGGACTAAGTAAAATGCACAACACATACCTACAAAACTTACGAACAGATATAACATCCACAGATAAAGAACGGTCTAAAAAAAAGCAAAAAAAAAAAAAAAAGAAGTTACACCTTGCAGATATACATTCATGTGCAGGATCAGAGTTAGTAGTCTAAAGCATGCCCAAGTTAGCGGTCTAAGGCAGCTGCACAACCCCCAAGTTTGTTCTTGGGAAATACTTGTTTAATGTGTTTCATCCCGCTTTATTAGAGCAGGGAAAGCTGCAGTAAACCAGAAGCCCTGCTTCTTTTGCTATCTTTATTAAGATCCTCAACTTTCTGCTCCCAGCAAATCTCATTAGCCTATTTCTGTCACAGTCTCAATGCTCTGTCCTAGCTTATTCCCCAAAATGAGATTTCATTCCTATTAAAACATTCCTATCTTCCATGCAACACACGAAATATAACATCTCTAGGTCCACTGAAAGGGAGGTAGCCAAACCAAAGACAGGAGATCAAACAGGTCCCAGCTGGTCTGAGCAAGTGCTTGCATGTACTACTTTAATCCCTGTCCCTCTGTACCTCGGCTTCGCTAAGCCTGTACCACATTTCATCACATTCCAAAGACTGCAAAATCTTCATGACATAAGAGATGTTATTTCTGTCTATCAGTAAACAACCACGTAGCACTTTGGGACACGAAAGAAATGTTCTAAATAAAAACATACACCTAAAGAAACAATGTCACCTGGTTCCCCAGAGCATCTAAAATCAGAATCTCTGTACTGATTAACTTTAATTGCTACTAGAAATACCTATGGTGTCTATACAGAACAATTTTCCAAGAGGAAAGTGAACTGGGTACCCACATTCCCAAAGGTACCAGAAAAGGACTAACAGTTCTTAACTGTAGAAATGAACACTGATGCTGTAAAAATAAAAAAGATTTGATTTCAAGAGCTAAACTACAGTTTCTCTTACCTACATACCCTCTAGTTGCTTTCTGCCCCCTTCCAGAGAAGAAGCCAACAAACAGTAAGTAGACCTTGTAATACAAACCACAGTTAAGTTAGCTCTCCGAAGCATGCACTTACATATCTGAAAAGCAAAGTGGCAAAGCTCCCTTAATAAAGATGTCTTTGCAGCTTTCCTGGCATATTAAGTGTTCATTCGAGTGCACTGCTTGGGGAATTGTTTTGGTGAAGTTTTGGTGCTGTTAGTGAGGCTGAAAAAACACCAAGAAATGTGACATGACACTTCTTCAAAGATAAAAAGCACTTATACAGATATTTCACTCATACCAACAGATCATTCATTAGACTTCACCTATACTCCAAAGTGAGGTACAAAAGCATAAGAATTTTGGTTTTACCAATTAAATTAGTAAAATTTTGCTAAACAAAGCTAATGATGCAGAAATATACAACAATAAGAATTCATGCCTGTAAAAGGAATCTTTGGGAAAAAATAAAAATCTTTACATTCCTCAGAATTTAGGCATTTTGGCATTTTTAATCATAGAAAAGCATTGAAATAATCTTTGGTTTGTTTTAAAGCATGTTAACA
Organism: Aviceda cuculoides; assembly: GCA_035590195.1. Taxonomy (NCBI): domain Eukaryota; kingdom Metazoa; phylum Chordata; class Aves; order Accipitriformes; family Accipitridae; genus Aviceda; species Aviceda cuculoides. The sequence continues at coordinate 80,066,333 of JAVJGG010000074.1, forward strand.
AGTCAACATATTTCAGCTATAACTTAATGCCTGGCAATTATCAAATGCAATCAAGCCACTACAAAGAATTCACCTTCTCTTATACACCAGCCACTTACAAACAAGCTGCAGGGGAGATTTCAGAGCAGAATAAATGCATCCTTCACGGCTACAAATTAAAAATGTTTCCTACTGTTTCAAGTTAACAAGTTAGGCAGGAAAGACTGCTTCTGCTCATTTTACTTTTCACTGTACAGATTTGTACTTTTCCTTCCCTTTTCTACTGCATATTTGGCAACCGCTCCTTTCTCCAATTCCCTTTACCCGTGCCTCTTTTCCACACTGAAAGTGTGGAGACACATACAAGCACCAAAACAAACCAGGGAGAAAAAAGGTTTTGTGCAAAGTACAAGGGAGACAGGCAAGCTGGTTTTGTGAAAGATACAACATATGAGCTCTTTTAGAGAACTGGACTGCCCATAAAGGGGTCTATCTTTGCAACCTGGGGGCAGATACCATCTTTCATGGCTTTCCAGATATCGGTCAAATTCTCCAGTTCCTCCTCTACCCGCTATTTTTCAGACTCTACCACGTTTGAGGGCTACTGTCTGGGGTCATCAAAGTCCCCGCTATATCTACAATCCTTTAATGTATTTTTGCAGCAGCATAGCACGCTAACCATTTGCCAGGTACCAAAGTATGTCTCCTTAAAGCTCAATATCTTATGACAGATGTACTTTTGGAGAGCAGTAAGAAACGCAGCACAATTATGAAGTGGTCCATGCAGTGCTTAAGCACAAGAAAAATAAAGAAAACCCTATCTTAAGGTCTTTAGATAGCTCTCAACATAAATTTTCTGACTTGATCCACTATTGTTCATCCACTGCTGGATGAACAAACACAGCATCTTTTTTGGTTGTCCTGGCCAGTAACTTGTTCTAGTGCCTTCCTCCTCCGTAGCAAGAGCCTGAACAAAGCAGCACTGCAGTGATGTTAGTATGGTCCTTACAGGTTCCACTGAAGTCTAAAGAGTCTTGCACGCAGCAGAAGTGATTAATCTTGATAGATTTACTGCAGGCAAAGTAGGCCCTCATAGGGAAGGCAAAGAGCAGCTAAAAAAACTAGTGATGATACTGTGTTTTCTGCTCCAGTTCCTTTTCCACATGCATTTTAAGTGGGAGTCAGTCGTCAATAAAAGCCTAATTCTGAAGAGCACAATCTGCTTACTTCATGTCCCACCTACAGGACAGTTGTTCTGCTCACAACTGAAGAAGGGATTTTTCAAGACCTTCTTGGTTAGGTAGCATATTTCAAGCAGAAGAAATCGGATGTGAGCGAGCCCGGACATTGTGGTTGTTCACCAAACTGCTCAATAAGACATGCTGTAAATCACCTTTGTCTTTGCCAGTTCACCCTATGGTAATCCCACAGTTTGCTGATTTTTAGTACTGTTCTGAATAGGAGGCGAGAGAAAAATGAAAACCTAAATTCTATAAACAAGACTGAGATGTACGGCTTATGTATTTTCTCAGTGCCATCTCAGGAACCTAACACGCATTTTCTTTCATTCTTTATAGTAACATATAATCACTAACCAACAGGTTACTGTTGTGGTGATCAAATCTACTAATTTTGATCACAAAGGAGATGCCTGTTTACTAATCTCAAAATAGCTTATTTCAGATGAACCACTAGTCACCTTCACCGGTCACCTTCAAAGCCTTGTCCTGAGCTGGAACTACTGACTCATGGGGGGGGGGGGAACCCTCGCTCCAACTGCCTTTCTCTGAAGTTATACAAGATCCAAAAAAGCTTGACATAAAAATGCCATTCCTTCTTACTGTTCCAACCTTCTGCCTCAGAACATCTGATACACAGCACTCTCAAAAATATAAAAATGTTACATTATGGCGCACTGGACACCAATAAGCAAATATATGCTTGTGATAAATGATAATCTTGTTTTTAAGACCTAAACCTCAAAACTACCATATTTCCATCCACCATGTATCAGCCCTTACATTAGCACATACCAATTAAGTGACATGACTAATTTATATTAAGCTTATTTGTCCTCCCTCCCCTCAGTCCCAATGTTTTGTCAGAGGCAAGACAGCAGGTACATATTAAAACCTCTTGAAGGACCTTTTGCTGACAGGATGCGAATCCCACAGACACCTTTCTGTTAAGAAGTTGATGTCACTTCAGATAGCTTTCATTTCACTTTTACAGGTGCATTTATAGCATTCATAGCATTTAAGCATTTCTTTGTCTAGTTTGCACACATGCAACAAAATCTGTCTCTAGTTCATTACTATCAGTTCCACAAGACCCATAGGGACTCCTTAATTTTGTCCATTTTTAATGCTGCTAATTACACTCCCACATTAAAACACGATACTTGTGGCCCAATCTCCCTGAAGGTTCAAAAGCCTCTAAAATTTGTCATGAATTAACAAAATTTAAAGCTACAAAAACTATAATTTTTCTGACCTCCTACATAATTCCAGTCATAACATTTTATTAAATAATTACTGCACCAAGCCTACCAATTTGAGAGCAGACTGACAACATCAGTTTTAGAAATATATCCTATCGTAGAGGAAAAAGAGGTGGTGTGGGGGCAATTAAAAAAAAAAAAAATTACCTCTATCCTTACTCTTACATTATTAGATCCCGAGTAAAAGTCAGAACTCGGATACAGCGAGTGTTTTCTGGAACACATGCAGAAATAATTTCTTTAATCTGATTAGCAAAACACCACTAGAAGGGAGGAAGCCTGAGTCAAGTGCACCTTCTATTTCTGTGTAAAAGGCTCAACTTTTCTCCACCTGTTAAATAACTACTAGGGGTATATAACATTCTTCAAAAGTTTCAAGAAGTGAAAATTCAAACACTAATTCTGCTCTTTGCAGTGGGCAGATACTTCTTTAAAGGTTTTGTTTGCCCTCAGCAGTAAAGATTCCTACTGCTTGCAGGACAGCTGTACTGGAACTATAAAACAAGAAGAACAAATTGGACTTTAAACAAGAATATCAATGGAATATGGAGCTTAAAAAAAAAAAAAAAAAAGACTCATCGAGAATATGCACAACCCATACTGAGAGCTGACTTTACAGCTCAAGAATATACTGCATATCAGTACCAATATTACTGGTTTGACCCCATCTTCTTCCAGTGGCCAAAAAGATACTTTTATTACCACAAATACAGCAATGGTTTTCAAAAGCACAATTTTACACAAACTACTGTGTAATTTGTGATAATCTATGATGGAATACAGTGTTGGAATTTTTGTTTGATATGAAAATGGTTCATGATTACTCATTAATTTGTCCCTCTCTTTTTTATATACTTCATATACCTACCTAAAAATCAATTTATAGTCATGCATTCAGTTACTACCATAATTAAAATGGGCATCTGGGTTCAATGTGACACAAGTCATGATAAACCTAGCACAATTTAATACTCTAAGTAGCTACTAGCTTGGCATAGTTATCCCTTTATGGAAGGGATGTTAAGATTAGAGTTACACATATTTAAGATTTTCTCCCTATTTTACTCTCAGACACAAATAAAACTTGTCTAATGGCCAAAGTGATGTTTCAAAAAGTAAGCTTCAACTACCTTTTAAGCTTCAGAAAGATGCTTTGATGTCCATTAAAGGTCTGCATTTTTTTAAATACTGGTACACTTTGCTATCTTTCAAAGGTTATACAATTACTTTGGCATCTGCACTCTTCCCACAATTGGGTATTATGTGTATTTTTACACCAGAGCTATTTGTCTCTGCTTTAAATGTTTCCCACAGCTAGAAACCTATCTACAGCATAAAAAAATGCATGTTGTACAGAAGGCCAAATCTGTTTTGTATGTACATCTAATTTTATATTATACTACACATGATGATTTATATCATCTATCAAATGAAATTACACTTGCCAAAGTGTGCAATTATTATAAGGTGCAATAGGCTTTCCACTCTAGAGAACAGGCTTTGAAGAAATATCATTATCATCTTTAACCATCCACTTTGACAAGAGTTCATCAGTCACCAGGCATGATTTCTTACTTTTAATATCTTTTGTCAGTCATCAGCATGTTAAAAATGTCCTGGGATCTTCCTGTTCATCTGACGAAATCACTGGAAGCACCAGAGCCATCTAAGTTTAGCATTAATTTGCTATAAATACTTTTCTACTGAATTTATCACAACATATTAAGCATTAGAAGCTGTGCTAGTAAAACATCAGCACAGGACTGGAAGAGAAAGAGCTGGTGGTTGCTTCAGCCAGGTGAGAGTGCTGAGCAGGATCCAACATCTCCAGGACCATCCATGGGCTTCTCCTGATGCAGCAGCAACAAGAGAAAACAGCCCAGGGAGAGAGCAGAATGAGGCCTGCCTGAGCTCTGGCCAACCTAAGGAGCAATGATGATTTTTAAGTCACCCCAACTAGAGCAACTTCGACAGTTTTTACCCGGGAATTGACAAAATGGGGGATTACACAACCAGCGGCCTGCGTTAGGAAACTGGACCCAACTACCCGGGAGCTTCTTTCCACAGCCCTGCACTCAAAAAGTGCTCAGTACAGGAAATATTAACAATCTACTTACTTCGACAAATACATCAAATGATTGTAACTGCAGCCCAGCATGTTATCCCTCAGTACACGCAATGAAAGAAATCAGATTACAGGCTCCCGAATTCACTACAGTCAGCACAAAAGATTAAAAAAAAAAAAAAAAAAGATAAACAATGCTCTGCATGAAAGCACACAAGACAAAACCTGACATCAATTACGGTCAGATAGAAATTCTCTTCTAAATCAAAATATTTCCCGCTCTTGCTATTATCCTTCAGAAGTATGAAAACAAACTGGCAGGAGCATCCAGGAAGCAGAGTGGGACCGAGCAGACCCATTATACTGCAAAAGCAGTCACCGACCACTATAAAAACCCTCCGGTTCACAAAAGCAGAACAGAAAATTCGCCGGTTTGTAGTCTTTTCATTAAAAATAAGTGTCGTGAAGAGCACAGAACAAGAAATACAAGTTACGAACCTCTTACTCTGCCTTTCACCACGTAGGAAGGGACAGCAGCCACAACTCCGTGTCCCTGGGGAGCCTGACGGGGAGTACCTGGAGGGGGACCGCGGGCCCCCCTGCCGGGGGGGGGGGGGGGGCCCAGCGGGTCCCGGTACCCCGGGAGCAGCGCCGGGAACTCTCCGCAGCGACGGTGCTGAGAGAGTTACGGCACACAGGCGGCCCTCTATCGCGATACGGGGCCGAGCAACGACAGACGTCGGGCCAAGGGGACAACCGGGTCGTTTACGGGCGTGCGGCAGCTCCCCGCGCTCTTTGCGAGCCAGCCCTGAAGGGCAACGGGGCACAGCCGCGGGGGTCCCACCCGCCACCGGCCGCTGCCCGAACCCCTCGGCCGCCCCCCCAACACCCCCCG
>JAVJGG010000074.1:80071883-80082895 GCA_035590195.1 Aviceda cuculoides
GGTGGGGGGGGGGGGGGCCGCCCGTCCCGTCCCGTCCCGTCCGGTCCCGGTCCCGGTCCCGGTCCCGGTCCCGGTCCCGGTCCCGTACCCCTCCCCTCCCCTCCCCTCCCCTCCCCTCACCTCCACAGCCGCCGCCGGTTTCCCTCACACACCCGCGCGCCGCGGGGGCGCTGCCCAAACGGCCCCCACCCAGGCGCATGCGCAGCCCCCACCGCTGCCGCCCGCCTCCAGCCTTCCACGTCGCCAACGCGTCCCCGCCGCGCATGCGCAAAGGCCGGCGCGAGGGGGAGGCTAAAAGGCGGGAAGGCGCCGCGGGGCACGCCGGGAAGTGTAGTCTCGCACGGGGAGGTCAAACCGTCGGCCGCGCTTCTGGGTCATCCTCCGGGTGAGGGGTTTTCTACGGCGAGAGGCTTCTCTCGGTAAGCCGCCGGGTGGTCGGGGGCACGGGCTGACTGCCAGGGCCTTCTCTCCTCTGCGGCCCGCCTTTTCAGTCAGTGGGACTTGAGTTAACTCGAGAAACTGGGGCTGGAGGGAGGGAGGATTTACCTGGCACGGTCCTGCCCTCACGTTGCTTTAAATCATTGCTTGTGCCTCCGGTAACCTCCATCCATGAGGTGGTTTTTGTGCTGTCGGTAGCTGGTTCTGTAAGTACTCAATGGTTCCTTCAAAAGGGAAACCCTTCCCAAGCATTTGACACTGTCACGCACAACATCCTCAATTGGAGAGACATGGATCTGACAGATGGACCACTCAGTGGATAAGGAATTGACTGATGGTCGCACTCAAAGAGCTGCGGTCAATGGCTCAATGTCCGAATGGAGATGGGTGACAAGTGGTGTTCCTCAGGGGCTGGTATTGGGACCGACACTGTTTTAACATCTTTGTCGGTGACATGGACAGTGGGATTGAGCATACCCTCAGCAAGTTTGCCAAAAACGCCGAGCTGTGTGGTGTGTTCAGCATGCTGGAGGGAAGGGATGCCGTCCAGAGGGACCTTGACAGGCCTTCGTGAAATTGGGCAAGGCCAAGTGTAAGGTCCTGCACATGGGTTGGAGCAATCCCAAGCACAGATACAGGCTGGGTGGCAAATGGACTGAGAGCAGCCCTGCAGAGAAGGACTTGGGGTGTTGGTTGATGAGAAGCTCAACATGACCCGGTGATGTGTGTCTGCAGCCCACAAAGCCAATCATATCCTGGGCTGCATCACAAGCAGCGTGACCAGCAGGTCGAGGGAGGGGATTCTGCCCCTTGCTCCGCTCTGGTGAGACCCCACCTGCAGTTCTGCATCCAGCTCTGGGGCCCCCAACATAAGAACTACACGGACCTGTTGGAGCGGGTCCAGAGGAGGCCATGAAGATGATCAGAGGGCTGGAGCACCTCTGCTATGAGGACAGGCTGAGAGAGTTGGGGTTGTTCAGCCTAGAGAAGAGAAGGCTCTGGGGAGACCTTATAGCAGCCTTCCAGTACCTAAAGGGGCTTACAAGAAAGTTGGAGAGGGACTATATACAAGGGCATGTAATGATCGGACAAGGGGTAACAGCTTTAAACTGAAAGACGGTAGGTTTAGATTAGATATAAGGAAGAAACTCTTCACTGTGAGGGTGGTGAGGCACTGGCACAGGTTGCCCAGAGAAGTTGTTGATGCCCCATCTCTGGAAGTGTTCACGGCCAGGTTGGATGGAGTGTGTCCCTGCCCATGGCGGGGGAGGTGGAACTAAATGATCTTTAGGGCCCCTTCCAACCCAAGCCATTCTATGATTCTATGAATATAATTAGTCCCAAGCATAATCCTGTTATCATGGTGCGTGACACTAAATATGCAGCCTGGCTTTTCTGCGTACCTGTAACCAGGCTGCGCAAGCGAATAGCACGTATGCAAACAGCACAAGTGCAAAGGTGGGGTGTAACCACTTCATATACGTTGCCACATAAAAGCAAAAATCTTGGCATAGAGTTTGGTTTGATGTTCATACAGTGTTTGATTAGACCACTGTGGCAAGAAAAATGGTGCATGGTCAACAGTTAGTGGCTAGAAAAGAGGTAGGACTGCATGCACAAAAAAGGAGTTGAAAAACAACCCTCATTCACAAGTATTGCTACATCTATCTACATATAAATACATCTATTCACAACATTTCAAATAATTCATGTTTCAAATACAACAATGAAAGAAAGATAAGTAGTATGATCTAAAAACTTTTCTAAAGGAAGAGAATCACTGTAGCAAACATGGTCTTCTAGACCATTTCAGCTGAGCTACTGCAGTCAAGTTCACTGAGAAGCAAAAATAATGACAGTCCGTGAAACCCAAAATATGATTTGGTTCAGTGAGCATGTTCTAACAATCAGAAAACTGCACAAGGAAAGTAATCCCTTCTTTCATGTCTTAGGCAGTTTAATGAAACAGAATTAGTTCTCATTGAAGGCAGATTTAGTTAATCTAAGTGTAAATTAAATTTCTCTTCATTTCCTTTACCTGCAGCCTCTGAAAGACTCTTCTTTCATCAGTAATGCTCTGCATTGTACAGAAATCAAGAAGGAATTGAACCTTAGCAGCATGCCCAACAGCTCCCAGAACACCGCAGCGTGATTGCTACATTTGGGTAATAACAGCATATTGTATTACTGTCATTGGATCAGCTTTGTGGATAGAATTTAACTGTGTTCTATGAACACATGTGAATAAAGATCATTTTGCACAGAATTCATTGTCAGTTTAGACATTCTTAGAGGCTGATCATGTTCCATTTAACCTGCCAGAATTTCCTTTGCCTGCAGAATCAGGCCCATCAAAATAACTGCTGACATAAAACCTTCTGAACTTTTATTTAAGAACTTTTTGCACATACCTGCACTATTATTTTAAAGGTGTATTTCAATGAAGTTTATTTCAAGTCCTTGGCACTCAGCCACTTGTGCAAACCAACATATGGAAGGTACCATGTCACATTCAGACCTTTCCCATAAAGAAAAAATACTTTAAATTAGTTGATTTGAATATTTTTTCAAATATTTTCAAATACTGGTTGATTTCTTGATTCTTGCTCAGTGGTATTTAAATAAATGCAGACAGCTTTAATGCTGAAGATCTTAGATTTGCAGAAGTACTTTGGTCCCTAAAGATGCCTACTCTGCAATTTTCTAAAAGTCTTCGGTGTAATCAAAGCTGCTGTTTGGGTCTAGTAAATTCTGATAGATGTCCACCTGCAATCATTAGTTGCCTAAGCCCTTTTGTAAATCTTGCTTTCCGTGAGTAACATAGGGAAATCTTCTCAGTTAAATTAGATTTACTTGATATATACTGTTCTCTCATGTGAGGATTTCCTTAATTTCTGTCTACTTATTTTTCTTAAACACGGCTTTCTGTACCTCTTTGCATCCCAGCAGATCTCCTGCACCCCTGCCCAGGCTCAGGCAGTTCCTTTGCTTTCACCTGTTTTTTTGACTTACTTTTTGCTTAACTATTTGCTACACAACAGGATTACTGACCTATTCTTGAAAAATTTCGCAACACAAATATGAAGTGCCTCATTCAGGAAAGCTTTGTGATAAAGCTTACTCACATTAGTGTTTAACTGCAGCTAATAAAAGTACTGAAACACCATTCCAGAAAGCACAAGCGGTGTAATTTTACTTGCGTTATCTGCCTATTTTGGGTTTTTGTGGTCTTTTCAGTAGGCCTGGTGTTTCAATATGGTGTTGGCACACAGCTAGAAGCCCAGTTCAGCCTGCAGTCTGATTTACCATAGTTTATTTTCCATGTTACTCTCTGATGCACTTCCTTGTATAATAATATCCCAAGTAACTCAAAATAGTTAATTATGTACACTTTATAAATTGTCTGCATTCATCTACATTTATGAATTAAAGAAGCCCAAGTAGAGTTCTTGCTCTACTTTTTGTCGTGTTCACAGCTGTTAGAGGTGAACGTATTGCTCCAAAACTTTGGCCTGCTGATCAGGTGCCCAGGATTTTAAAACAGCAGCTAAGGTTACCTGGCCTGGGACAGAAAGCACGGCGGAAGGGAGAATCTTTTCAGCAATTCTTACAGTGTAAGAACACATACTCGCGTTCAGCTGCACACCTGCAATGAATCGTCACTTCTGTAGCCGTTTGGAAGACACTGTGCATGACCTCAGTTCTGGAGTGACTTTCTCAGGCAGTTTACTCCTTTCTCACTGCAAGGTGATTTCAGACCCTTAGAAGTTCCCGGCTTTCAGATTTAGGGCATGAACTTTGACAGTAGTGGTAGCAGAGGTGGGGGTCGATTGGTTTAGAAAACCCAACCCACCACAGCCAAGATTACATCCACCTTTTACCAGCTGAAGTTCTGATGGATAGGGTACGATCTGTTGCAACAATATGGGGGAAATACCCAGAGATCCAGAGATACAGACGACAAAAACAATTAGAAACTAGTGGGGCCTCTTTCCCTTGCTTCCGTTATCCAGTCCCTACTGGATAACTACTACATGATCCACACAACGATATCTGTGAGAAGTTATAGGAGTGCACAGTTAGTATTGTTATCTTTTATTGTATCAAGTATACCACGTGCACATGCTTAGAATAAAACAACCAGGTTTTAGTATCACAAAGAGTAGGTACTTCACCAGTCTAGGAGAAAGCTGTATCTACGATACACTGATCAGATGAGGGATTATCTTCCAAGGATGATGCAAAAGCTGATTAAACAGCAATACTAAATTCACTTCCCAATAGACCAGCACATTAAGGGAGACCCAACAGTATAAGGCAGTGTCTTACAAGTTTTCTGTGATTCACCTCATTACAGAAGTAACAGTTGTAGCCACAAGGGCCCAATATCCAGCTGTGAACACTGCAGATCAATTCACACAAGACCTGACAAAACCGGGTAGTGGTAGGAAACCAGAGGCATGTGGCGGGCATCAAGCAAGTCTTCAGAATAATTAATTACCTGTTAGGAGAAAACATGGTCATGAGAACGAGGCTGGACCTCGGTAGGTAGGACTTTTGGGAAAATGACAAATCCTAAATAGCAATCCAAAATGGCTGAAATGGTTTTGGTTTGAATCTTTTAAAGAGCGCTCTGGTTTGGCAGAGAGGACAAAGCAGGAGTTCCCACTTCTATTCCTTAGTAAGCTCAGGGACATCTACAACGCTTCACAGTTGCCCTACAGTGGTGGGATGGAAGTCAGTACCAGAATGCATCTTCCCAGGAGGAGGCAAAGCTGCGCTTGTCGAGTTCACTTTCTTTATGGTGAAGTCAGTAGTTTTACGACCTCCTTCCGCCTGGGGCCCGTCTACAGGTTTTCAAAGATTTTGTTGCCACTTTGGATATTTACAGCTCAGAAGCCTAAGAACAATTGTATGAAGCAACTGATTTTTAAATAAAATCCTGGTTTATTATAACTGAAATTCCAAAAGCATGTTAAAGAGATTTTAGTTGGATTTTTTTTTTTTTTTTTAAAGACAGAGCGGCACCATTTTAAACCACTACAACCGAATATAAAGCAACAATTCTCTTGCATCATGCCCCTGCTGCTCCTCTTCAGGAAAGAAAGGCACAATATTTCAAGGTAAATAATTAATGAAAGTACCAAATCAAGACTTTCTGCTTTTAGTAAGCTAAGTAAATTTTGCATATAGCGTAACTCCTTTAGCTCATCCACAGATTTGACATGAAAAATCTAAACTCTTCATAATTTAACCATGACACTTATGTTGCCACAATGCAATTCATAGTTCTTTAGCAAGGTCAAGAACAGCTATAGTTTTTAAGGTGAAAGCCTGAAGTATTGCACTAGCAGTTAGTGAAACTAAAATGCTAAGATACAGTTACTTTCCAAAGCTAGATTTATTCGTAAGTTATTTAACCTAAATGCTAATCACACCAAACAGATTATAGATGAAAAGTAGCTCCAGTGAGGAAAATAAAGAACTTCAGTTTTCAAACATCTTAAATTAAGAAATGTGCTAGCTGCCGTTTTAGTGGCAAAAGAGACCCTCTCCTGGAAGTGGTAAGGGTTTTTATTCAGCTAAAATGTGCAAAGAAAAAAAGTCTCAAAATGAGAGAAATATCACCAGTTCATATTGGACACAAGGGAATAAAATCCTTATGAATGAATTCCTTTAATCTGTTTTCTTGTCAGAAACTTCTGTGGATCTCTTTGCGCCAATTCCATTTGCAATGCCATTGCTTTCAAACTGCAAATAAAAGACAGCATCGTTAATGGGATGTCAAAAAAGGACTTCACACCCAGAACAGGAACAGCTGGTGATGAAAATGGATTTTAGAAGCATGGCCAGTGAAGATCTACAAAGAAATGTGCAGCGAGAACCAAAGTAGTGGTGTCTCTTCAGATTTACACGTAATTATTGCTTGGGCGGGGAGGGGGCAATGAGGGCAGACACAACATGTACAAATCTTTGCATTTTGTTAGAGATAAATAATAAATGCACAATTTCCACACACTAAACTTTTTTCCCCATTGAGTGGCAGAGCTGGCTGAAGAGTGGGGCTTTTTAAATTCTGCTTCATGTATCTGGTCTGATGTACCAATTATTTGACTTCTTCCTTCTCTGAAAGGATAGCCAGTCATTTAAAAAAAAAAAAAAAAATTAACTAAGCTGTTTCAGAAAACAGATGCAATTCCTATCCTTCCAAGACCTACCAGAAGCCACTATTTCTAGCTGGCTTGGTACCAGTAACACCATTTCATAAGAAAATAGCCACAAAAACGTCTGTAAAAATGCCCAACTATTTACTCATTTGTGGTGCCCACCCTGAACTCTTGCTGGGTGCTTTACCTGGAGTTTCCCTGGTTAGCTAAATGCATTAATCTTACTTTATAAATTCCAGATTCATCCTCCTGATCTCTTTTTGTGGTTGAAGGTGCCCGTGGATTTCCCATGCTGCCTCCTTGACCTTGTTTTGTGGCTCTTGTTTCTTGCACAGCTTTCTTGGGCCATACACGCTTAATGAAAGGTGCGATAACAGGATAAATATATGGTTCAAGGAATTTCTTGTAGACCCAGAGGAGAACCGGAATGACAATACAAGGAATGCACACCATGGCTTCTTCTTGTTGTGTGACAAAGCTGGTGAGGTAAAAAAAAAACCAACAACAACTTAGGATGACAGTGTTTGTACAGCATAAGCTAAGAGAACAGTCTTAAATAATGAATAAAAATTGTAGTTGATATTCAAACATAAAAGCTTCTTTAATTATAGATTAACTGTTAAAGATTCAAAAGCGCTGTGTGTTCCAAGGTTATAAAGTCCTCAATGACAAGGGAAACATTCTTGACATTTTAACAAAAAAGGAGTAGAGTTTGCTATTAATTTATCAGTCCTACAGCTGGAACTTAGAAAAACAAATTCAGAAAATAAAAGTTTTTGCTTAAACCACACAAAAACAGCTTAAGCAGTGAACTGCAGATATTAGCCCAGTCCCTACTGTATTACAACAGAAGGTCCAAAAGGTTTGGTTTTCTCATTCCCATTCTATTTAAGGTGAAATTAAGTGGCACGACTCCAATCCATCTGATGATGGCTTGCTACCACTGAAGGGCAGGTCGGTGAGGTGGGAAGAGAATCCCAGTCAGGCTTTAAGAGGAGAATATGGGTTATTTCCTTCCTCCCGTGCAGGAGGAATCACTTGATCCCACACCGATCCCATACAATTGGCCAAACCGTTAGAAAATTAATCCTTCCCTCTCTCTCAAGACCAGGAAGAAGTCTTCAAAAACGGCAGCCTGAAGTCTGCGATGAAAGCCGCAGAACGACAAAGCGCAGGGGCAGAAAGGTACAACTGGGAGAGGCAGCAGTGAAGTAGGATTAGAGCTGTCCCTTTCCGTGCTGATAAGCAGTATCGTTAGATACGCTCTGCTGCACAGCCCAGCTTTGCCCTTCACATTCCTCCTTTCTAGGCTGCTGACATCTGATTTCTTACATTAAGAAGGAAAACAAAAGCTGCCCAGGATGCAGAATGAAGAGGCAGATGTGCACACTTCATGTGGGATCAGAGTTTCACTCTTTTCTTTAAGCTATCCGAAGGATTTTTAGCCCCAGGCTCTGTGGAACAAGAGAATATCAATTTCCAGTTGACTACTTCCTCCTGTATTTTGGCTACTTCAAATCGAGTTTTACAGGATCTGAAGTCAGGGAGGAATCTTAAACGCAGACAACACAAATGAGGTAACTCATTAAAGCCGATCGAAAAGACAATTCGGGTACTCTCTCCGCCAGAACTTCCTAGGTACTAAATTTCCAGCCAGATGATGTGGATTGATCCATTAGCTAAAGAACCTGGTGGCGGCAACATCCCAGGCTGCCTTCCCGAGGCAACGGCAAGCATCTCTGCAGCCACTTTGCGTCACGATTCCAGACAAAAAATAAGTCATACCTCTGCCAGATGCAAAAGCAAGCCACGGGAAATACAACACTGGTCCTGACGTATGGAAATGCCGTTCACAAGCTGCTTCTGTGATTTGCTGATGCTCTGCTGGCTGGTTAGCAGGCAATTCATTTTTAGGGGAAAAAAAAAAAAAAAAGAGTAAAAGGGCAAATGGTCAACTTTTAATAGCAAGCTTATTTCTTTGTGATGCGAGCTTTTGTTTCTCTCTGTAAGCCACCATACATTAGGGTCAGCAGAGAGAACGTGCATGACATTGCAAGTTTAAGTACATTTAGTCTTTGTTTCCCGTGTTCTTTAGTCAACTATTATTGAAACAGAAAAAAGAAAAAAAAAGGCTACACGGACAAAAGGGCTTAATTTTTTTTTTTTTCTCCCCATAAAGGATGACCTAGTCTAGAAGGGCTAATTTATCTGCCACGTCCCAGTTCTGCTTCTCCGCAGGACGACGTTCAAGCTCGAATATTCCCCAGCAGCCGGGCCAAGGTTCACGGGGGAAGGACGGGGGCATTTCCCCCTCCCGTCCGTACTCCGGTGACGGCGAGAACCCGAAGATCCCTCCCCATCGGTAAAGTTTCGCTCAGACACGCGTCGAAACTAAACCAGCTCCGCGCCTCGCCACGGACTGCGGGATTCGCCCCCTCCGCTCCCGCTGAACGGAGCCGCTCCGGCCGCAGCGCAGGCCGGCCCCGGGGGACGCCCCCGCCCGGGCTGGAGAAGACGAAGAGCCCCTCGGGGGAGCAGCCCCGGGGCCCCGCCGGAGGAAGACGGAGCCCGCCCGCCCCGCACTCACCTCAGCCGGCACCCACCCAGCGCCCTCCGCGGCCGCCGCACCGGAAATGGCACCCGCGCTTCCGGCTGACGCTCACGCCGCCCTCGCCGCCAATGGGAGAAGGCGCTGCGCGCCCCACGTGACCCACGCTCCTCCCACCCCCCCCGCCGCGTTATGGCCGCTGCCGGGTCCGGCGGGGGGGGGGCCCCACACAGCAAACCCTTCCCGGGTGGGGAGGCTGCCGAGCCGCCTGGGCGAAGCCATGCGATCACATCCTGCTCCCCAGCCCTCGCTAAAGGGAGAGGTTGAAAGCAATTACTGGGGCTTAAAGAGGGGAGGGAAAGGAAGGGAAAAAAAAAAAAAGCTGAAGGACTGCGTGTGCAGAGAGGAGAACCTGCCACCGGAGCTACCAATTATAAAGTTTTCAGCGCGGAGCTCCCGCTGTGCCGGTGGAGAGCGTCTGCATCACGAGGGGAGACCTGTCAGCTCTAATGAGCACCACGACAGCGCAAAAGCATCCGAGCTGCTCCAAACTTGCAGCAAACTCTGCTCCGGCTCCTGCCTTTAACTCCTTCCTCGCCCGACTCCCAGCTCCGGCGCTTGCCCGGGGAGGGGGCTCGGCTAGCGGGGAGCCGGCAGCGTGCGGGGACGTGGCCGAGCCCCAAGCTTGAGGGGTCGTGGTGGAAAGGGAAGGTGACGGGAAGAGAGCGGGTGTCAGATCCCATCGCCTCCGCCGGGTTCAAAATCTCTCCTGGTGCCACAGTGAATATTTCACCCTTCTCCGCACTCTGGGGAGTAAACAGGCGGGAGTGCACAATTAAAGCGATGTTGCACGTCCGGGTGGATGGATGGATGGACGGACGGAGGGATGGGTAGATGGACAGGGAGCTGCTGGTGAGCGGGAGGCAGCAGAGGCTGGAGGAGGGCGAAGGGGATGGGGACGGCAGGCGCCGGGGCACGGGGACGAGCACCCGGGAGGGAGAGCGAGGGCTGCGGTGGGTGGCCAGGATGGAGCCGTGCTGGTGGATGGCAGCCTGAAGGCATGGGAAGTGACTCCGTTTCACCATAGATTTTTCATCTGACCGCACACACGGAGCCGGAGCAGCGGCGGCCCCTCTGCCCCCCACGATGGGTGCCGCAGCCCCCCGCAGAGCCCCAGCCCTGATGGGGCTTTTGGGAGGGCTCAGCATCAGGGAGGAGGTGGCTCCTACAGGGACTCTGGAGGATGCTGCCTGCCCACAGCCAGGGCCGGGGGCTCGGTGGGCACCTCCTCCAGGCCCGGGGCACCTCTGCGGTGACTGCCGACACCGCCTGACCGTCTCCCTTCTGCTTCTTGCCTCCCACAGCTGGCAAAGGAGAGCGAGCGTCTCCAAGCAATGATGGCCCATCTTCACATGAGACCTTCAGAGCCAAAGCCTTTCAGCCAACCTGTAAGCGTGCATCCCCCTCCTGCCCTTGTACGTCCCCGCGGCCGCCCCCTCTCCTCCCCTTTCCCCTTGCCGCCGGCTGCCATCCCCTCCCTGCCCTGCGCGTGGGCACCGCAGCCCTGCGTGGCCCAGCTGGACAGGCTCCCCGGGGTGGGCATGCCCCGGCTCTGCTCCGGCACACCTATCTGGGTCCCTTGTGTCAGTGGAAGGCATCAGGTGGGAGTGAAACGCAGCCCGTGTCAGCGCGTTGTGTTGCTCCGCCAGCTTGGACATGTAGCGGATGCATCCCGTTCTGCGGGTGCATCCCCATCCCGTGGGTGCATCCCCATCCCGTGGTTGCATCCCCATCCCGTGGTTGCATCCCCATCCCGTGGTTGCATCCCCATCCCGTGGTTGCATCCCCATCCCGTGGTT
>JAVJGG010000074.1:80082995-80093181 GCA_035590195.1 Aviceda cuculoides
CAGCGGATTAAGGAAAGGCAAACACCTCCGCCCGGGGCAAATTATCTTCTCTTACGTACGAATAACACCCCTAAGTCACCCACACCCCACCCCCCCCACAGTGTCCCCAAGCAGCGCCCCGCCAGGTCAGCAAAGCAAGGCGCACAAAAAGTCTTCATTTTTTAATTTTATTTATGTACATGCGTTGTGTCGGCTTTACTCCCGAGCCATCAGCTTCTGCTTCTTCAGCTTCTTTTGGGATACCTGAAAAACAGAAGCGAGAAGAGCGATAGCCCGCACCTTCCCGACACATCTCACAATTCGCTTTACAGTCACCCTCCCCACGGAGGGATTTCCTCACCACTTCCCAAAACCGTCCACTCATCATACTTCCACGGATCCAAGCGTCCGTACGAGCACTACATGGCTTAAACGTGACCGTACCCCCACCGCACCTCAGCAGGCACAGCCACAGAACGCCACGACTGCTCCAGGCACGGGAAGAACAAACCACCAAGAAGCGCTTTCCCCAAGCTCTCGAGGTTGTGTTCACAATAGCTATTGAGGTTGCTCAGAAAGAACTTAAGTTTTTTTTTTTCATGGGTATTCCAAAGGTGTCCTAAGATAAGTCATCACAGCAACCCCTCCCTCTGTCTGAAAACCGCAGAGCATCAACGCTCCGATCTCTCGACCGACATCGAAGAGGACCCAGGACGTGACGCTCGGTACCTTTTTCTTTTGAGCGACTTCTTCCTCTGGCTTGGGAACGATCTGCTCCTTCTCGGTGAGGATCATCTCGATGTGGCAGGGGGAGCTCATGTAGGGGTTGATCCTACCGTGCGCTCTGTAGGTGCGCCTCCGCATTTTGGGAGCCTTGTTGACCTGGATGTGCTCGATGACCAGAGAATCCACATCAAGGCCCTGGAAGGTAAAAACTTGTGACTTGTTTTTCTCTTCAAATCCATAATCTCCGCAGGAAAAAAACGCCAATAACCAACCCCCACGCATCACTGCTATTTTGCTTTGTTTTGTAGATTTTAAGAGACCTAAGCAGTGGATAACCACACACAAACTAGCCATCTGTGAAAAATTATTACTCGTGTTTCAACTTGGAAAACGCAGGCAGCCTAATTCAAACAAGCGGTACACCCAAAGCCTCTATACAATTCAGTTTCATCCAAAGCAGCCGCCCTCATCCAGCCACCGAGTTCCGGAGCGCTGACGCGCAGCCCAACACCAACACTTTGCGTTTCGTGACATCCACGCCACCCACCTTGAGCTCGGCGTTGCTCTCCGCGTTTTTGAGCATGTGCAGCAAGAACTCGGCGCTTTTCTTGGGCCAGCGTCCCTGCGTCCAGCCCCACTGCTTGGCCTGGAAGAAGAAGAGAGTTCCCTTTTTGTCCTGGTGCAATACAACTCGCCATTCCAGCCCCTTTTGTTAAGGCTGCATACCAAAATAATTACATTTGATCCATGACTTGACACCGCAAGTAGATGCAACTCTTGGTGTACTGGAATTAAGAGCAACTCTTGCATTTCAACACATTATCATCAGTAACGACAGACCATTCTCCACGCCGTCTCAGCGTCGCCTTTCCTCTCGTCTTTACCTAAGCGTCCTTCCCACCCTTCCACCTGGGACCTCACCTGGGCGCATCTACCGACGCCCCCGTTGTAGCGACGGAAGGGAACGCATTGCTTCTTTAGGGTGACGTCCTTCAGGTACTTGGTGGCCTTGCGGATGTGCATGCCCTTGATGGCCTGGGCCGTCTCTCGAGTGTTCTAGCAGCACAGAGCACAGAAATGTTCTTCTTAACACATCTTTCCAAGGTACAACGCGAGCAAAAGCACTCCTCTGCCTTTCCCAGATCCTATCCTTTTTGCTACAAACTGTTTAAAAGAAACCCTCACACAAAAAAATAAAACTAAAGAATGAAAGACAATTAGCAACACTTTTTTTTTTGCTATCAACTTTTCTAACCCCTGGTATGACTTCCATTACTGAATTTGCAGCTGTGGCACGTCTTTATTGTTTTTCGCCTAATGGCTACATCTTCCCAACCAGCAAAATTAAAATGTGAGTATTTATACTTTTCGTAGCTCCTCTTTGGCCACTAATCCAAAAAAGCAGGAGCCTGAAGGATAGGCTCCTACTAAAATGTCAAATACGACACCTCAGAGGAAGCGATGAAAAAACAAGCTACACACAACATAATTATTTCTGTAAAGGAATTGTGAAGGGGGAAGAGGAAGAAGGCTCAGAAGGAAAAATCAAGGATAAAATACCAGTGCTTAAGAGAGCACACTAAATGCAGAAGTCAGAGAGTAACTATAATCCTACCCGATCACGATAAAAGAGCAAACCAAAATAAGTGAAATCTCTTCTCACCCATGCTCTGTAACACCGAGCAGAAAAGCAGCTGCTCGGCTTTGGTTTTGCTGTTAATTCAAACGAGTCCTGAACTCACTGTCACACCTAAACCTTTCCCAGAAGAACCCACGTCCTCATGTCAAACACTGCAAGGCCCCCCTATCATACTTCCTTGATCAGGAGCATGGTCAGACAAACATGATATTCCTTCCAAACAACCAAAAAAGGCAGAGTAAGACGAATAAAACAAATCTCTCATCTAACACTAGCCCAATTCCTCCTCCTAAATTCACTGCAACTGTTTTCCTATTGTGTTTTATTACCTATGTTAAACAGCGAGCTCTTTAACACACACCATCTTGGTTTTGTTCCTGTGGATAAAAACCATTACAAGCAGCTAAAACAAGCACAGGCCACAAACCTATGCTACCACCCTGAAATAACTATACAATGATACAGGAGAGTAAGAGACGCTTCTTTCAAAATAAGAACCCAACAAAAAATAACAAAAACAAACCCAAAACCCAAATGAATCTGCGTTTCCTACTATGCACACACTGCATACCTTGAAATGCACTCGCAGGTTGGAGCCCCGTGACTTGCATGCTGCGGAGAAAAAAGACCAACTCATGAAATGAAAACCTCAATGGCTTCGGCAAAGTCCTACGCAAACGCTCACGAAAAACGACTCACATTTCGTGGGGTTCTCCGGATCCAGAGAGTAGCGCACCATTTTGGGAGCTCAACTGCTAAAGAAACAATGAAAAAAAAAAAAAGTATTAAGCTTCCAACAAGGACACGCAGGACCTGGCTTGCTCACCTTAGCTAACCGAAGGAGCTGCTCAGAAATTACGCTTTTTTTTTCACAGTTAAATCCAAAGGTGTCCTAAGAATGTCATCACCGCAGCCACGGCCTCTCCCTAGGGCCTGCGTCCACCTCACACCCGCCACCCTCCCCCCCGCCTCCCCGAGCTCCGCCATCCCATCCCCATCCCCTGCCCGTCCTCTCCCCCGCGCCAGCCCCGCAAATACCGAGGGCGTCCGGCGAGGCGGACCGAGCCCTCGCCCCCTCATCGCCTCCCCGAGGCGCCCTGGGCAGGATGGGACCGGATTGGGACGGCTCCCTGACCGCCATGGCTCCCTCACCTCAGGGCGGCGGCGGCGGAAGAGGAAGAGCAAAGCATGCCGGGAGCCGGGAGAGCCGCCGGCTCTCGCGAGAAGTCGGGCGGGATTTCGCCCAGGGAGCGTCGCGGAGGTGTCGCGCTGGGCGCGGAGCGAAGGGCGGCCGGAGGGACCGTCGACAAATGCGCGGCGGCGGGGAGGGGAGGGGGCAGTCGGGGCACACACGGCCACGCGTGTGAGCCTGGGATGTGACAGTTCAATCGTGCGTGTGCACCAGGCGTAGGTCCTCGTGTCTGTGTGCGGGAGCGTGGGAGCAGACGCGCACCCCTGCGGGGGTGCCCGCAGCCCCGGGCCTAACGCCGCAAAATGGCGGCGGGCGCCGCCGCCCTGAGGGGTGATCCCTCGGCCGCGGAGGGAAGAGGCCCGTTTTAGTCAGGAAAGGCCGAGGCGCAGATTTATTAGTCCCCAGCTCAGGGCCGGTGTTGTTCACAGGCCAGAAATGGGTTTAGACCAAGGCGCAAGGCCGAGGGCTGCAGCTAGATGGCAGTTCAGGATGAGAATAGAGGAGAGCGTAGCTTAACAGGTGCCCAGGAGCTGAGACCACAGAGATTCCTGTTTATAAGTTGCAACTGGTATTTACTGCACCATTATTAAGAAAAAAAAAAAAAGGCTTACTTGTTAAAATAAAGGATTTTTTATTTTCTGTTTTAGGCTGCGTTCGCAACTAGAACTGCTTAGGAAAGTTGAGAAAGTGGGGGTTCAATAAAAACTGAAACATTTCCTGAAAGCGGTACCCTGCTCCAGCAAAAGGCTCGTGGAGAACAGTTTGACAGAGTGGGGGAAAAAAAAGATAAATCTTCCCGAGCGGCCAGTAGTCCGGTGTCCTGGTACCTCCCTGGCACGAGAGAGTCCGGGTTCAACTCTGTGTTTAGAAATACGGAGAGCGGAGCAAGAGCTTACTGTCCGTGTAAATGCTCTGACCGGGAGGCTCTTTTTGGATCTCTTGTTTAGCACTAAAAAACCCCAAAGCTGTGAAGCTAGGACTTCGCCCAGGTGGGAAGAGGAAAATATTTGAACTATCACAAATAGTTACATGGCTGGAAACTGTAGAGCGCTAATTGTGACTGCAGCTCTCCATTCATCTGCCTTAAAACGTGCCTTTTAGGTTGCTGTCAAGGGGAAGCTTTCTGCAAAGTCTCTAACTTCTGCACACCAAGCTCAAAGCGAGGAAGCCTGCTGGGATCTGGGCAAACATTATTTCTTCTTTTTATATATGATGTTCCCGTGAAAAAAAAAATTAGGAGCCCAGACTCACAAGAACACACACTAGCTTTCAGTCGCAGTTGCTTACTTTGAGATACTCAAGATGCGTTTTCACCAATTAGCACTTCCATCATCGTCCATGGGATTAGAAGCCGCTCAGTGCCTCAGTGCACACAACCATCTCAGAACAGTGGTGATGTGAAGAAGGATCAGCACCGCCAAAATACACACGCAACAGCCTTTCTAAGTCAAGCGTCACTAGAGAAAAATAAACAGACAAGAAAAAGTGTCCCCTCTGGGGTCTCATGACTTTGAGGAAACAGTAAATACATAAAAACAGATCTCAGCGATGACTTCCAACATTTTCTTAGTGTTTCAGTTCTCCTTCCTATGGAACAAACCCAGTAATACTTCTGAGAGCACTAAGTTTCCAGATGCAATAAATTAAAACTAGCAAAAGCTGAGGTCCTCAAACACTTCCGTGGCCTTCCCCACCATACTATGGGAATCTTTTCTCACAGCCCACCTGAATGCAACTTTACTCCTTCATCGTTTCTGCCCACCCCTCTACACATGCCTCCACGCAGGAAACAAGTGCTGATGGAGGAAACCGGCTTTTCCATGGGAAGCACCTTTACAAAGCTTCTTAACAGCAGAGCACAGACGCAGCAAGACACTCGGAGAAAGCTGGAAGAGAAGCGTGAAACATAAGTAGTTGACACATGGTGGGAATTATCACATGGTCGTTGTGTTCATCAATCAAATCCAAAACAAACAGGGCACATTTTCTGTTACTTAGGTTTTCTGTTTCCCCGACACGTGGAACTGTTTATGATCAGCTGCTGAGGGCTTGCGGTGGTGGAAGTGTAGAGGTAGGAGGTCCTGTGGATGGTGTCAGGAAACGAGATGCACGTTTTTGTCTTTGTTGGGAGGTTAACAACTGCTCTCAGAGGCAGCCTAGCACATATCTAGTGCTGAGATCAGGGCTGAGGCAGCTGAGCATGTGCCCTTGTTGAGATTTACCCAGATTATTCCCCCAGTGCACCAGCTGCCTTGGATGTTTATCTTGCATGAGCTGACTTGAAAAGAGTTTTTGGATCCTAAGCAGAAATTTTAGGCACCTAAGTCCAAAATCATGATCCTGAAAACTCCTGTGTAGGAAGCAGCTGCCTCCTAATCCTACTGGAATCTCAACACCATAGGACTTTACCTTGAACTCCCCTGGTACCATCCCTCTTAGCTCCCCTCTCCGTGCCACCCGGCCCTGGTGATTGTGCTGCGCGCGCCCAGGAAGACCTCACTCTCTCAGCAGGCATTGAAAGTGAAGATCCAACTGCTCAGACCCAAACTGTTCCCCTACTTTGGGCTCTGGAAGCTCCTGCTGGTAGCACCCTCCCGCGAAGGGCTCATCACCAAGGCAGCAAGAGAAAGCGATAGAGCCCGTCTTAACCCAGCGGCATGGTGGCCACAGCATACTCCCAGGATGTGGGAGGCCTACTTTCAATTTTTTTTTCCTTGAGAGGTTTCAAAGCCGCATCCTAACCACGAGGCCAGAGGCTGTTTTGCGGCAAAGATGTTCCCACCCTTCCTGCTGCAGGTTTTCTGCCAAGCAGCCCGCAATGCGTTGGCTTCACACCTCTCCTCTGGAGGTGCTCCTGGGGCTGGAAGGGGGCTGCACCCATTAGCCTGCCCTGGAAGAGCCCAGCCAGCAGCGGTGAGTGTAGAGGTGCAGGAACGTTGTATCACATAAGTCCTTTTGTGGCTTTATTTGTGAATAAACAAGCGGCCTTATCAGTGCTACTGGAATCGCCAAGCCAAAATGTCATCCTATGCGACAATCGGTCAATGCCCTCGATAGCCACAATCCCTCCTAGCCAGAGGGAGAGGTGAGCTCCAGGACTGGCCAGGGCTCTGGTTCCACAGCAGGTCTGGAACCCAAAAAGAGAGCTCGCTTCCAGCAGCTCTGGAGTTCAACCACTGCCGCAGCAGATGTGACAGAAGCAAACCCGTGGCCGGCCTCCGAGGCCGAGGCATTACTTTTAGCCCCTGCTCTGTCACAGCTCAAGTGCCTGACGGTTGGCTCAGGCACACATCTGCCACTGCCGCCCTGCTTGGGGACAGGAATTTCTATCAGAGGGGCAGATGGAGCAGCAGGAGGGTCCGTGCGAAAATCCCCGTGACAGATAGAGCCACTCGGGCTGATCGGCTGAGCTTAACTCTGCCTCGCTAAAACACACCGCGTATCCGCTGTGCTATAGGAGGGGGTTTTCACCTCTTCTTTGCACAGGAAGGGAAGCCAATTTCTCAAACTTTTTTGTACATTTCTTGGCATTTATCTTACAGACTCAGTTTTCGGAGTCCAGGGGTTATGTGGGGATATTAACTGTCATTCACAAAATTACATACAAATGGGTTGCTTGTCCTAACGATTAAGCAGAAAATCTTGAAGACAAAGACATTTTAAATTGAAACCAGCTTGAAGGCTGGAAACACTGAAGCTTTCCAGCCTTCAGACAGCTGCCTGCACCTTCTTTCCCTGAACTCCTTTCTCCTGACCAGCTTATGGACGTCCGCACTCCTCCTCCCAGATGTGTGGCTCCTCCAGAGGCACAGCTCACTCCCGTTGTTCTCCTTTTCCTCCCACGGTCAGCAAGACAGCGACATTTGGACACACGGTAGGTGACTTCTCCAGCTAAGCCACTCTCTATACCATGTCCTAAAATCTACTGACCCAGTAGCAAGATCTGGAGTAGCAAGTGAGACCCAGGAGCAAGATCTGTGGGCTTGGAAAAGGAGGAAATGCATCTGCATCTGACCATCATCAGCAGGACAAGACACTACAGGAGTTTTGCTCTGCATCAATAATTCTGTCTTGGTCACTTGAAGAGCTCAGTTATGTTAGATATTCCTCCCTGTGATTTTTGAGAAGAGATGCTGCCATAAGGGGCAAAAAGGTCCTTACTTAAGCAGATATATAATAAAGTTATTTTTATATATATATATTTAGGTGTATATTTCTGTAGATATGTGTATGTATATAAATCATCATAAGTGTATCATCTGAAACGTGAACAACTGGAATGCTTTTGATTCCCTGTGAGTCCTCGTAAAACACAGCCGATTCTTTACAAGAAGAGGTTAGCTACAGAGTCTATTTATTTCTGTCGGTCGTGTATATACTGTACCCAGTCCGGGGGTGAGGAAACAGCCAAGGGAGCTTGGCGTCATGACAGCTGAGTATCTGTCCTTACCGTCACCACTGCTGAAGCATGACGCGGCAGGCACAGCACCTTCCCCACGCTGCTGGTGACCAGCCAGCCAGGAGCGTGGTCAAAACAAAAAACCACAGCAATCGGTGATATTGTCTTAATACTCAACATTTTTGGCATATCATCCTAGAGCTATGGGTTCATCCACCCCCTGCACGCCCAGCTAGGAGGGAATCACTGGTAAAATAAACCTCACATGTGATTAAATAACCTCGTAGCTGAAGTTTGTGTTTATTCAGTGTATTTCTTGCCAGCAAACCATTTACGCAGGTTGTGCGGGTCTGTGACTGCTCGTTCATGGCTGTAATCGCCAGCAATGGACCAGCCAATTGCCTTGACGAGTAAGGCCGTAAATAAAGACATCATGTAAGTGCCTGATCATAACCACTGTTTGGGATAAATTAAATCTGAGGCTTATGTTTGCTCTAACCTGTCTAGCTCATAACCGAGAACTGCTTTAAATGTGCTTTTGGTTAATGAAACCAAAACTATCCCTGGAGTCAGGGATATGGCCCACAATTTGCATCCACAATTTAGGCACATATTAAAATATGGGAAATTGTGTTGAAACGTAAAACTTTTTTTTCTTTTTTTTTCCTTACTGTGAGGATGGTTGAACCCTGGAACAGGTGGTCCAGAGAGGTTGTGGAGTCTCCATCCTTGGAAGTATTAAAAAAACCTCACTGGGCAATATCCTGGGCAAGCAGCTCTAGCTGACGCTGCTTTAACCTGCATGGGGGTTGCTCTAGACGATCTCCACTGGCCCTTCCAACCTCAACTCTTCTCGATCCGTGAATCCTGTCAACATTTCTGAATCTGAGTGTGCCCCGTGCTGTGAAACACAGCCTCCAACTCCGTCTGTTTGTTGCATTGCATCTCCAAACCAAAATGGATCAAAGCAGCCTCCTCCTCTCCTCTCCTATTATCTGCTCCATCTTTCTGTGGCTGCCCTGGTCAAGAACCATTCTGGATCAGCCACAATAAACCACATTGAAACCTTTTCTTCTCTTCCAGGGGCTTCTGCACCTCCACGTCGCTGCTGACAGACACCGCACGGAGGGACCCGGGGCAGGAACGGTCCTCGCAGGCAGGACCCGTCTTTGTCACCCCTGCAGCCCTCTCTCTTCCGAACCGAGGCAGAGATCTTGCCGAGAGCCTGGGAAATGAGGTTGTACGACGCCTGTTAACACGGCCTGTGCGAAAGTTGGGGCCAGCAGACAGGGTTCTGTTCATGGCATGGCAAGAAGCTACAACCCTGAGCATCTGCTGTCTTCCAAACTTAATGTCCGTAGCAACTCTTCCGGCATCTTCATTTATCATCCCAGCACGTGGCTGGTGTTCGTTCCTTCCTATTCTCGTCAGAGATTTTCCCCAAGTCTCTTTTCGCTCCTGCTCGGACGACTGCAGCACCTTCCTCTCCCCAAGACGCAGGCTTCCCCACTTCAATCCCAAATGTCACCTCTGAGGTCATCCCTCCCTCCTCTCTCCCTCCTTCCCTCCCTCTTCCAAACATCCAGCTACCTCCCGCTTTGCTATTGCAACACCTCTGACACAAGCCCCCTCTTTCAAAGCTTTCCCTATCTGTCCACGCTCACTAATCCTCTCTAGCCGAGCCGCCCTCCCCCTCTCCCACCTCTCCTCTCTGCTCTGCGGGGTCTTTTCCAGTATGCATGGCCCAGTCACATGCCGGTGCTTGGGAAGGTCATATGATGGGTCGGGACCACCAGGCAAGGCTGTGTCAGGCATCTGCTGAACCCGGGGGGGGTTGGGGGGCCGCTAGATAGCACACCTCCGGCTCCCACCCCATCCCGTGGCCGTCGGCCACCCCGTGACTCCGGTGCTGGACCTGCAGCGCGTGGGGCTGTGGCACCGATGCACGGGAGGCGGAGGCCGCGGATTGCAAGCGCGAGGAAAGAGCGTTACGTGCGGGGAGGCGGCGAGCGGGACGAGTCCTGCACCCATATCCCAGACTGGGCAAGTCTGCTGCCACTGGTCCTCTGTCCTGCCTGCCCAGCAGGTCTCTGCTCACACCTCCTACGTGGTGCTCTGCTTAGAAAATATCACCCTTGATCTGCAAAGCATATCATAGAATCGAATCCCAGAACGGTTTGGGTGGGAAGGGACCTTTGAAGGTCACCTCGTCCAACCCCCCTGCCATGAGCGGGGACATCTTCCACTAGAT
>JAVJGG010000074.1:80100539-80123258 GCA_035590195.1 Aviceda cuculoides
ACGCCCCCCGCGGCGCCCACCCCGCTCCCCGGCCCAGCCGGCCCCCTCCGCGCGCAGCCCCCCACGCCCCCCCCCCATCCCAGGGGGATGTTGGCGGAGGTGGCCTCCCTGCAGCCGGGGAGAGGGCGGCAGCCGGCACACAATGAGTTTGCTGGGTCTCAGGCAGGTTGGAGCAGGCAGGGTTTGGGCAGGCAGCTGTTGTGTCCCCCAAGCCGAGGCTCCTGCGCTGGTCCCAGGGACCAGCCCAAGTCCTGTATCCCTCTGAGACGGCCGGGGGAGCGGGAGCGGAGCCGTGGCGGGGCTCCCCCAATCCAATGTCCTGCCCAAACCCAGCCAGCGTGGGCAGGGCTTGTGGGGGAGGCTGTCGCCTCTCTGTGCCTCAGTTTCCCCAGCGGCCAGCGGCAGCGGTGCTGCCGGTGACATGGGGACTAGCCAGCCAGCACGAGTGTGGCGTTGGGGCTGGGGGCAGCATGCTTGGCTGTGCCACACGGGCCTCTTGCTGCCACAGGGGTCCCCAGCACTGGGGACCCCGATCTGGTCAGGGGCTGTGAAGCGACGTGGGTGCAAGGACTGCGTGCAGGCCCCCGGAACCCTTGGCAGGAGGCACCTGGGGGGCCTCGTTAGTAGTGGTGGCTGACGAGCTCATCTTCCTCCACTCTACCTCGAGGGGGTTTAGCGCCTTGGCCAGGAGGATTTTGGGGTGCTGGACCCGGGGTCGCAGAGGGGAGACGCTGGTGTCGTCCCCGGGCTGGCATCGGGGTGTGTGCCACAGTGGTGGGACGCTGTGCCATCACCGCACTCTGTGAGGGGTTGTCTCTGTCCCTGTCCCACTGTACCCACGGGACACCTCCTGGTACCCTGAGAGGCTGCCACATCCCCACGGGGTCAAGTCCCTGGGGGGGACAGGCCACTGCTGGGTGCCGCCAGCCAGCCGGCGAGTGTCGAGGTTATGTGGCGTGAAGAAATCAAAGCCTGGCCGATCTGGAGGGGAGAGCTCGGTGTGGTGTGGCCCAGCCGGTGACGGGGCCACAGCCATGGGGAAGGACCAGGCAGTGCCAGTTCCCTCCGGGCTTGGGGAAGGATGTGTGCGGGGGACACTGGCTGTCCCCAAGAGGCGCAGAGGCCAGCTGGCTCCGAGCCCCCTGTGCCCTCCAGCAGCACCCTGCTTCCGATGGGGCTCAGCCCAGGAGATTAGCGGGGCGGGGGGTCCCACCGCTGGACCCCCAGCTGTGGGGTGGAGGTGGCAGCGGGGGGACATGGCCGAGTGGAGCTGGTGGCTCCCGTCGCGCTTGCCCCACGGCAGCTCCGCTCGGGAAGCCGCAGCACCGGCACGCCAGGGGAGCACCCATCTGCTCCTGCATCCCGGGGGGCGTCTCGCCCCCCCCAGCCTGCTGAAGTCACCCCTCCAGCAGGGCACAGGCATGGGCAGCACCGCCCTGAGCGCAGCTCCCCTGGCCTCCGCTCGCCTGCCGCCGGGGCGCAGCCAGGGACGTCGCCCAGCCGCCAGCTGCGGGTGCCCGGGACGCCCGTCCCAGCAAGCACCAGGGAGCGGGCCAGGTTTGGCCCCAGGGGGGACAATGGAGGTGCCGCCGGCAGCCCCGTTAATGAGCTCTCGTTTGTTCCCCAGCCTACTCTGCACCAGGCACGCCCCCTGCGAACCGTTCCTTCGTGGGATTAGGACCAAGGGATCCTGGGAGTATCTATCAGGCACAGGTGAGAGCGGGGATGCTGCTGGGGGGACCCTCCTGCCCTCGCCCAGGGCACCACCGCCGTGGCATCGCCGTGGGCATCGCCGCCGTGGGCATGGCCGTTGCGGGTGTCGCCGTCGTGGGTATGGCTGCCATGGCGTTGGTGATACGGGCGTCCGCACCGCGGCATCGCTGCCGTGGTATCGCCACTGTGGGCATCGCCACCGTGGCCGTTGCCACAATGGGCATCACCATCGTGGCATCGCTGCCATGGGCGTCACCACCACAGGCATGGCCGTCGCAGGCATCGCCGTCGTAGGCGTCACTGCTATGGCATTGCCGACACGGGCATCCCCGCCATGGCATCCCCGCCGTGGCACCACTGCCTTGGGTATTGCTACTGTGGGCATCACCGCTGTGGGTGTTGCCACTGTGGCATCACTGCCATGGGCATTGCCACCGTGGGCATAACTGCTGTGAGCACCGCTATCGTGGGCATCACCACTGTGGCCATTGCTGCCACGGGCATCGCTGCCGTGCGCGTTGCCACCATAGGCATCCCCACCATGGGCATCGACAGCTGGCACCCTGTGCCAGGGCCTCGGGCGCTGCTGGTGGCTCAGGGCCACCAAGAGTCCCCCCAAGCAGAGGGAGGTCGCTGCCATGCCCACGCCTGGCACCTTGCCCTCCCCTCGCCAGGCTCCAGCTGTGCCCCGCCTGGCACTGCGGCACAGCCAGGCTGCCCAGGTGACCACAGCATCCCCGAACAAGGGGCACCGGAGCCGTGTGGCCCCTCTCCAGGTCGGCACGGGCACCCTGCTTTCGCCCGACTGCGCCCGCCGGCTGCTTCAGCCGCAGCGGGATGTAGTGTGCGCCTTTCCGGGGACTTTTCATTAGTCCTGGGTATTTTTTAACCAGTAGTTCGCGAGCCAGTGCCAGCGCTGTGGGCGGTGCCGTAGGGCCAGGGCAGGAGTGCCGGCACCTTGCCTCATTTGTGATACGAGTTGGCCGGCCTCAGCTGTCCCAGCAGGGGCAGCTTTGGGAGGCTGCAGCCCTGCCCGGCAGGTGACGCCAGTGCCAGGGGAGTGGGACGGGTGCGTGGATGGCACCGTACTGGGGGCAATCCGGGGTGCTGCACCCACTGGGTGCGAATACTTAGGGCACTGAGCCATGCCATGGGGCAGCCAGAGGTGCTGTGCTTTGCTAGGGTGCAAGCACTCGGGGACCGTGAGCTGTGCCATGGGGCACCCAAGGGCGCGGCGCTGTGCCAGGGTGCAAACGCTTGGGGACCGTGAGCTGTGCTGTGGGACGCCCAAGCGTGCTGTGCCGTGCCAGCGTGCAAGCGCTCGGAGGCCATGATCTGGGACACCCAAGGGTGCCGTGCTGTAGCAGGAGGCAAACGCAGCCTCCTGCCCCGCCTCAGTTTCCCTAATCCTACACGTGGGCAGAGCACAGAGGGGTGGCCACCCTGAGGCTTTTAGGTTCCTAGAGAGGAGACATGGGGCAGTGCCAGGAGAGCCCCGAGGGAGCAGGGTGCCGGGGTCCCTGCAACCCACAAACCCGCGGGGGTTACGGCTGCTCGCAGCCCCAGGACCCCATCCCTGTGTGCATGTGTCCGATCACGCTCTGGGAGCCTCCCCAGGGCTCGAGGATGGTCTGTGTGGGGAAACTGAGGCACAAGGGAAACGACGTGGTGTCCTGCATCCCTGGGAGGGGTAGCTGAGACCTGCTGCTCTTGGGTCATGTGTGGCGGGGCCAGGAAGGGTTAAGGGAAGCGGCGGCCCCGAGCTGTCTCGTTGCCAACGGAAACCAGACATGAGGTAATCAGGGACGAACTTGAACTTGGGGCTGAGGGGGGAGACAATGGGAGGGTGGCAGGGGGCCACCCCACGGGGTCCCCAGCCCTGCCACCCCCCACCCGTCCCCAAGCGGGATCATTCCCTGGGAAGCGTTGCCTTCGCTGCGGAGGTGCAGAGGGACCGGCAACCAAGGGGGACACGGGTGGCCCTGGCACAGAGGGCTGACAAACTCAGTGCAGGAATGGGGACGCCATGCAGGACAGCAAGGCAAGGCGAGCAGGGTGACTGCGTGAGGACAGCTGTCTCGGGGTGGGGGGGGACACGCCAGGGGGGCACGGAGCGGCTCCGTGTCGCAGAGCACTAACGCCAGCCTCTCTCTTCTCTCCTGGCAGTCCTGGTACCTGGGATAACCGCCGCCGTGCCGCCCCTTCGCCTCCCTTCTCCTCTGCTTTAGGCACCCCCAGAGGAACATCCCCGTCCCCGAGCACCAGGCCCAGCCTTGCGGTGACGACGGAGAGCGCGGACTCACGACGACGATGACGACGATGACAAGCAAAACCCACACCCGAAGGAAAGAGCGAGGGAAAGGAAGAAGGAAAAGGGTCAAACTTTTTTAAAAAGGAAAAAAAAATATAAACAAAACAACAACCCATCCCAGGAGGACCTTCCCCCCCACCCCAGCGATGCACCAGAAAACAAAGAAACAGAAAAAAAAGAAAGAAAAACACTATTATTCGCCCCGTCGGCCGGCGCCGCGCCGAGACCTGACACAACTCGTGCCAGTGATGCCTCCCGGAGCGGCAGCGGGGCTGCGGCGCCAGAGCCCTGCTGGCCACTTGCCGGAGGGTCGGATATGCAAACGGCTCTTGACTCTCTCATTCTTGCCTCTACGTGAGTAGAAAAGATCAAACCCCCCATCACCCCCCACCCCGGGTGGGTTCGGAGGGAATTTTCCTGACCCTTGCTCCTCCACGGGTGTACAGATGCCACCCTCGCCGAATTGCTGGAGGCCAGGCGGGAGCATGTGCCGGCAGCGAGGGCGCGGGTGAAGTTCGACCTCCGCTCCGCGGCGGCCGCCGAAGAGGAGGGTTGCCCGCTCGCCGTCGGCCGCCGCGAGAGGTTGGAGGATTGCAAGTTCAACGCCACGGCTAAAACCTTCTTCATCATCCACGGCTGGACGGTAAGGCGGGAGGAGGCCGCCCGCTTCTGGGCGCGAGGCTCGGCGTTCCAGCCGCTCCCGGCCGGAGAGAGCGAGCTGCCCCGGGAAGGGTCTGCGGCTCTAGAATAAGCGGGATTTGGGACAGCTTTTCCCGTTGGGGTCCCCTAAGTAGCTGCACCCGAGGTCGCTGGAGCAAAGTGGTGTGAAATCGCCCAGCTCGTTCGCAACCCCCTGAGATCGCTTCGCATGTGTATGAGGTGAATGTGGTAAAGGGAGCTTGAGGTTTTTCCCTAAAATCCGGCTAACGGACCACGCTGAAGGTGACACTCAGCTTGACACGCATACGGACTTTCCGTAAGTTTAGCTGCATGTCCCCAGTCTTCACCTCTGCTACGTGGTCTCCCCGATAAAGAAACAGACTTTATCAAGCTTTCTTCTTCTGCATTCGACGTGGCCACGTGTGTGGCACTAAGGGACTTATCAACTCTACCAGGGCTTATGCAAACGGGAGCGCCGGGACTGGCAAATAATTTCGCAGTCTATCAGAATGTCTGAAACTCTCGAGAAAAAGAGCAATAAGGTGTCACGTAATGAATGCCTCTCCTTCCTGCCCTAAAAAGCAAGGTGGCTAATTACATCCAGAGTCTCTCAAAACCTGTTTTTCTTACACCACTAGCGCGGCGCGGAGAAGTAGTGGGGTTTACAGAGGAGCAGCATACAGCTGGCGCAGGATATGCAAACGATCTGCTAATAACTTAACTGCGAATGGGTAATCTTGGTCTTGCGGGCTAGAAACTAACACCTGAATCTCTTTCTAGATGAGCGGCATGTTCGAAACCTGGCTGGGCAGCTTGGTCTCTGCTCTTCAGAAGAGGGAGAGGGATGCCAACGTGGTCGTGGTGGATTGGCTTTCGCTCGCCCACCAGCTCTACACCGACGCTGTGAACAACACGCAGATCGTTGGAAAAAGCATAGCGAGGCTGCTCGACTGGTTACAGGTAACGCGAGTTAAGGACGGGCTCTGTTGTAATGCTCCGTGAAAGACTGTTGCACAAGGCAACGGAGCGTTCACCAGCTCCGGCGCTCACGAGTGGGGAAGGCTCTGGTGTCATCCCAACCCCGAGGCTCCTGGCTAAGGTGCTGTGCCGGGCACCAGCAAGTGCTTTCCTGCTTTCCTGGAGGACGCTGCTTTGCGGCGTGCTCGGATCGGCGATAGCGGAGCGGACTTCAGATTCGGAGTCCGGTCCGAGCACTGGGAACTCGGGAGTTGGGCAGAGTCAGCCTCGGCTCGGCCAGAGGGTGGGAAAAGGAGAAGGAAAATGCGCGCGGTGCTACGCTGGGCGCTTGAGTCCACGGCCAGTACCGAGGGCTGCTGGCAGCTCCCTGGGAGAGGGCTGCTCCAGGTGCTGCTTAAACAACGAATAGCGTAATTGGGGGTGGAAACTGGGTGCTGTGGTTGGGGGCAAGCCACAAGCGCCGTCCAAACCGTTCAGCTTGTCTTGACGAAATAAAGAACGAAGCGTGCTTGTCTGCCCCCTCCCTCCAATCTCTTCTTCGAATCAGACTTGAGAGCCCCGCAGATAGGAGCAGCGCCAGATGCTCCGAAAGACAGAGGGGCAGATGATCATATCTTTTTTTTTCCCTTGCAGGAGAACCCGCTCTTCCAGCTGGAGAATGTTCACCTGATCGGGTACAGCCTGGGCGCCCACGTTGCCGGCTTTGCTGGTAACCACGTCCATGGGACGATAGGCAGAATTACAGGCAAGTGGCTTTTTAAGCAGTCTCTTACCTTCCCTTAGCGGCAGTGAGTTTCCCCGAAGAGGCTTGTTTCCCGTGTTGCTGCGATGTTGTTTTGGGCTTGCTCATTCAGAAATGACAGGTTTTCTACCTGTGGCAGCAGTGGGGAGCATGGGTCTCTTTCCTATGAGAGAGTATCTTAATTTTGAACCCCAAATGTAGGTGGGGGTCAACAACAACAACAAAAAAAAAAAACCAAACCAAAACCTTTCAGAGGACAACCTGACCTTGAGTATATTTGAAGTTAAATGTGCGTTCAAAACAAATCCAGCTCAGGCTTTTACTGTCCAAATCCTAAGCCTCTGAATGCGACTGTTATTGCAGTTATAGCTCGTAAACGAATAGAAGTGAGAGCTATCGGGTGCTGTTTGTCCCATCGCATGTTTGGTCAAAAAAACCAACCAACCAAAAAAAAAAAACCCCCCAAAACCACCACCAAAACGCAACCCCCCAAAAAACCCCCAACCTCTCATTCTGAAAATATCTTGAAGGGAGTGCTTCTGACTCCAGAGGAAATCCGATTTCAACATGTGAGAACTTAGGGCATGGTACAAGGGGTTGCAGTAAGCGTTTAAATGTGACACCGGCAGTGAGAATTCCTCGGAGCCTAGCGTTAAGTATCTATATTTAGTTAAGCAGGAAAATCGCCAACCAGTCAACTTGGGGAATGGCTCAGGAGCACAGCTTCATGTTGGGGGTGAGGCTCAGGGCTTAACAGAGCATCCCAAACCCATCGAGGGATTTCAAATACAGGGATTACCTGGCTGCTGCTTCAACTTCTATTAGTCCCTCCATATGTCCAGTCTGAAAATCGACTCAACGTCGCCAAGGCAGCTTTGGCTACCAGCGGTCTCTGTGGGCTGCTAGACCTCTTCTGGTGTTCGGTCCTCTGCTGCTACCCCTTGAAATATCTCTTCACTGTGACCTAGCAAAGACTTATTGCTTCCCACAGGCAACCTGAAGCCATCGCTGCAGAGCGGACTGGTGCTATTACTGGGTTGTGTTGCACTGAAAATAATAGGGGACGTTTTCATTTGGTGAGCCCACGGTGAAGAGATCTTGGGGGACAGTATCAGCAACGAGGCAGGGACTGTCTGTGTAGCACCTGGTTAGGAGGGCTGCTAGCAGCAGGCTTCTGGCTATATTCTGTGTGAAATAACCCGATTTCTTACCTGGCATCTTGCGTACTGTCTCTAACACCAGGCTTGGATCCAGCTGGCCCTATGTTTGAAGGAGTGGACCCTAGCAAGCGCCTCTCCCCCGATGATGCTAACTTTGTGGATGTCCTTCACACCTACACAAGGGAAACTCTAGGTGTTAGCATTGGGATCCAGATGCCTGTAGGCCATGTTGACATCTACCCCAATGGGGGAGACTTCCAGCCTGGCTGTGGTTTAGGTGATGTCTTGGGAGCAATTGCCTATGGGAGTAAGTTCTCGTTATTTATTTTGCCTCTGGTCAGTGTAGACTCCTCACAAATAGACTTGGGTTGATGCTGGGGGATGATCTGATTTACCAGAGCAGAGAAAACTATTTTTTTCGTTCTAAACTGCCTGTTCTGCTGGAGATTGTTGCTAGAAACTAGACCTGCTTTTAATTCTGAAGTAGCATGTTCTCATTCTAACACCTGATCACAAACTATGGCCATCTTATGCTGGGTCTAGAATCCTCTCGAAAGCTCTCTTCACGGTAGAGACTAAGTGAACGGTCCTCTTCAAGTGTCTTCCACTAACCTCTTGAATTGCTACCGTTTGAAAAATGTTCGACTTTGGCCATGGTCAACTCATGTTGGGCTACAAAAAGGCATAGCTCGCTGTATCTTACCAGCCGCTGGGGTGACAAATACTTAAACGAAACGTATCCCTTGCAACTCTGCTTCTCTAGCAATTGGCGAAGTTGTTAAATGTGAACACGAGCGGTCTGTGCACCTCTTCGTGGACTCCCTCGTGAACCAAGATAAACAAAGCTTCGCATTTCAATGTACCGACTCCGGTCGCTTCAAGAAGGGCATCTGCCTGAGCTGCCGGAAGAACCGCTGCAGCGGCATTGGCTACAACGCCAGGAAAACACGGAACAGAAGAAACAGCAAGATGTACTTAAAAACAAGAGCTGACATGCCCTTTAAAGGTACGCTTTCCCTCTTAGAAAGAGCATAGTCTCATCTCTGAGAGCAGACTCCCAAAGCCGATGTCGGGAAGGATGTAGAGGTGGAAGAGTAGCATCACCTCAAAGCAGCGCAGCACCAGTCTTTTGCTGTTACCTGGCTGCCTTGCTGTCCTGTGGCATTACTGGGCTCCTTCCTCCAGGTAAAATAATCAACAGGACTCTGGCCATAAGGACTCTCTGCCTTTTGAGCAGGGCTACAGCCCACACATGTCGTACTTGCAAGACCACCCCAACCTTAGAGCAGTGTGAGGTTTGGGGAGCCCTCCGCAGAGAGGACCTGCTGTTGTTGTTGTGTAAATGTCACCTCTGTAATCAGTAAGGGCAGGAAAAAGCGATCGATGATGTCTCAGTAAAGAAAGTGTTGGCTGGCAAAGGCCAGACCCTATTTCACAAAGAGCGATGCTGAGCAACGTTGTGTCTCGACAAACTTGGTTCCATGTATGCTCTCCGTGTCTCTCTCCAGTCTACCATTTTCAGATGAAAATGCATGTCTTCAGCTACAAGAGCTTGGGAGAGGCTGATCCCACTTTCTCTGTCACCCTTCACGGCACCAATGGAGACTCTGAACCTCTCTCTTTAGAAATGTAAGTAAGCTGGCTTGTCGTGTTTACTTAAGTAAGAAGGCCCCTGGGACTAGACGAGGTGGAATCATTCTTTTTCCTCTGGTGACACTAGCGTTGCACCTGAGCCTAGCAGCCTCACTTCATCACCATTCAAAAAGCTTTTCACCCAGTAACTTAATCATAGTTTATTGCCGAGAAAGCAATTTGATGCGCCCAGTCCTCTGCATACTAGCCTTCACGGCTCGTTGTTGAAGTACTTTGTTTTGCTTTTTCCCCTCTCCCATTTGGGTATAGTCTGAAAGCACCCGTATCTCCGGAGGCACTGGTGACCTCCTTTAGCCTCTCCCAGATGAAACACAAGGCATGAAATTCACCTTTAAGCTATGGAAGGATGGCCGAGCCAAATAAATACACAACGCATTGTATTGAAGCAGCTATCCAAGCTCACTTTTAGTGTAATCGGTAATTATCTGGTGACAGTTGAACGTGGAGCCCTCGATAAGCTGCAGAGGGCTCTGTTTTAACTTCTTGCATGGAATGAATGAGCATCTGGCATGCTTCCATAAGGAAGCAGTGTTGAGTGTCTGCTTGTCTTTCAGGCTTGACCAA
This sequence comes from Aviceda cuculoides, assembly GCA_035590195.1. Lineage (NCBI taxonomy): Eukaryota > Metazoa > Chordata > Aves > Accipitriformes > Accipitridae > Aviceda > Aviceda cuculoides. The sequence goes on from JAVJGG010000074.1 coordinate 80,110,321, forward strand.
ATCGGCCTAAACGCTACTAACACCTTCCTGGTCTATACGGAAAAGGACATGGGTGAACTTCTAAAAATAAAGCTTACCTGGGAAGGAACATCTCAGTCGTGGTACGATCTATGGAAAGAGCTGAAGAGCTACTGGTATCGGCCTGTGAAGTCTTCCCAGGAGCTGCATATCAGACGCATCCGTGTGAAATCTGGGGAAACGCAACAGAGGTGATAATTGCGTTAGGCTGCGTGTGAGAGAGATTAGAATCTAGCACAAAAAGTTGGGGTTTTGAACTTAGTCAGTACCCTGAACTGTCTTTCATTTTTAGTGTTACCAGCTAATGCTGCCTCGTGGTGCAGGGGAAGAGTTTACTTGCCAGCATAAGGTTGCAAACCAGGCTTTAAGCAAAACTAGTCACTGCAGATCAGATCTGGGATGTTCTTTTGCTTTATTTAGATACTGTGACACTATCTTGCCTGCCCTTGGGGACTAAATTAACCTACTTCACGATGGTTTAGATCCTACCTGAAGGGTTACAGTACAGACAGCCCCAAATACACTGAAAAGTAGATGATGAGGCACGGCTATTATTTACAGGCGTAACGTGCTGATTTGACACAAGCAGCTAGACCTAAAACTGCAACCGGTAACGCGGCGACACCAACTCCTTAAGCACTATATTGCTCCTACAGAGATCTCTGTAACTGGAAAGCTAAGTAAAAAATAAAGCTGCCAAGCACGTAGCACCGTGCTCCCACATCTCGTGTTGATGTTGTTCTGAAGGTAACACAGGGCCATCAAAGAACAATTAGCAATTTCCCACGTTTGTCAGAGCTTTGAATAAGCATTACCTGTCATCTGTAAGGTGTTCTGCATCCTAGTTTCTACAAGCTATGAAACATAGGGGTAGTAGAAGCAGAGATCCCCAGATAAACTATTAAAGTAGGAAATAAAACAGCCATTCAACAGGCTAATGGTGTGCCAAGATGCTCCACAGGAAGGGCGTCACATCAAACAACTTGTCCTGGAATTAGCTACAATCCATATTGTATGCTATTTGTTAATCGTGGAGACAACAGGCACCTTCTCTTGACTTCTGATTCTTCCTCCTAGGTTTGCTTTCTGTGTGGAGGATTCCCAGCTAACCAATATATCTCCTGGTAAAGAGCTCTGGTTTGTGAAGTGCACAGGGGAATGGCAAAAAAGGTAGGCAAAATCAATTAAGAGAAATCCTGTCTGATGCATGTGGCTGTGCTGGGATGAGTGGAACCTCTTTTTTTTTTTTTTTTTTTTGTTTTTTTTTTTTTTGTTCAGACTCCTGGAACCTCATTTTCTTTCAAAAAAGTTAATAAATTGTAGCCCAAGATTCTCAGCTATTAGACTTAAATTTCAGGTATGCCCCAACTATCACTAGCTAGGTGATATTATCCTCACTTCTGATCTTGGTTTATCTTGTATCTTTACATGCTGACTACCCGATTGGTATAACACAATCCTTGGGCCTCAAGAACCTCTCTTTGCTATCACAGTATGGGTGCTACCAACACCCAATGGGCAACAGCGGAGAGCTAATGAGAGGTATCTATTAACTGCCCTGTAAAACAGAGGAAAGCTGGGAGCGCAGGGGATTGCCTCAAAGATCATTTCAGCCCGGTAGAAAATCTCGAGCTGCCAAGAAACCTCTTGATTAAAGTTTGAGCTCAACCGCATGAGCAAGGCACAGCCGCGGACTCGCCACGTCGTTACGGTGGTGGCTCCTACCGCTTGGCCTCTGGCCGTGCTAGTCTCTCCTGGCCCAGGAGAGCACCTCGGCCCCGCTGAACCTCCGAGGGACTCTCCAGGCTCCTCGGATCGGTCCTCAGAGCTCGACTTCCAGTAAGCCAGCTCCCAGCAGCGACCGCTTGACCGCTTCAGCCTGCCTCCGGTTGCGTTTCGAACGAATCCCTCTTCGTCCGACTGCGTGACAGTCTCCTTCAGATGAAGCCCAGCCTTTTGGCCTCCCCTAAATTTCAGTTTGTAAACTCAGAGCTTTGTCGCTTCTAAGCCGGAGACGGAGCCCGTGTTAGGGCTAGGCAAAGCCCCGTGGAAGCCGTGCTTTGTACAGCCCTCTTGGGCAGCGGAGTTCAGCTCAGAAACGTGAGCTGGTTCTGTTCCAAGCTGGGCAGAAACCAGCAAGCTGTGCTGCCATACGGTAGCAAACGATTCCGTGAATGAAACCCCTGCGCAAAAACTTGTCGCTCTGCCACAAGTCTTGAAAGACCAAGTAAATATTCCTGCAGGTACAATAAAAGGCTGTTTTGATATGCTACTCGGTAACCCCCCATAAAACAGAATTGCTGGCAGATGTGCCCTTCCTGCGTACTCATGGAGTACAGCTTTTACACGAGGCGGAGGAGCGGATCCGAGCTCCAACACGCTATGGTTTCTAGGAAATGATCCTTCCTCCCAGAGATCACGAGCAATTCCTTGCCGTTCAGCTCTCCGGTCCTGCCAAGTCACTGAAAGATTATAGTTCCCTACTTGGAGATTTGAGTCTGCAAACATCTGTCCCCCCTGAATGGATCTGAACAGGCAGAGTCTAGCGTCAGGACCTGTAATTTCTGTTTGCAGCCTACCTGCGTGCATAATGTCTGCTTCGGGCTCTCCTTGAGTAGCTACTGGGCAAAGTGCTGCTTTGACAGAATAGAATACCAACCTGTACTGTCTAAACCTGTTCTTAGAATCCCAGAGTTTCTTAGGAATTCTTTATTACTCCTCTTAACTTCTGCATTTAACTAGATTTTTTTTTTTTTTTCCTCTCTGCTTTTCCCAGACCCGTCTCAAATTCACTCTGAAGACTTCTCTAAAGACTCACAACCGAGCAACCTAGATGCACAAAGACCACACAGGCGGCAAGATGCTCTGGCAAAAATCTGGCTTGGTAGCACTTAAAACGAGCAGCTCTCCAGGACAAAACATCTTGGATCAGATGCAAGAAAGTGAGGAGGAACTGACGGACTGCGGTCCTAGACCTAGAGTTACTAAAACTACATTCTCCCTTCCCCAAGGAGCCTGGTTTGTGCGTTTAACCTTACCTTGACCCGTAACATGCTGCATTTCCCACCCTGCTCCCATTTACCAGGACTACGGATGGGATCTTGACAGATCTAGACCTCAGCAATGATCTTCTGGTCCGCCTGCCGGGGGAGTTGAGAAGATAACCATGCTAACGGCCCGTCAGACCCTTGGCGACAGCGCTGCCAAGAATAAATTACCATCTAGCGTAGGAGTTACCCTGGCTCCGATAGCCCTACGGGCTGCGGGACGATGAAACCAGCACAGGTCAAGTGGTGGTGGTGGGGTTGTCCAGGGGAGGGGTGGGAATAAGCACGATGCCACTTAACTTCAAGTTGTCCTTCGCTTGCCTTAAAAATAATCCGTTCTGCGTCTGGCCGATACCGACATCTCTCTGTAGGACCTTATAAGAAGGTCGGACCGCGTCCTCCCTAGGGCGGAACGCGGCGCAGACGGCGTCGGCAGCCGCTCCTTGCTCCCCGCTCCGCGTCCGACTGCCCGGTCCCACGTGTCGGTCTCTACGGAAGGCAACCGGCCGCTGCCCGTAGGGGAGGAGGAAGGCGATGAACCCTACCGCTTCAGGAGAGCTTTGCACCGGTCCTTGTGACTACTGAGAAAGCGTTCGCCTCTGCTCAGATGCTGTCGTAGTACCAGCGCATAATTAAGACCTTATTTTTTTTGTGCAGAGGGTTTAACTGAGCCAAGCGGATGACATCCTACCCTCATTGCCGCAACATCCCGCTTGGATTCCCTGGTGCCAGGTGAACTTGGCTTTGCTCTGAGTTTGATGGACTCTACAGCCGTCCTGTTTACTACAGCAGAGTGGACCTTGGCAGAGGTGAACCGTTGTTTTGGCTTTTTTTAATTATTATTTTATTTTTTTCCTTTTTTCTTTTTGGAAGGAGAACTTGAACTGCTGGCACGCAGAAAAGCAGTCTCAAAAAATGGTGTTGCCAGATGGTGCACTGAGTTCTGAAGACTTAGCAAGTCCTTCTGAGGCCTGCAATTCCCTGAGTTTTGTAGAGCTTCAATCCAACCAAAGCAAGCACATTTGGAGATTTTTTTTTTTTTCCCATGGTTTTATGCAAAGGCTTCAATAACTGAAGCCTTTAGTAAGTATCTGTGACTTGTCACCGTGCCATACTTAGAGTGGTTTCAAAGCCCTATTTGTATATTGTGGTTTTTGTATGACTTAAAACATAATTTATTTCTCATATTGTACATATGTAAAGTTTTAAGCATTTTGGGTTTGAGTAACAGTTTTTATAAGCCTTAAGAAAAAAAATAAAGGGCTTTGTAAAAATCAGTGAAGTCTTGTTATTGACCTACCACAAGCTTCGACGTGCCTTGCAAGAACAACAGCATGTGGCCATCTTGTCCCTCGATATCTACTCCTGTGTTGTAGCTCCCGAGATGCCCATCATACAACATTACGGGTTTACTTCTCATTTTAGCCTAGCAGCGAGAATGTGATTTCAGCAGCGCCCAGGGGATTGTCTTTTTTTTCTTTTTTTTTTTGGCAGAGTGAATATTACAAAATAAAAATCCCTGTCTGGGTAGCAGTAGAGGGGTTTTCTGTCTGCCTCTTCCCCACAATGTCTAAGACTTGTTCAGCAGGGGAGACTATCAAAAACATTCACCTTTCCTTCCCACCCTGTTTTCTTTCAGCCATAGCAATACCACTACTGCTTTTTGGCTGGGGGAAAGCCAGATTTTGTGTTACTTGCACTCTATGGCTGTTGCAGTGAACACAGTGGGCTCTGGGAAGACCATTGCCAGACCAAACTCCCAAACTCCTGCTAGACCAAACTTTGTTAGGACAAACTCCCTCTTCTCTGTTGATTTCCTGTATTAATGGTTTTTTCCTCCATTGAAAGCTTTTGGTTTTTTTTTCCTGAGCTGCTTCACCATTGCCTGACTTCAATAGCCAGCCCATTGGTGAATACTTTTGAGAAAAACTTACCCAAATCTGATCACTGAATTTTCCCAGCTTTTTCCAGCAGCCACACCATCAAGTTCTAGGAAACCTCTCAACCGTGCTCTGCCTACGCCTGACAAATCCAGCAGCAGGACTTTGCAAACAGAGTAAATACCTCCAAGCTGTGCAAGATTTGTATGAAATTACTTAGTTAACCTTTTTCTATGAAAAGCCCAGCAATGGCTGGACTGCAAGGAAAACTACCCTTGTAGATTTGGCAGAGCGATGGGGAAGCTGTCGGATGCTTGCAGGGCCCCTAATTATTCTGCACCCCAGAGCTGGAGTTTTTTTTTTTTTTTTCCTGTGGGGCTCCCTTCCACCCTGTTCAAAGTGGGGGGACACTAGTACCAGAAACCATTCCAGACATCTGGGACTCTTTTTTTTTTTTTCGCACGCTACCCCTCGGATACAGCTGGAGTCCAAGGGCTGGTGCGAGGACAAGCTGGCGGTGGCCCCGTTCGCATCCAGCTGCTCTCTACCAGGTAAAGGGCGAAGAATATGAGCTCACAAGAGAGGAGGGACAGGCTGCAGCTCTCTCGCATCCGTGGGCATCCCCCTCCAGGCATCTGGCCCTTCACGCAGCAAACGTGGGCTCCCAAACGCGTCGCTCCCGCTGCTCCACGTACCGAGGCTAACGCGGCAACTCGCGGCGCATCGGCGCGCATCCCCCCTAGTTAGGAGCTTGGGTGCGCGTTAGGCAAGTGAAAAAAAAACGAAGAGAAGGGGGCTTTTCTTGGGATTTTTTGGAAGTCGCTAGCGAATTCAGGGTCAGCACAACAGGCACATCCCAAATCCGTGCCAGGCGGGGGCCGAGGCTGGACCCGTGCTCCCAGCCGCCCGGCAGCCCTCCCCTTCCCCCAGGTTTATTCAGGATCGCTTTTTCACAGCCGCTCCATTCAGCCCCACGAGTCGGGTCCCACCAAAGGTCAGGCCGTGCCTCTGGAAAAACAATACGCCCCGCACGGGGAATGCTTTACAACCTTCTTCGCCCCCCCCCCACCCCGGGGCTGCCCCAGCTCTGGCATCCGAATGCCCAGCACCGGCTCCCGCGAGCAGCAGCAAATGGGGCACCGTTTCGTCAAATAACCCCCCAGCATCTTTGCTTTTGATGGGAAATGGAACGGAAAGTCTGCTCGGAGTTTGCTTCTCTCCCAGCTTCCCGTGCTGAAATAACGAGGCTGCCCCAGTCCACCAGGTAAAAGCTTTTCAGCCATCCCCAAAAGCAGCCTCACCAAAAGATGACCGCAACTGTCCGAGAAACCCAAGATCCTGCTCCTCGGACCGTGATAACGAGTTGTAATTTTACGCCTGTTCAGATGCTGACATTCCAACATAAATTATACAGCTCGTTGCCTTCCTAGCAATCCCATCCAGCCCCGCAGCAAACACAAAGAATCTGGCAGCTTTTACAAATCCGTGCAGAAGCATCAGGAGACCTCGTGCTGTCCAGAGGGATGGGTAAAGCAGCTTGACCCAGAGCTGACCCAAGTTTAAAATAAAAAAAAAAAATCAAATCACTTTTTATTGCTTGATTATTGGTTTTTTCCTATATCTGTCCTTTCTGTTCTCAGTTGTTTTGCAGCTGTTTCACAAAGATTTAGGATGCTTATGACAAACCGTATAAAGAAGAATCAAAGTGCAAACGTTCAGAATCCTTTTCTTCTGACCTGACTTGTAATAAGATTGAAAAATGAGGAAAAGGGACCAATAAAAGTAAGGCTTTCAGGCCATCCCGTTCCACCTCTCCTAGCCAGCTGTCCTAATTACTGCAAACAGGCAAACCAGCTCAGACGAAGTAAGAAATGACACAAGACTTGGACCAAACCTTAAGGCAAATCTGGTTGATTTTTTTTCCTCCTTTCCATATGGCTTTCCATATCCTGTTTTTGGCTGAAAACCTATATATCCTACCAAATTATGAAGAGAAAGGCCACATTCAGCTTAGCTAGAGCTAAGGAAGTGTAACTGAAACAATCTTACTCCCATGCCATAAAATCTGCAGATGTTAATGAGAAGATGATCCTTGCTCTGCGGATCTCTGTGAAACAGCCAAATCTGGCGGTTCTTTGAATAACCCATTAAAGAAACACCCATGGAAAAGCTGGATTATATATTATTCATACATTGCAATGGAGGGAACTTCCAATGGCAGATCTCAAAATATCAGTTGGATAATAAAGCTTGAAATTCCTCTCTGAATTTCAGAATGGTGGATCTGGCTGGTTTACAGACGACTAAGGCTACTCAGAAAGCTCGCTGCTCTCTGTACAAAACGTTCATTAGCATTGACTTTGTTGACGAGGAACACAAATCCACGTGACGGTCATCACTAACCTGCACCTCTGTGAATAACGTGGGAGCGCAGAGCGGGGAAGCCTGGGAGCGAGAGCAGCACAACTCCCCTTTCTGCGATCAGGCAAGGCTGCCGTCCTCAATGCGTTAACATGCAAATAACTAAATTCAAACGCAACAAAGTCGACCGATAGCACAACAAGATTAATAGCTTTGCATTAAGAGCATTCCACAAGTCAGTGACAGGGACAAACCCCAGATGTCTTGACCTCCAGTAACTGCTCGGCACACGCACCAGAAGGGTGCATGGTCTTCTCTTCCCAGCAGAAGAATAGTCAAAGAGTTTCTTTCATTTACTGAAGCTTTCTTCTTCTTGTTCAGCCTGGTCTAACATGGTTCTACACCCCCATCCCCATATAATATGCCAGAAGGTGAAGGAAAGTGAAAATTAAAAGGGAGAGGAGGACACTCCTAATGGCTGTTCTGGTAGAACATCTATTTTCAGGAGAGAAGCAGCGCGTTTACACACTGTAGGTATTCGCCTTAGCGATTTCCGTAAGCAAAGCCAAAGCTGCAAAAGCAGGAACACGTTGACTTTCCTGCAAGTTGTGTCTGCAAAGCTTCCTGCTGGCAAAGGCGGCGGTCGGCTCCGGAGCCCTCCTCTCGAGAGCTCCCACCAGCCGCTTTCGCACAAGTTCGGGCCCACCCGCCGGGGCGCCCCTCGGTAGGACGCGCACTCCGAGCGCGGCTACGCACGTGCACGAGTCTTCCAGCTGGGTTCCCTTTGAAATCTGCAGGAGTTTCTCCCCGGACTTCAGCAGAAGTCTGGTGGGTTTTAACCCGCGGAGAGATGCTGCTCCAGCAAGGCGACAGAAGCTGACCTGCTGCCGAAACGCTTAGGCGAGGAGCACGCTCTGCACTTTGCGAGGCTGGTTGCAAAAGGCATAAATTCAGAAAAATTAAACTTCATACATTTTTTTTCCTGTTTCTTCTTCCCAGCATCCTCAGTTAAATTCCTGTCTGAAGTCCAAGCCACACGCTGCCTCCAAGCCAGCTCCAGTAACAACATCAAAGCCCTGACCTAGACCGATTCTGCGTTCTGGCCAACAGCTACTTAACAGGACACGATGAACTTTATATCTAGTGCATCTTTACAAAGCTGAGCCAAAAGAAGCTCTGGTTTTTCAGTTTGATCCAAAGATCCTCAATTAACTTTTGCTGCTCTGTAATAGGATTTTAGCTTTCTTTCAAGTTGTTTCCCCTTCCCAACTGGAAGACCATGAGAAATAAGTGGAGAAAATCTGCCAAATACGTGGGAGAGGCAATGAACCTGATTGCATAAATGAGATTATGTCAAATGATTAAGGAAAAAAATGGGGAAAAAAAGAAAGAAAAAAATCAGTGTTTTTTCTTCTAGTCCTATTATAAGTTATTAAGTAGTGGGGGGAGGCAAGGACAAAATCAAATACACTTGTGATATTTAATTAAATACTATCTCCTTAAGATAATAATCATTAATACTGGAAATAACTGGGACAGGAGAAAGTAACCAGAAAAAGAGTTTCCACTCTCCTATTTGTATCAAAATTGCGTGTTAAAAATCCCAACCATTTCAATGAAGACGACCATGTAAATTCAAATCACGTCACGTACAGGCCACTGGAGCCAAAGCCAAGCTCTGCTGTTCATCATTACTTTCCAGAAACCATACAGAAGACAACTTTTTTAGTTAATTCTGCATAATCACAACTCCTTTCACCTTGCAGCTTGTGAAAGTCAACCTGCACCCATGTTTCTGCAGCTGCATCCTGGGGTTGACTCCCACCCACAAGCCGCTGCCTCTCCCCAGTAGATCCATATCAATGTTCCTCATTACTTTTTCTGCCAAGCTTTAGAAGAATCAGCCCCTTCCACCCCTGCCTACATTTGGAGAAACAGTGAGCCCATGCTTGCCCTCCAAAGGCTCAATACCTGCGCTCAAAATATTAGCTGGAAAATTAAAAACCCCAGGGGCTGCTGGTGCAATCCCACCAGCAGTGCTGCGGCTGGCAACAGGTCCCCCCCCAACCCTCAGGTCCAAGCCCACCTCTTTCTGAGTCTTTTCCTTCCACCTTCTCTCTTTCCTGCCACCCACCCACTATTAACTCCTCCCCACCACGAAGTTACGCTCCATCCATCTGGCTCAACCTCACCACCCCCAACCCATCCGCCGACTCGTCATTACCCAGGAGGTTCTTCCCACCGCCATTGCCGAGAAGCAACCTCACAGCACAGAGCTCAGCCAAGGACAACCTACACTTTTTACTCTCTCCAAAGCTCAGACAACATCCTGAGCTCCTCCTCATCTTCCCATGTGCTAAGCTCCCCCAGATGTAACTCCTGGAATACTTTGAGCACTCTCCCCCTCCTTAGCTGAGGAACGGACAGGTATAGAAGAGCATCCAGGGCAAGCTTTGAAGAACCTGCGGATGACTTGCTCCCACCCTGGAGCAGAACCCCCACTCATGCCCCCAGTAACAGCCAGGGTAAGAAGAGCAACGACCTTGCCTTAGCAAGCGGACAGTGTGAACGGGGGTTCCCATGTCCCTGCACCTCCAGAGCCACGCAGTGAAGCGGCTGAGATCAGGGAAACGATTTTATAAGGTTTGTCCATAAACAATGATGGAGGACAACTTGCTCCAGCCAGGCCCCCATCTGCTCCCTGCCATAACCCTTTGGATGCTGGAGAGGCTGGAAGAGATGCAGCCCTTAGCTCTGCTTGTGCGGAGGCACTTGGAGCTCCCTCTTCTCAACCTGCATCCTCTCCTAAGACTTCTCGGGAGAAGCACAGCAGGGAGACCCTCCTCACCTGCATCTGATAAAGGCAAACCTCTCTGCTAAACTTCTGCAGAGAGGTGGAAGGCAGAGTTGGGTGGAAGGCAGAGTTGGGTGGAAGGCAGAGGTGGGTGGAAGGCAGAGGTGGGTGGAAGGCAGAGTTGGGTGGAAGGCAGAGTTGGGTGGAAGGCACACACGCGTTGCTTGGCCCCATCCCTCTTGGCTGGGTCATGCTGCTGCTGGCCACGTCGGCCACCTCCTAAAGCCAACATAATAAACTCCTTCCAGGCAGTGTGGAAGTACCCACCAGGAGCTGTGATAACAGCAGCAGGCATGGTGCACCCAGCCATGGTGGAGGCCACCAAAGGCCAAGCCTGTTTGCCAAGTATCAGCCCCCCGCCTCACTGGAAGATGCTGTAGGAGCCAAACGGCACATCCCAAACATCAGAAGGCATTTACAGGGCTCCCTCCTCAATATCTTTATGGATCCTGGCTTGAGCATCTGGAAGAAACAGCCACTATGCGCAGCAAGAGCAAACTTTCCTGGGAAGTGCCGGAGATAAACTGGGGTTGCAGTGCTGGTTCCTGTGCTCTGCTCTCACCTCAGCCCCTTGGGAATGTATGGGATGAGAGGTCTCCCCCCATCTGCTTCTAAGCTACCATCAGCTGGTCATCATAGAATCATATCCAGCCCTTGCCCAAATTTGCGGCCAGCTGAAGGACTGTGTCCTCCCCAAGGCACGCTCCTTGCCATGCTCAGGAGGGATCTGCGGTGGTTGTACAACAGCAGAGCTTTGCTCCCTGCTCACTTAATTTGGTTTGGTTTTTTTTTTTTTTAAATCAGGATAAAGCCACCTGCAGCACCTGCTTTACACCAGCTCCAGACCTGGCCCAGAGAATTGAAACAGCTACTCGCCATCAGGGGCCAGCTGGGGCTGATTTACACCTTGGGAGATGGGCACACTTAGCAGGCATGTTTGTAAACCAAGGATGATTTATTCCTCTTATTAATTCAGTATCCTTCAGAAGGCACACTATGTCAGCTCCATTCAGCAGCCCTTTTATTTATTATTTTATTCCTGCATAATCTGTGCTTTGAACAAAGACACGCATTGTTCTACCCTGTGGCACACAAACAGAAACCGATTTTTAAATTCCTGCTGTGTTGTTTTCTCCCAGTTTTGCGGAATCAGTTTTTAACTTCCATTTAAAAAAGCTTTTTTATTTAAGAAGCAAGCAAAATCTGTTTTCCCAATCCCACCGAGTTACCTCCTTACAGAGCTTCAACAGCATTTTGTTGCTCCAACAAGCCAGGAGGCTGTTGGTGCCAGTTTACCCAGACTGCTCTGCCTAGAACATCCCATCCCGTAGCTTTAATGGGACTGAGCTCAAGAAACAAAGGCAAAGGACTGAGTCCAGGCTTGGGCATGTACTGATGTAGCTTTTTCAACCTGCTTTTAGGGGGTGGGGCAGAAAGTGTATATATACACATACACACATACAAATACATAAATATATATATAAAATTGTTATCATGGAGCAGTTGGGGCCCAGCAGGTTACAGATATTAGGAGCTATTAATTTGAATTTTGCTGTGAACAGATCCACCGCCCCATGGCAGAGAGGTCCGGGGAAGGTCACAGGAGCCAACAAAAAAAAATAAAATAAAAAATCATCTCACAGTGCCTGTTAGGCTGCAGATGGTCTCCGTACCCATTGCAATTAGAGCTGACCTATTGCAAAATACACACCAAGCATCTCCCTCCTGGCTACTAGACTCCTGTTGACTATCTGGAGTCTCTGGAGATGATGCTGAAGCAATCACAGATATAATATTTTGACTGGCTGGCTGACCACAAAAAGGGTCTCTCGTTATAGCACAGAACAGCAAAGTAGATCCAAGGTTGGTCGTCAACGCTGATACTTAAGGACAACCTTAAGGTCACAGACTAGCCCAGACATACCAAATACGCTATAAACTCTTCGGCAACCTGCCAAAACCAGACTGTGAGGTTGCTGGGCTCTGTTCCTGCAGGATGCTGGAAGCCTACCCAGGTATTCAGGTCTTAAGCCCAGAAATCTCTCAACGGCACGGCCATAACTCGCTGTTCTCGCTGCACCTACTGTCCACGATTCCAGGGGAAACCGCTCCAGGTCTGGACACGAGCTGCCTGTTGAAGCCTGAGAGGTGGGAAAGGATGTCACCAGCAACCCAGCCTCGTCGAAGATGATTTTCAAGAGTGAAATCTATTTAAAGACAAACATTTATGCTGGCACCATCTTGAGCTTGTGGTTTCTTTCTTTGAGCTGATGGCTTAAGACTATTATATTGCAGATCCACAGCAAACGCAGGATGATGTTGCGGAGCATATGAAGGCTACCAAGGGACGTCTTACAACATGCCAAGTATGACCCCAGCTATCCATGTGGCAATCCTGTACACAGCTGTGTGTAAGCACAGGTTAGAATAAGCAGAAAGACACAGTCCCTCTCAAACCCACACATGACATCAAGGACCAGCGTTGACCAAGGGTGAAAAAAGGACACAGCCTTTTTCAACAGTAGGAGAATGTTATCAGAGCTCCCACCTCATTGAAGTCTGCTGAAGAAATAGTCCCCAGTGTTGGGTCACCAAGCAGTAGCTTTGAATTCCCAGCTTCTGGGTACAATCTGGTCCCCAGCATGTTACTCACGCCCTCAGGGGAGCACAGTAGAAAGACAACATTGCTGCTTAGGTCCCTTAGAATCATAGAATCATTTAGGTTGGAAAGGACCTACAAGATCATTGAGTCCAACCGTCATCCCTGCCCACTAGACC
>JAVJGG010000074.1:80123358-80147058 GCA_035590195.1 Aviceda cuculoides
CTTTGGGATTCTTGACCACTTTTTGTTGTAGTGTGGAAAATTACAGAAAAAACAGAAGCATTTCTTTCTTTCTATGTTTTTAAGAAGCCAAGTAGCTTTCTATTTTTAGTTGTCTTTGATATGAATGTATGCAAAACAAAAGGCCTATGGAAAATACAGATTTAAAAAAGAAAAAAAAAAAAAGTTTTTTGGGAACACCCCCCCCCCAAATAACAAAAGAAAAACCACCCAAAAAGCCACTGCAATTTGTACTTCCCACTGGTTTGGCCACTACTATGAGCTTAGACTTCTCCAAGAACAGGAATAAACTTGGAAAACTGTCCAACTTCTCACCACTCCTCCTGATGAGCATTCCATAGCCTTAGTATTGAGGGACCTTCTGCCCCCTCATCCTTCATGTGTTCCCCTTCCTCTATTTCTATACTTTCTCATCAAGTCTTTAATAGCCTTTATTTTGGCATATAAAGGGAAGAGTAAGATGTACCGTGTGAGGAGTGCTGCAAAGCAACATGTGGTGCTGGTATTCCACGTTCACCACACAACTATTTAGTATCCATCTTGACCGTTTTTCTCTACAAAATTAATTTTTCATATCAGGTATTTGTCTCCCAAGAAAGAAATGACAAAACGCACGGGCAGAGTAACCCCAAATCCTGACCGCGCCTTGCTTATCCCAAGCAGCACGAGTCAACAAGCAGCAAATACACCTTTGAGAAGCTTCTTGTTGGTACTCGCGACTTCAAATCCCATTAAATTTCATGCAAATCAGCTCAACTGAACCCGTTCTGCCTCTTAACAGGTCACGGCTTCTGCCAAACCTCACCACTGGTATAAACAGCTACAGATCTTCTGACGTTGGCCGTGTAGCACCCCCTCATGCTGGGTTTGAGTTTTCCCCACCGTGATCCCTCAAAGCTGCAGTCAACTTTCCATGGATGCTGTGTGTCTTGGGATGCAAGAAAGCTTTGCGCCCGCTTGAGACTCTTAATTCTATTTGGACACTCAAAACGAAGATGGCAAAGCTTGGCATGGAAGGACGTGCCTCCAACGTGGACGCCAGCTTTCGAGGAACATTGCAAATGTCTGGCTGCATGCTGGGTTTTGTAGCTGATGGCAGCTTAAGGGAAACAAGGAAACAGCCTTAAAAGAGAGGTGTTATAGCTATGCCTAGGAGTAAAAGTCTATAGGTAGTGTCTACATGTAATTAGAAGGTGCAGCTGCTTGGTTTTGTGCAGTATTAAAAAGATTATTGCAGATCCCATTTCGACGCCCAAGCTGCCCATTTTGCACCCACGCTCTTGCAACCCAAGCACAGGAGGTCAAGAAGTTAAATTACCGGGTAGAAGCTTCCAAAAAAAAGCATCGCAAAGGTCCTTTTTCATCCGTTGCCTCGTGAAACTGGGAAAAACCACAGACAAAATGGCATGGGTCTCAGTGGCAACAGGGTGGGAAGCCAGACCAGACACTTCCAAGGCAGTAGAGTCTACCCAAGCTGCAGGTATCACCGCTGGCTCAAGAAGTCCCAACGACGCAGCCTGCAGGAAGGCATAGCTGCAGAAATACTGCTATGGCCTTGTCCTTTTTTTTTTTATACTTTCCTAGAGCATCTGCTACATCCGAGCACATCCATTTGCGCTGATAACACAACCGCTCCCCTTATTAAACGCAGCGGTTACGAACTGGGGGGAGACAACGTAAATACCAGCTGTTTGCTGCCCGCCCTCCCTTTCCAGCTGCCTTCCCTGCTGTTAACAGCTGCTGCCTTGCTGTTTATATGGGTGGAAAGCCTACGTAAAAGTGCCAAAGCGGAGACTTAAAAAGGCCTTTTCAGCAGGAACACGTCTCCTTTCTAATACGCTCTCCCTGACGTAGGCTGGGAAGACCAGCACAAAGCAGGGAAGTAGAAACAATAAAATAATGTTAATCGCTCTTTTGCCTACCGGAGAGCAGAGCTGGGCCCCAAGAGGCAAATGACATTAAGTTTTATCTCAGCGGCACTGCTGCCTTCAGCTCCAAAAAAAAAAAAAAAAAATCAGTAATAGCAACCACTTTTTCATTACAACTATCTGAACATTCAATATGTAATTTAAACTGACCTCAGATCTGCTCCCATAGCCGCCATCCCTCCGAGAAGCCCAGTGAGTCTAAACTGCCAAGCTGATATCTCCCATCAGGTTGTTTTGTCTAAGTCCAAACTCCCTTTGTTTTGGGAAATGAAAACAACCCTTGCCTGCTTCAAGTGACTTTCACTGAGATTTCATGCACAAGGACAATTCTGCAGCACTCCTGCTGTACACAATGACCGAGACAGCAATTATCTTAATCATGAGAAAAACCTTTCTTTCTGCAGAATTTGGGAAGACTGCCTTTTCATTCTGTTTTGATGCTGAGTGCAGCATCGCAAGTGGAGGAATATTGGTATTTGTAGCCTGGAAGGGATTTAAATAGAAATAAATATTCATTTTAAAGAGAATGAATAGAGCCTTTGTGGGAAAATAAACTTGGTGGTCTTAAAGAACTCAAGGAAGGACAGAGGAAGGGCCTTTGAGGTGGGCAGGGTACACACGTCCCCCTCCGTACCCCCAAAAGGGACACTTTGCCTGCCTGTACCTACTAGGGAGGTGATGGGGTGCGTGTGGGCTCTGCATTCAGGACCCCCAGCTCCACGGTATCCCGTGTCCTCATAAATAGATGATGCCCTCTTACCCGGGCACTGCAAAACAAAAGCCACAAAAAAAGCTACTTCTACACACTCTTAAATACAACAGCCAGGGAGTAAGTTCAAGTACTGAAACAACTGTACTACCGAACTGTCTGCCTATTTACTAGCACTTTTTTTCCTTCCCAAGCTAAGATGACCCCCAAAATGATTTGGGCGTCATAAGAAGGAAAGTTCACACCATGTTCCCAACAGCAGCAGGAACAGGCTTGACCCCAGCTGGGCTCAGCAAGGTTTGCACCCACCGGCACACGTACCCCCTCGGGACACTGTCACGGAAAATCCCAAAGCCCCAGCCAAGCTGCTGGTGCACAACATGCCTCCGAGCTCCCAAAGCACATCCCAACCCAGTCAAGGAAGGGAGATGCCTTTTGACTCAGACACTACAACATTTTAAGTGGGGTGAGGGAGCACCAGGCTCAAGTCCTCCTTGCCTAGGTTTGAGCTTGGGTCCTCAGCCAGTATCTCCTGTTGAAGCCGCTCTCGTTTATACAAATAATTGTGTATAGCTTGAAGAACAGATCGCAGCTCAATGCTCTTCAATATCTCGGGTGCGCGGTCTCTCCATCGGACTACTAAACCCGAGGCAGGCCCTGCTTTGCTCTGTTTCCATAGAAAAAAAAAAGTCCCCTTTACCACCCTGCCTTAGTTTTGCCTCCCAAACTGAAAAGAAACGTTTATTTATCTCAGAAGGGCCAAGCTCCAGCCACGCTCAGGAGGATGCTCCAGTAGCTCCAGCACTCCCACAACCTCCTGAGCTCTCTCCCGGAGTTCCAACCCTCCCCATGTGAGGAGCAGAGGGGAGGTGGTACCCTCGCCCTCCTTTCCCCAAATCCCTCCGTACATTTAGCCCCTTATTTGTAGTGGATCACCCCAGCAAGCCTCCATGCACGGATGCCTCCGTTATGGAGTGAGCTACCCATTTGCATACTCATTTCATCACTACAGATATTGTAGCAACAGCATCTCTCACAGCATAAAGTATCTTCAGAGCAAATTAGTTTAAGTCTATCGCTTGAATCCCCAAAATATAGAGTGGTCAAAATAATAGAAAGCATGGGGGTATGCAGAGGTTTACTCAAAAATCTTCGCTCTTGTTTGGTTAATTGCGTTCAACATATCAGCCTTTGGGCAACCGAGTTACTTGCATTTGAAAATGTACTACTGCACCCACATTGTATCAGCCTTCTTTTATAGTCATTTTTGGATTGTTGCACAAAATATAGTACAACTGACATCAGCTTCACAATCTATTTTCATTTTCTTGAAAGCAACACAGCTGGGAGAAAGGAAAAATCTCAGCAGCTGAGAAAGGAAGGGAGAATTCCCTGCTTCCATTCGTTTTGTGCATGTGCCCAGTTTCTGTAGTCTCTGGGGATCTTTCAAAGACCACGATTACAAAACGTGGGAAGGTGTGTTTGGGAAACCGCAGCACCAGAAGTACCTCAAAATGTCTTCAGATTGATCACTAAAAATTTACTACCTTCGTAGTTAATTAAACCCTTTGAACACGCCGCTGTGATACACAGGAGATGAGAGATTTGTTGCTGTTGTTGCGTGATGTCAAGAGAGACGTGCCACGAGCCCACGTAACGCTGGGAGCAACACGCTCCCCTCATCGTGCGCTCACCTAATGTGCTTCTCGAAGCTTCAAGGGACGCCACGGCGGCCGAGTCGAGGCAAAGGAAAGAAAATAATAAGGGCTAAATGGAGGAATTAAGTGTCTTGTCATTTAAGATCCTTTTTCCTGGCACCACAGAGAACACTTGTGCTATAAGAAACTATCTTTATCCTGAATAGGCTTTTACTTTTCCCCCCTCTTTCACACAAAAAAAGAGGGAGAGAGAGAAAAAAAAGAGAGGGTGAGCATACCACACCTCCTGCTTTTTTGGGAATCGTGATCCTATTTCAAAGTATCAGGATGACGCTGGAAAAAAAATAGATGTCAGTTTGGGAATATTTTGCAGGTGGAGTCATAAATCAAATAAAAAACCAAAACAAAATCTCTTGGCATCCCATTTTCACACACACAGCCAAGATTCCTGCTTGGACTTGATCTGGAGCATGGGAGGGAACGCAGCCTGTTCCTCCGACGTGCTGAGATGCAAAGGATGTTTGTTCCCTGTTATCAGCAAAGAGTGGTTTTGAGCTTACTGGCCTGCTCCATCCATGGGATAATCTACTTTTATTACCGTGGGTTAGGCCAAATGCAGCATAGTTTGGAACATGAACAAAAGACTTAAAAATCCCCCCAAAACTGGAAAAAAAACCCCAAACCAACCCACCCTTCTCTTTTTCATTTGTGATATAGTGGTATTTTTCTGTCAGAGTGCCCACCCTGAAATGCGCTTTAATAATATTAGTGCTTATTACATGTAGAGCCAGCTTTTCACATCACACAAGCCAAGCTTGAAAGCAATTCTCAGCCACTCCGTGAAATCCACTTGATCCTCGTGCTGAAACGCAGCTATTTCCAGATGACGCAAAGCACCTGTTTAACGGGGAGCTGGGGCAAGAAAAAACCCGTATTCCAGGCAAAACGGCAGAAGGAACTTCTGGACTATTTAACTGAATTACTCAATTGGCCACGTAGGCTGGATTATGGGTTACTGTCATGCTTTGTCAAAACTTGTTCCACCACGAAAGTGTCCCGGCGACTTCATGACCCGGGCTGAGTCAGAAAGAAGCGTCCTCTGCTCCCACCCCAAGAGCACAACCAGCAAGACCATCTTTTGCCATGACTACAGGGGACCAACGTTCAGCTGGCGTGGCTACAAGCTGACCAGTTAACGTAATTATGGTGTTTGGAAAAGAAAATATGATACAAAGATTGGCCACATGACTGAGCAAGTCAAGGTTCCTGCTTGCAGAGGAGACCTTTGAGCACAGCTCGGCGTGAAGACGCTGCTCAGATTCTCCTGTAAAGCACCACAGAAGCATCTTCAGAGATAAGAGGAGCTGGAGACTACTAGGGATAAATGGAATTATTTGCTCAGGATAAACGGCTGGAAGGCATTCAGGGACCTGTTCTTCCGAGGCTTGCAAAATCTGAATTAATAAGCTTTATCCAGATTCCTTTCCTAGTTGTGGCAGGAAGATTATAAAATAACTCATTTTCGCAGAGTAAAATTAAACTGACCTCTCCCCTTCCTGTCTTCCCAACCCGACGTAGTAATTCATGGACTCCGATTACTCTTAACCTATAGGTCTGACACCATACATCACTTGCGGCATCATCCGTAAAGCATGCGGAGCCCAGCCCACCCCACTCCAACCAGCCAAACGCTTCCAGCCTCTGTACCACAGGAGTTAAACCAACACAGAAAACATCGGGCAGGTCATAGCGCCCACAAGATGCGCTGCCAAAAACCTGACGAGGATGTCTCTTACGAGCAAGAATGCGTAAATAAAAGAACAATATGACTCGGAGCAGACAAAAGGCTTGAAATCTGAGCCGCCAACATACCCAGGCAGCAACTGCAGCAAAAACTCCCCCAGCAGAGCCTGTTAAAGAAGGATCTGCATTCACTCAGCTTTTTCAGCTCCAGTCAAAACAAAAAGAATGAAGATCCCTCCATAGACCTAGAGGAGGACAGAGAGAGAAAGGACGGCTGGAGCATCCAGCCTGGGCGCACAAGGTTCCTGCGAAGGACCGAATTTAAGCAGCAGCTCTGGATGCCCTTGACTGTCTGGATGTTGTCTGTGCCATTGCATACGCAGCACCAACATTCGAAGACGAATAAAATGAAGGGAAAAAATGCCCCTAACTGAACAGAGAAGGGACTTGCTAATCCCAAGCATTCAGAAAGGATGAGTCACAGACCCTCTAAAACATCACAAAATTAGAAAACAGAAACGCTTCCGTTGTGATGTTTAAATGCCCAGGGCACAGTTGCTTCACGCAGAATTCCCCTGCCACGGCGAGGAGCAGACATCATTTTAAACCAGAACTAGGAATCTCAACACCCTTCCTGAAATCCAGCACATGGGAAAAACTCCTGGAATGTCACCAAAACCGTCACACCACCAGGCTGGGTGACGCTGCTGTGACAGGGGTCCGAGCCTCCCCAGGAGGACCAGGGCTGACACACCAGGATGGAGACGCTGCCACGGCCCACCACAAAAGAGACAAAATAAATATTTCGCAGGTCACCGAGTCGGAGTCACCTCACTTAATCTTAGACTGCTAAAAGTTCGACATCCGAGCCTCACCAAGAGGTTTCTTGCAGTCAGCGGAGATAATGGGCACTTTAGAAGATGATTTAGCTCATGTTTATCCTTTCTCTTGAGGAGGGATGGACACTCCTGAAGAGCCCCTCTGCCTCCAGAGAGGTTCTCCATGACCACGTGAGGTCAGTCCGCCGTGAAGCTCCTCTATTTCCAGATGCGTCTTCTCCAAGGAATCACTTTTATCTACATTAATGTTTGCATTTTTCATAGCCTCCTTTGTTTCCCCACTCAATATCAGCAATGTTGGAAGAAAGCAGTCTTTTCAGAGCATTTCATCTTCAGGATGTTCCTAAAACAATTTTTCAGTGCGGTTCTTGTACTGGTCACGTCACTAGTACATCGTTAAGGGAAGGGTTTTGTTGTTTGTTTTTTGCTGTTGTTGGGGGTTATTTTGGTTTTTTTTAAGTAGAGGTGGCCATGAACTTGGAGTTCTCGCTGTGTTTTCCAGCATGGCATATCTGCAGAACTACAGCTCCGAAGCTGCAGACTAGGCACACTTCCAGTTTTTACCAGCTTTAGTCCCAGTATCAACTGTTTGCAGACAGTTGTCCTTGTAATCTGCATGCTGCAGCTCGTACCCAAGAGAAGCCAAAATAATGCATATTACAGGAAAGCTGGTGGGCAGAGCTGGCCAGGAATATTATCCCTGCCACTGGTGGAGATATGTAGAGGGTTTTTTGTTTAAAACCACATTTTGGAGAGGGAGAATCTTAGAAACCTCCAGAAGTTCCAGAGAGTTACGTGGAGTTTTTAGTTTACAGTCAAATTTTTGTTGTTGTTCTTCCATTTCCCGGAATGTGTCTTTCTGCGAAAGAAAAACCGCATTTTCTTTCTGCTTCCTACCTCTCAGGTGTTCCTGTTATTTCCTGACAAAGAGCTTTTTACTTTCGGTTCCTCACAAAAGCTGAAAACACCTATAGAGCTTCTGCTTAAAGATGTGCAGCCACATGCAATTGCCTGTGCACAGCCAAAAAGTGCCACCAACTCATTATTAAGCATCTCAACCAGGTGGGCATTTAAATCCAGCTAATCCATCTAATGATGTACGTACAAAGAGGAGAAGCAGGAGCAGAGAAAGAAATCTCAGAACACCAGCTCTGAAAAGCTCTGTTCAGTGATCTCCTACAGGAAAAGAAGAGTTGTTTCTATTGGCTTTTTTTCCTAATTTTTTTTTTTTCCCCCCAGGGTGGCATCAAAACTTGGAGGCCACTTGCAAAACGACATGGGTAACCCCAACGAATTTGGCACCTGCAGTTCCCACCCTGCAGACCCACGGGCACCGCTCATTGCTTCACCCGGGGAGGTTTGATGTTTTGAAGGAAGGACAGCCCGACCTTCAGATGTATCCCCAAATCCTTTTCATCCTCTTGTGGCACTTCAACCAGATGAAAATCCCAAGAAACATTTGTGCCAGAAAGGGATGTGTTATATATATATATATATATATATATATATAAACATGGATGAGCCATTTTTAGGGAAGAAGAGACAGTGTTTACTGTTGCTGAGCAGTAGAACAGATATATCACTATTCTCAAGTGCATTCAGCTGCATATTGATACAGGGAACTGCACTGGTCATTCATAAAACTTTTACAGAACAAATATAAGCGGTTTTTCTCATCCAGTGCTGCTTGCACACCTCTGCTTCCACGGGAGCATGTTTTTGTTAGGAGCAAAATAATTGTTTAAGGCCCTTAATTATTAAAGTCCAATTTTTGGTGATTTTTTTTCCTGCAATGCTGGTCCTTTGCTCAGCAGGGACTGGAGCTACCCCATCTCCCCAGCATCTTCATCTCATCCACAGCCTGGGGAGAGCTTCTGCTCACTGCAAACATGACTTTGTACCGATTGCATACAGGTAGGGTATTCAATTGTCTCATTTTGGAGAGATCTTTAAACAAAATTATTTCTTGCAGGATGTGACAGATGCTCAACCTCAGGCTCGCTCAGGAAATTACCTTGCATCTAGAAGGGAAAACAACTCACCACCACCATAAATCAGCCATCTGCAGAATGTAAACTGGTGCAACACAGCTCTATCAGCACTTAGAGCAATGAGTGCTTCTCGGAGGTTTATACAGCATGAACATTTTTGTCTTTCCTAAAATAAAATCCTAGGCTATAAATTAAGAAACTTTCCAGGAAACATGACAAAAACCCACTCATCGGTACTGACCTCCAGGGTTCGGTCGCAGAGCTCTTAAAAAGGAGACGTTTTCCTTGTTACTGAAAGGAACTAAAAAGCTAAGTTTATCTCTCAATGTTTAGGGAAGAAGGTCACTTACAGCACATCGTGATGTCATTGCAACGCGAGAAGGTGTTTTGGAAAGAGTTTGGCAGATGATGGGGGGAAGCGAGCAGGAGACCAACACGCTCCCGTCCTTTCTGGCCTTCGCGGGCTCTCAGAACGTAACCCAGCCTGAAACAACGGTGAAACTCCTACTGAACCCAACAGGGCAGGGGCAGATATTACTCCATTTGTAATACCAGTTCATTAACGACCCATATTTTCAGCCCTGCAGCACTGGCTGCAGCAGCAGAGGCTCTTCTCCAAGCGCGGCAACGCTTTTCGCCGATGTTTTCCCACGATCGCGTTTCTCTTAAATCCTGAACGCAGAAAACACCGCTGCTAAACCAACGCTGGAGCCAAGGCTGCCCCACAGCATCGTGCTTCTCCTCTCGGCTCCTTTGAAGTTTGTACGGATGGTCTGTTAAGAGCAACGTCTTCTCCATCGCGCCCTCAGGCTGGCGGAGAACCCCTAATTCTAAGAAATTTCGGCAGTCTGGAACACGAGTGAGAGGAGGTGCAAATAGCCATCGTATTTTGCACGGTTGTATCAATACCGGGTATAAACTGGGATTGGGGGGAAAAAACACAGGATTCATTTGTCCCTGCAGTCATCTTTGGGAAAAGCAGCCGAAGAGGTGGCCCGGTGCGTGTTCCTTGTGTTATTCCCCCCTGCCCCAGACACACTCTCATGGGGAAAGCACTATCATTCCTCAAGACTCGCCAGCACTTAGCAATTCCATAATACTTGCTGTATTTGTAAATCTCTTTCGCTTCCTGTTTCGTCTACTCCAGCTCTCAGGGCTTTGTGCAGCATTATAAATCAGCGACAGGGAGCTTGAGGTATCGACGGCAAAAGTAGACGAGCAGAGAGATATTTATTGCCTTTGTGACAAGACAAGGCTGACGCCGGTTTTCTTTGCCTGCCCTTCGCCGTACAGAGCTGGTCTCTTTTTAATGAGGTGCAAACCCCTTCAACAGAGCCCCTGGGTGCCCGCGCTACCTGCACGGTAGTGCCAAACCTGGTAAGGTGGGCCCAGAGACTTGACTCTGCTTCTAAAACCCGTCCTTGCCAAACAATAAAAAAAAAGCCAAGTAATGAAAACAGGAAGCCACACGTGGTTTCACCCACAGCAAGTTAAGCTGTTAAAAAAAAAAAAATACAAAACTAAACCCCAAAACATACTGAGCTGCATTTTCTGAGACAGGTTGTCCCAAGACCCTCTCATTCCTGGCTGTTTTCTGTTTCCCACCATGCCCCAAGATATCACCCTGCTTTTTGGGGCATCACCTTATCAGCACCCAGTTAGCAACTCTGCTCACAGCAAAGGATTCTTCTTGTTTTGCTGTTGTTGGCAACCCTGCCCTGCAGCCAAATGTCCCTCCAAGCAGTCTTGCTAATAGATAGGAGAAGAAGAACTTCTCAGGGACTTTCATCCCAAGGGATTTTGGATTAATCACCCCAGGAGGAGGCCTGGGAGCTCTGAAGTCTCTCTGGTGAAGTCAATGCCTATCCACCAGTGAAGGGCTGGCATTGCTCTCATGCCCTGCTCCCAAACCACCCCTGGTACTCCATGTCCATCTGTCCTTCCTCCCCTTGGTCTCCCAGCCACATGCCCGTGAAGGAAGATGCTAAGGGAAAACATTCTTTCGTAAGAAAGTTTGATTTCACATGGGGGATTTAAAAACCAACAAACAAGCTAGCCTCCTCTCCCCAGCCCATAAAGTCCCTAAAGGCAGACCTTACAAATGCCAGAAGAAGCCGCAAGTTGCAAATTCCTGCTCCTGCCAAAAAAAAAAAAAAAAAAAAAAAAAAAAAAAAAAAGGCAGGGGCTGAGGCATAAAACACACCTCTTCATATATAACCCAAGAGAGAAAAATTATGAGGTTTTGGGTCTGTCCTCCTTCCTTTCCCCCATCTCTCTCCTATCGCAGGCTGCACAACCCTCTCCCTCCCCACGGAAGTCCTCTCGTGATCAGGCAAACGTGCTGGAGGGCACCCGACCCACGTCCAGCTCCTCAGCCAGCAACTGTTTCCCCAGACAACGCTGCCCAGCCTCAACTCAGGTTTGTGCCCAAAAGGCACAATTCGGTTAAAACAGAGTTACAAGAAAGCACCAGTCCAAGTGCGAAGAAGGTGGGATGAAGATATCGCCCCCCGACAGCCCCTCTTGGGTCTCTGCTTGGTGTCGTGACACGTTGCCCGCTCCCTCGTCGCCACCTCCTCTCGCCCTTGGCTTCCCCTGGGAAAACACAGGGCAGGGACAGCCAGCCAAAAAAAAACCACATCGGCTCCATGAGCAGAGCTTCTGGTGTCAACACTGCGGTCTGGAGAGGACACTGGTGGAAAGTCGCGTTTCGTCTCGCTCCAACCATCGCCGTAGGAAGCGCCTCATCTACAACCTGTAGGAGAGGAGCATTTCCAGAAGAGGGACGATCTCAACGTAAAAAAGCAGTACGTAAGGAGATACACAGGCAAATGACTTTGAGAAGTCTTGTCCCAGCATAAAAAAAAACATAAAGAAACAACAAAAAAGCCAGCACAGTTGGGCTGATTGCTTCCTGAAGTTATCTGCCTCTCCAGCAACTATGGAGAGAGGTGGGATGAACTAACTTTCCTCCTCCAGCAGCCAAGTGAGGTGGTGAGACACAGCTCACCTTCACAATAGCAAATAGATCAAAGATGATTTTCTTGTAAATAGAATTTGTATCTAATAACACAACACCGCAGGATGGGAAAAACACGCAAAGGATTTCGTGCAAGGGTGGACCTTAACTTCCCAAATACCCAGGGATGGATTATTTGTACGCAGAGTGCTGCGTGTCAAGAGGTTCAGTAACGTGCAGTGCTTCTTGGACCTTGCACGAGGAAACGATCTCATCTTTTTATCTTCAAAAATCCCAGCCCTTCAGTTCTGTAGAACTTCTGGAATTTGTTGTCTTCATTCCCTACCCCAGTGAGAAGGGAATTCTGCTTTTGTAAATACATAATTTGATGGATTTCTCCATCTAAATAATTCTATTAAAACCGAGCTTCAGATAGATCTTAATTTTAATGGTATGTGTACATAATCTCAAGATCTGATTGCAAAACTGAAAATGTATATTCATTATATATTCTGAATATATTTAAACTGACAATAAGTATGATTTTAAATGATTAAAGGAAACCTTGACAAATGAATCATATATTTGAGGATTAGAAGTGTTTGTGCTACATTAATGAAAGTTATTTTTTCCCCAAAATTTAGAAGTGTCCTTTATTTTTCTAAGTAGTTCTTCCATGCAAGATACACACTTATCCTGCATTCTCTAAGAATAACAACATGTAAATACATAAAATAAAGAAGCTATTATAATACAATAGGTAAACAACAACCAAAAAAAGCTAGGATATGAATAATTCATGATAACTTGCTTTCCAAACATACTTTCCAACTTCATTACCATTCCAACAATTACACCGGACTTTCAGCCAGAAAACGTTTCTCAAATAAGTCTAGTAACCCAGTAGAATAATGTCTCCAAGAAGAAAAATCCCCTAGTTCATTTCTCAATGTAAAACACTCCCAAATTCCTAAAAACTGGAAAAATCCAACAATATCTCTATTCTCTAGCTTGCAGTCACAGTCTGTCAGAAACATGAAATGCAAAAGACCCTAATTACTAGGGATACCGGATCCTTAGCTACACAAAGCTAATATCCAACAGCACGCTCGCACAAAGGGAAAGAGAACACTCCACCACGGCTAAATGGACAAACATCCCCATGGCTTCTTGTATCTCCATCCACACCAGCACGTCCTCCTCCCTGCCCCTTCGAAATAACGACCCCCGCCAGCCACAGCAAGCGCTCGTGAAGAAAACCAATAGAAATAAAACACTTTTTTTGAAGCGAATGTCTCAGCTGGAAACAAAGCCGACAGACCACCCTCTAAGCCATTGCGTGGTTTGAAGTTTTCACTGTCCCACCACTCATCCTCATCCTCATCTCATCCTCATCTCATCCTCATCTCATCCCATCCCATCCTCATCTCATCCCATCCTCATCTCATCCCATCCTCATCTCATCCCATCCTCATCCTCATCTCATCCTCATCCTCATCTCATCCTCATCCTCATCTCATCTCATCCTCATCTCATCCCAGCGCTGCTCCAGCATCACTACCCAGCTCCTTGCAAGGTTAGCAGAAGGAAGCCAACCTAACTTCTTACCCCTCCCAGCTGATGGGGTAATTAGCAGCAGGGGTAATTGCACCCTCTGCCAGCAGCAAGAGCACGTGTCCTCGTGGCCAAGGCCTCCTGAGAAACCGCCTGTGCAGAAACCAGTGCCAAGTTGTCGAATTTGGGCAGCGGTTTTAGTCCGGGGTTATCTTCACCTCCCATTTTCCACCCGTGTATCCCAAATCGGGACGAACGCGTCACTCTCAGCTTGGTGAGCTCACTGCCCTTCCTATCTGCAGGGGTGGCCTTGCCACATCTTCAGCAAGGTTTTTTTTTTTTTTTCCTGAGCTTTTTGACTGCATTTGGATTTCTGAAACAAAACTACAGGTCCCCTGCTGACTGAGAGAGACTCTCCTCGCTTTTGGTAATTAATTGCAGCTGTGCTCAGAACCCCCCCACCACCAGTTTTTCTCCTTACAGGTGAGTTGCATCTTCTGAAGATGTTCTCTGTGACAAAGGACACCTGCAGACAGACCGTACTGAAGGGAGAGGGGACCTAAATTATACCAAGACAAGACTGACTTCCATGGCTGCGTCGCTCTGGATGTGGGAACCAGCAGCGATTTACTGGCTGCTGAGACCGTCCGGATTTGTGTTAGTTAAGAGAGTTCCAGCAATTGGTGTTCCTCCTGCCACAGGAAATACACAGGTAATTAATTGCTTCAAGTTCTTGCAAGCGCCCTCAGCAGCTTCGTCATTGCATAAATTGGATGATGAGGAGATTTAGCTTCTAGGTGAAAGCAAAAACTCTAATTCCTCCAAGTTAATTGATAACTGAAGTAATCTGCCTGGAACTAACAGTTAGCTGGCTTCCTGTGGTTATTAGGTGGTTTTTCATCAAAAAAAAAAAAAAGGAATTTCCATAAAAAATTGAAAATAGGGTAGGATGGAATTTTGAGTCCTTCCCCCTGGCCAAAAACAGAATGGGTAGTACATAAAGCCGTTTTTCAGCTCTGCCCCGGATAAAGTCTCATGATGACTGAAACGAATTAAAAGGTTACCTTGTGGTGTCCTGCATATTTAACTTTTTCCCTTATGCAACATGGTATGATGTTCACTGCTTTTGCAACAGAAAATCTAAGAGGTATTTGATCTCCAATGCATCTTTGAAAACCATGTGGAGGTTCAGAATATTTCCTAATATCAAAGTATGCTCTTCTTCCCACCTGATTTTTAAACACAAATCGGTCCACGCTTACTGTGTAAGTGTGGATACACACTGACCTCACTTTAAATTAATTCAAATATGAACGATTTCTGTTCTGGAGAAGCACAAAGGTCTGATCTCTCTGCTTTCACAAAGTGACCGGGAAGAAGGCGAAACAGGATGACACTCATTTTAGAAGTATGTTGCTTTTTTGCAAAGTCAGAGCATCATTCATATTTGACAGTAATGAACTAAAACCATCCTTGTTTCAGACTTTAAAAAGTTAGAACAAGTGGAGTCTGTGGTAATCCCATGGGAAGAAAATGCAACTCTGTTTCCAAATTCTTTAGGTTTAAACCTATAAATCATTCATCCAGCACAGGACTGCAAGGGGTGAGCTAACAGACAGCTCTGAATCTGACAACATATGTCCCCTGTCCTTATTAATTAGCATCAGATGAATACGTCAGTACGAGCGCGCATTCTCCAAAGTCTCCAACGTACCTTTATTTTGAAAAATAGCATCCTTTGACCTACCAAAACCACATCCCTCCCTGGTAGGAAAACTCATCAGGACAGCCACTATATTAGCATCGTGTGGCTTTGGTGAGCACTTCCCACAACTATTCCTGGGATGAGCGGATCAAGCGTCCCGTGCATTTTTGGTGAAAACTGGCCAGCAGAACAAAAGGTGTCAGTGCCAGTAGCAACAAGATTCAGCCCAAGATGAGAAACGCCTGAACCGAGGTGTCTGTACGTATGCTAAATATCTGAGCTCCCACCAGAGTCACGCGAGATCTGATGGATGAAGGTGGCGAAGGCTGGAGAGCACTTTGCTCAACCTAAAGCAGCCGCGGGTCATCCTCCGGCCGCTTGACCACGCAGATTGGATCTCTGCCAGCTGATGGGAACTCAGACACCGACCGCACATGGAGACACCATTCCATACCTACATTTGGACACTGACAATCCGGACCTGGATCTCTGCCAGCTGATGGGAACTCAGACACTGACCGCACATGGAGACACCATTCCATACCTACATTTGGACACTGACAATCCGGACCTGAATCCCACCCACGGTGTCCTTCTTAGTAACTTTCCAGGATGGAACTCCTCACCAGGACGCTGCATCAGGCCCACTGCAGGAAATCCTGCCTTCTCCACCTCCCCCAAACTCCTCTAATCTTATCCTCAGCTATTTTCTGCTTCCCATTGGTACCCTCTCCTCTTACAGTTTGGCACACTTGAAGGCAAAAGAGCGGATTTCAAGTAGGGCCCTGTGAAAGTCCTATTGTTTTTTATCCCTACCAACCAACAGGGAACACGCGTTGTCCGCCGGTCTCAACACCGACAGCCTAGGAGGTCTGGACCAAAAGACATCCTTTGCAAGAAGACCTTGAGATGGCAGAAAGGTGACTTTCTCCACGGTACCGTTCATGCCTTCCCTTTGCGGGAAGGAGCCCAGGAATACGTAATGCTTATCAGCACTCTCGCCCATTCCTAGGATATTTCTCAGTGCTGCAGGAAAACATATTCGGGCATCGCCCTCCGCTTCGAGCGCATGCGCTATCGTTCTCCAAAGCCTGTGTTGAAGTCCTTGGCAAGCCTGTGCTCCCCCAAAAGGACGGCTCGGATTCATCCGCTCTCTCTCCCAGCGCCAAGAATGGAGGTGAGAGGTAGTAGATATATCATCACGCGCATTTGGGGCACATTAGCTAAGGTCACCCAAGACACACGGTGCGATTTGAGGTCATTTTTCCTCTCTGTGCACAACTCTGGGTTAATCCTCGCATGGATTATGGCCTGTAACTGTGATGACCAAATTTCAGACAAGAGGTGTGTCCACCCTGCGTACTTTTCCGCACTGAGGTTGGAAGTTTGCAATTAAATAAGGAAATAAACCACCACGGTCAACGTTTTGAAGCTCCGAAGTCTGCTCTGTGGCTCTTATTTCTACAGTATTTGCCTTCAGCGGTGAGGAAGGAGAGACCACAAGGCAGAGATGGGTCACCGTGTACTGCCTGTGACACCGAGCCCTGCCTGCCCTCCACCTCGGGAAGATTTACGAGTTCCTCCTTCATCTCATAATCCTTCATTTTTGCCACATAACCTCCCCCGAACCCGCTGTGAGTCAGCAGGACTTGTCTGTTAAGGCAAGATTGATGCATGGCTTTGGAGCAAATAAAGCATGTTCCTGGGTCAGCCAGAAGGCATTTTGGCAATATTAACCATTTCTTCTCTCATCCCCATGCCCCAGGAGAGGGATGGAGTGAGTCAGGACCCGCACGAAGATGCTCCAGATGCCGTCGCCTCCCCGACCCTTCCCCAGACAGGCTGAGGTTGCGGCGCGACTGTGCTGCACAGAACCAAGGGCATCTTCCAGCCCCTCTGCACAAATCCTGTGTCCCACAGCCGTGTTTTCGGCTGCTGGAGAATTTTTCTTCCAAATGGGAGAAAAACACGAACATTGTCCATTGGTGCGTATTAGGGATCGCACGGCTGGCAAAAATGTTTACCCTGGGCTCCTGGCCAAACCCTTTCCACATGGTCAGATCCTGCCTCCCAAAGCTCACCCAGAAAAAAACATACCTAAAGTCGGTGCTGTAGTTTGCTTTAGAGGTGGGTACGTGTCAGGAATGAGAGATGGCTGAGAGCAAGCGCTCCCATTTGCTGAAAAAAAGCCTCAGAACTTGATATGGGAAGTCAAATCTGCCAGCTTAAATCGCTTTATTTCTAAAAAGTTGCCATTCTTGGCAAATATATGACGGCTTCCACCTAAAAGCAATGTTGCCTGCAAATGCCATTGCATCGGATGCGGACGGCGGCTTCTTTCATCGCCGGCAGAGGAGGGCTGTGGGCTGCAGGCTGAGGTTTGAAAAGATACTTTTCTTTGGAGATGCCAACAGTTTCCTCAGCAGATTTCTCCCCCTCACCCCCTCCCACCCCAACCCACTTTCACAAAAGGGGAAAAAAAAAAAAAAAAAAACCAAAACAAAACATAAATGGATCCTGTAGTGTCTTCAATGTAAAGAATTAGCTGAATGGGAAGAAATGAACCATGGTCTTTATGTCCTAGTTACAGTCAGTGCAAACATTGCCGCTAATCCCTGTTGTTGGAGGGGACTGGGGAAGAGACACGGATAGATCCCACTGGGAACATTTTGTCTCTCTCAATCTACACTTGAGATCACATTTTTTTTGTGTAATAAGATTGAGTTGTATTAAGAGGCCTGTGGATAACTTAAAGCTGGGGGGGGATATTGTTCGCCGTCTCTTCCACCGAGTGTAGCACCTACAATCTTCATATGCAGGGAGGTCTTAGCAACCCATTCATTTCAGGGGAGAAAAAGCAAGCTATTCATTCCCAGCAAATCCCATTTTGCCATGGCAACCCCCCCTTTCCCGCCCCTCGCGCACAACAGTTGTTCACAGGGGCTGTTTAAAACAAGGCAACAAAATCAAACCAAACCATCGCCCATCCAGCCTTGGCTTTGAATTTTCTGGCGGCGCCAGGGCAGGGACAACCCCGTGGTGGGGAAGGAAGGGAAGGGGTAAACACGCCGCGCTGTCCCCTCGCCTTGTCCCCTGCCATCTCTGGTGGCATCCCACCTCGCGTCCCCGAATGGGACCCACCTCAGAGATGGGGTGTTCTGTACCCCCGGAGCTCCCCGGTGGGACAGGGAGGGTGGCCGTGCCGTGGAAGCGGGGGACAACGTGGGGCAACTCCTTTTCTACGCTGTTTTCCTGCGCCGAGGAGAGGTTTTTGGCTTGCCAAGCCCCTTGCAAGGGCTGGGGATGGGAAAACCACGCACCCTCCCAGCTCGGCTCCAACCTGGCAGACCCATCCCTGTTTTCTGCTCTCCCTTCCATAAGGAGCACGTCCATGGTCTCATCACAGCAGCCGCTGGTGACCAGCCCAGTTCCCACCAGTATGGGGGCCTCCAGCTGTCCTGGCCTCCTCCAGCAACCCTTGGAGCTGGATACGGCTCGCAGCCCACAGCCACGAACAGAAAACTCCAGTTTGTGCTGCTCGTGGAGCCTTTGGGGGTTACTAAAGTTGTGTTCAAGCTGCTGGGCAAGCCACAGGAGATGGAGGGCTTCCCCCCACCCCCGGCATAACATATTCAGCTCAAGGTCTCCCCTCTGCCTCTCCATCTCTCTCCCTCCCTGATGTCCCATCCCTTTGGAGCCATTAGACCCACAGGGAGGTTTGGGGCGCAGGAACGGCACCCTGCAGGGCCGAGGTTTTTTGGGACGCCAAGACCCAAGCCATTTTGATCTTGCACTCAAACCGCCTCTCAAGTTACAATTTCAACCAGAGCAACCAAGAGAGAAATTACCTGTCTCCCTGTCTCGTTGTAGGAGACCCTCTTCCATCAAGACGTGATTCCTTGATGTAGGTATTATCTGAACAGAGACCGATGTTACGTTACAGGAGACTCATCGGGCAAGCAACGAAGCAGGGAAATACCAGCCAAAATACAGCCAAGCAGCGGTGGGAAGGCACCACGCGCGCTACGCGGGCTTTAACTTTGCGGCGTCACCTCTGCCGGGCAGCAGTGCTTCCCACAGCTAAAAATCACATCACTTTTTGGTTAACCTGAATTGACATTTAAGAGCAAATAAGGGATTCCTGGCATAAATACAATTTCTGTCCAAAAAAAAAAAGGAATTAAGAACTGGTTTTGATTAAGAATTGATAGGTCTTTTTATTTTTATAAATGCAGAGAGAGTGCAAAATGTTGGGAAATAAAACCAAGTGTTTATACCAGGTGTTTTGAGAATAAATCCCAGCAATACCACAGATTTTTATCCTGCACTTTATTGTTGGTTGAGGTAAACGAAGCCCTTCTTGTGACCCAGACTTTTCCCTGCTATGGCCTGGGCATAAAACCCTCCCTCTCCACAGGCAAACAAGGTTAGTCAGTTGGTCACACCACAGCCTATTAATATGTAGATATTATAAACACCCTCCAGATCCTTTGGCAAATTGCTCTGCATGGTTTTTGCAAAGTACACAACGAATTTCCTGGTTTTCAGTGGCACTTCTCCTTCAAAAGTTTCTCGTCTCTCCAGAACACCTTCCCCTTCCCAGAAGATCCGGCACATACCGGGATCTACCCCCAGTGCTGCAGTCAAAAAAAAAGTGGCTTTAGAGTCAGAGAAGACTCTTGCCTTCAGAAAGCAAACCGTCTTTCTCTAAAACCAACAGCTAATTCAGCTGAACTGACCTGGATTACCGCTCCTCTCCGTTCACAAGAATGAGCATTTGACTTGCTCAGACATTCAAAGTAAGTTGCAATGACCCACCAAAACGTCTCCCTACAAATAAAATCCCTTAATGACAGAGTTCGGCTCGCACTAGACTCCCTGCAATCGGGGGCTAGGGGGTGAGAAAAGGGAGGAAAAGAAATCCAAAGGCTTCTCCATTCTCAAATTTTCACTCGGAAGGCTCTGACATGAGCAAAAGCAGATTAAAACTAAGCGGCTGGAGAAATTACTGCTCCCAGCTGTCTGTCCTGCCTCTTTCCCCTCCGGTGTCCCCGTATACGTGACACAGACAGCCTGGCTCAGGCAACAGCTGTTAAACCACTGGAAATTTCACACAGATTTGGGGTTTCTTTCATATGTGAAGTGTAACCTGCAGCTGTCGAGCAGCTGCTCCGTGGGAGCTTAACCCCCCCCTGCAGCAGAGATGGGGATCCCAGGCGAGGGGGGAGGACGAGTACCTGGGGGCCGTGACAGCCACAGCACCCACTTTTTAATCTGCCTGCGCCCAAAAGCTTGTCCTCGGTCCACGTCAGAGCTTCGGTTTGGCTCCGGAGCGTGCTTTTGGGGTAATTCTCTAAAAGGTCCCCATTGCCTTGGTTTGGGTCCCAGAAGGGACCTGGCTCCGGGCATGCAAACCAGCTCAAACCCAACTGGAAGACGCGTTGAAGAAGTGCCCCGACCTCGCAAACGCGGACCCGGCCTCTGGGTCCTGGGAGCCCTCAAAGCATTCAACCACGCCATAACCGGATTGAAAGATCCGCACGTGAATTAACGGGACGTATTTGGGAGAAGTTCAGAGCCAGCCTCTCTGTGAGTTGACTTTTTTTCTTGGCGAGGACCAGCGTATTTCTCATCCCTTGGCTACGCCAAAGCCTTAACCACTGGTGGCCGCTTGGCGTTTGCTGGATTCCTCGGGACTGACATGAAGCCCTGGATTCAGGACCGACTTTGCGAAGCCACGCGGGAGCTGCAAGGACCCTGTTTGCTCCTTTTAGCCTCGTTAAAAGCAAATATGGCTTTAAAACCACCTTTAGACTTCAAAAGCCAGGCCGAAACAGAAGCTCGCGTTGTTAACCCAAAGGGCCACAGCCACGCCGGGAATGCAAGGATTCAGGTGCCCCTCAACCAAACCGGGATTTGCAGCACTGTTGCGGGGTTCGTTGGGATTTTTAGCTCCTGAACCACCCGAGCTGCCAGCGAAGCCCAGGAGCTACCCCGGGGGCTGCTCTTCCCACAAACTGGGCCACACTTGTGTCTCAGAGCTGGCCTTCTCCTACCCTCCTCTCCGTACCTTCCTCTAAGGCGCTGAGAAGATGCTCAGGTGAGATTGTCCTAAAAACTTTAACAGACTAAGTATAACCATTGATTTATCATATCAGCTTCTTGATCGAGAACTGTCATTTTGCCACCATGCCCAGAAAAATATCTTAATTTTACCATCGTTCCTTCCTCCGCTCTATACGAGCAAAGAAAACCAAGCAGAACACCAGCAAAATCTCTCCTTAGAAAAAACGATCAAATAGTTTCTGTATCCTGCCCTTCATATAAAGAGAGTCCTGGTTCATCCCATCCCATCCGCTATGTTTCCCATAGGAATGATCTTGTCCTCTCACCAGCCTCAAAAGCAAAAAAGCTTAAGACAAAATCAGATTGATCGTTGCTTCCGCTGTGCAAGTTGTTTTATTGATAACTACAAGTGAATTTATTTAACCTGTTGGTAGCCATTTAAGAAACACTTCAGAGAAATGCTGCAGATCAGTTCCAGTGGTGTTTCGTCAGTGGTTCCTGATGAGACAGACAAAACTGTGTACTGTCCACTGTCTAAAGCGAAGGGGAAAAAAAAAAAAAAGCAGCGCGGAATACTATTTTACATCTGCTCTGCTGTGTTTTTTGCGGCACACACCATATTGCAAAAGCTTTCCTAATTTCTTTGCATGAAATTAATTATGAGTGAAATTCAGGCTGTACTGTTTAAGCACACGCCCCACAGCCGTTTCACTGAGGGTGTATATTAAATACAAATAAAATATTTGCTCTGGTTTGTTACTTTATATCAGCCTTGGCCAAAAGATATCCCGCTGTCAACACTGGACTCCCGGGGTGGAAAATATTACTACCGACAGCACAGCCCCGGCGAGAGGACCCCCGCGCTTTGGGGTGACAGAGCAGAAGATTTTCCAAAGAGAAGCAGTGGCGGTGCCCTTGGATGGACTCTTTCAACGTAGGAACGGACCCGGGGCAGAACCTCGGATCTATCTGCCCTTGAATTTCCCAGAGTTTTTGTATTTGTGTTACGGCGTGAGTTTGTCTGTTCTTGCCCTTTGACACGCTCTTAAAACCAACGAGGCTGTTGAACTCCCACTGAGGAGCACTTACAGAGGCTGGCGTGTTTTTCCCAGAAAAAAAAAAAAAAAAAAAATTCCTACACAAAATTCCTACACCGCAACCGAAACATCCTCATCGCCAGCTATGTCTACCCTGCAGGTACTGTGATGGGAGAGAATATACCTGTGGATATCCAGGTGGGCAGAAATTAGAAAAATTTCCAACTCAAGAGGCAATTTCCTTCACGCAGCATAATCTCTCTGCTCCTTTTGAAGAAAGACACTCACAGCTTTGGAATCTCAAGAATTTGGAAGCAACTCTGATTTTTTTTTTTTTTTTGGTGGGAAATATTACGATGTTAATTGACCTTTTTAATCAATGAGCCTGAAATACGCCTACACAGCACTGCTGATAAAATCTGCAGGTAATATTAATATTGGCAGGACGGCAGCTATCATTGAGGGCAGGGCAGTTGCACAGGATGACGGGGATCCTTCAGCCAGCCAAATGTATTCAGACAAATCCCGTTTTCACCGAGCTGTACGGAAAGTTGCAACCGTAGTTATTATCTACGTGGTGGGAAAATGTGTCTTGGAAGGTTTCAGCCGGAAAAGATGCAGATGCAACGATACTGCCTTGACGATGCACTGCAGCTGCAATGGCATTGAAAAAGCTGGTAGTGATGGGGAGGGAAAAAAAAAAAAAAAGGATTAGACGAATTATTTGAAGGTAGTAGAAATATTTTCAGGTCTCTGCACCGAAAGGAAGGACAAAAAGCAAATGCAGGTGCACATTCATCCACCTTGGCGGGGGGGGGTTCACGGCTCCGGCTGGGTCTGCGGCATCCCCCCCAGCAGAGGAGCTGGGATGTACCTGGCTCCCGAGTAAATGGGTACTAGTGGACCCCCGGCAGCTGGAGCTGGACAACTGCAAATGAAGAATAAAGTGCCTTTTTGCGGAGGGTTTGATTAACCGCGTGGGACAACCGTCACGGGAGACGATAGATCTACATTTTTTGGTACCTTCAGCTCCAGGCAGCGCCTTTCTCAATAGCATGCTTTAGCCAAATACAAGTTCTTGTGAATAATGGGGGGAAAACAAGAGGGAACTGGATAATTTTCCTTTGCTGAAGATGCCCTCGGCACCATGAATCGCCCATTCAGTGGGAAGCACCACTTAGTAAGCAATACAAGAAGGATTCTCTGAAGCATGGTGTCCCCTTTTCAGAAAGAAAAATACCTCCAAAATCACATCTTGCTCCTCCTGCTGTGCTAGCCAACCCTGATCTTACTTGGGGGACGGTTTTGTCTTTCGCCAGTCGCGATGGGATATTTGTCGTCACTGCACAGGAGAGTTTTCAGTAATTGCCTGATGTTTTAATCCTTCCCCTGCAGAAGTCGGTGTCCTTCCAAGTTGATTTTTCCTCCTCTTGCTAAGGGCTGACCAAGCACGAAAACAGCCTGGGGGGGGGGGGGGGGGCCCGCAACCCCCC
>JAVJGG010000074.1:80159157-80176018 GCA_035590195.1 Aviceda cuculoides
CCCCACATATAGAGGCAGATAGATTTGACCTCCGTAACAAGCATCTGGTTTTCAACTTTACCATGTACATGAGCCTAGAGGGGCATCTCCTTTGTACGTGTTTATTTATACATCTGCATTCATAGCACTATATGGAGCATCTCCCACCCAGGATCAGGGCTGCTCTCCAGGTAACCTCCCAACTCGCCATTCCCATGGAACAGAAATTAGCCCCAAAATCTGGACCAGCTCATTCCAGCAACGCATTTACACCAGTTAAAAGCGCCTTATTAGAAAATTCAGAGCAAAGCAGACATGCAAGAAGTAAACGCGTTCGTAAATGGTTTCTCCAAGGCACGGCGTTTCTCCGCGGAGCGGGGCATAATAAAACTCTAATATCACCACAGCTCGTCCTCCCCAAACTGAGCGCTGGCTCGAACATTAAAGGAAACATCTTGGATGTCTGCACGGAACATAGCCACTTGCTGACAGCCTATCGTAACGTTATATACATGGTTATTTTACCTTTCGATTACACATCCCCAAGGTGTTCCCTAAATAAGACTATGTTAGATTATATTTGGTAACCCTCCTTTTTTTTGATAGGCACTTATTTCCTCCCCGCCCCCTCCCAATTTATTCCAGGCATGCTAGAAGGCTGAATAAAAAGCATTGTTGAACTCTGAAGCACACTAAAAATCTTCCTTTAAAAACATAACTTCTGTTTTACACGCTTCCCAAAACCCCTTCAGTATCCTGGTATATCATGCTGATTGCTCAAGTCACCAATACATTTTTCCCCAGAGCCAACGTCTTCACTGAGTATTTTTCCTCCCTTCTCTGCAAGGAAGCAGGTACTAGGGATCAAAGAGGAGTGGAAAAGTCCCAAGGATGGATGGATGGAGAATGAAAGGATGTCTCTTCTCCAGCTCTCTGCTTTGGACACAATAACCCACTTGCAATACTACAGACTTCCTATCACATAGGAAAAGTCTCTCCCATCACCATTTTTTCCATCTTGTATTTGCAATTGTGCTTCCCAGTGAGCTGTGACCACGTCAATGTTGGTGAAGTCCAATCCAATGTTGACATCTCTTGCAAACACCCGCTTCATTCAACAAACGGCATCAAAAAACACATCAAATTATTTGAGATGTCAGCGGAGCTAAATAACACGCACATGGATATTTTTCCAACGTACTCATGAACTGGAGAAAATCCTTAATTACCACAGATTAGCAGACCTCGTGTTAAAAGACTGAAAAAACCTCAGCCTTAAATAGAAACAAACGTACTTGTTTGGTTATCATGACATTAAGGTCAGCCCTGTCCTCCCGTCGAGCTCTTCGTCATCCAACCTTACAGAAGTCAAATATGCCTACAAATTGTTGTGATTGGAGTCATCTGTGCGCGGTTCGCAGCTGGGCAAAGCTGGGAGACTCACTGGGCCGCATCCATCACGGGTCTGGGAGCCGTGAACCCCAGCCAACATCCCCCAGTTGCCGTCAGCCCCTGCTTGAGCGGGAGATGCGGCGGGGGCAGCTTCTGAAACGCGCTTTCTTAGGAGCCGATACACGAGGAAAAGAGGCGCAAAGCCAACCTAGCAATAAAATAAGTGCCCAGCTTCCAGCTGCTGTACAAACCTCAAAAAAACCCCAATTTAATCGGTGACCGCCAGCTCTAACATCTGAATTCACTGAATCTAGGCTTCGATTTACTGTAATTCACCTGTGGGATAAATCGTTCAGCGAGCTGCATCGTAGAAAAATACATCACATATGCTTTTTAGAAAACCTGAAGCATATAGATATCTTGGTTGAGGTCAGGCTTTCCAGCCCTCGAGGACGCCTGCCCCATAAGCCCACGAAGCTCCCCAAGGCAGTGCGCGCCGCAGACTTTCCTAGAAGCCCGCTCCAGTAATTTTGTTGTCGGACCATCTCTATTTAAGGGTGTTCGTAGAAGACGGAGAGGGATAATCATCGCTGAGCAGGAAAAGCGCGGGCTGGACGAAATCCAGAGCGAGCGTGCTGCGTTACCATGAGGGACAGCTGTTTGCCTGCTCTGGCCCCCCGCTCCAGTTAACCGCTGGGAGAGGGTTGTGGAATGCTGTGCTGCAATAGAGGCATTAGGGGTTTGGGGGTTTTGTTGTTTTGGTTTTTTTTTTTTTTTTTCCATAAAGAGCTAATATCTTGGGAAATCTTCCAAGGCGGCTAGAAACAGAGATGGACATGCCAAAACATGACGCGGGCTGGCCACCGCTCTCCGCTGCAGCCTGCCAACTAGCTTCTCCAGCCAGCTGCTTTATTAGATGACAAGTTTTTCCCCGCGCCGGCATCAAATTTAGAAGCAGCCATCAAGCCAGCAGCGAGGCGTACAGATGGTTTCTTTGTCAGGACAGCAGCAGGTATAGATCTTCCAACTCGGAGGCTTAGGACCCGTGCTGGCTGGCCTCAGGTCTCCGCTCATCCGTTTTCCTAGGAAAAACCTTAGCAAACTTTGACGGTATTCAGGCTGTAAGAACTAAACCCACTCGGGGTAGGAGATGCCAGATGGGTCCTTTTACCTCCCCCATCACCTGCACCCTTGTTGCTTATTTGCTCTGCAGGTGCGGCTGATTCCTGGCCTTTTTGGAGAGCCACCACCTGCTCCAAGACACCTCAGTGACTGCCATTTTCCAGTCATTCTGTTCGCAATAAAATCCAAGCAAGCCCGTAAAAACCAAGGGAAAAATCCAGCTCGAGCGTAAGTTCAGCCCAGGAAGAAGCAAGAGTTACGGGGGGTTTAGCTCGGAGGTGCTCAGATCTCAGCCTGGGCTTGCTGCCAGGCACAAAAAGCTTCCCGCAAACCTGGTTCTGGAGACAGAGCTTTGTCCTGGCCTGGATTTGGAATAACACCGAAGGGGCTCCAGGAATCCCCGTGCACTCGAGCGGGGAGCCTGCCCGGAGCGAGGTGGGATGGGTGGCAAGGACCCAGAAGACAGCGGTAGGCAGCAGGTTGGGGGAAGGTTTAAAATTTTGAAGTTCAGGTCTGAATTCCACCTAAACCTCATCTTCGGCACCTGAGCTTTGTGGCGGGTCGCACTCCAGAGTGGGACAACGGCTTTGGGTCGCTCGGTGCCTGGGCTGCTTTCTAGGGCTGACCAGCACAAAAGCGGCAAAATCTGTCTCCATCTCTAGCACCGAGCCACCTCCTCACCTTGAGTGAGGACCAAAGCTGTGTGCCTCAGTTTCCCCACCTGCTACAGGAGCTCAGCAGCACTCTACCTAGCAGTACTTTGAAGTCTCTTAGTGGAATTAACACCACATCCGAGACCCAGGTATCACCGCAATGCAATCATAACAATTTCCCTTACTAAATGTGGCTTTTTCTTCTCGTCCGAGAGCTTTCCCTGCCGCTTTGCAGGAGGAGGAGCACACCCGCAGGAGTCCCGCTCACACCACGGCTGTTTTGGGCCACGTCGTTCGACTCACACCATCCCTCCTGCACCATATTTCTTTCGGGAACGCAACACAAAGAGCGTGGGAAGCACGGAGAGACCCACCCATTGATCTGCAGCACTCGGAAAAATCCCGTCGCGCTCACTCCTTCTCCCTTGCCTCCGCTTCTTTGTAGTCGTGACCTCTCCTTGGCGAGGCCAATCTTCTCCTTGATGGCATTTCAGCGGGCACTGAATGGAGAATTAGCCCGAACACAGCGTTCTTTGTTAAAATAATTATTTTAATATATGTAAATCAGACAGGTTACTGCTCAAGCTCACACCCATCAGCAGGTATGGACCTTCCTTGAGTGGCAGAAGCCAGAGTGTAACCCAGCCCACGTTCCTGTGTGAAACGGGAGCTGCATTCCTCCTTCCCAGCAGAAAAACCTGACTGCCTAAAATAAAACAATCAAACGTGATATTTTACAGGGCAAGAACGCCCTTTATCCTCTCTAGGAGGTAGAGGGTTTTCACGCCATCCCTTCTTGCTGCCAGATTACTGTCACTCAGCCGGGCTTAAGGATCTTGAACACAGCACAACACCCCACAGTGCAAGCTGGCAATACCTCCAGACCCTAACAAATCTTGCTCCTTGCCCTTGTTTTCTCGATATTCTTTTGTCCTTTACCATTAGCGTGGTGACACTAGTTGTCCTGGATGACAATGGACTGGAAACCTTCACGAGAAGGCGGCAGTGACTTGCAGGTCATAGCACTGGTGACGGGACTTCATTCTCTCATCACGCGTTGGGGCACTACGCTGATGTCGAGATACCTCCCGGTGTCTGATATGGGAGAAAAGGGTCGGAGCACCTCACTCACCGTATCTTTCCTGTTAATGGTAAAATGCTCTTTTTTCAGACACTGACCGCTACTGTCAGGTTCATGCTGGGGGCTTCACGGACCCGGGACCAGGGAATTTGGCCCCCCATTCACAGAACTGTGCCTTGAAGCCCAGGGCTTGTCCCATGTTTTGCTCAACCTAGTCAATAAACACAAAAAACAAGGTTTGACTGAGGGACACAGAAATCTTTCATACATGCACGAAGGGAGCTCCAAGATAGACCACAGGCTTTTTGGCATTTTAGCGACCAAGAGTCTACTGCAACACTATCCCATGGCAGAAAGCAGTTGAGCGGAGCCACCAAAAGCAAAAGCAAGGTGGGATTTTGTTACATGCAGCCCCTTCTAAAATGCACGACGCTATTTTTTTTCTTGCTTTTAGTAGCAAATACTAGGGCTAAAAGGCAACAAAGAAAGCAAAGGAAAGAAAAAAGGAAGAGGAGGAGACAGGGGGAGGAGGATCAGAGGCTAAAGGGCACCCTGAACCTCGTACAAAGCACTTTGCTTTCTTTTTGATCTTGTCCTTGATCAAAAAGGTCCATCCCACTTCTGTACAGTCACAGGCCATATTCTGACCTGTTTTCTTGACCGAAAGAAATACAACACTAGATATTTGCAGATATCAGCTCTCACATACAAACCTGAATAAGGGTCACATTTTCAAAGAGGTCGGTGTCTGTTATATCCTAAACAGAGGACGTAAGAGGGTCCGAAAGATCTGGGGTTTGTCTGCAGCTCTGCTTTCCGTGTGAATGTAGACAAGAAGTTTAGGATCCCTCTCCTTCCACCGCGCCTCATGCTGGCAAGTTTTTAAGCAAATTGGACAAAGGAGGAGCGATCTCTCAGAAATAGTTTTTCTACAAGGTTTCTGAAAGTTTGTGTTGGCCAGAACAGAGAGAGAAAGAAAGATCCTGTAAGTGTATCCACTCAGAGTAAGAATCAATCTAAGGGTCCATATCCATCCTGCTAAATATTGGAGAAACACGCATACCAGAGATGCCTTAAAACGCCTTGACCATCAGAAAACTTTCAATGAGAGTTTGTACTTTCTTAAACACCAAAGTCAATCAACCTCAAGACACAAGACCGCAGAAAATCAGGCTTCCTAGTCGCAATGCTCACAGGAACATGGCTTTTTCCTCTCTTTTGGACAACACACAAGAAATAGAAAGCTGGTTTCCAAGCCATACAAATTCAAAACGAGCAGCTGTTCACTAGGGAAAGACCCAGAACTAATTGTCAGGCTCACCTAACCACCTCAACATTAGGCTCCCAGGATGATTCAGGTGGGAATGGGCCTCAGGAGGTCTCCAGCCCAAAACTCTGCTCCAAGGAAGGTCAGCTATGAAGTCACACCAGGTTGCTCGGGGCTTTATCCAGCTGAGACACCAAAGTCTCCAAGCACGGAGGCTGTACGAGCTCTCCGGGCAGATCCGTAAGCTGCAATGCTCATGGACAGCAAGGTATCAATCGATGGCAAGTGAATCACAGAAATCTCACGGTCGGAGAGCGCTGACGGAACTTTCTCTTGGGGATTCTCATCACCACTTATTAACACCAGAAGGACTAATAGTTTTGGTGGAGTCCAGAATAAACCCCACATTATTTAAAAACATCTCAGCAAAGTGAAGTTCTCTAGGGAAAGTGCAGAGCACAGCCCTTTTTTCCCCTGCAGCTGCATTAAAAAAAAAAAAATAAAAAAATCCACCCATTGCTCACAGTGATCTCAATCCCTAAATTTAAAGTAGGAAATCGGCTGTTATCGAGAAAGTAAAATCAGTATTTTCAGCCACCGAAGAGGAGGATTCCTGACATAGCCTGGAGCTCCTCCGTTGCAATAACAACGTTCCAGCACGCCGCGTTGCCTTATGTGGGAATATGCCTCCGCCAGTCCCCAACTGGCCCTGGGGAGAAGGGGTGCCGCGAGCAGGTTCAACTGGTGTAAGGTGTGATGGGTGCAAGTCGCAGCCCATGCCGAGGCTTTCTTCACATACCCTGCCATCCCGCGATACGATCAAGCCCTAAAAAGACTTTGGCAAGACCAAACGTATCTTAAGAGTGGTTGGGAGATTCAAAAAGAGTTAGCCCCGAACTACTGCTAGGAAAACAGCTGGCTGGGTCCGTAAACGCAGGTATAGGAGATTACAGCCCAACACAGATGGGGGCTGGTCTCAGTTCGCCACGACGTTCTCCCAGTTCAGGCGTTTTTACGTAGTATTTCCCACATTATATGCATATTTACATACTTATGCCCTACTTTCTTGCACAAATAGAGCCCGTTTCCGAGGCCCTGCTGCACACTTTGAGCGGTGCGTTAGAGACAGCAGGAATTAAACGGTTTAGATCCTGATCCAAAGCAAAAAAAGCTGTCACCACGCTGTTATCGCAGCCCTGGGTTCGGCTGTCTCAGAGCACTTTCTGAACCGACTGACGAAGTTCAGCTCTGCCCCAATGTTGGAGCAAGTCCATGTGCTAAAACTTGGATAGGATCAGAAAAAGGTGTCTCAGTACAAGCAGCAACTTCTTACTTCAAAGATTCAGCTGCAATGCATAACTGTACCAGCGGGGAGGAATCGGTGCTAATTTTCATTCCTGTATTATTCACGAGCTCCTTTCCCTCTGCGGTTCGTACCTCGCCAGAGGCAGCGACGGAGACCCAGCCGTGGGATTATTCTTGTTAACGAGCAAACGGGAAAGAGCCCGTAACAACTCTCGGTTTCCAGACCAAGTTTCAGGGATCGGCACTCAAAATAACTACCCGCGATTTGAATTTGGTTTAGTTGGGAAACCTCGTTTAGG
Source organism: Aviceda cuculoides (assembly GCA_035590195.1). Taxonomy (NCBI): domain Eukaryota; kingdom Metazoa; phylum Chordata; class Aves; order Accipitriformes; family Accipitridae; genus Aviceda; species Aviceda cuculoides. The sequence continues at coordinate 80,166,256 of JAVJGG010000074.1, forward strand.
CTCAGCTTTTCTCTCAGTTAGTTATCGCCGTTAGAGCACACACGCGTCCCAGTGAGACTGGAGTAGGGTAACGAGCACAACGCTGCTACGGGTCCTTGTACCATTTCCCTCTGGCTGTAACTCTCTAATCCTTCCCTTCACACGGAGGTACGTCTCCAGTGACACAAGCAATCTGGGACCAGCTCAGCATTCTTGTGCTTACTCCAGACTCTGCTGCAAGACTCTGCTTCATACCGCTGTTAGGAAAGTATCTGTGATAAAGTTGCTGACTCAATTTTTTTTTCTCATGTACCGCACCTCTGCGATACATAAATGAAAGCTCACCCACCCCATTTTTGCATGCGGGCATCTCCCAGCTCCTCTCCCCCTCCCTCACTGGGCTGCTGGAGATTTTTCTTTTGCAGACCAACAGTTGTGATGCTCCTAGCAAGGGGACTCAGTACTGAAACGCAGACACCGCTTCTCCACTTTGCTTCTAATTCTTTTGAGACATTTTTCCTGCCCCCCTCTCTATTCCTCACTGCTCCTTTCACCTCCAGGAGCTCATACTCAAGAACGCCACGAGCCCAGTTACTCGGCTTCTCGCTCTTAGGTGAGACTCAACCATCCTTGGGTGTCGGTAACCAGAGCTCAATTTTCCTCTATCCTCCCACCCAATTAAAAAAAAATCTAATTTCTTCCTACGATCTCAGACTTTATCACTCTTCCCCCATTAGCACCACTCAAAGGCACCCAAGTTTCTCCCATTTCCATCAGCGCTTCGCTCTACACCTCCCAGTAGCGGAGACACCAGGGGAAGCCAAACCACAGGGACAAGCGCTGGATGGCAGCGATGCCAAGAAACTTGCAGATTTCCTGTTGGAGCACCTATGGAAAAGAAATGACTTATTTTCCCTTCGCGTGTTCCCATTTATTCACGCTGAACACGCCCCAGTGTTTTCTGTCTCAGGAGAAGCTACATTTGCTGTACGCAAAAGCCTCATGCAAAAGACACAAGACAGTCATATGCCATCAGGGTGGTTGCCCCTGGCTGTTTTCTGGGATCACAGCAACAAATAGGTTGTATTTGTATTATTTTAATCAAAAAATAATTCTCCCCATCCTCCAAGAAGCAAGTTCAAGAACAATATTTAAAAAAAAAAATTTTTTTAAAATTCTTTAAATCATTTCAGAATTTCTTGAAGACTACTTATTTTACTATCAACAGAAATAAACAGATTTCAGAAACTATTTGAAACACCTTGCCTCGAGTAAATGAATCCCAGTACACTCAAGGAGTCACATCTACCAGTTATCAGAGGCCACGCACCTTTGTAAGTACTTGTATATATGTTATTTCAAAAAAACACCTCGCAGTATTAAACGTCATATTTATTAGAGCAACTACGTGCTTTAAAAAAAAATAAATCTTCTTACTTATTTAAGAACTTAAAAGCTTTTTGGGGAAAGGTGTAATCCATTTTGGAAAGCTTGGTCCACATTTCCGAACCCGCTGATAACGTCCCCGTGTTTGTGCCAACAGAGCCGTCATTTCCATGAAGAGATGCAGAAGGTGTTTCTATACTAAAAAAGTTGTGAATGCAACTTCATGTATATACTTAACACATATAGAATGCCTCATTTTTAAAGATGATAGAGCTGGATTTTTTTTTTTTTTTTGCAACCTCTTTCTATCACATCTTAATTATTTTTCTTCCAATAAACCAGAAGTATTTTTTCCTCTTCATTTCTTGAAACAAGGAGACTTCATGCATCATTTGGCAGCTCTGTGCAAGCAGTTTGTACTTGAATTTCCAGAAACACAGCGTGTTATTTACATTGCAAGTTGCAACATTTTTTTCTGTGCAAAAGCTCCCCTAGATTTCACCAATCGTTGCCTTTTTTTTTTTTTTTTTTTTTTGGAATAAACAGTTGCTGAAGGCAAGAAGAACACTGCAGGGCAGGAAAAATATGCCAGCTACTCTTAGAGCTGGAGGCTAAACACAGATACCACGCTCACTGCTGACTTAAGCTGACAAACCTGCTGGGATTTTGTGACGCATTCCCAAAATTTCAGCTTCCCAGTGACAAGGTTGATGCACAAAGTATCTCTGTCTTTTAATATGATATTTTCCAGGGGAATGCGTCGATTAGCCCTCAATTTGTAAAAAATGCATTGCTCACCGCTGCTGTTCTGCCCCGTGGAAGCCCGCGGATTCTCCAAGGAGATGGCTGGGTAGGAGAGTCGGCCAAATATTAAATAATAGTAGGGAAGGCGAGTTGTAATAATCGAACAATGCCGATGTTTAAATACCAAAATACACAGATCACATATCACCACCTGCTCCTCCTCAAGCGCATCGACCTCGGTGTCCGCCGCTGCTCTCATTAGAGCAGGCACCAGCTCCGCTCAAACCTCTGCCCCTTCCCAATTACTTTCTAATGGGAGGCCAGAGTTGCACAGAGATGTTATCCCTGGAAACACGTACCGGAGTCTGCAAACATCCATGGATGTTCTTCTTTAAACAGGCCAGATGTTATTAAACGAGAGCTGCCAGTGACTGCTGAATTAAGAGTTGATATTTCACATTTACAAGGTTTTAGAAACAAAACAAGCTCCCATTAATCTAACCCCATTGGAATAATATGTAGAAAAAGAAAAAAAACCAATCCTGGAATGTACAATTCTGCAGAAGTAAGACATGAAACACAAAAAACCTCCAGAAAGCTCATTTTTAACTCTAGAATTTCAGATTTCTAAAACACATGGCTTGCCCTGCCTTCCCAGCCCTGCAAAGGAGAAAGGAGGAGCTGAAAGTATTTAGCAGACATTAGCAGCTATATTCTGCAAGTGGCAGATGCAAAGGAAGGGACTAATTTCACCTAACATAAGCCATCTAAAAATTAAATGGCTGATAGTCACCTTGGCTTCTTTTTTTAACACAGATTAAGATAGCTGCTATGTGCAGGTCTCCCTGTCTCCTCCCCAGAGGTTGCGGAAAGCACTCGAATGCCAAACTTAAATAGGAGGCCGAAATTAAATCAGAGGTGTTCCACCCTCGGCAGAATTCCTGAATGCGTGGCCTGAATCCAAAGCACACTGGAGTCCCTGGAAAAAAATCACGGCCGTCATTCTGGAAGGGTCTCATTCTGGAAGGTGCTGCCCAGAGGTTTGGGGAGGTCAGGATGATTCGGAGGTGCCGCGGCAGCCGAGCGGAGCGACCTGCAGCACCCCCAGCACCCTCCGGGAGAGCACGCCAGCATCCATTCACTTTGGTTCTAAAGGAAAATGTAAACGTGGAAGCAAGCAAGGCGCCTGCATTCTCAACCTCCCTGCTGAGATTAATTGCTTGGGATATTTTTACTTTTAGATACTGCTGACCCCTACCAGAGCAGCACCGCTCTGCAAAGTTGCGCTCTGACAGCATTCGCGCGCGCACCTCTGAATGTTCGTATGCAGGAGCTATAGTCAAATCCAGAAGAAGGTCCAGCAGAGAGGAGAAAAAAAAAAAAAAAGTAAAAAAAAAAAAAAAGTTTAAATTTGTCTGTGACCTCCAGCCCGAGAGCATTTTTCATCGCCCCGTAACAACCCTGCACTGACGGCAGCACCCTGCGCGACCCCCACCCTTTGAGTTGGGTGCCTGAGGAAAAGGGTCTCCCACCAGCATCGACCCCAAAGGCACAGCGGGAGCCCCCAGCTGCCAGAAAACCTTCCTGGGTGAGCGAGCACCCCCATTTTTATAAGCCAACATAAGGCTTGCAAGCGACGGTTTTGCCCTTTATTGGTCTCATATTTAGCAGAGGAGGAGAGAGGAGAGCAGAAGAAACTTATCCGCTTTTTTTTTTTTTACATGGCAGATGCTGGTTTACCACGCGCGCCGCCAGCTCCGCACAAGCTTTTTTTTTTTTTTTTTTCCCCCCTCCCCGCGTTACGCTGCGAAACAAAGCTTCGACGCAAACCGCCGCCCCTGACGAAAGGCGGAAAGAGCCCAGGCTGGCCGCGAGCCACCCCTGCTATTCGTCAGCCTAAAGCAACATTTGACATTTGGGCTTGGCGGGTCTCAAGTTTCCCTCTAGCAAGATATGGGCTGATTCCGCCGCAGCCAATCTGGGTCGGAGGCTGGAGACGATGCTGGAGGGAGGCGAGGTACGCGCACATCCCGAACGCTGCCGGACCGCCTCAGCGTGGCTCCAGCCAGCCTGACCTGGGTTGCACCAGCTGCGTGGCATCATCTCCCAGTCCTCCTGCACCTTCTGGGGATGCCGTTCGGCTGCAAATTCGGCTGCAAATTCCTCTTTTTTTTTTTTTTTTTTTTGTCCTCTTTTTCTTCTTCTTCCTTTGCATAAGTGGAAACAAAACCTGGAACAAAATGTTTTATTTGGGGCACTTGAAGGCAACTGGAAATGCTGAACTGCTCATGCTGCTGTTGCCCCCATTTGATGGCCTGCCTTCCTTAGGGTGTTTTGGCTTAGGGGCACGAGGTTTGATTCCCTCCCTCCACAGCCTGACCTAAGTGTGAGGAGGAGTTGCAGGCTCCGAGTGCGTTAGGATGACGTGCAGGAATAAGGGCAAGCTGCCTCTCCCTTCCATGAGCCTAAAGCAGTTCAAACAGGTGATCTGGCTGTGGTGGGGCTGCCCTCACCCACATCAGCTAAACATCCCACCCCTCTTGAGTTTTCTGGGTTTTGAATTAAGAGAAATTTTCCACCACTATCGTACTTCCTTCTGCATGGGAAAAATACAAGTTCTTCTATGGCTGGTTACCTCTGAAGGTCTGGGTTGGTTTTGCTCCTGCTTGTCCAATGTTTTCACAGGGTTTTGCTAGCAGGACCATGCAGACCCTGTGGTGCTGGGTTTCCAAATAAGCTCAAACCATTGCTAGTTGTAACATCTACACATCGGCTAGTTGTGGCTCTTGAGCACAAGCTCTGCTTCTCCCACCCCTTTTCACTCAGCCAAGAAAGAAGTCTTTTACATAAGAATGTTTATTGACAGAAATACATGATGCTTTCAAAATATATTTGTAGGAAAATGCAAGAATAATCTCTACAATCCAGTTCCTCAGTAAATTCCAGTGTAAATCAGACTCCTGTCCCCGTGAGAGATGCTGCTATACAGTACGTAAGAGCTCTAGTATATGTGCAAGATTCCGTGGGTAGCCGCCTTGGGAAATAGGTTCTCCTTCTGCAGTCCTTTATGGATTATGTGTTCTTCTGTATGTCTTCTGTAGGCAACAGTCACAGCATCAACCTCATCAGTTGGGTCATGGCACTGTGAGCAGGAGATAAGGGGTCCTAAAATATTTACACATTCCTTGTGAATCCGAAAATAGAAAAGTCTCTTGCAAGGCCATCTGAGCTGCTTGTAAAACTCTCACCAAAAGGTAAGAGCAATAATCTCTTTGTACAACGTGTCGGATGTTAAAGCTGTTTTGGGGGAGAGAGGGGGAGCGTGGGGAAGGGAGGAGGGGCAGGGAGGGAGGAAACGAATGCCTGGATAGATTTTTTTTTTTTTTTTCTTTTTGTTGTTTTTGGTCTAACAATTATGGCTACAGTCTACAAAGGGAAGGATTTAAGGCCAAAGATGCTCATCACTGCATTTCCTACCTGTTTTTTTTTTTTTCTCAAAAAGAATGTTCTCAACATAAAAAATGTACTGTTTTTTCCGTGGAAATAGTTCTTTAAATAGGGGAAGGAAAATCTACTATAAAATATTAGTGGTTTAAAAATATGGTGTCTGCAAAAATAAATAAATGTACAATTCCTATTCAAATATAAATCACTATAAGCACTTGCTGAGCAGTTAATATCTTCACTGGTCACTGCTTGGAAAGATTTAAGGTTGCTTGATCTCAAGCTTTCGTAGGATTCTCGTGGAAAGTCTTTGGACCTGATTCATTAAAGCACTTTGGCATCTCTTTGCTGGGAAGGGGGATCTTTAGGCACATGCCAAAACCAGACTGCCTGGAGATGCTCTGCCAGGGGCATCCTTTCGGCAACACCAGCCCCTGTGGCCAAAGCCTTGCTGCTGCCCCATGTTTTTGCCGCGTTTATTTTCTGCAAAGGGCAGAAACGCGAGGTCACCGGCCAGGCGCTCATCTCTCGGGGCAACTGGGAAGCAAATGTGTTCACGATAGCAATTGCAAATGCCAAGACCGGTTCTTTGAGCCTTGCTGCAACGTTAAAGAGCTGAACTTGATGCGGCTGGAGCAGGGACAAAGCCATGGTGTGGGGTTATCTGGGCGGGAGGTGTTTTCCTGCTTCGTGTCAAATTTTGATCCCTCACCAGATTGGCCTTTAGCTTTTACTTTTTTTTTTTTTTTTTCTTTTTTTAATTCCCTCCAAAATTATTTCCCCATAGTGCAGTGCACAGGTAAGTGAAGTGTGCTGAATACGTTGCTAATGAACAGCAGGAATATTTACATACAAAAATATATACGTTTGAACACTTCAAACTCTGCCCTTCGGTGCAGGAGAGAAGGGAGAAGAGCCAATTCCTTTGAGGAGACGTATCTTCTGCCAGCTTCTGTCCTGGGGCTGAGCAGACCACCCCACCCCAACCCTCTCCTTTATGAGTACTCCCAAGGACAGACTCGACCTGGGTTTCTCCAAGCTTTCCATTGCTCGGCTCCGCTTTTCCCCTTGTTCAGGGCAGCCTTGGGAGCGGATCCCCGTGATGTTGACTGGGTGGCAGAGCCCGAAGGAGATCACCCCATGGTGCGTTGGTGAATGCGTGGTTTATGTGAGGAAGGCCGTGCTCAGGCATTGCTCTTCCATCTGCAGCTCCTCTGGCTTGCAGAGGGCTTGGGACCACCTCTGTCCTCATCTGTCTGGGAGATGCACTCGCCCAAGTGACCTTCTGGTCGTCTCCTCTCTTTCCCATGTGCTGGAGGATGGAGCCTCGCTCTGATCCCTGCCTCTGCCAGGGCTGAACTGCTTCACCGAAGCCAGAGCAAAGGTGTGAAACTCTTCCCATCCTTTTAGAGCCATCCAGGAGCCGTGATTGGGAGTGGAGAAGCAGAGATGGCCTCCGTCCAGGCACTTCCTTCTCCTGCATATTTTTCTTTTCCCCTCTACAGACTTACGGCAAAGGGAGACCTGGACAAGGGACCGAGGGCTGCGGGACAAAACTCAGTCCCGGCTTTGCTGCTGTGCTGGAAGTTTTTTTGCAGGTCTCTGTTATTTTACTGGCTTTTGAAGAAAAGCTTGAATGTGGACTGAGCTTATAAACCTTCATGCGGAGGAGACACCAAGGGCTGTACCGACGGGAAAACCCCGAATACCGCCAAGCTACCTGGCTCGTGCTTCTCTTGCTCTTTTATCACTTCTGCGGCTCGCGCAGGAAAACGTGACCGCAAAAATCACAAACCGTCACGGCGTATGTACGTAACCCACGGTCTCAGGAGAGGATGGCTGTGGGCCGTGAGATGCTGCTGCATAATTACGGGAAGGCAATCAATGCTTCTGTAGGGAAACGCAGCGGCAGCACTGGTCTGTGCTGGAGCTGGGCTCCTGCACCCCGAAACCCCCACCCTGGTGCCTGGGCTAGCGACCAGGCATTGCTCTTGGTCTCATTACACTCCTCCTGGGAGGGGGGAACCCAAGGAATGACTCCCTTCTCCTCTCCCGCCCTTTTGCACCAATACGAGAAGCTGCTGTGCCTCTCCTGATCTCCAGCCGGGTGCAGGATCTGTCCCGCAGCCCTTTGCGGCGCAGCTGCCGGTGGTGCGGGACTGAGCATCGCTTCGTCCTGCCGCATCCCTCCCGTCCAGCCGGGTCTGGATGCGTTCGTTTGCCTATGGCACAACGCGGGGCTCTTGTGCGTTTTAGCCAGCAGTTTATGGGGAGAGGGTGGAAACTGGATTAAAAAGGAACAGGCTGTTCCAGCTTTTTCCGCTCGATACCTGGGCGCTTCAGGTCGGGGAGGGCAGAGTGATGACTAAACCGCGTGGGCCAGAGGATTTTTCTAGCTCTTAACTGCCAGGTGCCAGTTTGCTGTCGGGAGTTGTGCTCCCTCTCCCATCCTATTTGCATTTATTTCTTTTTATTTTTGAGTCGCTGGGTAGCTGGAGGATGCAGTTGGCGTGTCGGATGTGGGACGGGAGGGGACATGCTCGGAGGAGACACCAGCAGCTCTTCGGGAGCAAAGCCACCCCGTTCGCCCACGGCTGGTGTGGTAGGTCCTGCTGAGCATCTGCAGGTGATGGAGGATGCTTGTCTGGATGCGGCCACCATGATGGCTTGTGTTGACGATGCGCCCTGGAGGTGTCTTCTCGTGTCCCTTCTTCTTCCATGCTGCACCCCACGTGGTGGCACAAGGGGCCACGATTAGTTCATTAAGGGATCTTCCGGGGTTTGTTTGGAATTTTGCCTTGTTTTGGAGTTGTGTGGGTGTGGGTGTAGGGATTACGGGTTTTTTTTTGGGGGGGGTGGTGGTGGTTGGTTTTTGCTTGAGTTCTGTATCCTATAAATGCGTGTCCTCCTCTTCCTCCAGGTCCTCCTTCATGAGGGTGTCGAGAGGAACGATCCAGCTGTCCCCCAGCTCGCCGTTGAGGTTCACTTTCTTTTCCTGCATTTCGGAGGAGGTCTCCATCACCTCCAGCGTGGGGTTATCGTGGTAGCCGTTCTCCATCGTCTGCAGCTCCTCCGTCAGGCGCTGCTGAGAGGAAAGAAAACCCAGAAACCCCAGTGAAAACCAGCTTGGCCAGGTTGTGCATGCCACCTGGGGGCTGTCACCTCCCAGCCAGCCGTGGCTGCCGTCCCGTATAGATGTATATACAGAGACTTTCACAGTGAGGTTGCGGCTGGGGGCTGCAGTCAGTGCCGGCGCAGCGAGGCGATAGCATGGAGCTGGCAAGAGAGAGACTCTGCTGGTGGTGGTAGGGAGGAAAGAGCAGCCAGAGACATGTGGAAAACCTCCACGACCGGCTGCCAGCTTAAGCCCAGATGCACCTTGGTTCCCCCCCCCCCCAGGACCTTGGGAAAAGACTGAGCATCGCTGCCTGGCCCTGACCCTGCATCCCAACTCCTGCCTCCCTACCTCGACTCCGTTCTTCCTCTCCCCTTTCTGCCCCCCCTGTCCCTTTTTAGCTGCTTTGTTTTCTCTGTCGAGCTGGGGGCAGCTCCCACCTTGCAGATGCTGCTGGCCCACTCGCCCCTCCATAAGCTTCATCCTTCCTCATTCTCAGGCTCTTGGTTGAAACAAGGTGGGGAAAGATGAGTCGGGTACTGTCTCACCCCGGTCCTTCGGAATGCTGCGCTCCAGGCTCCGACCCAGCCCCTCATCCCCTGGCAAACCCCCAGCCCATCCTCATTTTGCGTTCATCCCCGTCCTGCCCCGGAGGGATTCACCGGGGAACTGCAGTCCTTGGTCAGCCCTTTTGGGGGAGTGCAGGGCTCTCGGTGGGCACCCCTGTTAAAATCTGGGTTTACAGCTTGATCTGTTACAGTGCTCCTAATCAATGTCAGGAGACAGCCATGGGAGGGAATCCACGGAGAAGGAAAGGGATGGAGAAGCAAAACTGCAGGACTTGGCGCTAGCAGGGGGGGCTGCGAAGGCACTGCTGAGGGGGGTCCCCTGGCTCGCACATGGCGGGGGGGACACACAGAATCTGGGCAGGGACGGGGGGATGCTCAAAAGCAGAGGAGGCACCTGGGCTCTCGCAGGGGCTGTCTCAGCCCGTGGGGTTGCTGGTACAATCCCCAGATGGATGGATGCTCAGGCAGCGCTTTCTCCGGCCATGGCAAGGCATAACCACCGCCCCCCCCCCCCCCCCCCCCCCGG
>JAVJGG010000074.1:80176118-80195103 GCA_035590195.1 Aviceda cuculoides
ATACTGAACTCAAAACACAGCACCCTACCAGCTACTGGGAAGACAATTAACTCTATCCCAGCTGAAACCAGGACAATCCCTGTAAGAGCAGCTACAAGAGGCACTGCAGGGCATCTTGAGGGACAAAACCCAGGTCTCATCTCTTCTAGATAACCCTGAAGAACCTCTGCCGACTGGGAAAACACTACAGCACACCCTGACCGCCCGCTGATGCTCTGCCTGGATGAAAGCAACAGCCCCTGAGCATTCAGTCCCCGACGAACACCCCCAGAGCATTCAGTCCCCGACGAACACCCCCAGCCACCCAACCTGCAGAAGACCTCACACCAGCCGACAAGTAAAGGAGCCATAGGTGGTGACGGAGCAGGTATTACCAGCGTGCACCGCCTGCCGGAGAGCTTGCCGCTAAGACCAAAGACCAAGCCCAAATACGGTCTAAAATAAACAGGAAAATCCACTTCTGTGAGGAACAGTTTGTCCAGGTCATGCTGTTGAAACCTCAAGTGCGTTACAGCAGAGTAACATCGTCTTCTTGCCAGGCACCTCTGCCATTTTGAAGGGTGCATACTCACAGGTTTTAAGCACACCGACAAAACGGAATAGAGGTCAAACCCAGGAGAACGGGCATGCCTTACGCCACAGACTGATCTCAAGTTCTGCATATTTGCTCTGATTACCTTTAGTATTCCTGCTCAGGTGAGAGGGGACTACCACAAATCCAGCTCCGAGTACTGACAGCGGTCTACTTCTGTGTCTCACAAGAAAGAGAGAAGTAAGCCTTTCTTTCCCCATTCCTCAGGAAGGGTACAAGCTTTAGTACTCGTGTTTTTTTCCTTGTCCCACAGGAAAATGAGCAGGTTTAATCCTAGCCCATAAGGAGACAGCGGGCTAGAAGGACTTGCATCCCAAGGCACGCTGCAAGCAGTTACAAGCACCACCTCTGACATCTCCCTGGAGAGAAAGAAAGAAGACAGGTTGCTCAGTCGCTTAAACCGTCCTTCAAAATAATACCTAGTTTTCCTTGTTCTAGCACTAAACTGCACTCCCACCATGTAACCTTAGGGTTGAGACTGGATGAGTCCCGCCACGTTTAGCAACTACGTTCATCTATGTGCATAACTGTGCTTCTATCATCCAGGGGTCGAGACCTGAAATGGAAGGAGAGGAATCTCCTTCGCTCCTTCTCGGCACACGGAGAGCTCAGAGAACACCACCCAGAAGCCTGCGAAAACCAGCGATGCCTCAGCTCACACGCTGCTTGGCCATCAAACCATCAGCACTGAATACACACATGCAACAAGCAGCCCCGTAAATCACATAAAACATTTTTAGAAATCTAGTCGCCATCACTAGAACGTTGTTTGCCCTGGGAAGAGTCGTCCCTTCGTTTTTCAGTCACAAACATTCACGGTTAGAAAGGGGCAGGGGGAGCTCCAGTTGCAAGTTTTCTAGTAGTTTAACGAGTACCTTGATAAACTTCAGCATATTTACAGTGGTTGTTGGCCTAAAGAATTTTATTTATATCAAATACATGCTTTAAGCAGCTGATAGTCACTTCAAAACTTGCCAAACTGACCCCTGTTCTGGCCTCAACCGGGCTCACAAATCATAAATTTACGTCAGAACTAAAACTTCTTCTAGGACAAACAACAGGCTGCACAAATGCATTTGTTCAGCAACTGCTGAGAACACTCATTTCTTAACCAGACTTCGTGAACGTGGCACACACCAGCATAACCCAGTCTTACCTCATCTACGTGCTCACACAGCGGCTGGGCTACGCAAAAAAACACAGTAGGGCTCAAGCGCCAGGTCAGGCTGAATCAAGCAGTTGCACAAATCAGTAAGGACCTGCGTGCGCCCTTAAATCTGCATTACACAGCCACATCCCCATTTTTGGGAGCTGAGGATCCTGGGCATTAAACACCTCCTTTGGTGGCCTGGAACCTTTTATCAGAAACAGATCAGGAGCTGCTTCAGCTGGTGATGCTGCATGTGGCCAACTGGAATGTCAGGTGTTAAGTCGCACCCCCCCCAGCTCCCCACCTGCAACCAGTTACTGGCCAATGTCAACAGCAGGTCTCGGTTGCTCAGGTCAACACTGGGAAAGAGCCATCCAGCAAACCTGGTGCCAGGATAAGCTTAAGGGTTGGAATGGAAAACGGGAGCGGGTCCATGAATTTGAAAGTCAGGTTTTGACTAATTATTTAAAATATGCCGGATTCTGACATCCATTTTATGCAGCGTGCTGTAGGATTGTACCAGGCACCTACCCTAGCACTACCACTGATATATAACAGTTTAAGGAGCTATCTCGCACAGGGAGTCATCTCGGAATTTTAATGTACTTTATTTCACAGAAAAATAATTTTCTACTGCTCAACTTTTAGCCAAGAGTTGACCTCACAGATCTGCTCCTGAATTCTCTCCAGGACTTGACTCAAAGACTGCAACCTACTGACTTGAGCTCAGGCTTTGCACAAGGGAGTATGTTGAGGAAAGCGGTAGGAAGGAGGGGGAGCGAGGAGGGTGGGAGCTTGGGAATCCAGATTTTGGGTGCCGGTGCTGCGCTCTGCGGTTTTGCATCTTGTTTCCAAATGTCCCTTGTACTTACGCAGTATGTTCTTCAGATCCACGGATGGGAGACAGGAAAGAGAGGGGACCGCCGGCAACGCCAAACCGAATCAGAGAATCTCCTGACACGCAGAAATCTTGCTTCTGCTGGCGGTCCTTGAGGAGCAGGCTGAGGTGTGCCAGTAAGCCCACCACACCTCCAGCAATCTCACGGAGAGGCCCACTCCAGCGGTGGCACATCTAGCTCTCGCTCCAAAAGTCGTACCACCTAACCGCACAAACGTCTAAGCAACAGGTACTGTGAACAAGGGGAGAACGGGGAAGTGACGGAAGAAAGGAAGGAAAAAGAGAACATCCCTATATGGTAAGACCCCCAAGCTACTTCTCCTCCATCACACGTGCGCTGATGGGAGTCAATGACACTCCCCCTTCCTTCCCAGGAGAGTCATGGTGAAATCCTTCCCACCTCAGAAGCCAGTGATTTAGACTGGAATGACACAGGTGGTAGCGACATACCGCAAATTCTTTCGGTTTGATTATCTCTAAAATGATTCGCAGGGAATCTATTTTTAGGCCTGAAATTGCATTTTTCCATGGCACTCAATCACCCTGCCTCCCACCCCAGCACAGGAAACAAACGGACCTGAGCAAGGAGCAGACCTGCTTTGAAGTACAAGAGTCATAGGTCCACCACTGAGACATCTGGAAGCCATTTTAAGAGAGCATCAGCGTTGAGCAACATGAAGTTCTTGAGAACGTGACTCCTGATAGCTTTAGTGCATGGTCACCACGTTACTGCAACCGTAGGAAGAAGTTCCTGGAGGAACACACGCTCTGGGTGCTGGTAAGGGAGAAGGCACCTGGGGGAGGCTGGAAGACATACTTTCAAAAAAGGACAAGGGCCACCCTTCATTCTGCAGTCACATCAACCTGCACCCACCGATCTTCTGAAGTCATGCCTAAATATTAAAGTAGGCAACTCCACTTCCCTATTACCTTCCCCTGAACCGTAAGTACTTGAAGACTGACACTTGCCGCTGTTGGAGTAGTAGTCATAAACGCTAAGTTCTGCTTTTTGTTCACCACCACCTTACAGGCTTTTCTCCAAATTAGTCAAATTTTTACCATTTTACCAACTGCAGATTTGCTGAATCTCACAGTTTTATTATTACTCTTAAAATACGACGTAGAAGTTTCTGGAGTCAGGCGAGTATACTTTTTCTTAAAAAAAGCATAACTTAAGTTTTGTGTAGGTGAGAAACTTTCGCCTCGTAAGCCTGAGAGAAAACTCCAGAAAATGAGTTGTTTAATGGCCAAGTCAATGATTAGAGGTCCAGTAAGTACAACTTCCCAGTGCTCTGCCATCTCTTAAATTCTCCCTTCTGTGTTTAAATTACGTTGTCTTCTGCTTCACACACTACATTTTGCAAATCCCTTTTCGAGACCTGAAAAATCTCTATTTATAAATAACCACAGCAGAGGGAGAAAAACATTGTAGTGTAAAGTATTTTTACAAACAAAACAAGAAGCCCAATGATTTTATCATGTGTATCTTATACTAGAGCTAAATGTTTATAAAGAGGGATTAAGATTTTTTTTTTTCTCCCTGGCAACAGCTATAATAAATACACTGCTAGAGAAAATACGTGAAATAGAAGGCACTCACTCAACACTGAAGACAAATGTTTGGATACAGCACTGCAGGGAACTTGCAGAAGAATCTACCACCACTAAAATTCTGAGCTCCGGCTTGCTGCCAATGTTAAGTTCTCTCAAAGTAAAACTCAGGTACGTTTTCCTTTGAGATGCAGTCAGATGGCGTTTCCAAGCTTCATTAACTGATTAGGTAGTAACAGGAAAGATAAACATTTCACATAGGTTATCATGCAGCGACATAGAAATAAAAACACAAAACCTTTCCCCTCTTCCTGCTTCTTCCACCCCCATAGTTCATAGTTTTTGGCTCACCGCAGTAGCTAAGCGGCCTGGGACTAATGCAGAGGACCTGCTCCAACACCCGTGTTTGGGACAGCAATGAACCATCCGGCCTGACGGCAGCCCGGCACGGCCAGGCTCTGCCCGCTCCACCACCACGGGTAGGAATTTGGTCAAATCTCTCCACGGACCAGCACGTTAAGTGTCCTGAGTTTGCTGCCTTGAGCTTCTGTGCAACACATCACCGTCTTGCTGATTTTCAGAAAGATTAAAGCTGGGGTTTCACAATCATTAATGTCGCATTTGGGCAATTCCTGATCTCTCGGAAAACAGATTCAGCCCAGGTAGGGTGTGAATATACAGCCCTGCTTCTGCTGAATCAGAGCAAGAGCATGACCACGGGAGGAAAAACAATAGCTGTTCTGGCTTAATACCTGCCGGGATGAATTTATCATGCTGACAATTTCAAACAGCTGTGGATTAGCAGCCTGAGTTTACACCTGATCTGCCCTGCAATTCCTGTGGCTACAGCATTTTGACCTGGCATTACTAGCTCTAGAGCTGGATTTGTTATCAAACAGCAGCCTTAAATAAGTTAAAAAATGTTACCTTTTTATCTTAACTCACCTTCCATGAGAAATACTTATCCATTAGAAAACTAAAACCAACAATCACATGTGTAATTCAGACTTAACTCATGCTCCAATCGACCTGTTCATTTAAACTTAATTTTTCATGTAAACGAAAGTACCTAAGCCAGCAAAGACATCACTAGCACTAGTTCCTTGTAGCTGTTTTCAGAAGAGGAAAACTGCACCCCCGTTACTAAACTCTTAAGCTTGTGACCTCTCGGAAGGATTAACTTCCCCTCTGATCACTCCCCCGCAGCATCCCTGCGCAGCATCCCTGACCCGGGCGGACAACGCAGCCTCTGCTAGCTGGAGAGGCGAGACAGAGCCCTGCCCAGCTTAACAGCATCACACCAGATGGAAAACGTCTGGATTTACGGATTGAGGAAGAGTTTATTAGAAATATTCTCACCATGAGGTGAGACTTGCCTGAAATTGTGCACTTTAGGAGCTTCAAGATGTAATTTTTTTTTTTTTTATATGGCTACACAACATCCCACCTTAATTATTGGAGCTCCACTAGCAACGTAACAGAACTGCTTATACATAATCCAGAAATGAGTGCAAGAGCGAGTCTATCTCCATCGGATGTACCTTCTCCTTCTCTCACATACGGTTGCTTAGGATTAAGGTTCAATAGCTTTTTTCTGGACAAAGGGATCATATAATCTATTCTTTTCTTCATCTCCGGCCAGATATAGTACTTCAGTCCTCTTGTTGAACAAGTCCTCTCAAATTGCAGCGGGAACCCACTCTGTAAAACATCAGGTGGTTTCTAATTCACTTGAAACCAAGCAGCACCAAAGACTCTGGGGTGTACGGTAGCAAAAATGTGTTAGTATCATGGCACCTGCCTGTTTAAAACCCACAAAAGGAGAAATGGGACTTGAAATTTGGGGTGATTCAGTTTCGAGGTTAACCTAGCCTGCACGTAGGAGAAAAGCTGTGCTGCTGTAAGGACAAATGCCTTTGTAATACAGCGAGATCTGCAGGGTGTTTAAAACGCACCACCCAGTGGTCGAAAGCTACATCTACATTTAGGAGTAAATACCACACAGCTTTACGTGGGCAATGAGTACTTTCCACAAATGCTTTCTTTCCTCGCTCAAGAAAGACAAAATCAACATTTTCATTATATTGTACAATAGAGACTACTCACACAAAATATAGAATACACCTGAGCCTAGAAAGAAAAAAAAAGTATGCACTTGGTACAATCAACATGTGTAATTACCCCTCTAAAATCTAACACATTTCTTCTGTATCTTCTACTCCTTCCAGGACACTATTCAATTGCCCTAATGCTGATTGCTCTCAGCAGAGATGCCTTCATTTCCCAAAGGCAGAAACACAGCTCTACCATTGTCGTATCCGGGAAACTGGAGAACATACTCTGGAATGATGTATGAGGATCAGATATTACTGCTGTTATTCTGTAATAAATGATCGGGCTTGCTAGTAAAGACAGGCTCAGACCAAATCCGCAAGGCTAGGCACCCCTAAATATTGTGGAAGATTGGCTCAGGAATCAAATGTCAATGCTCGTGCTCATCTTTAGTAATAACTCGGTAAGAAAAAGCCAATATTCTGAAGCACAGCAAACTGCATTTGTGCAAAACCTAGCAGAGGACCTGGTTTTGCATTTCTGGGAACACCACGCTCTAGGCTTAAAAGTGAAATCAGGAACTGCCGAAGAGGAACGCAGCATATCCCCCCCAAACCCAGAGCATCCATGCAGCTTTCAGAAGAAGAACCTCCCCCCGGATACAAAGTCACTGACAAATTTGATGACTGGTAGTCTACACAGAGCGATTGCCAACAGTCTCAACCGTTCAACGGTTTAATTGATGCCAAGTAGCCCTTTCAGCAGCAGCCTCACGAAGCAGCCACATTTCAAATGGGCAACAGAGAGCTGAAGCACATGTTTGGACAATCCACACATAACTTACCCTATATAGAACACCTAGGTTGTCTTTAAACCTAAAGAAGGGATTACATTCTCCCTAACCAAATGAACTTGGCATCCTTAAGAGGGAGCGTTCACACCACCAGGCACCGCAACCTGAGACCGCAGCCAGGCAAAAAGACAGACGTTAAATTTACACCCAAAACAAGACCGTTTTGCCTTACTGCCCCTGAAAAAGCAGACGCTGAACTTTAAAACCAGGAATTGTGGAAGAAATTGCATGTATTAGAAGTGCAATACATTAAATCCCAGTAACTTCATAGGAAAGGATTTCACTGTCTCACTTTAGTGTGACAAAGCCCCTCATCAGAGGCTCTTACAGGAAATGAACAGGATAAAAATGGAATGATATGGGAATAAGCAGTTGGCTCACAAAGCAAAGAAAGGTTACCAGCAGGATGTGCAATCATCTGTGCTGGTAATATGTTCATAAGTTATCTGGAAAACGAGGTGGACATCATGATGCATTTTGCAGAAAATACACAATTATTCAGAATGACTAAATTCAACTCTCACAGCTAGAATTACACATGGATCTCAAAAAACTGAGTGATAAAAGGGGGAAATGAAACATGTGCAAAATAAAGTGCATGAAGGGGATTATTCTTTACTGTACCTACACAGTGATGAGCCCTGAAAGAACTGTAACTACACAGGGACAAGATCTTGGAAAAACTGCAGCCAGTTCTCTGAAAAGAAGATGATTATCCACAGTCATGAAGGAAGAAGGAATTAAGTTTTTGGTTATTACGGAAGGAACTAAGAATAGAAAACATCCTGCTTTATAAAATCCGTGTGCTAGCTGTATCTTGAACAGCAAAACCCCAGTAACTCTAACTTAGTAAGATCGAGCAGAAAGAGGAAAACAGATACTGTATTAGATGAACATGTGGTTTGCTGGCTTATGGCAGCTGGGGTTTTTTTAGTCCATATAAACAGCACTAAATATTTCTACAGTCGTTAAAGACACTGCATCCATAAAAACCCCAGGAACAGCGATCAGCATACTTCAACTGTTATCTACCAGTTGTAGTAATACTTGCCTTGACCTGAATTTCTTGCTAGGCTAGGCAGTCAGGTTTTGAATGGCCTCCCATCTTTCACAACCATCACAGCTCATGCCAGTGGAGGGGCAAGATGAAGCTGCAGATAAGCAATATTTTGACAGCGGACAGAGGATGAGAAAGAGTAAAGGCTGAAGTCTTTGCTACTATTTCAGCCTATATAGCACTGTACAGGCTATGGAGAAGCGCGTGCTGTCACTGAGATGGGACCTGTCCAACTAACTGTGGGTATCCAGCGTAGGCACCTACATCAGCGTGAGCTGGTACAGCGAGCCTAGAGGACCGCCGTGAGTACAGTCAGTGGAGATCTCATTTCATCCAAATGTCATGTACATTACGTCAAATGATTCATAACTTGAACTCCACTGCCTGTGAGAGGCAAGACAACTTGCTCAGATGTGTACTTCTCAAATTAGCTAACAATAGTCGCACATTAAGTGACCCAAGAGATACGGATGATACTACCAGAGGAAGCTAAGAAATGAGTTGAGTTGCTCTATGTTCCCAGTTACCATGCAGCAACACAGTTAGATGCCACGGGTAGTCGCATTCCCTTCTTGGAATGCTGGCAGATTTGCTAGAGTTCTCTAGAAACTGCCTAGTAAACACCAGTTACTCCTCAGCTGGGAAAAACAGTCTCTCCAAAAACAAACACTGACTTATGTAAAGTTAACAATTCTCACAGTTATTTACTTTTAAAATAAACAAACAAACAAATAAATGAACACCAAGTCCTTTTATCTGTTATATTTATTGTTCTTTTGGGAGGCACAATGGAAATTTCAGTTTTCACTCATTTTCTTTTCCCTTGCAAAACAGCAGGGTACAGGTTATAGCCATCAATCTACTATCAGTACATACTTCAGAAGGTCTCCTATTAAATTTTCACATTTCCTGATGATAAAAGGCACATGAGCCAGACAGCAGCAGTAGCTGAAGTAAGAATAGTTTAAGCAATACTTGCTTAAAAAGCTGCACTGACTGCTATTTTAAGGCAGGTTTGGTGAAAGTTTGACAGGCAATTTCCTCAGGAAATGAAAATAATTTTGCCTACAGAAATACATTAACTTTGACCGAAAAGAAGCCTTTAGAAAATCTCCATCAGTGTAAAATTATATTAACATTACCCTTCCTTTAATTAGAAAGACATTAATGAATCTTTCTGTTCATAATTCAGACTTCTCAGCTATTCCTTTACCTTGGAGGAATGGCACAAAATGAAGATAGGTAGTGATGTCACAAAAGGCAGAAGTTTCTCAGGGAATTAGTAATTTGGGCAACACTGCAGTCCCCAGAATCTCTCAGGCTGTGTTCTCAATGATGAGAGCAATACCTTGTCCACCGCCGATGCAAGCTGACCCAACCGCATATTTCCCGCCACGACGCCTGTACAGAAAAATCAACAGTGAAAATTATTTATATTTACGAAACCATAGTAGCCGTTGTCCTGATTTTATGCAAGGAAACTAGCTATCAACTAGGTACTACTGAAGATAACATTTTGGAATGTGTATGTTCTTCTTTTCAACTGATGTTGAAATATTTCTGTAGAAAAACAAGGAATTGCAGGTCTGAGTCTTTCGCAATCTAAAAGATGGTATGTTATATTGTTCTCAAGAATGCAAAATGGCAAGGAATGACATTACAGGATACTTGTGGTTTCAATGCGTAACAAAAATGGCATAAATAAAACATAATTTTATTGCCAAGGTAGTTTTCAAAAGCTAAGTTTTCTACAGCCACGCTCCAAGAAAAAGTTTTCTGCAAGGTGCAAATCAGCTGAGGCTTTATGGTTGAACACTAATATAATGTTGTAAGTACAAGCAAAAAGATACAGCGATCTCTGCCCTGAGGGGGGGGGGGGGGAAGGAAAATTCAGATTAAAATGGCGCTAAGCGTATCAAGCAAGGCGAAAGAGTCAAAATTTCTGAAAATGGACTAAAGGAGGAAGACGGTGATGACAAAGCCTTTTAAATGCCCCCTGTTAAGAAAAGAACAGACTTTCATCAATAAAGGAAACCATCCCACTGACTACTGTGGGCTCGGATCAGATCTAGAGGAAGCAAAAAACCCTGTAATGACAACAGAATGGAATATGAGGCAAGCAGCAGGACTTGGACTACAGCACAAAGGTAACAAATTTGTACAGGGAGTGGTACACTTTAGCGAGGAGCCAGTCGACTGGAAGATTTTAGTCACACAGCATCCACGCTAAAAGTCTTCTGCAGGCGTAAAAACATCAGCACTGCGTTCACTACCAGCAGCTATCAGCTATGTACATACCTTAATTCATGAACCAGATGAGCTGTGATCCGTGTTCCTGAAGCACCCAAAGGATGCCCTATAGCGATGGCACCTCCGTTGACGTTGGTTTTTTCAGGGTCAAGGCCCAAAACTTTTTCAACAGCTAGATATTGAGGTGCAAAGGCCTCATTCACCTAAAACACCAGAGAAACAATACAACTCTTCATGTCTGAGTTTCCATGCAAGCTTCCAGCAGCATGCGTGCACACAAGATTAAATGAGGTGTGCTTCTTCTCCAGATTATTTTGATTGCAAAAAATATTAAACATTGTGTTTAGAAAAGTGTATTCAGATAATGTACAAATTGTCAGGCCAACCCGATGTAAATTGAAATCCTTCTGGCACATGTGATACAAAGCAAGTATGTAGTACATTTTATAAAGAAAAAAAGATGTGGTATATTCTGATGCAGTGTGTTCATGAAGAGCCTATTGCTCTGACAAAAAATGGCCTTGTTCATAAATGGGGCAGTGTGACTGACTTAAAACATTACCAGTCCAGCCACCAGAGTAAAACTTCATGTCACACGAGGATATCTTTTTTTTTCCCATGGAATGCTATCACGCCATTTTCAGTTTCCACATGCCTGAGATTTTTCTAATGACTATGCAACTGTGTCATAGAAACGAGATGGACAGAGATCATGCAAGTGAGCTAAGACAGGTGGGCTCCAGACATGCAGAAACTCCTACCTTGTGATGACGGGCTACATGTATGAGTGGAATGTTTCTGCTAAAATGATCAGAAACCTCACTGTTCACGTTAAAACTCCTTACCTCTACTAAATCCATGTCCTTCAGGGTCAATCCTGCTTTCTTCAGAACCTCAGTAATTGCAGGTACAGGGCCTATTCAGAAATTGTGTGCACAGTTATATAATAATAAATAAATAAATAAATAAATAAATAAAGGCTTATAAACACGTTATACATAGGATAACTTCATAAAGCCTCCTCAGAACCCCTCCTGTGAGCCTCTGTGCAGCCAGTGAATTCTGGATATGCCACTCACCTGCTTTATTAGGTAGTAAGAGAACTGCTAAATCTCAAAACTATTTGGCAGTCTTCTCAACACACTGCCAGGGAAAGTCAGGAGTGTCATTACTGCTGCACGGCTATGTTGGTAAACAAATGCATAGCTTTCAAGTCAAGAGAACTGGCAGTCCCCGGCCAAATAAAACAACTTCACGACAGTTTCAAGGCATTCTCCTTCCCCATACTCTTGGTTCAGCTTATTCTTTCCTCATAACTTGCAGCCTCCAGGTATACAAAAAAGAAAAAGGCAGGCTGTTCCGGAGTTTGCTGGTCATGTGTTTAGTTAAGGGTATTGTTGTTTTGGTGTTCTTAATATAATTTACCTGAAAATCTTCTAGTCAAAAAAAGCTAATAATAAAAAGTTCCCTTGGACCCAGGTCCCAGCCAGCTGAAGCTATTAAGTTGGTTTTGAGTTTTCTGGAAACTATTACAGAGTTTGGCAATAAAACTGTTCTCTGGAAGAAGGCTGACATCTATGACCTAGTATAATCCACTAGGGGAGATTAATCTCAAAGCACAGCTACCTAAGGAAAGAGACACTCAAAGAGAATTTGAAAGGGTTGATAAGATATGTGCTTGTAGAACAAAGATACTGAGGTATTAGTTGGTAGCTGATCATTAGACAAAAAAACCCCAATCCTAAAATGTTAACAATCCTAAATGCTATCTCACTGCCAAAAAATGGTATTGACAACTCATAGCTCAAAGAATAAAAACTATAAAAATACACAAATGACCAAAGAGAGAGAAAAATTAAAAGAAAGGGCCCAATTTAAAGCTCAGTGGATTATTAGAAAGCCTCAGGCAACTCAATACTAGACTCTAAACGCATCTCATTACAGACAGATTTTAGTATGCCTGTTACGCATGACAGTAATGGGAGGGTCTTGTGTGGACAATACAAAGATCATTAATGACAGCCAAGTAGACTTCCCCCACCCCCCTGCCTCTCTTTCTCCTTTTTTAAAAAAGTAATGAATTCTCTCACTAGACATTGTGAGGCAGGACTCCGTATCACTATCAGTATGTGAAAGGGCAGTTGCTCAGTCTGAGCTCCTGTTCTCAGATCTGTTGCTGTCATGTCAATGAATCTCATCTGGTCTTTTTGAGTTGCTGGGGACAAGCTGTGGTGTTAAGGAGTTAGGATACTAACTGTTTCTCCATATGATTTATGAAGTTTTTAAACAAGCTAAAAGACTTGCCTGACCTAGAAAGAATGGGCTAGTTTAGAAAGCACAATGACAGCATGAAGTCTAGCGAAAGAAACCCTCCCTCTACATTTGCTTTGAAGGTTGTGTTAGTCAGATAGTCCGATCAAGAAAACAAATCTGACAATGCTTCATTTGCATTTCTACTGACACATGGAACCAGTCAACAATAACTTCTCTGAACAGCATGGCAGAAAGGAAAAGCAAGGCTGGGATACAATGCTGTCTACAAACTAAACAGAAGGGAAGAATCCTGGGGTGTCTGGACAGGCTTTGAGGGTTTGTTTGCGTTAACAGCTACTTGATTAGGAAGCATAAAATATGGGACTAACAAAAAAAGAACAGTTGGCTTGCCAAAATAATACCTGAACAGATGTGTATCCTGGAATCCAATCCTAGCTGGAGCAACTGAGTAACTGCTGAAAGGTGTAACCATAGCCAATACTCCTTCAGCAAGAGGTGAGGAAAACAACTCATAGTTACACATTTAATAATGGGATTTAAAGCTTACAGGAAACTAAAGTGAATTTCAGGAGAAAACTGGTTTTAAAAAACATTGAAGGAGTACCTATTTTCTTGACTTACTAACAGAGACAGTAAATAAGAAAAAAAAAAAAAAAGGTGCCTGGGGGACTACAGTTCAGTGCTAATGTTATAGGTTAGGCACTGCACATACCCTTTTAGCCAAACTGAGGAGTAAGTCAGCCCCTCTGCATAAAAGGGCTGCACTGATGCAGTGAAATGGACAGTCTCTCCGTACTGTCCACAGAACTTCAGCACAAACATCTTCAGCGCTACCAGACTTCAGCACACTGCAGCCTCCCCTTCTTTCCTTCAGAATGCCCAGCACAAGGATATTTTAATGCTGCTTGATGCTATAATATAATGTGCTTTATTGCAACTTACCAATGCCCATTATGGAAGGGTCACAGCCAGCTGAGTGATATGCTACTACTCTTGCCAGAGGAGTAAGACTGTGCTTTTTAAGTGCTGATTCGCTGGCAACGATGACTGCACAAGCTCCATCACACACCCCCTTGCAATAAGAGAAAAGCAATCTTAGTGAAGAAAATACAAACAAAAAAACCCCCACACTTTAAACTAAATAGGCCCCTAAAAAAAGCTTGAGTCCAAGACCTTATTACTAACACTTAACAGACAATTGTATTAGTGTTTATTCAAAATAAGTGTTTATTCAAAACAACAAACCACAATCTTTCAGTGTTCTGTGGATTGTGAAAGAAAGTTAAATATAGATGTTTAATTAATTTCAACATTTTAGAAAAGTAAAATACATTTTTGCCACTTAAAGTCTCCTTTACACTGGAAACATCATTCTTGCAAGAACACTATTAATATCGTATAATGTATGTACTATTAATCATAAAAGATAGTTTACAGACACCCACACTTACTGTGGCTATGATCTATTTTAGGCAGGAATTCAGATCATATGATCACAGTGGTCCTTCTGGTCCAAAGAACATTAATCAATCGATTAAGATAATGACTGTAAAAGGAACAGTCTGTAATGACATGCTGCTAAGCACCCAGTCTACTCTGGGTAAGAGCAAAATGTGGTTCGGACTACAGAGGATACTAATTGTGGTACAAAGATGAGGAGCAGCAACATGCCCACTAATATAATGCATGATTTGTAAAGCAAATATTCAGTAACCATTGCCCCCAAAAGAAAGTAGAATGGTTAATTCTACACAGGCACTGCAGGTATCAACTGCATAATTCAAGGCTGATAAGGAAGTGTCAATGCCTCACTAAAAGATCAGTGACAATCCACAGAACCAAATTTTAGGACATAGGAGCAGAATGAAGGATCCCCTACCACTTTGGGGCTAGAAGAGTCAACCGGGGGCATTCAACTGCAGAATTAGAAATCATTTTCATCAGGAGACACCACTGACAGCCAAAGGTGGCTCAGTGAGACATAAATGCAGTGACAACAAATTTGGAGAACCTTAGAGGTGACACTTCACAACCCAAAGCTTTGACGTACTCACTGAAGCATTCCCAGCAGTGACTGTTCCATCTTTTTTAAAGACGGATGGAAGTTTTGCCAGTTGTTCCAGAGTGGTCTGGGGTTTGGGGTGCTCATCCTTTTGCATGCTTTCCTTCCCTTTTTTCGTTTTCACTTCAATTGGTGCCATCTCAGCATTAAAGTAACCAGCTTCATGAGCTGCAACCACAAAAAGGAAAATAAACAGACTCTGATAAAAATATCAAGATGATTGCGCAGCATGTCCAGTAATCTTATTTTCATATGCACACAACTTTTGCTCTATTTTAACCAAGAGTCCAGGGACAGTGCTGTTTATGCCTTATTTTGTTTAAATAGGCTGGTTCGTGTTTTATTGTTTGGTTTTTTTCAGAAACTGGACAAAAACTCTACAAATACATTCTCAAAATTCTCCAAAGAAAGTCTCAAAGTGTTATTTTAGCTGTAAATAACTGACTCTTCTTTTTTTTCTTTTTAAACCACTAGATTTATTTTTGGTACACATCCCCCTCTACTGTTGCTTTATTCTACAGCTCTGTCACTTATCAGAGGGCCAAGAAGCTGTAAATCTCACTCAGAGACTAATAGGGAAAAAAGTCCTGAGCCACATTTTCTCTGTTGATAACCAGCATAAGCTATTGTATATCAATTACAATCCTTTCCAAGGTGCTCCTCCACAGGATCTCACAGTCAAGTCACGATCTTAGAATGGGATTCAGCTGCCTAAACAACCTGAGACAATTCAAGACATTGTAGGTATCCAAGATGCCCATAAGAACATCTGGGCACATCACCTAAGATGACATTAGACACCAATATTCAGGCAACTAAACGCTACCTTTTGTGTCCACAATGTCGAAGTGAAGGCACAGATTTAAAACGAAAACAACTCCTATCTCCCAAAACTGAACCAAGACTTCCAGCCACTTCAAATCGTTCCACAA
This sequence comes from Aviceda cuculoides, assembly GCA_035590195.1. Lineage (NCBI taxonomy): Eukaryota > Metazoa > Chordata > Aves > Accipitriformes > Accipitridae > Aviceda > Aviceda cuculoides. The sequence goes on from JAVJGG010000074.1 coordinate 80,191,790, forward strand.
ATGCAACTCTAAAGGATTTAAAACTAAGACACCGAAACTGCCAAATCTGATGTTGTCTAGCTACCTCTGAACTTTCTCAATAAATTCTACAAAATCTTTTTCTTTCTTAATTAGCCACAGGACTCTTCAGTGTGGAATAAGATGAACTTGTCATAACAAGCAGAAATATAAACAGCAAGGCAAAATGCTAGAAAAAAAGAAAGAAGCAAAAGCCTCTTCAGGGGCACAGTTTCTAGCAAAGGCTCCAGGAATGGCAGGAGTTAGCTAACAAAATCAGCAGGGAAGGTAACACATGATTAAGTTACAGAAAGCACTGCTATTGAAAAAGAATACAAAATCTTCCTTCAAGAGTAGCAGCTGTCAAAAGGCACCATCATTAGAATCTAAAAGTATGCTTAGATCTTTGCTTCTTATGCTAACCTTTGGGTTGCAATGTATGCTGAAGTTCCAGGACGACCACTATTCTACTGGCTTTTGGCTTACCATCCTGTTTACACTATCAATCAATTTCACAGTAACCCCAATGCCTCTGAATTATGGCTTTGGCCACGTGAACCACAAAGAGAACAGTTTAAACGCAGGTCCTGAACACACATTCCCTCCTCAGATTCTATCAGCTCTAACCGTTCAAGGGTTGTAGAACAGTGTATGATTTGAGAAAGAAAGAAAAAGGATTTTCACCAATTATAGCACACGCTGGCATGCAAGGATATGGGTCGCTGTGGGAGAGGACTGCTCCGCAGTGGAGAGGAAAGAAAGGAGGGGAGTCAAGCGTGCCTGGGACAATGCTGCTCTGCCGCAGGGAAAACAAGGGCGAGGCATCCCACCAAGGGGGCACCAACAAGCTCCATTCATGAATATGGATCCTGTTCAGGCAGGAGGTGACACATGCCAGGCCAGTGGCATTTTCTCCCTGAAGGGCTACTGAATGTCCACTAGGAAAATGCAGCAAGCCAGTGGAAAGGGGCTCGTTACTTAACCTGCTGATAGGCACAACGCCTGACTCAGTATATTCGAAGTCAAAGCCCCTAAGAGCGGGCTACTTGTATCACAGGGAAACAAAAGCGTGAGTTACAGTATCTGCAAATCAAAAGACAAATTACAGCAAGACGCAGGAGCTACACAAAATTTAAAAATACCTTGAATCGATGCTAAAAACTGAGTAGATTTCAAACTAGTGTCATAAACATTTCCATTCCTAAATTTACTAACCAGCTTTGCATCTCTGTTGCGTTTTGAATGCGTATCGGTCACAGTCCTCTCGCGTGATGTTGTATTTTGCAGCCAGATTTTCAGCAGTAACTGCCATCGGTATTTTAACATGCGTATCTGTTAGACCTTCCCACAATGTGTCTTCCAACTGCATGGAACATTATGAAAAAAAAATTATAAAAGCACAGCAATATTAACATTTATTATTGACAGTTTCTAATTATTCAGCAAGCTCTTGGAAACAAATGTCTCTTTGTAAAATTAACTCAGGTTACCTACAGATACTTTATTCAAATCAGAACAAACTGCAAAACAGTATGGCAAGCTCTTGTGTGTTATTTTAGTTAATCTACATTGTGGACTAGTGTGGTTCTTTCCACTCACATGTGGCCCTGAGAGGTTTGGGAAAAGCCTATGATTCTTAGCATTTCTGTAAATTTCACTGCTGCAAGAATTATTTATTAGGGACCTATAAGAAAACACACCTGTCCTTCTGATTACCAAGAAGGAAAGGTGAGGAACTGTGAAAAGGCACAGCACCCTACTGATTCTTTGCCACTCTCTACTGTCAGGTAAAATCACCTAACCTGAGACAAAGGTTTCTGTGGGTAAAACATCTCAGGTGAGAAAACAGCCAAGTCTAACTTCACTTAAACCTGATAAAGGCAAGCCCAGTCAGTCCAGATGGGTTTTGTCATCTCTGTCACCAGTAAAGTTCTGCAAGATCAATCACTCATTCACCTGGAACTGTATAATTCAGTTATCTTCAAGGTAAGAACCCAGTGGCACCTATGGAAACTCAGTGTATGAGGAACCTTGTGAATGTGTTCTCTGTAGGAACTGAGGCTTAGTCACAGTGCCACACAAGATTTACAGAACAGAGTCAAGCATACTTCATATTCACCACCTTCGTAATGGAAAAACAGCGTAAAAAAACAAAGGGCTGAAACACTGAAATACCCTAACTTAACATTTTGATGTTGGTTATGACCCACTGAATAAACGGTAATTATCAGAGCAAAACTGGATCCTGCTCCAAATTTCCCACAGTATTCACTAAGGATTATCTTCAGAAGAAAATGTAAAAATAACTTATCTGTCAACAGCTTTAACTTCAAGTTTCCACTTTTAAAATTGAGAGATGCTTACAACTTGGAGGTATACACGTTCTTTACTAGTCTATCTACTCATTGCTAGCCTTACTAGCTTTACCCAAGCTGTGTATGCCTCTGTTTTACTGCCCCTGACAAGCATTTATATTATATACAGTACTTTGATGGGATGTACCAAGTGAGCTAAGTTTTGTCTCTAAGAGTTTATTAATATGTTTAACATGGAACAGGAATTTAAATATGGTTTTGGAAAAGCTAGAAAACTGGCGTGCTTAACAAAATTGCCTGAACCTACTGTTTTGATAATGTCTGAATACTGGATAGATGCTTTGAACAACTAAATCCAGATCTAATCTCCAATAATTTCATTTGCAAGGATATAGTGTCTACAGGCCTGACGCTTTGTGTTGCTCTATAAACATGACTTTATTCAGAGAAAAAAAAAAGTAAAAAAAAAAGTACTAGACCTTGAGTTCTGCTCCTAATCTGGTTCCAAATCGAATGTTTCGAACTACATAAGGAGCCTGGCTCATATTTTCAGCTCCACCACACAGAACAACTTCTGAGTCATTAAGGCAAATTTCCTGTTAACAGAAAAACAAAACAGATCTAGGATTTAGTTTGCTGGTTTTGTAAGACAGTAATAACTGTTTTAGAAAAAGACCTCATCACCTACAAAGCCACACACAGAGAATGCATCCAAGCTTAGCCATGTGTATATTTATAAAGGGTTTACCCTTCTATTAAGATTGGGGTCTGTCTCCCTCATTATGCGTTCCTTCTTCCTCCTTTCAGCAAGGAAATAATTCCATCAGTGAGGGAGAAAAAGAATATGGGTGCACGCGTATGACAGGAAGGAGGATTAAAGCCATTAAGCATCTGCATGCGTGTGTAGTTAGGCTGACAGATCGTTCAGCTTTTTGTTTTTTTGAGCTCCCAATCTTCTCAAAAGGAACACAAATTAAACCTCAAAGCCTGAAACTCGCGAGA
>JAVJGG010000074.1:80205056-80218962 GCA_035590195.1 Aviceda cuculoides
TAAACTTTAAGATCAAAGAACAAGAATAAAGACTTCAAGGACGGCCAGCAAGAACTTCCAATGGGTCGGTGGTCGCAAAAGCAGCCCTTCGACTCACATGGATCCTTCCTTGCGCGTGATCGGACGTAGGCAGTGCTATGACAATCGGTTACAATCATTTTTATGTATATGTATCTGATTAATATGCAATTAGTTATTCTATATAACCTGTTTGTGCTAAAGCTGTGTCGTGCACGCTAGGTGGAATTATCCCCCATCCATCCAGCGCTGCAATAAAGAGTGCCTGCTTTCTAAAAACTCCAAAACGAGTCTTGGAGTTTCTTCGACCAGTTTTTCAGTGTCATTTCCAATGGTTTCATGAGTCTAGAGATCAGTGAACATCCAGCAATATGCAACTTTGTCTTTAAGAAAAAAGCAGAGGGTTTTACTATGTTTCCTCTCTCTGCCATCAAATTATCTTATTTAAGCACAGGCACAGGGGCTGGCACTGCATCCCCTCTTCTCCACTCATTTACAAGTGCCTTCGAGGCCATAATTCCACATTCAATTTGTTTCTAATTACCTCAGAGTATTTCAGCACCTCTGAAATTAAATTGTAACTTCTAAACCTTTCAACATCTTAAGTAAAAGCTTTGAGACTGTTCGTGTTTGTAAAATACTTTGTAATTTTAAAATAGAAATGTTTCCAATATATAGAAGTAAATATTGAAAGGTGTATTTTTTACATTCCCATTTTTGACCAAAAGTCCCAGTTTCTTCAAAAGTGTTTATTTCACAAATTTTTTTTATCCACAGCTGAATATTACAGTGACTGTTACAAGCATTTTCCTATAAACAAAGGTGTAGTTTACAGATTTGTTCAAAATGGAAAAATATTTTATAAGCAGTAGTATTTCATCTACAATATTCACTCCCGTATATCATTCAACTCCTCTGAGAGCAGCTATACCTTCTGCCTGTTAAGGTAATGAGACTTCACAACCCCCCCAAACAAACAAACAAAACAGACATTGCACTGTAGTAGCACATTTTTTGATAATTTGTTTTCTTCTAATTTCAACTTAATTTGAAAATCTTTGTCCACTGGCATTTACATTTTGAAATAATTTGTATACTCATTGGGGAATATGTCCTCTGGATTGTTTTACTTAACATCTATGTTACTAGAACTTCTTTCAGGGGAAAAAAAATAATTTATGACTGTAATATATATATGAATCAATAAAGTTGGAGGAAAAAGGCTCATGGCAGTTCATGCAATTCAGGCTTTAATTAGATTATATTTATATGCAATGGCAAAATGCTATTTTTTCAGTTAAATATGGTCTGAAAGAATAAGTTTGCACAGTTTTGTTCATTTACTATTGAAAATGGAAGAAAACGACCTGTTGTTTCAAGTGCATCTTTTTCACTCGTATCTTTTGCAAATCACACAAATGGAGGGTCATATCTTGCGAAGACTTTAGGTGGTGGTGTGATTTCAGTGTTTAAGTTGCAGTATCAGGAAAGGTAGCCGCTAGGCTTAAACTCTGAAACATGCCCGCATTTTGTTACCGTTTCGCTCATACAAAGAAGTCCTTTTAGATACAGGGAAATAAATTGCACGAGCAAAAAATATTTATCATGTAGGATTGCATAAATTCAGTTTTGAGGTCTAATGTTCTTTTCAACAGTCAACAACTACAATAGCTTTACCAGCCAAAAGATAAGCAACCTCACCTACAAAATGCCAATAAAAGAAAAAAAAAAAAGAAGAAAAAAAAAAATCAAAGCAAGTTTTTAGTGAAAATGAAGTGTGTACATTGTTCTGGATGCTTTCCATAGGTCAGACAGCACATGCCTGAGCTTCAGTTTGAAGTGTTTGTTTCATAATGGTGGTGGTTTGTGTGATTAGCTTTTTTAGTGGTTTTTTTTTTTTGTTTGGGGTTTTTTTTTTGATTCCCAATAGTGCTTTTCTGAGATATATTATACATGCAAAAATCAGCATGGGTCAGTATTTTTTTTTTTCCTAGGAACTTCAAAGTGTTTTTGCAGACCTCCTCAGAGTGAAATTTTATAAGCACTTATACATCCACAGGCAACTTTTTATGACAGAACAATAACAGTATTCCCACTTTTTAATGCTTGTTTCAGAGAAACAGTGGTTGAGAAGTCAGTTACCTTAGTAACAGCTAAAGGCACACAGTAGGAAAATGCTCAACTTAATAATCAATATTTAAAAATAAAGACAGAACTGGGAAACAGCCAGCTTTCTCAAAGCCATGCTTTGTGTTAAATTAAATAAAGAAATGCCAATCTGAGGAAAGGCAGGCATGCTTGAGCATAGTAATTTAACAAAACTAACATTTAAAAACAAATTCAAAAAATTGCTAACAGAAAAGATAAGATATATTAAAGATATTTCATACAGAGTCCTCTTCCAGATGGATTTTAATGGATAAACTACATTGTCACAGATCAAGACATTAAATCCCAGTTCCCGTCTATACATACCGAGAGTTTTTAAGAAAGTCTCTTTGTTGTACATATAAATCATGATCCTGAAAATGCCAGCGAAAGACCATTATCCCCCAAAAGACCATTAACCACATTTTGTAATTGCGATCAGCAACAAAATCGTTGCGGAAGAGGATTCGGCAGCAACGTGTCATTTAGTCTGAATGACAACCATTGGTTTAATCAATCTGTTGGGAATCGTACTCTGAATAATTTACATCAGAGAGAGGTAGAGACCTGAAGAGCCTGAGAGGCAACTGCTGGCCTCAGATGAATTCTGAGAAATAGCACTATGTTAAAATCGCCTTACACAAAGACTCAATTCTGCTTTGAATTATTTTTTTTTTTAATTTTTAAACTGTGACGACTATAGTGTGGGAAAAAAGGGATAAGCTACCATTAAAAAAAAATTAAATTCAGAGCATTGCACAAACATTCATTTGCAAACGTGACAAGAGGTAGGTACGATAAATAAAAATATCAGTGGCGGAAAAACACGGGCTTGCTGGGCACGGACAGCAAAATGGTGGCGTCATCCTTGGTGTATACGAAGGGGAGATGAAGGCACTACTGAATATCCGTAGTAGATGCGAGTGCTCGAGGACTGTCGTTTGGAGGTAGTGCTGGTACTATACAGGCAATACGTTTTCTTCTATCGTTAGTTGGGTGATGCTTGGGGGAAAAAGATAATTTCTCCCTAGGAAATGGCCTGAAGTCTGTCCTTCACCGGCAACAGCTGTACTAAACCATAGTCCATTTGAAATAATTCTTCACAGCACTCAGCTTTTTCTTTAAAAATGTGCTTTCTGGATAGTAATATACATATATAGTACATACAGGGCTATTACAGTTTGTATATACATAGATTATATACACGATGTTTAAATCAAAACACACGCCCTACCTAAAAAAGGTGACTGCAGCACGGTGGGATGTTGTCTATCTTTAAGAGACTTCACATTCTATTTTAATCCTCTGAGCAGACAGGGTACCTGCTCATAAATGTGCCTTTTGGATACGATTTACGCCAACTAAAAGCAGTCGGAAGCAGAGAGGTCTTTCTGAAAGCTCTCCATCCCGGCGGAATTGCCGAGACTTCAGGAACGGCCACCGCGAAAGCGGGTGAGTTAAGATCTCCCGGGACGAGACCGCTACGGAAGCGGAAAGGGCGAAACGCTCCCAGCGCCGAGACGAGCGGGGCTCTCGCCGCTGCCAGACCTCTCGGTTGCGTTCCGGCACGCCGAGCTGCGGCACGAGCGTCGCCATCGGGATCGTCGTACATCGCCCGGCCTCGGGAACCCGCCGTTCCCCCTTCCCAGCAAGGAGGGAGGCTCTCTGCCGTCACCGGGAAGTCAACGCGTGGCGGTAAGTACCGAGAAAAAGCAACGGCTGCTTTTGTGAGTGGCTGGCCCCTGTCAACGTCTACCTGGTGAGGTCGGAGGATTGGTTTAATTTCTAAAAGTTAGCTTAAAAAAAAAAAAAATCCTAACGGAATTGGAATTGATTGCAATTATTCCTTTAAGCTTGTCGTAGACAAAGAGTTCGTGTTCACTCTTAAAGAAATGGCTTACCTTACTAACACGCTATCTCACAATTTTTTTGTGTTAAAACATTTCATTGCTTATCCATTCCCTTTTGTTTTAAAAATCTTTTTTTTTCTTTTAAGTATTCTTCATTTATCCAAACCCTGCATTTGCATGACTGGGAAAATTTCGGATGGCTATTGAACTGAATAGAATTTTTCCATGGACTGCTATGGCTAGGACTAACCCACTGAACCTAAGGAGGACTGGGGACCCAAATATTAAACTGGGTTGCATTAGCATGTCTTACCTATGCATGAGATTCCGATACAGGCCATGTAAGAGGTCTAAGAACCTCAATTAGCCACCAGATGAAAGTTTTTGACTTTTAAAAGCACAGGGAGAGCCAACAGCAGGGATGAGGATGAGGATGATGCTTGTCTAGACTAGAAGCAGGAGGCCTAAGGCAGTCCCTTGTCTCGAGATTATTTCGCTAGGACAAAACCTTTGCAAGTCACTAATGTAAATCTGGTAACGGAACAAAGTCCAAACCGCCAATTTATTTGAATTCCCATGAAGCAGACGCACTGGATGCAGTTAGGAGGAGCAACAGCATGTCTCAAACATAGAATTTGTGACAAATTCCACCTTAACCGACAGGATAAATACGTACTTGCACCTTCTGCAATTTACTTTCTCAACCCGCTATCGCAATACAGCTCCTAGCAAGAACAGGAGGCAGAATTGCATGTCCCGTTATTAACACATACAAAACCACCTAGCTATTAGACAAATTACACGTCCTTCAAGGCGGCATAAGTGTCTCAGATTTTGTTTTTGATTTAACCCTCATTTCTTCACAGACACCTATGAAGACCCAAGCAAGTTGCCTCCCACTCACCATTCTTTTTTTTAGTGGCTTTTGGAGATGATTATGGGCTTTGAATTATGTCAACATAAAATCAAACAGTAAAAAATAAATCTACATTTCAAGTATCCTTATTCTGAGCTGCAAATTACAAAAAAAAAAAATCACATACAGATCAGTCTCTTTTTTTACTGTACAGTTTAGCATCCATTTATTACTGTGTATTGATTCTTCCATAAACCTGTTTGGTCCATATTTAAAGAGCTCCTTAAATTCCTTTTGTGATTTTTCTTTCTTCGCTGGAGGTCTCTGGGTAGGCGAGGTGGGCTTAATTGTACTTTCTTCAGACTTTATGGAGAAATTCCAAGTTGAGAGAAGCGGGGAGATGAATAGAGTCCATGGTTATGGAGGATGGGTTGAAGGGGAACAAAACTGGGAACATGTGCTTGAAGTCTAACAGCAGCTGCGGAGGGTCATTTCGTTCTTGCAAGTGCATCTATGAGGCGTGGGAGAAGAAAACAAATTTAGGGTCAGTTGTTGCCTTTTCTTTGCATTTGTCACGTTTAACATCAAAGATTTAAGAACGTACACAATTTTAGCGATACCGCAAAAAACCAGCGAGAACTATTTTGTTCCCTATTGCAGCAGCCATCCTCTGAGTAAATATTTACAGCAACTTCCACATAGACTGTGGGAAACGGTGCTTCAGAAGAACCTGGCGATGTTTTCTACATGACACGGGACTTGGAAACAACACGACCCCCTCGCACAGCAAAAGCAGCACTGCGTGATACCAGCAGACCACTTTCGATTCAACCGCTCAGCCATGGAGACATAGTCTAAGAGTAGCTGAATGCATTTGTTCCCTTTTCCTCCCTCCTCCTTGCGAGCATGAAAAGGTTCTCATTTATTCGTTTTTCCTTTCGTTGCCAATCTCTGCCTTGTATCTCAGAAATAACTCCGTTTCACCGATGCTTCGCTGACTCCTGCAACCTTACTTCTGAGTTGCGTTGCTGCTGAAGAGCATCGGATTAGCTGAGCTGGGAACCTAGATGCTTTTCGTGATTAACAGCCTGGTGATCCCTGCAGCTGTATGTTGCAAGTAAGGATATGCACACACAGAGCGCTAAATCCAGGACAACATGCAGCAGCATGCCTACTACGAAATGCCGGAGTTAGTAATGTTTTAATATAGATGTCACTAGTACTAACTCCTCCACTTCACAGCCCTTTCATTTACCTGTATGTCTCGTATGAAAGCTACTGTCACACGTTCTTCAAACTCATTCACAGGAGTGTAGAGATTAAGTATCTTTACAATCTGTTGAAAACAAAATAGGATTACGGGCAGTTATAAGAAGCCAAACTTTTCCAAAATACAAAGCACCACTAACAGTTTGTCTTGATATGGCATAATAAGTCTTCCATGACACTACTGAGAAGCAGAAGTAGCACAAGTATCATCCTGGTGTTCTTTTGCCTGCTCTAAGGTATGGTACGCCTCTACGGACTTCTCAAAGTCACTTCTTAGGGCAGCATTTGTAAATTGGGAATGGACTTGAACAGATTTATACAGGGACTCCACTTGGTTGGCACATGGTGACACGGGTGACCGCTTCCCAGTACTTCTGATGTCACCTCCACAACACTTCTCCCGATGCTCCCCCACTCCTGCTCCTCCTCTACCACCCCCCTTGGCTTCTCTCAGGAACACACATTTAAGACGGGGAGATGGAGACAGAGGAGAAAGGATCTCCAAGAACCACTGGAGATCAGCTCACACCTCTCACTTCTCCCTTCCTACGGCATTGTCAAATGAAGGCCAGGCAATCCAGCAGCAAAAAACATGAGTTTATATCCTCCTTGAATGGAGTCTCAAAGTTTAAGGTCGGATGCAGCCAGCCTAGGTGGGCAATTCTCAACCTCCCACCCCAAATCTTGGGTGGGCATCCTGCAGACCTAACCAGGTTAGACCCTGGCAAAAGACAACAGGTAGGTTTAAAATCCCAAGTGTCTGACTTATACCATGAACTCCTCAAGGCTGGGTTTCATCCTGGTAGATTTCTGGAGCTCCAGCACCATCAGTGGCACTGTAAGAGAGGAGCCACCGTGGCGACTGCCTCTTGACAGGGGTCAGGTACCCAACATCAGTCCCGAAAAGGACAAGTTGTCCCCATCGTGGGAATGGCACACTGACCACCCTTTCCCACTCCTTTAATTACCAGTAGCCTCTGGTGTAAGTCTCTGCCCTGCTCCCTACCTGCTGGGTCGTGAGCGATGTGCACAAGGAGCAGATGGCCTCGGCATCTTCCGAGGTTTTCTTTTTCAGCTGCAGAAGCTGTGCTGCCTGAATCAAGGGCTCCAAAGTTTGTGCTGCTCCACTCTGCTGCAGATTCTTCCCACGCAGCCATTCCTCCAGCTGGCTGATGTTAAACCTGAGTAAGCAACCAAGGTAAGACGTGACCTGAGAGCCAAGAGATAAGACATAGCATCTCAAAAATCCTCTACAAGACTCAAGGTGTGTTGCAGTACTGGTATACGTGGCGTTTTGTGATGCATATTTGTGATACACATGGCAAGAGACAACCAGACCAAAGCTTAATACTCAGCAACTCCAAGCAAAACTTATACTCTACGTACCTTAGAAACAGAGGTACCGTCATCTCAAATTTCAGTCCTTATTACAACACCACGCTAAGACGGCAACGGGGCACGCGGGCCCCTGATCCCAGCCCAGCAGACATGGGTGCTGCCCCTTACCTGCAGCTCACGAGAGGCCAGAGGCCCCGCACGCAGCAACAGGGCTTTGGCTTTAAGATCCACGGGCAGAACTGGAGCTTTTGACACTACAACACTTGTTATATTAAAACCAGCAGACACGGCAGCGGGAGAGAACCGCGGAGACTTCTCCATCCCAGTGTCCAATCCATCCTACATCACCTGGTGTAGTCTTTGGGCTGTGCGACCTTCCCACTCAGGCTGGGTGAGGAAAAGCTGGGGAAAGCCCACCCCAGAGATAATTACTGTACCATACTTTTAATTCACAAGCAGCACAGCAAACTGCACCGCACGGGCATTACTCACTGGGGGTTAGCTTTAACTGCCACTGCATCAGCCTCCTGCTGAATCCAAACAGTCTCTCCCCTTACTTACACTTTATTTTCCCATTTTCCACCACCTTATAAAGTTAACGAAACTTCCTTAAGCAAGCAGATCTCCGCCCCAAGGCCCCGTCCCACCTTAGCTGCATGCCGGTGCTCCACGAGCAGACATCCTTCCTCAGCAGGAGGTTGTTCAGGGCAACCGCGTTGATCACGTAGAAGAGCTGCTTGAAGACCTGCTGCACGATCTCTGGGTCCAGACCCTGGTCACACATGATGCTGTGGAACGTGTTCAGCTGGCGAAGGATCGCGTCTAAGCTGTAGGAGCTGTCACCATCTGCCATGCTGGAGGAGCGATTCCTGTAGCCCATCGGTTTGACACCCGAAAGCCCCTGGATACTCTCATTTTCCAACACCGCAGACACTGAAAAAAGGGAGGGGAAAAAAAAAAAAAAAAGAGCTAAAAAAAGCTGCATCCACTTACTAGTCACTAGAGGTGAGAAGCCCTCTGTGAGCAGTCATAAACATGCAGCAGTCTCAGTGACGCAACACGATGGATGCCGAGAGCTCTGAAAGCAGGACAGGTCCATGAATTGCTAGTTTACTGTGATAATATGAAATTGTTGAAGTATGCAAAATATCTGTAGGATCACACACTTTTTTTCCTTGGTGTTACTACACAGAAATCACCTACCATGCTGCAGAAACAGGGAACAGCTCTCCTTTGACCTGTAATCAATTCCCCCTCTATACCCACCACAGAGCCTTAAATTCTGCAGTTAAAGTGATTAATTGGCTCAAAGGATTGAGAGAAACGAAGATAGATTAAAAGTAATAAAATTCTTACAGCCTGATAGAGGAACGGACAACTTTCTGCAAGGAGCAGGAGGAACATGCAGCGACGGTAGGCAGTGATGCTGTCAGATACAGCCAGGATTTGCGGAATGACATTTGGAGGGCAAAGGGAAAGAGTCCCAGATACAGAGAAGTCCAGGCTGGGAGCCAAAGGAAAACACCAGCCGCTAAGAAAATATAAAGCACTGAGCACAGCCCCTCAATTAGCTTAGCGAGGAGGAGGACAGGTTTAGCTGAGGAGGCAACTCTTCTCATACTGACTCACCCTTGCAAAACAAGGTCTTCATTAGTCCCTTTTTCCTCTTCCCAGTTCTCCTTCTCCCTCCTAACGCGCATTTCCACTGGTAAAAAGCTTAACCATGAACCTGGTCTGGAGGGGAACGCTGTTGCTACGGTCCCACCAGCACCACCTCACCCTCCGTCGCTACCTCCCCCAAAGGAAAGGAAGGAGGTATCTTCTATCATGGGGGAAAAAAAACCTCTTCCCTATCAGTTTCTATTATTGGGGGAAAATTAAAAAACTCATCCAGGTCTGTCTCCCTAACTCCAGGTCACTGCTAACAAGAGGACCTGCTCCAAACCAAGACTCTTTTTGTAATATATACCTCTTCACCAACTACGGGCTTTTCCTTTGGGGAGAAGTCACGCTAGCACCACACAACGGTCTGAAAAAACTACTGAAAAATCTACTCAGAGTAGATAATTACAGAAAAAAAAACCAAAACAAACCAAAAAAAACTCCTAAAAGCTAATGTGCTGTGAACTTACCGATCATGGGTTGGAGTATACCCTCTGCTATCTTAATGAGCTGCTGGTAAATCTGGATGGAGAGGTGGCTCAGCACCTGGCGGTATTCGGTCAGGTCAAAGTTCTTCAGACAGTGCTCGTTCTGCTTAGGCGTGTTTTGTGTCATGAAACCCTGAAGAGAAGGAGATTAAGACACCTGGTTTCATTATTCCGCCTATTTATAGTCCAGTAAAGTCACTGTATTAAAAAAAAAAAAAACCCCTTAGAGTACAAGATATCCAGATATGTTACCAAAGTACGTTCTTAGTCTATTATAGAAAAGATCAAGACTCATACATCACCTTTGATTTACGTAGCCATTTGTTCATAAATTATTACTAGAGGGCTGCTTTTTGAAGAAAAGCATCATTAAGCGATAAGTTTTTCATTTTAACTTTAGCAAGGAGCAACATCTCTATTAACTGCAATATATATGAACTAGAAAAAGCCATTTCAGTCCCTGAGAAACTTTTTTTAGCTATTTGCTTATCCCTGTGAGTCGCAATTATTTATGGGAAACCAAGTATTTTGAGATTAATATTTTAGGGAAAAAAAATTAACCACATGCTTTGACAACATTTTAAGCTGATGTGAAGTTCAGAAATCTCTCCAAGTAACTGAATTTATTCCCTGCCTTTTGATGGAGAAGCAGCTGATCTCGGATCCTGCAAATAGACGCTGTAGCCCTGAGTTCTGGGCTCAGACATTAACGCCAGTTTTGCTGGCAGAAGCAAATGTGATCTAACTTGATTCTGTAATTAACACGTTAATTAATTTTATTGCCTGTTCACATGGTCTTATCAATTTGGTGTCAAAATGAGAAGTATGCAACAACTTTTTTTGTTGTTTGCTGACTAGCAAAGTGTAAAAATATAACATGTACAATTTGAGTTCAATTCAGAATTCCTCCATTTTCTTGACCAACGAAAAAGTGTTGTGCTCCTTGCACTGCAAGATTGCATTTAGTTTGGGATTTTCTTTTAAACCCATTTTCTTAAAAACAGCTTGGATTTCAAAGTAAAAGTAACAGTATTTTGGAAACTGCTCAGAACAATTTTTCCCCTCTGTTTTTTGCACCAAACTATCAACTGAATTTGCAAATACATGGTTCATTTAACACAGTAAATCAAAGCAAAGGATGTGAAATTTAAGTTTGGGTTTGTTGGGGTTCTTTTCACCCTGCTGGTTTTCTGGGGAGGATTTTCTTTAAATGTAACATTGTTATCCAGGCAGAAGGCGGCAAACAGAAGCATAACTATTAGTAAGTATGATCTAAACTATTTTTCTTCTCAATTTAAATCTTGGAAGTCCAGCACCGAGATTTTATATACCAGTCATTATCTTGTGAATGACCCGCATAGTTTATTTGATTCCATGAAAATTTTTTTCTTTATTCTTCAAGCTTGACTGCTCAATATATCTAACACAAATCAAGACTAAATGAGAAATGACATAATTTGGCTCTGTTGAAAATTTTAATACCCAGAACACACGGCTCTAAGGATGGCAGCATGTAATGTACTAAGAGGACTGTGATGATCTGACTTTGTCAGAAGAGATCGGCTATAATAAAACTTATTTCAGCTTAGGAAATATTACTGAGGTGGCAAGAAACAAGAGGATTTCCTTCCCAAATCTTACATTATTATTATGCATTTTTGTTGCCTCAAAGTGTGGTTATTTTGAACTAGTTGAACAGAACAGGAAAAAAAAAAATCAGTAGAAACGTGCAGAATAAAACTGCAAGATTTGGAACAATTTTCCTCTGAAAACCTTGCTTAGTGAAAAATTGTGGGACCTACTAAAACCAGGGGAACAGCCTTCCAGAAAGCAAGCCCCTGTTCAGACAAATCAAAGCGGATGGTTGGCTGTGAAATTCAAAATATCCTGTTGTGTGTTGTGTCCTGGTTTCAGCTCTCAAATGTCTTGTCTCGCTGCAATGCCCCATGAACCTCTGGTCTAGTTCAGACTAGATATAAAGAATAAATGTGTTATGATGAGGGTGGTGAGACACTGGAATGGGTTTCCCAGAGAGGTGGTGGATGCCCCATCCCTGGGAACATCCCAGGTCAGGCTGGACGGGGCTCTGAGCAACCCGATCTAGTGGAAGATGGCAGGGGGGTTGGACGAGGTGACCTTCAAAGGTCCCTTCCCACCCAAACCGTTCTGTGATTCGAACAGATTTTATTCCTTCTCTTGGGTTAGCAGCGCCCCTGGTACATTTTGGGAGAGGTTTCTGGTCCAGGCTGATGTTTACCTGCCCGTGAGCAACGCCAGCCGCAGCAGCACCGGCTGTGGGGTATCGCCCAATTTCAGAGCATCTCCCCAACCCGGGTACCAAGCTCTTTTTTTATCAGCTTCATTACGGTTATTTCTGTATTTTCCATATGGGCACATACATATGGTCTGTTTAAACAAGTTTGCGAGGTTAATTAGAGAAGAGTTCTTTACCAGTTATTTAATATTTAGCACTTTTGGAGTAATTTTAATCGGCAGAGATCACGACGACAGCTGTGTGGATGGGCAACCAGAGCTGCCAAAGCCCAGCTCCCGGGGAAAGGGATGTACCCAAGGTCCCCTAGAGGACCTACGGCAGGGCCCCAAAAATATATATTATTAACTCCCGGACCCCATTCCTATCCTCCATCCCTTCACAGCGTAGGCCACGCTATGCTTTTTGTCACTCTGATCATGACAATAAAGGAATCGCGGTCATCAAGTCATCGGCGAGGCAAGAGGAACCGCAAAGGGAAAATAATAAAAAAAAAAAACCCTGAAGCCATCAATCTCATTTATAACAGCCTGGAAAGTTTTTAAAATTTAAAAAGTATAATGCATGTATTAATGGGTATGTCCAGCATGTCTTTCACCAGCAGATATGGGAATGAGAAGGAACTCTTCCCACCCCCAACAATTTACCATATGCATCACAGTGGAAAAGGGATTGAGGTTCTCTAAGGAAACGGGGAAATCGGCCTCGGCGTACGCGAGGTCACTCCGGAGGCTGGCGAACAAGACGTTAAACTCAAAAACGTTATCAAATTGCCCTTTTTCAGGAGGCAGAAAGTGACCATTTTAAAACCAATGGGATTTTTCCGGCGAGCGCAGCTGATGCCGGTCTGGCTTTGGCACCCTCCTCGGTCACCCCAAGGCCAGGGGGCTGCACCCCGGGCACCGCGCAGCCCCCCCCGACCTCCGAAACAGCCTTGGCTGCAGAATTCGATGGGCAGCTTATACTCGGGACGTTAATTATTTGGAGGTGAAATGAGGAGTCCATCCCCTTCCTCGGACTCCAGCGCAGTAACACACCCGCCTGAATTTTTTTTTTTTTTTTTAGATGCCGGTAAATAACGTTCTTCCTCTCCTCAATTTTTTTCATACTATTTATCGCCAAGCAGATTCCGGGCCTGGGCGGGTATGGTCTCATCAACATTTAATAAGGCTGTCCCAAAATCTAGCCCCTTTCTAACTAATTTAGATCCGGATTCAGCCAATACTGTGACCTTGTTAGGAGTCTCCCCGGTCCGCTCATGTGAATATTTGCAAGATGGGGCTCTTAAAATTATCCCTGCACCAAAGGCAGGCATCCAGGAGAGAAAATCCCGGGAATACCTTGGCCTGCACGCCGGGTTAAGTTTTGTCCCTCCCTGGGTTTTACGGCCGGTCTCTTGTTTAGTTGGGTGCAATCGTTTGAGAATTGGATTCGCTTATAGCAGCTGTGATTTAAGAGTCTTGGCTCCTACTTCCACCCCGAGAACTGATTTACCGAGTCACCTTAAGCAACTTCTCCGCCCGCATCGATGAGATGAAAAAGGAGCCGCTCACCCGTGGGTGCGCGTGCGGGATTGGGGACCCTCGGGGATTTCTCCCGCCCCGCAAAGCCTGACGCTAGGAATTCTAAATTTCACACGCTGGACGCGCCGCGCAGCCTCTTGGTGGCTCAGTTTCCCCATCCTCCGCGGGTTCTCGCCGGCAGAATTGGGACAGGGGAACGCTGGAAGTACCCCCGGGGTGCCAGAAATGATGAGGGCCGGTAGCACCCGTAACCGGACCGGTCCTCATCGTTTCTGCTTCTCGTTTTCCTGAGAATTTGGGAGCAGACCGACGCTCGATGAAATATTTTCCCTTCTTTTGGCGACAGGTGCCGTAAAAGTGCCAAGTATTCTCAGGGCGATCGCTTTTTGCGCCGTGCCCTTTTTCGACGCCCAGAATCGCATATATATTTTTATTTTATTTTTACGGCTGGCTGGGGTTGAACACTTCAATATTTACAACCT
>JAVJGG010000074.1:80219761-80262693 GCA_035590195.1 Aviceda cuculoides
TATTAAACTGTTCTTATCTCAACCCACAAGTTTTACTTCTTTTCCCGATTTCCTCCCCCATCCCACTGCGGGGGGGGAGTGAGTGAGCGGCCGCATGGTGCTTAGTTGCTGGCTGGGGTTAAACCACGACACCAACCATGAGTTTGCTGCTAGTCCCAGTGCTCAGAATGAGCAAAATCTTACTTTAATAGAAAGAAAAAGAGAAAAACCTGCAGCTCTCCAAGGCTGGCCAAAGAAGCAAAACCAGAGTGCTGTTCCCCACCCCAATGTCTCCCAACAGCCAAGTCACCTTCAAAATCCTGCACCTTCTTCATGTAAATCTTCAGCTGCTTCTTCAGCTTCTTTTCATTCTTTTCTAACTTCTCTAGCAATTCTTTAAGATCCTGAGAAACAGAAGATGCATTGGGTTAAAAACCAAAAAATTTAAACTCAAGAACAACTCATTTTGGGTGAGTCTGAGGCTGGAGTCACTCGGCAGCCTGGTCACGCTGCGTGGTGTGAGCATCCTGGTAGAAGAAGTGCCGTGTTATTTCTGGATAATTACCTACACTACGAAGACTGTGGATGTTGCGTGCCTGGTTTTTGCAGAAGTAGCCTACAGCAGGCAACACTCGCAACACACCCCCAAAAGCATTTTTACTCCTGGCTGGTAATCATATTTAAATGGTTCCAACACTATTTAGATACTAGAGTTGTTGAGAAAGGCAAGGAAGCCCTCACTTGAACTTAGGAGGGGCCAATATTCACTCCAGACTTTGCACATTGATAGAGAAGGTGAGAAAAGGAAAATTTATGATCAGTCAGGATAACTCTTTAGGGTGGTAACTGCCCCCCACACCCCAGATAAATGCAAATAAGAAGAAAGGATTGTGTTGTCTTTGTACATAATTAAAGAAGATGGGGCCCCCAGCGACTTCAGCGATCTCATTTGGCAGGCAGTGCCACAAAGTAGGCAGGCTTAAAAAAAAAAAAAAAAAAGAGTACTTAGGGAGACTTAGGGAGTCACAAGAGTCCTGGCCACTGAACAACAGCTCAAATCCAAGAACCAACACTCCCAAATGCACCAGCAGAAGCTGCTGAAGGATCCTGCAGAGAGTTTAGATGGAAGAGACCCCAGTGCCTTGCCCTCCCCTTCACATTTCCTATCTCTTTTCTCCCAACCCGTTTCTTTTCCCCTCTTCCTTAGGCTGTGTTTTCGGTACAGCTTCTTACCAGGTTTTCATTGGTGAGCCGTGTAATTTCTTGCTGAAGTCCAAACTCCACCTGGGCCTCCGGAGACAGCTGGAGGGTCTGCAGGAAAGCCTGCTGCTGTTTCTCCAGCTCTTCTTTCATTGCATCCACCTGGTTTTTCAGAGTTTCTACCTCCTCCTCGTGCTCTCTTCTCTGATCCTGGAGTTGTGCTTCCAGCAACCTGAGAGAAGGACCACACTGTAACCACCGTTTGAGTTTAGATCCTTCAAAGTCAGCCAGCTTGGGAGATGTTCCCAGTCAACCTCCCTACAAACCTGACACATGCAAAGGCCTGCTTATGGCTCTTATTGCCACATTAGTCTGTCGTTTGCTATACTGCAGATTAAATACTTTTGAAATTAAGAGACATGAGATCAAAAGGGGTTTTTTTTTAAATAAAAGGGAGAAAAAAAAAAATCCAAGAGCTCCCTTTTTTCTGTAACTGTATCACAAACTTCACTCTTCCCATTGGCAAAAAGCAAATGCATGGCATGAAAGCAGTGCAGATCAACACCTGCAGGTTTTTTTTCAAAAGCTCAGCTTGAAGGGCATTTGTTCTTGTGCTCGCCCGCTTTCAAACATCAGTTCTTACTCTTGAAAACTGAACTGCGTTGCAAATGACTCCGTTTGGCTGGACTACCACAGCTTTGCTACTGCTGGGAATTTCAAGGCAGAAAGAAGCTGAAACCCTTCATTCCTTCTACTTGTTTGCAGAGCTGCTATTTACCATTGCTTAAAAAGAAGTATATTCACATATATCTCAATTTTAATTCATAAACTACCTGCGGAAAACTACGCGCAAGGCAATTCACTGTCACCGTGATCGGTTCCTGCGCTCAGCGTTCATCATCGCTCCTGACTTCAGCAGGACTCTTAAGCAGGGGCAAAAAAAGACTCGTTCCCTTGTACTCCACGACATACATGACACGCAGCCGACAGAAGTCACCAAAACCACCCCTTCTCCCACTTTTAGGTGGGGACCCAACTTTTTCTCCAGTGATTTGTCCAGCCACCCCCTCCTACCCCCCCCCCCAGCCTTTCCCTACAGCAGATCTCCTTCCAGCCCTGCCCCGAGCACAAGGACAACCCTGGGGTGGGGAGAAATCTGAGCTAAAGGGTTAAGACGCTTATTTAGTCCATGATCTGGCCATTTGCTAAAACCAGAACGCCTTCGTTAATCCAGTGGAAGAACGATTCATCGCCGAGATGTTACCTGCCCTCCTGCACACACGCACGCCGATGGGGATGCCGACGAACCCGGCAAGTGACACAATAATTGATTTTTTTTAAGGGTATTCCCTACCTTCTGCTAAATGGAAATCTCGTTAGCCCACCAGCTCTCTCCAGAAGCCTGAAATAAATGACTCCAGAAGTGATGAGGACTCTAAGAAAAGGGTAACAAGCCACAAACTGGGAAGCGGTAGTCCCAGACTACGCAGGGCGACGGTGCCCAGGAGGAGGAATGACCCGGAGGGATATTCAAGCCCACGTCCTGAGCTGTAGCTCACGGATGTGTTTTCCACGGGAGAGCTACGGACGGCCACACGCCCGGGTTCAGCGGCCTCGTCTCTTCTGGCATCGGATCCAAACAGCAATCCTCAGAGATGAGGAAGATTCCGGTGTCGACAGCTTCGCATTTACCCAGGACGTGCACAGACACGGAGCTGTGCCAGCGGGGAAAAAAAGCTACAACTCTGTTGGGTCCATTGGGAAATTCATGGACATTCACAGCTGTGAACTGTTTTCCTGCAGGAACAATTAAGCGTGGCCTTTTTTGTTGTTGTTTTACAGTTGCTTTTTTTTTTTTTTTTTTTTTAAGGCTTGTATAGAAGAACACATGCTTTCTGTGGAAGATTTCTGGATTAAAAGCATTAATTGTTTCCCAGTTTGGTTTTTATTTCCCAGTTTTGGTTTGTTGTTTTTATAAGATCTAAACAACCCAATCTCTATGCCCGTTTTCCAGCAAAAGTTCAAAGAGGATATTTTCCAACTACAGTAACGTGGCCAATAATGCACTCAGGCTCACAATCATGTTGTCAGGAGTTACATCCTTAATAGGCTTGGAAAATACAGGCCCACCATGAAATAAGTATTAAGTACTTAATTTTCATTTTATTTCTTCACGTGGGTTTGGATTAACCATGAGCCACCCTCGGAAAAACACTCTCCTTCTACAGACTTGGGTTCCTACATTGCTTTGAAAAACAAATTAATCATCCCTGGTATTTTTCCTGTTATTGTCTGGTTTTACTCTGATCCCTCTAGATATGACTGCTTTACACTACTTGATACAAAAGTTTATTTTAATTTTGCCTCTCCATAGTGTCCTCAATCAGCTCATTTCATCTTTTTTTAAAAATCATATGTATATTGGAGCCTCATACCCCCCCTGCACAAGAGCACAGACTAATTAGCATTTAATTATCAGCTCTTCCAAGCACCAAGTTGAACCAGGAGAAGAATCCAGGAGTCCTTCTGCCTTGCTTTAATCTCCATTTGTGTTTCTAAACGTTCACCAGCTCGGAGATGAGAGACCATTTCAGAATCACCAGCATCCCCAGGAGACACAGAGTTTGCAGGTAGAGCCCTGGTGCATCCCGCTGGGATATTTGCTGCCTAGAGCAGGACGTGGGGAATGCTGCGGAGGGATAGCACTGTTGTGTCCACAACACACCTTCCTCCTTGCACCTATAGGCAACGTATGGATGGGAGCGCACAATCCCCAGGAGCAGGCAAAGCGGACAGGATTGCAATACAAGCACAGGGACTCCACTTCTGACATGTCACGAATTGGGAGAAAACATTATCTTAGTGCCATTAGGGAAAAAAAAAAAAAAATCTAAACTGTTTTGGTTGGTTTGTTTTGGCTTCCTGGGGATTACAGCTTCCCAACACCTTTATCACACAATTTCCCATTAATGTAACATAATTCTTACCGAATCACAGCTCAGGCATTAGTGACAACAACCACCATAAGCAATGCCCGATTAGAATCGCGACGACTCCTCTGAAAATTAGAGGAGCATCTCGATTCCTCCAGTTTGGATATCCTACCTCTGGCTGCTCCCAGAGAGGACAACGGGTCCTATAGAGGACAACGGGTCCTATAGAGGACAACAGCAGAGGAAGAGAAAGAAACAAAAGGGCAAGCAAAAGGGAGAGAGGGGAGAAACAGCAGTGGGGAAAAGAAAAGTGTTTGACCTGGCAACTTGCTTTAAACCTTGATAAGCCAAGCCGAGCTCTCCATCTTCATTGAGATACCCCCAGTCCTCAGTCTTGCTAGAAATAAAGGACAGAAAAAGGAAACAAGAGGACAGAGAAAGACAAAAGGTCAATTGCAATAGGAGGGAGAAAGGGGCCGAACCCTTATTAATTTAATTTTATTTTTTTAAACTACGTTTTCATTATATTGTATTTCCTTTTCCACCGTACCTTGGCTGTGCCTCCTACCACAGCCCGGGCTGCTAGGGGAGCTTCTCCTCCCTCCCCAGCCAAAAAACACCTCCCTCCCCAACCCACGGCAGCGAACACGGGAACCCAAACCCATCCAGGTCAGAAGGGATCATCGCAGATCACCCCCTCCAACCTCCCAGCAGGTTATCATCATTCCAGAGATGTTACTGGTTTTACCAAAAACCCCAAGTCCTGGAGATCAAAGCCTGAGTTTTCATTTCTGTATGACTAAACTGTTTCCCGTTTAATTGCAAGGAAAAGCTGGCAAAGCCCACGCCACATCAGCCAGCTCAAATCCTCATTAAAACCTTCTGCTTCAAAACCAGGGAGGAGAAACAAGGACCACGAGAGATAAACGAGCGAGCAGAAGTCAGCACGAGGGGTCAGGAAGAGCCGTCCAAACGCAGGTGGGGTAAAAGAAAAAGCAGAGCGATCCTTAGCAGCTCCCAACAGGCTTCCCTGCTTCCCCCGCGAGAAAAAAAAAAAAAAAAATTAACTATTTTTGAGCTGGAACAGTCCACATGCACTTCCAAGCCACAGTGCAAACATAACCTGACCCCACGGAGCATTGCATACCGACGGCTTGACCGGCTCTCGCCTCTTCCAGACCTTCGGCGCTCCGGCACAGCTCACTAATAAGACGTTTTTAAGACAAGTTTTTCCATTTCCTTCCTTTTGCAGCAGCTTCCACTGGTCTAAAATAAATTCTCTTCCTTCTACTTCAGTCGAGGGTCTCCTCAAGCATCAAGTCAAACACATCGGCCCTTCCTCGGAGCAACCTTCGGTCCGGACGTCCCGTGGATGTTTGTTTCCTCACATCCATATGAGATCCAATCTTCTCCGTACCCATCCAGGCAGAAAAATGCCCAGAGAAGTCTCATCTCACTTTAATACTAAAAATTTCCTTTTAACAGGTGGGGGTTTTTTGTTTGGTTTTTTTTTTTCAGGTTATAAAAGGCAGAAAACTAATTTATCTTCCTTAATGAGGTGTTGAACACATTACAAATGAGTGATGGGAGCTGGTCAACCTGACCAGGAATAATTGCTACAGCGAGAATTTACTTGGCTTTGATGCAAGTTAGAAAACAGTTTTTCTTTTTGGAAATAATAATAATAAAAAAAAACAACAACAACAAACCCCCCACTTAATATACTATTAATCTTTCAGAGAAAAAAAAGAACCAAGCCAACATGCACCTTGTATTTTGAAAAAGTGCAGCAGATGCCATTCCCTGGCAAGGAAAGCTCTGCAAATTTAAAGGGAAAAGTACAAATTTTCTATAGCCAATTTTCAAACCAGGAAAGCAGCGAGAACTGTGGTGGTGCAGCACTACCACAAAAGGACTCAAGAAGTGTCTCACCACTGCAGACAGCTGATACATCCCTTCCATCCTGCTGTACGAGCACGGCATTTCTCAAAAGTAGCAAAACAGTTCAGGCATTAACATTTGGAAAATTCATCTGTTAAAGCCATATGTATGAATTGAAATTAAAACCTTGTTTTTACCCCATACATTGCAGGTTTCCGAAAGGGTCTGTAGGCTGACAGATACAGGGGGATTTCTTGGTCTGATTTGGGTAAATTTCTTAGTGAGGTTTGGGTTTTTTTGTTCAGATAATCTCAACAGAACATGTACTTAGGCACTGAAAACCAAGTGGGGAAAAAAAAAAAAAAAAAAATCAAAACCAGGAAGGATCCTCACTATTTATTACATGTCAGTAACCTGGGAAATCTCGCACGATCAGCAGCATTTTTAAGAGATGCATTTTCCTGGATAACTTCATTTGAAAAATAGTTTTCCTTCCTTTTTTCAGCATCACATGCACTGTGGTAAATGAAGCAAGCAGCTCGAGGGGGTGCCGTTATACTAAGATAAAACTGCCCTGGGAAATAAGCATTCCGCCTGCATCCACCACCACAGCACCGACTCAGAAATCACTGAGATCCCCTTCTCCCACAAGTTCACATTGACCAAGACATTACAAGTCAACAGGGGTCCTTTCAAGCTAATTAGATTAATTACCACGTACCAAAATAATTTCCTAAAATGCTGGGTAAATCCTTCTCCCGACTAAGGCTGAAAGGAGTTGAAAGGGCACGACTCGGCCTCATTTTTTCCTTTTTCCTTATCTTGGAGGTAGGGGTCTGGGGGAGCAGCTGGCAACCTGCCTCCCCGAACGGGAGAGAAATTCCTGCCCAAACGCCTCCCTCCCCTCCTCCAAGTAGCTTAAAGGAGGTGCACGCATATCAAACCCCAGAGGTGTTAATTTTAGCATCTTCACATAATTATCGTCTCTTAATAAAGAAGAAGGGGCATTTCATTTTCAAACACAGATATGCTGCGCTTTTTTTTTTTCTTGTTTTTTTTTTAATTAAATGGAAAACTAATGCACATCACAGATTAGATATACAACAGAGTGGGAAGCAGTGATAAGAAGAGACAGAAGGAGAGTGGTAAGGAGAGATATGAACCTTTTTCTTGCCATGGCCTCTTCCAGCCCCAAAAGCATCCTCCACATGGAACCAGCACCAGCCCTTCCCTTAACACTTGCAGCTGCAGGTGGGACTTACCCAGCAGAAAAAAAAAAGCCACATGCTCTACAGAAATCACTTGGAAGTTAATCACAGAAGTTAATTTCAAAGCCTAAGCCTGATGGGCTTTGAGCTGCCAGGTTATTATCTCTAACATCATCACCTGGTCTTTCGTTGGCTCTACGTTTCCACCAAGATCAAACAGGCTTGAAAGAAAGATCCCAAGAACTGAAACAGGGAACAAAGAGCCTACCTAGCTTTACATTCAGTTATTGAAGCAGAAAATTAGCTGGAAACTAACTTGATGCTTTTCCCTTTAGCAGCTGAAAGTCAGCAAGAGGGGGGCGGGGGGGGAGGAAGGAAAAAATAAGCTGAGTTCACTGCATTTATAATTCAAATTTCCCCTTGACCTGGCATCAAAGGGCCTTCCCCCAAGAATGGTGTGGAGAAAGAGAACGGCTACGTGGGCAGGGTTAGCAGCACCTGGCAGTTTTTCCTGTTTTCCTCCTGCTGTATTTAAAAGTTCGGGATTATAAGACATAGAGTGAATAAGAGGTCTATCTCCCACCAAAATAAAGCCATGCTCCGTCCCCAGGCTAAGCAACTAAGACATGATGACTCCAAGCTAGGAGTGACCCGTGGGTGGACCACGGCTTTACCACACTGGTCGGACTGGACTGGTGGAAGAGCGTCCAACTCGGTTAGAAACCGCCGACAGAATGAGAGATATCAGAGTAAAGAGAAATGAGAGTGCTTCTTGCAGCACAGGTGGGAGAAAAAGTGGCTCTTGCTTATTAAGCCCACTTCAGAATTGCAATCCCACCAGAAAAGCTTTCCATTAAAGTAGTTATTGATCAAGATTAGAAAGAGAAAGCAGTTTTATTTCTCATGCTGACACACTTGGGTACAGAGCTGCGTAAGTACGAATGCAAATTTATGCTGGGGGGAAGGAATGTTAATTTATATCCACAAATACAATAACCCAATGCTCCCCGAGCATTTGTTTCCATCTGTTTTATTGCCATTGACTCCAGCCTACAGTTTCTAAACCAACCCAATATACAAACAAATGCACAGGGAACCATATAACCGGGAAGCTGGCGGTGATTAATGAGCCACTGGATAAATCATTGCGGAAAATCAGGGTGATAGTACGTAGAGCTACTGTAGTACAAGAGACAAGCTCCAGCCAAGCTTCATATGAGAGGCAGACGAGAGAGGTACTAGGGAGCTGAGCCTGGAGACTGCAGATTTCCCCTCCCAAATCTCGAGAGGCCAAAAACCCCCAAGGCCTGATCACCTGAACTCCTTAAACTGCAGCTCACCTGTGCAACGGCACAAAAGAGATTTATACACTGTGGAAAACTAGCTCATTGCAGCCTTTTTCGTTATTTCTGTGTCTGATTCAATCCTCCCTGCAAAAGTTGTTAAGTCTGGAAAGCAGAACGGCTGAAGGAGGACCGGAGTCTCCCAGCAGGCTGAGCGAAAGCGGACAACACGCACTCCAGGATGGCCAAATATCGATTACTACTGGGGACCAGTGATAGGACCTGGTCAGACGCATGCCCTCGAAAAGCAGCAACTTTTACTTTGACTCCAACTCCTTCACCAAGACCTGAACACAAACTAACCATCCCTACACGTGCACGCTGGAAAACGCAGTTGAGGGAGTAAAGCTGTGCCTGACAATGGGATTTTACACCCTATACCATTGCCCACATCTCCAGGAGAAAGTTGGAAAGAAGCAAGAGAAAATCCAGAGAATTCATTAAGTGACCAAAAACCACACCTTGCAGTAGGAAACACGCTGAGCCCCATTGATTTACTGACAAAAAGGTGATGTTTAAATCAATCTTATCACCTCTACTGCAGGAAGGGCAGAAATTTCATCAGCAAGTTCACTTTAGGAAAGGAAATATTCAATGGCAACATATTGAAAAAAGACAAACGTTGGTCCTGACGTTACAAGACATGCATCTTTGGCCCCATCTTTATGGCCCATCCTTGACCCAAGGTCCAGAACACAATCCAGAAGCTGGGAACTCTCTAAACCACGTTGTTAATTTTGGTGTGGATCTCATTTCTCACACTTTGGTCAGCCCCTCCTGCTGCTGGAAAAGTTTGGGCCACACTTACCGGTTCGTCTCGCACATCCCCTGGTAGGCTTCAATCGCGTCCTCCTGATCAACGTGCTTGTCACTGTTCGGCCAGCTGGCATTGGTAGTGATGCTTTCCTAAATACAACATGCAAAACACAGCAGCATGACATCCTGCACGTCTCTCCCTGTCTTCCAAAGTTCCTGATACCCAACAACTCCCAACCATCCCTAATAGAGCTTCCTTGGGGCATCCATCAGGTTAGAGAGTTTCTACGAATTCATGTACATGCAAACAGACAGCAGCAGACATTAGGAGCTGGAAGGAGGATGCAGTGAACCTGGGAAGGAGATAAGGGCTGGGGGGATGGTCTGAAGTACAAAACACACCAAAACCCCAAGGAATGATAAGGTAGTGAATTAAAAAAGCCCAAATGAGAGTTTTCAGAAAATGTACTCTTCCATCAGCACAGGCTCTAAACAAAAAAAACCTCCAACGACCGCGATGGGACAGGCTCTCTTCTTGCCTACACACCAGTAGAAACACATGACAGCTGCACCAGCATCAAGTGAGCAGAACCTGGTCCAGAAGCTCTTTCTCCACATCCCATTTCCTTGCAGAATAAGCCAGTTGTCACAAACCACCACTAGGAACATCTCAGACCACCACACCTTGGTGCAGGGCTGAAGAGGTTGTTCCTTGGTGCGAGCTGGCTAGAGCTCATGGGGTATGAGGTCAAGCATCTTACAGCAGTACAGACCACCGTGGGACATATAGTCCTGGGCTGTCTCAAATGATGTAATGGACCACACCTTATCCATAGGCAGAACCTCCTATAACCCTGCAAAACCTCCTATAACCTCCCCACGCCATCCTGCCACCCAGAGCCTACCAAAGCAGAAACGGCATCGCTCGGGCAGTCAGTGAATTTACAGCAACAGAACGGGAGAAGGAAAAGAAAATCCCTTACCCTCTCGATTACCATGTTTTTCCCTGTCTCTCTTTGCTGGGCTGCCTTCATAATCTGTGTCCTCAGGATGAGCACCTCTTCCTTCCGCACTTCCAACTCCTCGTTGGCCGATTTCAGCTGATTCAGTAAGAGGTTATAACTGTCTTGAATATCGTTGGATGAGTTGTTCTGGGTTGCTCGGTCCGCGATAGCCTTCCTCAGCTCATTAAGTTCATTTTTCAGCTTCTTGTTCTCCGACTCCAGCTCTTGCCTCTGGAAAATACCAAGCCATTAACCAGTTTAGATAAGTTGTCTTGCAGTGCCTCATCCTTTCCCCGAGATGCCTCTAAGGTAACTCGATTACTGACGATCGCAGCCAAACGATCAATTCACGCCAGGATCTGGATTTTGCTGCCAGTCCAGCCATGTGTTATTCAGAAAAGATTTTTGCTGTCATCAGCAGCCTGTTGCTATTTAATACCAACATTACAGGGTGACACGGGGGAGAGGGGTTTTTTTTGTTGACACTGTTTTTAAACACAAAAGCAAGCCGTTAGAGAAGCCAAACACTTTTGTTTCTTCTCCACCCCTTTTCCTTCTCAATCAAGAAATCACCAAAGCAAACCCCACAATGTTTAGCTCATCTTTCATATTCATTAGATAAGCTGGAAGATGCTGATTTACATGACCCTTCATCATGGCAGGCAGCCCACTAGGTGACCTATGGCTTTGTGAATTCCCACGACGGCTTCTTTCCTCATACGTTTGGTAATTCCCCCACCCTGCTGCAATCCTGGAGGATTTTCTCGCCCTGACATCTTGTCAGCTGCCGGCATTTGAAGGCAGCGGCAATATTGTACAAGTTTGACGCCAACTTCTTCTCCTGAATAACGATGCATGAGCGCTGCCGTGTTCGCCAGGACAACCGAAGGCTTTGTTTGCTTTTGCATGACAGTAGAAGACAGAAGAATAAAACTCTGGCAGGTTAAGAAAGCCTTTATTTCAGTATTTCACCATGAAGCAGCTCTCCACCAGCACCCAAAACCCACCTGGAGCATCCCAGTTGGGTCAAGAGCTGCTTTGCTCCTGTGGATGGGGCGCTCCTTGCTATGGGTCAGAACCAGCCCCCCAAGGGTCCTGCTCGTAGCCCAAATCCCAGCAGCCCACCTTCTCTTTGCACCAGATTCTCCATCACCGGCCGCTGCGCGGTGGCACCCGGGACTGCTCCCTCCTGTCCCCGCGCACCCAGACAACACCGAAACCCGACGGGAACGTCACCGCGCCATCGCATGGGAAAAGCTGACGGAACCTGGTGTCCGACTGCTTTGGGGTCAAGCTCTTTCCTAGGGACTAAGCCCCATCCCTGTGGATTCTCTGGTGTCTACAATAGCACGAGCTCCTTTCCCCCGCTGAGATCCAGGTGTTTCCTTCTCCCTGCCACCTTTTGATGTTTTCCGCAGCTTTCTTGTACGATCCCTCTTATCTATGGGATATCTGCTTCGTTATCAGCTTTGGCTGATGAAAACGAATGAATCTGAAAATGGCTGGGGGGGGATGGGGGCAATTTATACAATTTATACAGCGTGTAGCTAGCACAGCTGTGTAAACCTCGTTTCCATAGGAAACGGGTGTTGTAATTATAAATCCTTACAAATTATAAATAGCATGCCTTATCACAGCCGAGGTGTGAACAGAATAGCTGATCTGGCATCTGGACAGCCGGCGTACTCCTAGCTGAACAAACACCATCACTAATGGAGCATATTCAGGTACTTTATACCATCCCTCATTATTAAAAAAAAAAAAAAAGGATAAGAAATGCATTAGATCCAGCAATTCCTCCACATCCACGTCAACCGCAGCTCAGCGGAGGGAGTGTAGGAGACACTGGCTTTTCTGTATCTGTTTTGTACAACAAAAGTGCATGAAAAGTGTGCGCGCAGTGGGGAATCAATCCCAAACTGGGTTTACCTTTTCTTGCCACGTGGCTGAAGCATTGACTCGTTTTCCACTCTTTTCTGATCATGCTCAGAGACAGGTGAAGGGCAAGAAGAAAGCAATTAAGTGCTTTTCTGCAGAAGTGGCTCTTCTGTGATTTTTGTTATTTGCTGGATAAGACTCCTGTTTTTCTCCCCCTGCCCCTATTTTTTTTTCTCCTTTTCACTTTTTTTTTCCCTTTTTTTTTTTTTAATGGGTCAGCCACACTGCTAACTCCCGGGACTGGTCGTAGAAGCTGTGCTCTGACTAGAAACGAAGCCAGGAAGATCAGGAAAGAAAGTTATAACCAACAACCCCACTCCAAGAGCTCGTGCCCTGGACTTCTTTCAGAGTTTACAATTAAATTAATTCCCTAATCCTTCTTGGAGGGTTTTGGGCACGAAGCAACGTTAAAATAGCTATAGACATGGGTGAGATGCCTATCGTCCCCTGCCTGTACACCCTTTTTGCACCAGCATCAGCGATGGCAGAGCAGAAGCTAAAATAAAACGCTTTGAACGCGGAAAGGGAGATTTCTACTTGCCCTGTCAAAAATGCTCTTTCTTCAGCGTAGTCCAACAGCGCTGATTTATTTGACAAGTTATACCACCAGAACATCCTCGACTTGAACTCACACTTGTCCCAACACGTACAGCGTTACGGAGGTGTGAAAGGGGTATCCAAGCACTAACGGCGATGGAAAAAGCTTCACTCCTTAGGAAGGGGCTTGTACAGCAGTGCTGGGTGAAGCATGAGCCTGTGTAAATCAGAGGTTAGCACTGCCATGCCAGGAATTTGCCCTCTTTTCTATTTCTGGTTCTCGATAGGAAAAGAAAATAAAATCCTCTAGAAGCTCATTTTATAATGAGCTGCCAAGTCTAAGGGATGAAACAAACATCCCAGCTATTGCGAAGAGCAAGAAATCAAATGGTGCATTGCGCTCCCGCTAGGAACACAAAGTCAGGGCAAGGACTCCTTGGTGCTTCCACTCTCACTTGCCCAGCCTGAAAAAAAAAGCTGGAAAATACATTTTTCACTGGGGAACTTTGTGTTGTGCAGGCACGACTCACGGACGTATCTCCCACCGGGGAGATGTTTCACATCCCTCCAGCCCTGCTTCACGGCTAAGCACGGGCATATTTTGGGACAGCATCTACTGAGAATTCTATTTATCCGTAACAAAGGACGCATAATTTATGCCCGATGTAAACATATCAGCGTTAGCCCAAGTTTCTCACATTTCTTTGCGGCGTTACAAAAAGAAACCCCCAACCCTTATCCAAACAAGCCTCTCTAAGGAAGGACTGTGCCTCACTCGCTTCCCTCCATCAAAATCTGCCCCAAGAACACGCTCCCCATCAAAAGCTAATCCCAAAGGCAAATCCCTGCTGTCGTGGGTGCCGTGACGGTACGGGACAATTAGACCGAGACACAAAGCTGGATGACAGTAGACACCTATGAAGCAGCAGACCACATCCTGGTTGCAAAAACCAAGCCTGTACAGCCACCCACTATATTCTATATATACGATATTGTATATTCCCGCTCGAGGCGCTGTGCATGTCAAAAATATCTTGAACGGGACCCAAAAGTGAACAGAAGGCAGTGAAGACTCGGGTCACGAAGCACCTAACAACACCCAGAAACATCCTTAATCCCCAACAAAACCTGCTCTTCAGCAATAACCATATTTATTACATTTACCCAAAGCGATATTTGTATGCGTTATTTTAAAATCAATATATTTACATTCGTACTGTTTATTGTATTTATATATTTATACTCATATTTATCCAAACCATACCCTGAGTCATTCACGACCTTAACCAAGCATCTCTTCCCCCACCCAGTGCAACACTCCTACACCACAATGAGCAATTCAGCTGCACCAGTAACAGTCTTCACACCTCACCTAGGTCAAAATTCATATTCATTTCAGGGAAGTACACTGGTTTCTGAAAAGACACTGCAGCCACCTTTCTAAAACCCTCCAAAACCTTTCTGAACTGGCTAAGGAGTCTCAGTTTCCAGAAGACAGTGCATCAGTGGTGCATCAAAGCCAACATCCCTTCCTCCTCCGTAAGCTGGTATCTCATGGACCATTCAAGAGCATCCACAGGACGAGTTTGCTGCGTACAAGCTTTTAGACCCCTCAGCCTAGTTCTTCAAGATAAAGACCTTTTAAGCAGGCGAAAAGGAAAAATAAATATAATAACACAAGACTCTTGAAGGAGCCAGAGACTGTGTAAAGATTTGAGATAGATAATTCGCAGGAGAAACAGAAAGAAGAAAAGAGGAACTTTGTTATAGTCGCAGAAGCAGCTGTCGTGGGGGAAGGAGGAAAAGCAGCACTCGAAATCAGCGGGAAGTCCCTCTTTCATTGCAGATGGAGACTTTAGGAAGTGTCCTACGTTCGGAAGTGGGGAAAACACCAGCGTGCTGCATTTGTCTCTCTTTTTCAGTGGTTCCTCTCAGGTCAACCCACCTACAGGGAACACAAAATCCCTTCCTTTAGGACTAAGGGTTGCCTCTCGCTACGACATACGAAGCAATTGTTCCTTGCTTTTCCCAAGGACCTCAGCTCTTCCTGGAGCGACATTTACCCAACATGCCAGTACCCAAAATATCACGTGCTACAGCTGGTGCATGCATTAAAGCAAGCTCTTAGACCTGGTTGTTCCTTGTTGCAACCCTCAGCTCATTTTCCTGCAACTCCAGCAAGAACCTTGTGCTGGAGAATCCTTAAAGAGAAACTCTTGGTTTAGTGCAATGCCACTAAAAACTAACTCTGAGAAGTGTTTCCTTGCAAGTTAATTTTCCACCTATATTTTAGGCTAAAGGTTAAATAACCCTGCTTTTTTTGTAACACGTGCTACCTATTCTTATGAAATTGTGTTCATAGAGAGTTATTAAGGTTTGTTAGATATGTAGGAATATGTATGTTAGGAATGTAGAAAGTAGGAAAATCCAAAATTCATATTTCCATCCTGAACTTCCTGGATTCAAACTTGAAGAAAACACAATTTTTGAACTCACACAGAAGTCGGAACTGCAGCAGCCATTTAAGAAGGTGGCAGTTCTCATCTGCTGGGTTTTCCCCTTCCAAACTGCAACTTCACTTTGCTTTACAAGGTCAAGAAACTTAAAAATTCCACAGCCACGTTTAACCAACTGGAAGATACTTGGGCAATGATCTTAAAGCTCCTGCCACGCTCCTACTCCAACGGGCTGTGCAGAGGTACTAATGAAACTCAGCAGGGTTTCCCTCAATCACAAAGAGCTTGTCTAGAGCAAATGCAACAAAAATACCGTGCTTAGAGACTAAAAAACTAGCTGAAGTGCCAGAAAAAGCTACTGCTAGAACTATGCTCTTATTAAGGGTTGAACATACATGCTTTCTGTCTCTAATTTCTGCTTTTTTGCATCCTTCTGAGGAGATGATGATTACCCTTATGTTTCCCCTCCAACTCAAGATATTCTATGACAGCAAAAAATAGGTATTACTACTGTCAGATGGTTTAGTGTGATGTTATCCTGGCTAACATATATTCCTCTGGATTTCTCAGCTGTATTGCGATATTTGTTAAGGTGACAGGGAGAGAAGGAGCATCTGAAATGTCGGTCTGCACTACCAAGAAACAAAGCAAACAAACAAAAAACCCCCCTCCTTACAAAGCCTATCCCAGAAATTGGTTTTCCAAGGATGAGCAGGACATAAGAATTGGCCTAACAGTCAAGACCAGAAGTATTTGGGTACAGTTGAAGCAGCAGGACACAGTCCACACAAGCCGCGATAGGAACATAGCAGGTTTTGGTCAATCTGTATATCACAGGGAGAAAACGATGGAGGCAGAACTGTAAGGATTTAGAGTTTGGGGACAAGATGAATTGCAGGGTAGGGCAATAGCTGGGAAAACACAGGGTGACTCCGCTCAGCCAGCACTGCTGTGGAGAGGTGGAGGCTGTCACTGCAACCCACGCAGCAGATTTATTTGGTTTTGACCCGACTGGCACCTCGGGAACGCAAGGAAAGCGGACAAGCAGAGTTGGAGCCTGAAAGCAGAAACACATCGGGCTTCAGCCATGAGAATTCACACCTACTGCAGAGCAAACTGCCAAGACCCGCAGTGTCACATCGGAAGAAATCCAAGAAAGTCCCAGAGGGAATACGTGCAGTAGGCAAAGCACCCTTCACCGTAAGTGGGCTTGTTACTGCCACGGATGACTCGGAAACAGGTAAACCAGTGTAGAACAAATGTTGCCCAGAGAGAAACATCTGTGAGCCCACCCCAAGCCCAGGAGCTGATGGGGAGCTACGGTTTTCCAACTGCCATCTCTAATCAGAGCTGATTACGGGAGGGTTTGGGTTATTACCGCATTCGGACAATTTGTTTGGGCTGTTGGAGCCATGCAATAGATTATGGCACTAAGTTTGAGCTCCTCACTCACCTTCAGACTGTTGTACGCAAAATCTTCGTGGTCCGAAGTCACTTCAGTCTTCATTTCAATTACCTGCATGGATTAAAGAGATAAATTAATATTTAAAAGCAGCCAGAGGAACTGGCACATGCACAGGATCGTTAGGCACACCTCCATCAACAGCCAACCCTGCCAGCCAACTCAACCGTAATAATGTTATTAATTGGCATTAGACAGAGTCCCAGCAACACATAGCAGGGCAGGGGCTGCTTCAGGAGAAAACGGTTTAATCTCTCATTACTATCTTGACAACTGTGGCTCACTGCAGCTTTCAAACAATGACAGTCATTAGGGGAACAATCTTCAAGATAGCGGTTGGGAAGCAGGTTTTTAATCTGCCTCTGCAGCAAGGATGAGAGGCTGGGGAAGTTGCCTATTCCATGTTATTTCCTGCAAATTGCTGGAGGTGATCAGTAAGAATATCTGGTGAAGCAAACAAATCATTACTGTTGATTAATTTGTTGAGTCTCTTATTGCATTTGTCAACAGACACTGATCTCACACTGGAGACAAACAAACAAAATAATTCACGAACAAAGCAACGACAGCCCCAGAAATTTCACATATGAAGCCAAGAGTGATGGCATTTGCTCAGCATTTTATGCAAGAGCATCTTCGCTGCTTCACGACACCACGCACACACCACTGGTGTTTCACGGCACAGTCTTTTTTTAAGACTTCCAAGCAAACGACCCGAACTGTAGGAAGATATTTTCTCACAAGGAAGAAACAATATATCAAAGGAATATCCCTGCCCTACAATACAGAGAAAAGGAAGAACCCATTCTTCTAACAGCTATCTTGCTCTTTCTGACTTACTGTACCATTTTTTAGGCTACATTCTTACCTGATCATTACTGGGAAAAAAAAACCCAAATCACACATGTCTCTAGGTTTGATCCAGCCAAGAGGTGCAGCATCACATCCGTCTGCAATCCTGCAAATACTCGTGTACCCCTTCCTTGTTCCGACCTTCACTAACAAAACTCAGTCCACACTTCAGATTTCTCAAGAGAAGGAAACTGGATCAATGCAGGCAGAATAAAACGCTCTAAAATTGATTCTACATTTCATTGCTTTCAAGATACTTAAGATACTGTCCTAAATCTGTTATAACCAGTTTAAAAAAATATATAAATAAATTAAAAAAATCAGTTCTCCTGTCCAATTGTCCTTAGCTGCCAAAAAAAGTTTCTCTCCATTTCCCACATGGATTTACTGTCTCTTAACTTGAACTTGTCACTCTCAAACCTCAACTCCTACATCGCGCATCCTCAGGCAACCGAGGAAAGCCATTTACCGACATGAAATATTAGTATCGATGAAAAGACATCTCTGACCTGGGATTTCTTGCTCTCTTGCTCCTTTTTCTCCAGCTGGGTTTGCAGCTTCTTCCTCTCCTGCTCAAGCTCCCTCACTCGTTTCTGTAGCTTTAGGAAGAGGGTCATATCCATGGCGGCTTTCTCCATCCCGACCTCCTGGAGAAGAACGGGGGAACAGAAAAAGGAGAAGAAAAAGTCAGGTTTTATAACCACACCCTACCTGTACATCAGCACCGACCCCAGCCACAGCCGGTAACAGGAGGATCCCAAGAAAGGCAAGTACCTTCAGAGACCAAACTCCCACTTTAAGCACCTATTTTTAATGTCAATAAGCAGCTGACTCATTTTAATATATCATTGAATGCTTAACAGCCCAACAGATAAGCGGGCTGATTGGGGCCACAGCTAGGAACATTAAAAAATGCCCTAATGAATCCCTTCCAGCCAAGTATTTATTAGTTGTTTTTTAATTGGCTTCACCTAGAATATTTTATATTACAGCATTTCCTTTTTCCACTCGATTCTTGATAGCCAGGGAGTAATTTATGCTGCTCTTTTCTGCATTAAGAGACTGTTGATTACAGGGGCTGTGCTGGCCAGCAAAGCACCCGTGAAGATGCATTGGAGTGAAAAAGCTCAGGGCAAGGGGGTAATGAACTCGTATCCTTGCGGAGAAGGATCCCTACACAGCCATTGCCACAGGTGCTAGGAATAACCACATGTAACAACGCCGACCGCTTTGATGAATTTTCATCAGTCTTTAAGCTGGTATGGCCAAAAGACAATACTTAATTATAATTAGAGCCCTATTTAAGGCTGACCCTACAAATGAGTAAGCATTTGCCACAGCACCGCCAGCCCTGCGATCCCTCTCACACAATTAACAAGGTATTTCGGTCGCACGAAATCGGTTTAATCCCTCACGCTTTATAGTCCAACCTGCATTCCTTCTACGTGCTCCAAGACCCACATCAATCCTCCCGCGGAGCAGGGCTCTCCTCCCCTCCAGCCTGCCTGATTTACCGTACCTCCACTTGTTGTATTACATCCTCGGCGTCTCCTATCTCAGAGGTTGATATGGATGGATAATTGGAATCCGACTCCAAACTGCTCTGGTTGGATGGGTTTCTCCTGTGCCCCGGTGCTTGCTGCCAAGGAGCGATGCAGATACAGAATACGTTCAGCGTTTAAGGAAGGATTCTTCATGAAGTATTGTTTCTTAGAGCAAATATGTGTCTATATATTAAGGTTACCTTTACAAAAGGGCAGTCACCTTACAGCGGATTCCATTTTCTAGTTCTTACGTCCCACCATAACTTTCGTATTAACACAGGAGAATAGTTTAAAATAAAACGTGAAGTGATACAGAAGCTCGGTTTAAAAATTCTGCGTGAATTAAAGGCTTTTCATGACACCAGATGCCCGTGAAGTGCGAACATGCAAATCTGAGCTCAAAATTATGCTGTTCACAGCACCCTCCAGGGCTCCCTCTAAATGCTCAACCTTCCACCTAATCCAGCATCGCTCTAATTATTACCTAATTTTCAACAGTTCTTCTAGCACTTTAGCAAAGCTGAAGCTAAAAACTTTGGGTTTTGAAATTCTGAAGTCATGTTGTTGGGGTTGGGGGGGGTCATTTATAACCCAATACCTACACATGAACACCACGGAAACACAAAAAGCAAAACAAGAAGCATGAACCAGCTTTTGCTGAGATTCACAGATGTCTCTAGGCAGTTAAGAGAGAAATGTGAAAGATCAGGCTCTTTTTTCAAGGCACACATATGGTTCGGCTTCAGTGTAGAAGTTCAGCCTCAGAAACATAAAGCACAAACTGCACAATAATGTCAGTTCTATGAAGTGTTTTGGGGATGAGTGAGCCACGTTATCCGGCCACCATAGAATAGGGATCGTTTCAGTTTCGTTACCTTTATAATAGTCATTTCATCCCGCAAGTTGTCATATCTCTGCTCCAGCCTCGAATACTCTTTTACCAGGTTCTGATAACGAGACCTCTCTTCTTCCAGCTCTTTCTTCATCTGGATATTTTCCTCAACTGTGTTTCGTGCAAATTCATCTTTAAAATAAGAAAAAAAAAAAGCAAAAAGAAAAGAAATTGTAATCTTCATCTCCAAAATGAGCTTCTTGTAAATATGCGCAGTAACATTGAGTAATTAACAAAACGCTCCCTGCCAAGAACCTTTAAAATACGCATAAGCATTCTCGAATATTTAGAGACTATTATAATCTAGAGCTGTCTCCTTGCCATTTGGCATAGCTCGAGCTCTTCTGCTCAGAGAGCACAATCCTCTGTCACTTGAGTTAAAGAAAACTCTCCGGCACCTACAAACCATCAGATCTATTACGCTTAACTCAGCTGTGCCAGCTCCAGCTCCCATGGGCCAGCCATAAACCCGCTCACGAAAAGACCAACCCAGTATGGAAATACATCCATGTTTAAGAAGTGCCTTTGGCACTCGTTGTGTTTAACGACTTCTCTGCCTGCTTCCCACCACCGGAGTCGGCATAGGAGCAAATCGACAGGAGCATCTCCTTCTCTTGCCATCATCGACCATTTACCACGGTAAGATTGTGGGGGTT
The DNA here is from genome assembly GCA_035590195.1 of Aviceda cuculoides. Lineage (NCBI taxonomy): Eukaryota > Metazoa > Chordata > Aves > Accipitriformes > Accipitridae > Aviceda > Aviceda cuculoides. The sequence goes on from JAVJGG010000074.1 coordinate 80,240,403, forward strand.
GAAAGTATTTTATATCTAAAGAAATTATTTTTTTTGTGTTTTGGAAGAAAATCTGGTCCCTCCCCTTTTTGAGAAACCAAGCAACTATAGTCCGTGTGTCCTTTTAAACGGGTGAACACCAAACAAAACCCCTCCACTTGCTTTCCCCAAGCTTCAACGCTCAGAAAGCATCCCATAAGAGATTAAGAAATATTTGCAGCATGTTTCTTTTTAACATGTTATTTTCATTCCTTTATTTTGCATCGGGCTGAGAGCAAGAGGTACTTCAGGAGTACCACGCAGCTGTGATAGAGACATCCACAGAACGATGCATGATGGTCTTTGTAAATCCTGCAACAAAGTCAAAGCTGAAAAGGATGATAAAAAAAAATAAAAAACCTCAATACACACATGATAGTTTCTTTGGTGGCTTGGGATTTTCCCAGATCCCCCTTTCACCATCTAAGTCTCTGCTTTAAAAAACACTCACAGACTCCTGTCACATTAGAGAAATCTTTTGTCACAGCTCAGTATTGTTAACTGTGCTGTTCCTTGGATCCTTTATTCATCAATCTTGGAGCGCTGTTATTCTCTACCCTCCACTCCTGGCAGCCTCGCTGCCTCCCACATCACCTGCAGTAAATGCTGCAACATAACTGAATTAAAAAGCCCTTTTAGGTACATTATGCCATATTTCACTGACTAAACCAGCCTCTGTCTCGCCATCCACCAGCAGGACAGCATGAACAGAACTACCTGCAACAAATATGCAACAACAAAATAATGACAAAAACCACCACAAAAGGGTTGCGGGAAGATTAGCGCCTTTCAAGGTAGGAAAAGCACACAGGAAAAAAGTGAAAACAGCTAAACTCCTCGTTTAGAGGAGGCATTACGACACTATAAGCATTTTTTCTTACCTTCAGATTGACACAGGATCCTGCTGTTAAGCTCCTCTTTTTCCTGCTTCAGGAGAGCATTTTCTGCTTCCAAGTCGGATATACGCTATGAAACAAGGCAAAGAATTACTGCTTGCTGCAGGTCAGAGCCTCTGCAGAGGGATTACATTTCACCTGGCTGGAGACAGGGAGCTTTGTTCAGGCTTTCTTTGCTGTTTAAAAGATCTATCCCCTCGTGCTTTGCCAGTTATCCTTTGTACATCAGGGGCTGAAGCGTAGGAGAATGGCACCGCAAGAACAGAGACTAACTTTTATTTTCCTGAGTGCGCTTCTCCCTTAAATTAATGTTTTCAGCAGACTCTTACAAAATACTGAGCAGCTGGGCTTGGTGACCATGATCTGCAGGAGTGAAACTCCTACAAGTGATCGGGTCATCAAATCAGAGGTTTATTTTCACGTCTCAATGGGCTTCATCGCTATCTTCAAGTTTTAGCACTTCTGTTGGGGAAAAAAAATCTCCCTGATTGTTTCAAGCAATGTGGCACTTAAGTAAAGATGGACACAGTGAATGTGAGCAATACTAAATAGCTCAGGCTTTTTTAACTTCATGTAGTAAGATTATAATCACTTTAATGCTTCACACTATTGCAGAACCTCTAGTACAGTGAGGCATGGCATGTACCAGGGCCTTTCGTAATACAACGGGAGCATATATAGCAATTAACACCAAGGAAAATTAATGAAAACAAACTAAATCCTGCAAAATAGTTTGTTTTGGTGTGTTTTTTTTTTTTTAACTACGTCTTTCTTAAAAATAAAGGGAAGCAAGGCCACTTGTCCCAACAAGAAGGCTGGACTGACGCTGGCAGCAACCTATCCTGTAATTTTGTTCATCCTCAGGAATTTTGATGCATTCAACAGCCTTATCTCAAAACACAAACCCATCCCATTATCAAGTGAAATATGCTGCTACGGTTGAGCAGGATGATTCCGCTGCTGTCAGGGAGGAGAACAAACTGACACATCATCCCAGCGTAATGTCATTCCCTGCGCCTGCTTCATCGCATCCTCTAGCCGTGGCTTCAAAGACAGCTACCCACAGCAGAAGAATCTCAACGTGCCAAAGATAAACAACACTGTACACACCATAATCAAAGTTTTCGGTGCCCAAGAACAATAATTTTGCTGTCGCCACTAGATAAAATTTATAGGCAGCCCAGCTGGCACGCATTCCTAGCGCAGACTTCAGTCTTCCACGCGAGCATGCTCAAATCAAGGTATTTTATTAAATATTGCATATGCCAGGTACATACTAATGGTGAGGATAAAAGCCCAATGAATATTTTACTGTAAGCCATGACTGAAGCTGTCGTATCCCATGCACAGAAACTAGAAGACCCTCAATTTCCAACCCATTCATTTGCTCCAGCTGCCTGCATGAGACTATAATCTCCTGCACCTCTATATACAGTAGGAAAGCTGGAGTCTGGAGATACAACTAGAAAGTGAAGAAAACACAATTTAAGGTATGCAGAGCTACTGGTGTTCTAAAGGCTCTGAACTAAGCCATGAGTTTAATACTCTGTACCAAACCCAACTACATTCCTTCGTTCATACGTCACTTCAAATAAATATAGAAGACGTGCAGCCATTAGATGGGCACTAGTGTCTTCAAGTTAAGAAGAATTCTTAAAAAAATTGGAGAAGAGCTACAAGAGTGATAGAAGGGAAGGAGAACCTGTGCGGCAATGGGAGAGCGAGGAACTCGATTCGTTTATCCTCTCAGGGAAAAGATTAAAGGCAATGGGAATATTTTACTAGTGCTCTTTAATGGGTGCTGATAAAGAATTTTTCTGCCCAGAGGACAAAGTTATGACAGTTGGAAAGCAAAACTAGACAAAAATTTGGAGTACTTCCAACTGTGCTGGGGGGATACTGAAAGACCTGGTAGAATCCGCAACAATTATTGCCAGGTTTAAAAATTTCTAATCCAGATTGGGTATAGGTACCTCCGAAATGGGATCTTAAGCGATCGAACTTGTTTACCACATGCCTGTTTCCGCATGAAACAGAAACAAGCTGGAATTCAAAATTTGGGTTTAACAGAGATGCAATGAGAATGAAAACAGTCCATTAAACACCGGTAGAGGCAAGCGGAGCAGGTTACGCAACGGCCAAGTGGCGCGAAATCCGTATCTGGTATCTTTTGTACCCCTTGCTCATCTTCCTATAGGAAACAGATCTTTGAAGGTGCTTCAAACGCAACGGCACCTGCCTGGAAGGATTTCTGTGGAAGGTGTTGAGCGGTGAGCACTCGTGGTTGCTTCAGCCCTTTTTTGAAGCGTTACGCTGGAAGCACCTGCGCATAAAATCTGGCTCCGGTCCTCCCCTATCTTGTGAGGAAACCGTGATGGCATTTAGGATTTTGCTAATAAAATTCCTGGCCAGGCTTTGAATCATGCTAGCTCACCAAGCGAGAAGATTAGGTGGTACCAAAAGCCCTAGGAAGAGCTGTTGGTACTCACCCAGATGTGATGTCTTAAACTTTATCACAAAATGGAATAAGAAGAGCTATTCTAAAATTAAGGTGTCAAAGAAAAAAGCTATAAGGAAGAGATTAAAGGACTTTTTTTCAGTAACAAAATCATAACTAATATGGATATGCCAAAGCTGCCGCCCCAGCTCAAGTCAGTAAAATTAAGGTTGTCATCTCAGTGTCACTCAAAAATGTCTGATGACTTTGGGTATCATCTCCAGAGCGAATGCGTCCCACCACAACCATGGCCATGGTGTAATCTTGACGCTGAAGGTGAAAAGTGTTTCTCACCTGAATTCAGTTTCATGACACTCCCCACGCTTTTGGCAGTTATTAGAACTACTCAAAAATCTCTATCTGAATTTTTCTCGGAAAGTGTTTTCGCTAAACAAACATTTCCAGGGAGGAACCAGGTCTTCTCCATCTTCCCACTGAGAAGGAACCAAAGGGTGCAACTGAAAGCCAATGTCAGAAATGGAAGCCTGCACTGCTCAGTAGAAATGCTACATTTTATAATTAAACCATTTATTGTCATGGTAAAGTACATAGTATTTGCTCTGCTGTAGGCACTTCTACAACAAGGGAAAGCTTTTGCTTTGTTTTCATGCTTTTTGAAAGCATTCCTTTGGTCATTAAATCAACCTTTCTTCTGGGTGCTTGAAGGGGATTTGCAATCAAGAACAAAAAGAAGCAGTTTTTCCCCAGCTGCATCACCTCCAAAATAAAGCATCCTTCCAGGCTCTAAAAGCCTGTGCTGCAGCCAGCTAATGAACTGAGCCTTGTGCCAAAAAGGATCTTCATATCTGGCGCTGGAGAAAAGAAAATCACTGATTCCATACGTCCCTGTGTGGGTGCAATACACGTGCAAAGAGCTGAGTAACTGCTTTTCTGGCAGCTCTTGGTCCAGCCAAGAGGCAACACGTGTACAGGCTGAATGCCCTTTTGAGAAACCCACCCGAAAAATGCATTTCAGCTGTGCTAGTTGTTCAGATTAAGTTATCCTGACCACACAGTCCCCACAGCTTCTCACCAAACCCACCATCTGAGGGTTTATCTAGAGGGGGAGGTTGGCCAGGGCAGGTGCTGCTGAGTGAAGAGCCCCATCTGGGCATTCTTCCACCGTAATAAAAACACAGCTAATCCCAGACCTTTGGGGTTTTTTTTAATCTCCAAAAGCAATTCATCTTCAGGTTGTCACGGAAAAAGCGCTATTCTAGAGTAACAGCTGCAAACCAGCTTTTTCTATGCACTGTATTGAGTAGAAAAGCCCCAAGTTCTTTCCAACGGCAGGATCACAGAAACCACTTCAATGGCCGGTGCAGAAGAAAGATTTAACCTGAACCATCACAAGCATTTGCAGCAGGAAAAGAAACCCATGCCTTAGTGCCCTAGGTTATGAGAATGGGTGGGAAGGTTATTCAGAATAAACCTGACCAGCAAAGACATTCAGGGTAAAAAGTCCATTTTTATTATTTGCAAAACCCCTCTACGCTCTGAAGTCCCTTTCTCCCACTAGAACACTTTCTTGTACAACGGTGGCAGTGTTGGACCACCTCCACCTCAAGGGATTCAGAAAGCGTTGGAGTTGGCATGAAGGAGGAGAAAAAAAAAAAAAAAATTATTTTTAGTCTACATCACAGCTCCAAACCCTATAAAGGTTTGTAACAACCAGCCTAGCTGGTGCTGGAGAGTGTCTCTGCTTGGGAGGGACAAGGTGGTCCCCAGGCAGGTCATACTCTGCATATACCTACACCACCAGCCTCAAGGACCAGCTGCGATGGCCACGGAGGGCATGGCAGAAACCGAGCCCTCCTGTCCCATACCATGCTGGGCTGAGGAAGGACATCTTCCCAATATTTACAGCATCTACAACAGCCTTCTCCAATGTTTTGCATTACATGCCATGAGGAATCACAGAATGGTTTGGGTTGGAAGGGACCTTATAGAGCATCTAGTTCCATCCCCCCTGCCATGGGCAGGGACACCTTCCACCAGACCAGGTTGCTCCAAGCCCCATCCAACCTGGCCTGGAGCTCTGCCAGGGACGAGGCATCCACAGCTTCTCTGGGAAACCTGTGCCAGTGCCTCACCACCCTCATAGTGACAAATTTCTTCCTTACATCTGATTTAAATCCACCCTCTTTCAGTTTAAACACATGACCCCTTGTCCTATCACTACACTCCCTGTTAAAGGGTCCCTCCCCATCTTTCCAGTAGCCCCCTTTAGGTACTGGAAGGCAGCTGTAAGGTCTCCCCAGAGCCTTCTCTTCTCCAGGCTGAACAACCCCAACTCTCTCAGCCTGTCCTCATAGGAATCACTGTATATCCACAAAGCCCTGGCACATCCATGGTTATTAAGCACCCTTACTTCCAGACGAGTCTGGGTTTGGGGGGTTTTTTCGTGGTTGGCAGCGCAAAAGGCATCAACACGGGGCATCCTCCTGCCATGGGGCAACCGCTGCTCCTGCAGGGACGTCCACCTGCCCTTGCTGCCCCACAGCCTGGTGAAAAGGCAAATTCTAGGGGCACCCAGTGACAAAAAGAAAAAAAACCTTAATTAAAGAACAGAAATTCTTTCCCCTTCGGATTTACGAAGGGTGAGCTTTCACCAGTATGACTGGCCGCGGGAGAGCTACACGACATGAGACGTGACAAACAGCAATACCTTTCTCAGTAGGTCTTTCTCCTTAACGTAGCTGTCTTCCACGACCTTCCTCTCGCCATGAGCTTTTTCAAGCTCCAGCCGGAGACGCTCCATCTCTTCTTGCAAGCTGACAAGCTGGTTGCCATCACCCCGGTGGCTCTGCTGATATTGCACCAGTTCCTTCTTCAGCTTTTCCACTTCAGAGGAGTGGGCTGACGTGAGCACAGAGAGCTGCTCGTTCAGAAGTTTGTATTCCTTGTTCTGCAGCCAACATCCCAAAAAGAAGAAAAGGAGACCACAAGCGAGATCAATGCGTGCACCGATGCACTACAAAAGTAACCGTTAAAAATCCTTGAGCATGGTGGGTAACAAACTTCTGATAACAAATACTTCCATGCATATGCTAATAAAGCTCACAAAACTAAAAACAATTTCAAAACTGTGACAAAAGCTCAATAATATTTTGGTAACAGTTATACAAGGATTTGTTAAATTGAAGTTACACTTGAAGCAAAGGCAAACAACGCTTGGTAGCACTAGCAACCAAAACATAACCCCACACTTTTATTACAGCTTCCATACAACGTTGCTTAATGCAATTGGTTTGCAATTTTTTTTTTGGTCTGTAATACTGGGCTTGCAGTTTACCCTTTTATTCCCGACTCCTGTGCCTGCAGGAACACCTGGGGTGACAATGCACTGTAGCATAATTACAGCCTCAAGCACAAAGAGCTCCCTAAACCGCAGCTTTAAGTCACGTGCCAGCTCAATCGTCTTTTTATTTGCACAGATTTTCTCTTTTACAGCACTTAGCAATGATTTGCTCCCAAGTTTTGAGACCGGAAAATTCAGCAGCCTCATTTCATTTTTGTTGTGCAAATCAAAGTCAATGGGAACTACATCGTGACTAATAAAACGTCACCATTATTAGCCAGCCCCAGAAACGACAATGAATTTACTGAAGCTCTTGGTCTGTTGTGAAGAGCCTACCATGTAGCTTTGCTAACATTAGGTAGATAATCACGAGAGCAGAAGAACTGTTTTGAAATTTAAAACAGTCTGTTTTTTCAAGTTTCCTTTTTGAAAGCTTTCAATACGGCTTTAATGATCTGGGCTCTTATCGCTCACTGTACAACAGATCCAAAAGGTTTTCCTTTCTTAAATGGGACTTTGGTGGATATTTCACCCAAGTATCAGAAATATCAGTTTTGGTCTTTCCTGAAAAGCATTTTGCAGGAGATCCTTGTCCAGACCAGACGAGTGTCCTGGTAATTTGCAACTTAGCCTTTTGCTGTTTCTCAGAGCTTTAGTCACCAGCAGCGTTACGCCAGCTCACGAGAAACTGCTCCTTCCATCCGGAATTGTTTCGTTCACGTGGAAGCTAAGAAAAACTTGAGATGAAGAAGTCAGAAGACAAAAGTCTTAAAAAGACGCAAATGTATCATTTTTAAAAGTCAATGGACTCAGGAAGTCCTGATATACGATTTTTGACCGGTCAGGATAAGCAGTAAAGGTGCAAAGTCACAGATCCTGAGATACAACTTCTTCCTCTAAGATGTTCACCAGAGTCAAGTAAGCAAGAAAAATATTTAAACGCAAAAAAAGCATGATCTATCTCTGTAATAGAGTCAAAGGCTCCTATTAGCTTCTGTACAACAGAGTTAGATTTCAAAGAACTTTATAGCCTGGAAAAGAAAAAAATATATATACATATCCTCTAGGTCTACACAGGTTCTTCCAGACCAGACAGTCCCCTGTACAAATGCACGGTGAGTTGGTGGATACCAAAATCTCCATCCTTAATTCAGATTAGTCTCTTTTAGATTCCCAGTGTGGTTCATAGGATCGTTTCTTCTACCACTGCTCTGATCACCCCTTCGGCCCCCCCTCTTAGGTGACCTCCCAAAGCACCCATCTCTCACTGCAGTCTCGGTGCTCCAAAGCAAGATTAAGACACATCTCAAATGGAAAAACGAGTAAACGAGGGACATAAACACCTTTTCCTTTGCTCCCTTGTAATAGATTATTAGTGAACATAGAAATTCAGCATTCATGTGGTATGGAGGAATTAATATTTCTGCATGACCCAAGCCATTTCCAAAGAGATCTGTTCAGAGAGAAAAGCTTTGCAGAGGATGGCAACAATGACTCTGGTTCACAAATCTCTGCTGCTTCCCCCCAATTTCATGGCTTTGTGTCCCAAGGTTCATGTATGTGATTTAGGTTTCAATCCCCATACAAGATAAATGCACAGGAATGTTTTTTCTTGTTACCAGCTACTAGAGACACGACAGAGCAGCTGCATTGCTCAACAGACCCCGTTAAACTCAAACTTCCTTTATTTTAAATCATTATCCAGCCCAGCAGAGCTGTGACAGTCCCGCTTTCAACCCAGGCTCCGTGAACCACTTTAGAGTTTATTTTGCTATCAATGGCAGAGACAACTTCATCACTACTCTTACCCAAACTAGTTTTATTCACAATAAATGCTCACAGAGATACTTCTGCTTGCAGAGGCAGCGTGGGGAGCTCACTGCGAGTCTAAATGTTGGCTGCGTGAACACGTAACACTAAATTAGGTAAAAGCCTTAAACTGTCAGGCAGACACAGTATACACATTTAAAAACAACTCACTTAACCGAAAAGAACAAAAAAAAGAAGAAAGTGGTCCAACGTGGATAGAAAAAAGTGGTCCAGTGTGGATTTTTTGCAGTAAAAGAGATATAAACCTTTCTTGTGTATGCAAAAAATCCCTCACCTGATTTAGAAAGTGAATTAAATAGGCCCAGTTACGGATGCTAGAGCGTGTGAGCTGAGTCTGACATACAATAATAGGTTTTAATGTTTTCAAAGAATGATCTTTTCTTCCTCGGGGGCACAGGGACTATTGCATCTCTCTACTCATGCATGAGCTAAAGTAGCAGAAATAGAAACATTTTCTTCCACGGCTAGTCAGAAAATGATACAACTGCAGCTCTCCAGGTTACCTGCAATTTTTTTTTTTTTTTCTTAAAAAGTTAATTGCTATTTCGAGAGGTTGTGTTTATAGACTAGCAAGGACTGAAATTGAGATAATTCAGGGAAACTATGATGCAACAAACTCACTGCTGCCAGAAAAAAAATCCAGTGCACTGAAAAGGAAGTCTACTGGAATGGTGCTTATTAGCACTTCCAAAGCATCCCAGGGAAACCTGTCAGTCCTGAAATGATGGTTAAAATTAGCTCACTGGACAGGCTACCATGAGTAACACAGAGCAGCAATTCTTTCCTGCAAAAGTTACACAGAAAGCATCAAAGTAACTCCTCCAAAACAGTCTCCGCAGAGACCGACGGAGACCCAAGACGAGCTCCAGCCCATTATTTCTGCCTACTTAAAATTCTCCACGTCTCCTTCCCCTTCTGTTGCTTTCATAATCCAAGACAGGAAAGCCCACATTAACCAAAGATTGGGTTTTTTTTATTGTTTCACTCCACACCTTTCCTAGCAGTAAACGACAAGGAATTGAAAAAAGAAAAAAAAAAATTAAATTAAAAAAAAATTAATACTGCTGCTCCACTGCCAAGTCCAGCAGCCCCAACGCAGACGTTCACACTCATTGCACGAGTCCAGCCCAAATACGTGGACCTGAAATGACTTGTCCTAATTAATTCCACCAAATACCCTCCAGATAAAGGGTCATATCGAACAGGTTTCTGACATACAGAGGAAACCTTACGCCTCAGGTTTTCCACTCCTAAACTACAGTTTGTCTGCAAAACGTAAGCATGCAAAGCAGGCATAAAACCAAACACCACGTTTGAAAGTCGGACTCCCCTGCGGTACACGCTTTGCAGCCAATTAATACAGCAGTGAAAGTGGCCAGCAGTCACGCAAATCCCCAGCTGTCTTGACTCTGCAGCATCTGAGCCAACACCGTCATTTCTCATCATCTTCATCGCAGGACCTCGCGCGTCCTACAGGGACGGGAGAGGGTTAAGGCGGCAAGGAAACCGCGTGTGATGTATAAGGGTCCCTGACGACATCCCAAAGAGAACGATAAACTGCAATTACTAACAACTGGTACTACAAATAAGGAGGTATCCTGACTTAGAGAATGGTTCTCCTGCCTGTAAAAAGGCTGTTTAAGGACGTAGGTAGACATGAATTTCCTGTTGATATTACTGGATACGACTGGGTGCTAACTGAGCATTTCTTATACTCATCCCTGAAGTCCTTGTACAGCACTGGGAAGCAACATAGAGGGTATTCATCAGAGTAACTTGCACACTTGTTACTATGGGGGAAAACCCCCCTCCTAAGTGTGTAGTCAAACTATTATTCTGCAGCTCGTTAATAACAAGAAGCAATTGATGAAGACTTCTCTGTGACCAAGCAGTCCCAGTAAGACCATCAAGTCACGCGCACAGGCATCTATTACTTACACTGCGCCATCTCACCCCTCATCGTGGCTCTTACTTCTGAACAGTTGTTACGTTGCTCAAACTACTTAGCAAAGTGAGTATTTACGTGATTTACAGTTTACCTTCTAGGTAACGTGACTCCTAAGACACACGGTTCAGTACAGCAAACCGCGGCAGACACTCTGCATCCTCAGCGCTTGCAGAGCAGAAAAGCGTAACGGAACAATCCAGCCCAAAGCCTGTTTGACGTGGGGATCTCACGTGGAGCTGCCTTGGGTTTTCAAGCAACGGCTTTGAAAATTGCCATTTTATCTTCCTCCTCTAAGTCCTTCTGGGCAGTCCTCACAACGATTACAACGCGGCTTTTGCAGCTTACTGAGCAAGCTCTTCAGACAGCAAGGTGGAGACCCAAGATCCACGCGCGACCGCACTTCCATGGCGGCGTCCCACCCTTTCAAGCGTCTGGCCAACAGCAGCAGAAAGCTGCCACCACCACGCCATCCCTCCCAGACAACACGGGAAGATAAAATCCTTCCTAGGAAGGACAACAACAGAGAGGCAAAGCAAAAGCAGGACCACCCTTGTCCCAGCACGGCTCAGGACATACCTGCTCGTCGATCTTCCTTTGAAGCTGGACCACCTTGTTCTCCATGCCAATGTTGAGCTTCTTGAGGTGCTGTGCTGAGCGGGCCTCGATCTTCAGCGCCTTCAGCTCCCGCCTGGCCTTCATGCGCCGGTAGTAGCACTGCAGGACGACGGTGGCACCCCTGACCCGACGGAAGCGAGCGCGGGCCAGCCAGCCGCGGGCGTACTTCTGGAGGATGGTGGCTTTATGTTCCGCGAGGATCTACAAAACACGGGCAGAAGCGGGACAAGGAAGGGAGAAAAGTCACCCCCGAAGGTAGCAGCAGCCTTGGTTGGGCTGCGACGCGGCACTCAACACTTCCCAGTTTGCCTTCGAAAGGGTTTCTCCTTCAAGCAGGAGTGTCCTGGTAGGGCAAGGGCGATGGTTGGAGATGGAGACTGTTGTTTTGCACCCTCTGTCATAGACGGGAAGGGGTACTTCGATCCCTGCCCGGGGGGTTTCTCCGGTCACCGCGCTCAACTGATGCAGGCAGGACACGTCCAGTCCTCTCTTAGGAGCCGTGCTGCTCTTTAAAAAGAGTCAAGACCTGCTTGGCCAGTGAAATGAGGGGATATGTTCCTGGCTGGCGAGTAGAGAACGCAATGGGGACAGGGGACATGTGGGATCAAGAGAAACTTCATGGATCATTACTCAGATCCGCAGGTTCCATAGCTAGCAGAATAAATAGCCATTAACAGACACACCGACACTTAGCAATAAACTTACTGTCCCTTCAGCATCAGATATAACTCACACCAGAACAGGTCTGTAGACTTTTTTTTTTTTTTTCTCCTGTGTTCCACCCCTGCATTATGATAATTTATACTGCGGATAAATGCTGTCCTGGTGGGATTTCTTATTGTGTGGATAACCTTCAAATAAAACACTGGAGTCCTTTCACTACAGTCGGCGGCCAGTTCTCTTGCATGATTCAGTTTCTAGAAACTTATATCTGGTTTTGTGAAACTTCTGGCAGTTTTGGATTGAATCTCTCCCCCAAAATTTACAGCAATCTTTTCAGTAGGTTGCAGTTGAATTCCCTCCTCTAAAACTGAAGGCTGACGTATTAGAGATACAACCAGCATGTTGTTAATAACTCTTCACGTTGATCTATGCTGCAGTATTATGAGGAAAGAAATACCAGGAGAATTTGAAGATTACAAGACACTTTGCTGTTATTAGTTTGGGATAAGTTGTATCAGAAGAGGTACCATATCAGCTTCTCTTACAAATCTTTTGTTTCACCCTAAAGTTTTCTCTGCACTTGCAAATTTTAATTTAGAATAAAGGGATTATGTGAATTTAGGATGCAGTACGAGTTACTCTGAAACGAGTTTTGTAGGTCTCCAGCCTTGGCACTCTTACAGATAAAGTTGGGGATGCCCAAAGAGCTAGAAAAAATCCTACTGCATTGCCTCAGGGACTTATTCCAGCCTTACAGCAAAGTCTTTGTGGCACTGGGCATGCCCTGACCCCATGGAGCATCACCTGCAGCCCTGCATTTGTTGCTGAGCGTGCTCTTGAACCAACACCTATATCCAACACCTATATCCAGGTGCTCCAGAGATCAAGGATGTTCAGATTTGAGAGGCCTGACCTTCAGCCAACTTCTACACCTTGTTAAGATTTTGGGTTGCCTTGAATCTCAGAGTTTAAATGCTGGACCAGCTGCCTCCCCTGCAGAGGCTTCCAATTTCAAAAATAGATGCTGAAAAAGCAGTGACAGCACCAATTCCTGATCACCAGCATCCAGTTGCTCTGTTCAAGAGGACATCCCTGATCTCTCTCATGGGTCACCAGGTGTCCAGGTAACCTCCATCATCTCCAGGAGCAGGCTCTCCTCTCCTGGATCATGTCTCTGACTTCTTGAAACATCCCTGTGACCACAGTTAGGCATAAATTTAGGTGACTACCAAAGAAAGGCTGGATGCGAGGAGTGGACAGAGAATTCCCCAAAGCTGTTCTCAGTTTCCTGACAGATGATTTCTCACTGTATCACTTGCTGTCATCAAACATTTGCTGCTTTGCTTTCAGCTCCTGGTTTAACACAGAAAACTAATGGAGAGAACTAATTAAAAAGGGATTTATATCAATAAATGACTTGATGGCAGACCCTACTGTTCTTCCTACCATACTAGAAACAGCACCTGCAGCACAGCTCAGACACAAATTCAGTTTGCCAGAGAGGTTTTTGCAGAGCATGGGTTAGATCAAATGACATTTCCAGATTTCCACAATGCCTTCCGGCATCTGAATGACTAACTTCATTTAGCCGCTCCACTGAGGTGCTGCTGCCAAAATCACTTTTGCTTGTACAGCTTTAAATGGCAACGCTCGCCGTCAGCGTGCGCTCTCCAGAAACGCCAGCGGCTGTCGGCTTTGTAAAACATGAAAACGGCCACAATAAATACAGCACCGTGCTATGCCAGCAGAGGTAAACATAAAGGCTCTCGCCACTCTTTTCTAATGCAAAGACACTCCGTGGAGTCATACCTTGCGATAAATCCTCCTGACAAACATGCCCCGAGCGAAAGCCTGAATGGTGACGGTTGCGTTGCGCACCCTCTGGAAAGCTCGGAGGATCCGCAGCATTCGGTACTGCTTCTGGAAGATGATGGCAGCTCTTGTCCTCCGCAGGTGCTCAGCGAGTCTGCAAAGCCCAGGAAAAAAGTTAGCAGTAAAACTAAACTCCTCTTCTTTCTGTCATAATAAGTTTTAAACTGGACCAGAGAGAAAAATCGTTTGTCCAAAAGTAGCTTGATGGTATTCAAGGAAGACCATCCCAGCAGTAGGGCTAAGAAAAGAGCAGCTGATAGCACGTCTCCGTTAGAATAATGGGAACAGGTACGCAACCAGACAGCATCCACAGCACTGGAACAAGAAATCAACACACCTCATGGCTCCTAAACAGCATGAAAAACAATTATTTTCCAGCTTTTCCTTTGGTTTGGACTCTCTGCCTTATGTACTTGGAGCCAACCAATGTCCAGGTTGGCTCCATCACTTACTTCCCTAATTATAAAAAGCAAGCGTCGCACAGGGTATCTACCGACTCAGTGAAAACGGCAGCAAATTGATCTGACATTTAAACCAGTGTGCAGTGGTTTGGCAACGTTCACGAGCGGAGCCCCAAGCAATTCAGAGAGTAAATTATGAGGGACATGGTCAACTCCGTGCCATGTTGCTCCCATTCTCCAGCTGAATTCATGTTCAATTTGCTGTTACATAGGTTAATAAATGCCCATAAACCCTCCATTTAATTCGATAATTAGCTAGTTTTTCTGAATTCATGATGCATTTATTGCTCTCAGCATGAAGCATTATACAGATATTTGATCCACTTCTTTATTTTGTAAAAAGCATATCAAAACTGTAAAAGCCATATCGGATTGGCTCCTATATTCTCTTCATCAAGGATGACGGTTTCTCATTAGGACCCACTGAACCAGAGCTTATTAAAGAGGACAAGAGATGGTCCATTTCCAAAAAGAGGAGAAAGCAGTTATTCAGATGACATCCATCCCTATGAAACCTGCATGAAGAGGTGAAAATCATGTTGAAGAAACTGCACCAGGTAGTTTCTGCATATCTGCTTCCAGCCTCTTTTAGCTCATACCCCGTCACTTCGACATCACCAGGGATTCCTCCTCCCTTCCTTAGAGGGATGGTTGGCCGATGCAAAGTCAAACACAGAGTCCAAGTCTGTAGGTGTGCATGGAGAGCCCATCGGAGAAGCTACGGTTAATCACCAGACCTCCCTTTTTCTTAACCCTCCTCTTATCGCTCAGGTCTCATTTGCCCTGTCTTCAAGTGAGCTGCAAGACTGCCGAGAGGGACCCGCAGCCATGAGCCTGGAGAAGTACATGGACTTCCGAGAACAAGAAAAATCTGTGCTCAGTTTTAATTAAAAGTCGCCAAAATGCCCGGCTTTGCTTATTTGAGACCTTCTATGATGCCAACCCCTTTCACAAGCATAAGTAGTACCACAAATGCAGTTAGCATCTCTGACGTTCTTCCAAAAGACGGTACGATTTAGATGAAATCCTTGGAAGGAACATGGAAGTTCTTCGCCTTTAGTTGCTTCAATAATTGATAGAAGTCAACATTCATCCAGCAGTCAGGAGTAAAGAAGTGACCGTGCAGAAGTCTCACAGCAGACAGGCAGCATCTCATGTCGGCCAAGTGCCAGGAGAGTTAATTGGGCTGCAGACGAGGTAGGAGCACCTCTGACGGGCAGACGCTAACTCAGAGCCAGGGAGAACACTGCTGCTCAAAACCGAACGCGGCTAACACACTACAGCTTCTCTAAGCAGAAAACAAGAAGGGAAACAAAGCTGAAAGGACCCAAATCTACTCCTTGATCCTATCTGCAAAGTGCCTGAAGCCACCTTGGCTAGATGCAGGAGAACGGCAGTGTTTGACCTGAATAAGGATGCAAGGTGGCCCGCGTGTTGGGATGCTGTTACGCTGCTTTACTGCTCCCTCACACCCACTACCAGCAGCCTCCTCCCCGGTGGGAGAAATCCCAGCAAGCCACCGACACGAGGTAGCTTGAGGTTCCTGCACACAGAGAGTTAATTGAGCTCTATCGTTCAGTACTATGAATAGCCCCACCGCCAGCGATTTGGAGTGATTTTTCTCATTACAAAAGGATACAGCAAATCACTTCTGCGAACTCCCCTTGGATACCAAGGAGGCACAAAGCTGGTCCCTGCGGAAGAGGAGCGCGTACCAACTAGCGGAGCGCTCGCTGGCTGATCTAAACGCCCTTTGCCAGAGGTAGTCAAGAGAAAAGTATGAGTTCTGTGAAACACTTCCACTTAAATATCTCAGAGTACTTTAGTCAGCTGATTACAGCCTAGCTCCCTATGCTATAGCCCTGGCTCAGCACCTAGAAATTAAATCAATATAGATATGGAATCAAATTGAGACGAAGAATTTTGATCTCTTGCCCCCAAATAAAGCTGGAGAGGGTCCTTGCTTCAGCACAGAAACTTTCACCGTGGTACCTACGTGCACAATATGGATCTCGTTTTCACGGGGCTGAAAGGCGACACCCCGTGCAGAGCATTTTCCATGTTTCTCATACAAAACCCCCAAGTTTAAGGTCTACAAGATGGAACCGACTCAGAATACAAGTGCCCAGAAGTGGTTTTCCACTTGACCTCCCGGCTGACCCTTTCTCGGAGGGCTTCCTAGCACCCACCTCCGCGCCAGGCGCCCGCGCGTGTAGCGCTGGATGACGATCGCGGCTTGTCTCAGCCTTTTGTACTTGACCCTCTGCAGCCAGCCCCGCACCGTCTTCTGAATCGTGATTGTGGCAGCTCTGAACTTATCCGCTCGCAGTTTCTCCAGATATGCCACCTGGCCTGCACGGAAAAAGATCTTGGTACGTCCAAACTGGAACTTGTCTGGATCCTTTTCAAAAGCATAAAGGAAACTAAATTTAATTAAGGCAAACATTTTTTTTTTTTTTTTTTTTTTCAGTCTATGTTGCTCAGTAGATACAGATTAAAAACCCCACTTTGAATCGAATTTATCAGCTCAGTTCGCATCTCTTCTTAATTGGGTGATGAAAATATTAGACTCCAAACTACCTGAGCTTCTATATACCCATTGAGAAATGCAGCACTCTGATTCAGTCTTAAGTTCCATATATTTACACAAATTTTGAGTGTTTTTTAGTTTGGGTGGGTTTTTTTCTTTTTTTTTTTTTTTTTTAAAGTTAAATAGAGCAATGCAATGCCAGAAGACTTCAAGAAAAGATTGTTCTTGAAAAGATTAAGGTTTCCATCTGCAAAGTCATACATGCACTGCGAATGGCTCTGCAGCCAAGGGAAACATTTGGTGCGTAAGGAGAAGGGCTTTTGCAGAGAGGAACCCAATTGAGTAAGTTCCTCAAAATCCCATGAGGAAAACAGATCAAAAATTAAAACCTAGCTAAGGCGCTGTGCGCATTCTGGGCTGCTCAACAGCAAGAAACCTTTGCATGTGCATTTTCAATTTAAAAATAATACACGAGTGAGTAGTAAGGTTTTGGCAAGGAGAGGTGGCAAAGACTTCTTGTTTGCTTAAGGGAAAAAAAGTCCCTATCTACGGGATGCTTTTCCTACGTATTAGTTGCTATTAAAAGTCTCCCACACATCAAGATAGGGCATTTATTGCATTTTTCTCCTACCTATTTGTGCAAAGAGGCATTTAATGATTGACTAAAGTTCGTGGTGTTGTCCAAAGCTGGACCTCTAAAATGTGCTCCAGCTCCAGCTAGCCAAAACCAGAAGGAGGGGTTTGGGGGGGGATGAAGTTTCTAAATGTGGCCAGCTGGTCACGTACAGCCAGGGACAGCAAACTCTGGACTTCACCAGCACTGAAATGGTATGTTCAGCTTGACTGCAACCACGAGATCCCATATCACACTTGCTCTCACTACCTTCTTGCGAGACTATCTCATTTTGGAAAAAAGCCCCAGGCTGAAGAAGCACCTGCATGAGCAGCAGGTAAAGCAGAAGCAGGAAGAGCAATTCCAATCGTATCAAAGCCATGAGCTTCCAAAGATTTGGTCCCAGCTCACCTTAATGAGGTCTTCCAACAGGGTCTGACAGATCTGCTTCTTGTCATTCTTGGAGAGGTCTCTCTTTTTCATAAGAACACGATACCTATTGAAAAAGTCGTGGTAGGACCATCTGAAAGCAAAGTATACACAGGATTAGTCTGCACCCTGGGCATTATTTCCTTAAAATAAAGCCTTTGGAGTCGTAGACAAGTCAAAATATGAAACTGGAATACCAATTAAAGCCACCTGAAAGAAGTCAGGACACACCAAACCTGACCCCCAGTCTCAGCTCTCCCCTGCCACTGAACACCCTTATCAGTGCGTTTCTAGCCTGGAACAGAAAGGCCATGGATCACCTTGTTTTCACTCCTTGTTTTCATTTTACCACTCAAATGCAACTACGCTGTTCCCTTCGGAAAGGATATGTTAGTTTTGAAGAGATCATGGATTTCCTGATTTGGCCAAAAATTTTAAAAAGCAATCTTGATGACAGAAAACGAATCGAATAGACACTCTTCCTTATTTTGCTTTTCCAAACTCTGTTGACTATTAATTTGAATCAATTAACTCCCTAATCAGTCCACATCGAGGTCCATGGCCGAGACCCTTAAAACAAACACAAAATCTCTGGACTCCGGAAAGACAAGGGAGCCACTTGGAAGGTGCCTCGCTGTCACCGGCAGTGAAGTTCCCAAACACAGAACACTAACTGAAGGAATTAGAGCACTGTAGCTTACTGCGAGGAAATATCATCTCCTGCCACAGCTGTTAGATGTAGAGTCTGCAGACTGGTTCCTGAAATTGGTACAGCATCTGCCAAGTTTCAGCCTTCTCCAAATCAACCCAGTGAGTTATGGACCCCTCAAAACCTGAGTTTTTAATTAAAACACTAGGCATTTCCAGCAATGTCAAGTACAGCCATCGTTATTTCCAAAAACCATGCATAACAAATGTCAAAAGAAGATGGGAGAGAATTGCGGAGATTTTGATTTCTGCCCTCACGCGACAAAACCATCTGTGAGCCTGATCCTCACCCACATGGATGTTCTGACGGCCAAGACGAGAACACACGGTACGAAGAGCAGCCACACAGAAACATCTCCTCCTCCGCCCAGCAGCCCCATGCACGCCTTTATTTTTGTGTTATCACACCCGATTCCTCCTATCCTTCCACTTCCAGAGATTAAGAGAGGGGGGAAGAACGGCGAAATAAATCACAAAGGGCCAGAGCGATGCTTATGACGGGTCCTTACACTTGGCCAGTTTGCAGTGGTGGGACTGGGTGAGATGTCACACCACGTGAGCACCTCCCATGTTCAAGACTGCAGTCTCTATAAAATATTACATCTCTCATGAAACTTCCTGAAGGCTGGAAGCTGGGATATTTGGTAAGATAGGCATACCAGAAATACAGTACATATTTCAAAATACATGACCAACGCTTTCACATCAATCCAGAAAATGCAGCAGGGGAGGAAAGCCAGTTTGATTAAAAGCAATACTCTAATAAAAAGAACACAGTAGAAGAAAAAAAAAAAAAAGACAGACTGCTAAGGATTGGCAAGTGCCACACAATTCCTGCACGGACACATTGCACCCAGAACATGTTTTGCAAAGAATATGGGAACGGCAAAAACTAGAAAGAGTCCTTAGCATTGTTTCTGAAGCAAAAGGCACGACTGAGAGCTCCTGAAGACAGCGGCAAGAAGGGATTTGTGATGAGAGGGTTTTCCAGGCTCATATTGCTCTGAGCAGCTCCGGAGCAGCCAGATTTAGTGAACATTTCATCCCTGCCTACACGGGCTAGCCAGCCAAGGCTACCCACCCTCAAATAACCAAAAGTACTGGATTATCACTTAAAACAACAACGACAACAAAAAGATAAGGTACCTGCTACGGGGAGCTGTCTCTGGGGTGAAGTAGAGCAAAACTGAACCCAAAGATTACGCAAGACTACAGGCTTGTGTCACGCAGGGCTTGAGCGTAAACTTGCTTTCTCTTCGCTTTCTAAACGCCTTCGTTTCACAGTTACATCTCCCATTTTGTACCTGCGCCTTAATCCTTTTGCTCCGTGCGGACAAAACCCGTTTTCATTTCAAGCACGTCTGAGGCTTTCCGCAGCTCCCAACCAACCCCAACGGGAGAAGCAGAGCACGCAGTGCCCGAGGCACGCAGCCAAGCGTGCCATGCTGGAGACCTCCTGCCTGGCTCGGGTATTACTCGAGCCAAGGAGAGCTCAGGGGAGAGAAAAAGAGGAGGGAGTATTCCCATTAACCTGCCAGAGTCAGTTTAGGGGCTGATGTTATTAACCGCCGCCCTTCGGAGGAAGAAATCATCCTGCGGGTGCCACCCAGGCTCCTCCGGCGACGAGCAGATGGGGAAGAGGCAACACACCTCGCTGAGGGCACGGGTCCAAGCTGGGCGGCCGGCAGCAAAATCCATCATCTTCCTGCACCGAGGCAGAGATGGAGAACCCCCGGCTGCTTTCAAACAAGAGCCAGGCACCTGCAGAAAACCCTTAAAAATAGATCGTAAGTCACTACATAGAGGGTCTTTCTTCAGAGGCTGTCGTTCTCATTCCACGAGGTGGTAAAAACTGATATTCCACTTGTTTCCGTCCGAGTCCTTCTTTAATAGAAATAACGTAACTCACTTTTTAGGAGTACATCTCGCATGAGAGAGTGGAAGTGGCAGGGAATACGCTCCCTGACTGCTGTCGGGGTGTTTTGCTGGGCTAGTGGCATCCATAGGGGTCTATCCACATCTCCCAAGAGGTGCACAGCCAAATGCTGCACCTCCGCGGCACAGCACCGCTTCACCCTTGCTGAAGCAAGGCCACCCTCCCCATCCTTGCTGATTTAGCGGGAAACAACAGTCCTGAGCTCACACTGCTTGTCTCGTTGTCCGCAGAATATCAAGACAAAAAAGCTCTGCCATGCCGGGGCTCAGTTGCTCCATCAGTAGTTTCACTGGAATATTCGCAGTCCCAGTTCACAAGCAAAAGCAAGCTGCAGGGGTTCATAGGTGGTGTTACAGGATCCCCCCCCGCCCCGAAAAATGAACAATTGAAGTACTCAGGTGTAATGTACCATGCCTGTTAAACCATTTCAGGTTCAAAGCAGTATAAAATTACCTTAGAACTATGTGCTCTGAGAGAAACAAACCTGATCCCCCAACCCTACAAGGGAGATCTCTCTAGTGCAGAAATACTGGTGCACACACACTTTTTATTCTTCTGCACACATATGTCTTTTTTTTTTTTTTTTTTTTTTTTTAAGGTTCAACATCTGCATCTTCAACAGAGAAAAGGAAGAAAGAGGAAACTTATCTCCCTCCTGCTAGATGACAAAGCGATACCCAGCACGAGACAAAAGATGTGCCATGTTACCCTACAGCTTAGAAGTTCAGGAGAGATTATGGAAAGGTTATACCTCAGTTCAACTTCTTGACAGGTATTAAATTAAAAGCAGATCTCTCGGGTTTTCAGGATGCTGCCGCAGAACACACAGCCCGTGCACACCTCATTGCTAGGAGCTGGAAACCATCGAGGGCCATTAAATAAAGACAATTCCTTATAATTATCAAGTTATAAGATCCAGACAGGTGGTGTAGGCAAAGAGCTGTAACCAGGAGGATTTTTGTACCTGCACAACTGAGAAAGAAGTAGAAGGAGGCATGAAGGACTGGACAGATACTACCGAAACTTTCCCAGGGGGTGGGGCAAAAAAAAAAAAAAAAAAAAAAAAATCTCAGCCTCTGAAAAGCATCTCTCCAAGCAGTCAGCAACTGCCCAAAATACCTCCAGCTTATTGTTTTAGGGCAATTACAGCGCTGTTATTTCAGTGGCACTGAATGAAGAGCTGAAAGGAGTATAATAAGAGCTGGAAGCTTTTATGACTTAACCATAATACAGTCTCTTTCAGTGGCCTAAAATAACTGAATGCAAAATCTTTCCATTAAGGGTAAATAAATTCATCACCCCCCCCCCCATCACCCAAGACCGTCCCAGTGACCATCTGGTCAGCAAAAACGGCTTCACGTACGAAATCCTGCCAGCACCATGTGGTACCTTCCCCTGGAGGGATCGATATTTTAAGCAGTAAGGAGGTGGACTATATTGATTTTTCTATAGGAGCTGAAGCCTCGTTGGGGCATGCAGGTTGAATATTTGAGTCAAGATTTGACATGAAATTATTTTAGAAACTGCAGTTCAGGAGGAAAATTTCTCTTGCCTTGTTTACTGCAGCAGAACAGATTTGCCTTTCAATTAGCTCTAAAACATGCAGGCTGGCATGGCCTGAAATTATCTGGAATATATTCAAAGAGCAGAATGAGGGGAAAAAACCCTCTATTTACATATTATACCTTTGTTGGGAGGAGGGGGAGTAGGCAAACAGAACTGCTGGCAGCCAAAGTCATTTATAGGTTTTGTTTCCCTGAAATGACTGCAAGACAGCTGAAAGCACAGTACCAAAAAAAAAAAAAAAAAAAAAAAAATTCTATCCAAGGATGCCCCCGATACATTTCAAATATGAATGTTTAATGTTTTTAGTTTAGCAGCTGTGATTTGATACTGAATTGATACAAAGATGCTGCATCTGACAGTCAGCTCCAGCAACCAGAGGAAGCATCCAAATGCCAAGAATCCTTAAAC